>CM052895.1:128883462-128933009 GCA_028534135.1 Potos flavus
CGAGACCCCTGCCGGGTTCAGAGGTATGCGCTCTCAGTGGGTCGTATGCCCAGACAGCAAAGGGCTCGCAGAATAAAACCTGCCTCAGTTGACGCCCCGCCCTCCTAGGCACAGCCACGTCTATAGGACAGTGGTCACCAGGAAATCCTAGAACACAGAGCGGAAGGGGACCAAAACCCTATTAAAATATTGTTTCTCTCTCTCTTCACAGTGGTTTTCCAGCTCTCCTTAAATGCACTGCTTCCTCGAAAGAGGGAAGTTTTGAACACACCACCCATTCTGGTAAACATATATTTATTTTAAAATAACACATTTTCTAAATATTTATCACCATTTTGTTTGGTTCTTTTGGATAGATCCTACTTTTTCTCTTCCAATAATTGGATTTGCGTTTTTTCTTCTGTAAGATCTGGGCTTTGCATTTGTTGCTAAAACAGATCTAAGGTTGTCAGTTTCAAAGGAGAAATGATGAGTTCCCTTTAAAATTCTAATAAAACACCTGTATTCAAACACCAAGTAAAACATATTGTTCTATGACATTCTATAAAGAATTATAATTTTCTAAGGCTTATTGATGTCACTGCTAGCAGCATAAATACCAAAAGGAAAAAAAATTGTAAAAGGTCACCCAACTTCTTCTTTGTATCTTTTCCTCAAAATGTATAACACCATTAACATAAGTTAGGGTTTTAAATTTAACTAAAAATTCCATTAGTCAGGTGTTGAGAGACATAGGTTTCTGAGAACAAAGGTTTTCAAGATTTGAGGTCAGGGCAAAAATGTAAAATTTACAGGAGAACTCAGCTCAAAATATTCCGGTTTCTGCCAATGGAGCATGAATTGGTAAAAAGGGCAGGTTTACCCCATTAAATTAAAGATGGATGCAATGCTCTTTTTCACTCCTCATTCCAACTGCCTTACTTCCTTAATATACAACTGACTTTGACCTTCTCAAATATCCATCCCCAGAAGCTGGGGCAACTAGTCTTTCTGAATAGGGAATAATAAGGGCATTACCATGTTCACCACAAATTTCTATGAAAGAACAGTTCTCAACCTAGAATTCTATCTGCAGCTTTTTTAAACATGGAGGTAAAATAAAGACATTTTTAGGCAAACACAAGTAAGGACAATCCAATGCAGCAACTTGTAGAAAAAATATTAAAGAAAATTCTTCAGTTTGAAGGAAAATGGCAATGCATAAAACATATCTACATGAAGGAAGGTAAGACAGTGAAAGTGATAGTTATTTAAGTAAATATGACAGACTTTTAAATTTCATTTTTTTTTTTAAGATTTTATTTGTGAGAGAGAGAGCAAGAGAGTACAGGTAGGGGGAGGGGCAGAGGGAGAGGGAGAAGCAGGCTCCCTACTGAGCAGGGAGCCCAAGGGATGAGGGCTCCATCCCAGGACCCCAGGATCATGACCTGAACCAAAGGCAGCCACTTAACTGACTGAGCCACGCAAGCACCCCTTAAATTTCATTTTAAAGTTTAAAGAATCAGTTCTCAAACTTTTTGGTCTCAAGGCCCATTTACATTAAAAAAAAAATGAGGCTACCAAAGAGCTTTTATTTATGCGAGTTATAGCTACTAATATGTTTAGCAATTAGAAACTAGAATTAAGAAATAATACATGTGTATATATACATTCTTGTGATTTTTAAGTGAATTTATATATAAGGTGAATATATATAATATTTATATATATAAAATCAATATATGTATGCAGTGAATATAGGATATATACAGTACAATAGCACAGTAAGTATATATTCACTTTATATATATATATAGTTACTTAAAAATGAGAAGAATCACATACATGTTGACAAAAGTAACATATTTTCAAAGAAATATAACTGTTTTTAAAACAAAATCATTAGCAAGAAGAGTGGAACTGTTTTATATTTTTTGCAAATTTCTTTAATGTGTGAATTAAGAGAAGACAGCTAGATTCTCCTATCTGCTTTGTAGTCAATCTGTTACATACCATATGTTTTTTAGCCTCTGAAAATGCAAATAAATCCTCATGAAAGAATGAGAGTAAAAAAGTAAAGGTTTTAGAAGTATTCTGAAAATAGTTCCAAACTCAAGAACAACGTGGAAGAATTTCAGGGTTTCTGGACCACAATTTGAAAATTTTGATTTAAGGCAAAGATAATAACAATGTATTTTGGAGTTTGTAACATATAGAGAAGGACAAAAATAGCATATAGGATGAGAAGCAGGATATAGAAGTCTACTTCTGCAAGGTTCTCACATTCTGCCAATGTTAATAATCAATATGAAGGTAAACAATAAATCAAAATTGTGTATTAAACCTAAGAACAGCACTGGGCAGGTTTGGAGAGAAAGAAAAGGAGAGAGTTAATAAGCCAAAAGTGGAGATAAAATAGAATACCAATGTTAATCACTGGATCCCCAAAAAGACATGAAAAGAGTGGAAAAGGACTTATAAACTGATAGCATAAATAGTAAATGAATGACAAGAAGGAAAATTAAGCATCAAAATGGCAGAAAGCACATTAAATTAAAGTTATCTAAACAGTCTAGATTATCTTTTAAAAATCTAAATTACGTAAAACAAATAAAAAAATTAAATGACCTAAACAGCCTCGTTCAGAATTTTTTTAAAAAATAGGTTAGTAAAACTGGATGCTGAGTACAGGGGCATACATTAAATATAAAAACATAGTGAACACACAGAAAAAATATATGTCATTGTGAATATGAATTATAACAAGCTTCAAAAGATATATTAAGATTGGATAAAGCAGTTTTAAGACAATGAAAAAAGAGGAGCCTCAAATAATGGTAAGAGTGAATAAATCGAGAAGGCTTAAGAGTTCTCTGAGTATATACCTATTATAGAGCTTGTGCATACACAGAGAATTCACACAAATAAAGGGATTTTTAAAAAAACAGTCTACAATCATAGTGGGGGATTTTACCGATGGTAGCTCAATTGCTGTGGTACATTAGTCAAAAAAAAAAAAAAGAAAATCAATAAGGACAGAAGACACTTGAATGAAGGAATGGCACTATCAACCAACTTGACCTAATTGACATCGATAAAACACTCCATCCCAACAGAGTGTACATTCTTTTCAAGTGAACAATGAACATTCACCAAGATCATAATACATACACTTAACCATCACACAACTTTTAAGAAATTTAAAGGATTTAAATTAGACAGGGTATGATCTCTGACTGCAACAGAATTAAAATGAGAAATCAATAAAACTATTTGAAAGTTTCCCCCAGATATTTGGCAATTAAACAACACAATTCCAAATAACACATGGATCAAAGAAAAAATTCCAAGAAATATTAAAAATAGTTTACTGAGTGATGAATTAAAACTACATATTAGGGGAACCTGGGTGGCTCAGTCAGTTAAGCATCTGCCTTTGGCTCAGGTCATGATCTTGGGGTCCTGGGATCAAGCCCCAAATCAGGTTCCCTGCTCAGCCGGGAGTCTGCATCTTTCTCTCCCTCTGCCCCTCCCCCCTGCTTGTGCTCTCTCTCTCTCTCTCCCGAATAAATAAATAAAATATATTTTAAAAACTACATATTAAATATGAGATGCAGCTAAAGCAGCCCTGATAAGAAACATATAGCTTTGCATGGTTACATTAGGAAAAATAAAAAGCTCAAATCAGTGACCTAAGCTTTCACCGTAAGAATCTAGAAAAGGAATAACAATTTAAATGCAAAGTAGAAGGAAAGAAATAAGAAATATGAGAACAAAAACACCAAAAATAGAAAATAAATAGTAATGAAACCCAATCTACCAGGTAAGTAGCATGCAAGCCATTGCTCCAGCCTAACAAAAATAAAATGAACTAAAAAATCAACAGCTCCTCTGAGATCCCTCAAAGAAGGAGGGCCCTTAACCAGGGCCCTCAAGATTTTAGAGACATACAAGCAGATACAGAGAATCACAATTTCCCAAAGCAGAAGTCTATGGACAGAGACTTCCAAGAGGAACAGGGTATGGTTAGGAAAGCCTGAAATGTAACTGATGAATTGCTGAAGGCATCTCCAGGGGACACAGTCACAGTGGGGAAGTGGCAGGGAGGTGGAGGGGCATACCATTCAAGAGCTTTACCTCCAGCAGCTTGACCAGGTGTCTCAGTGAAGATCCGAGAAAAGTCTCCTGTGCTCCTGATGGGGGGAGGGGAAAAGAAGCCATTTCTTAATACACCAGAGCATTCTGTCCTACTTAACAAGGCTTGCTCTGGAGAGAAACTATTTTGCCATAACCTAACTTAATGGAGTTTTCTCAAAGCCCAACCAACCTGGGGTAAGGGAAATACCCAACTTCAAGCCCATCTACCTTCCAAGTGGAAGAAGGGAATACCCCCTCCAGCCCTCTCTAGCCATCCCATACCACCTGTAGGGCTGAAAAAACCCTGAGAAACATTTATGAAGGTTATAGTCCAGGGGGCTAGGCTCATTAAAAGACTGAGACCTAATCCTCGGACTTAGAATGTCTCCCTTCCCTCTATGCCCCACCACGACCTTACTAAAGACCAATTTATCATGGTCCTTCTGCCCAGTACATGATGTCTGCCCTTACACAAAAAATTACAAGGCATATTAAAAGGCAGAAAAAACATACTGTGAAAGACAGAACAAGTACCTGAACCAGACCTAAATATGGCCAACAATATCAGAATTATCGACCATGAATTTAAAACAACTATGATTAAAATGCTGAGGGTTTTATTGTATTTCTATATGTAAGCACCTAACAACTGAGAAATGAAATTAAAGCAACACCATTTACAATGGCAAAAAAAAAAAAAAAATTATGAAATACTTAAAAACAAAATTAACAAAAATAATCAAGACTTGCACATTAAAAACTGAAAACTACTGAGAGAAGTTAGAGGCCTATGTAAACAAATAGATGTATTATGTAAATGAGCTAGAAGATGGCAGTCTAAGAATGTCAATTCTCCCCAAATTGATCTATACATTTAATACAATTCCAATCAAAATCCTAGCAGGCTGTTGTAGAGGAAGACAATCTAGCTCTAAAATTTACATGGAAAAGACTTAGATTTGTCAAAGCAACTTAGAAAAAGAATAACAAGTTGGTAAATTTAAATTACCTGTTTTCAAGACTGATGGTAAAGCTAACTAGTCACGAATGTGTAATGTTGGCATAAAGAGAGGTATATAGACCAATGGTGCAGGCTAGACAGTGCAGAAATATTAGAACACATACATGTTCATGTTCAAGGTTTTCAACAAAGGTAACAAAATGTTTTATTGGGGAGAGGAGAATCTTCTCAGCAAATGATACTGGAATCATAAGATAGCCCTATGAAAGAAAACAAACTTTAATGCATCTCACAATGTTGCCAGAAATCAACTCAATATGAAACTATCACATAAATTTAAAATAATCTTCTAATGTGTTTAAGCAATTATGCATCTGGGAAACAATGTGTTGGAGCTGTTCAGAAAGCCAGACATACTGGCAGCAGAGACCCCAACTTTACCTCTTAGGCAACACCGTCTGCAATACAATGTGGTGAACCTGATAGATCAGAGAAAGTTAAATACAGTAATGAAGTGTCCTACATCTTAGTTATTAATTAAATGACACGTATCTCTCTGTTGTGAGTGAAATAATGTAGCACAGGATGTCTGCTCATCAGACAAGAAGAGACATATAGGGAGCAGGGAGGGGTTGGTTAGAGCTTCATTCTTGCCATAGGACCATGGAAATCAAACTTTTCACTCCTGAGTCCAGAAGGCAGGATTCAGCTCAAGAGTAGGTTGAGAATCATAAGGCGTTGCCAATATTTCCCAAGACCTAGCATATGCCTAGAATTCTTGCGTATGTTTAAATGATAGAGAGTGAGCATTCCAAGCCAAAAGGGTTAACCAAGATCTTATTATAGTCTAAGCTCTTCACTAGTTGATAGACAGACTATAAAAATAAGATATCCCTTTTTTATACTGAGAAAACTGTGAGTTGGGGGTTGTGAGAAAGTACAGAAAGCCATAACACAAAATAGAACGTAAGTGTCCAAGAAGGTTGTAAACTCAAATGTTCCAGAGTGTTCAGAGACTCAATATCAGATAAGTCTTCTTGGAGGGCTAGGTATTTGAGAGAGCTTTAAAAATAAATGTGAAAATTTATGGAATGCGGTTAATGCCTGGGAGAAACATGCCTGTCATTTGCATTACTGTTACTTTTCAGGGCCCGCCTTTTCCCATGGACTTTGTAAATTTAAAGCTCTGACTGTAGGGTGAAACTTGATCTTAGCCAAAAGGCCAAGAACTGATGGCTCTAACTATTGAAGATTCTGAGTTAATGGGCTCCGGAGGAAGTTTCAGTACATTACGTACTTTCTCTATGACGAGATATTGGAAAGATTTATTATACACATTCAGTATTTGAAGTGAAGACTCCGAACAAGTGAATTGCTTTAAATACTCAGTAACTTAAACTACAGAAAAACTGGTAATAGCAATCATAAATAGGATTGTGCATACTTTATATCAAGTGCATAGATATTAGTTTGACTCAAGATGGGGGAAATTCATGATACATACAATAATAATGAAGATTACCACAAGAGGACTAAAAGAACAACAACAACAAAAACAAAAAACTGGTGGCCAATTAAATTAAATCAGATTCATAAGAAAGCCAGCTGGGTATTCTTACAGAGACTTAATGAGAAATCTGGAGATAATGAAATGAATTTCAGTAAAAATCAATAGCTGGATGCATGCTAGGTCACTTCCCAAAAAACCATAAAACCTAAACTCTGAATCTTAGAAACATTTAAAACCAACTTTCCTGCCAATTCCTGTAGACAGATATAGGAGGAAGATCCTGCAGACACACAGTGAAATCAAAATGAATCAGAAGCCTTGGTCCTTGCAAAAGGCTCCTCGGGTATGTTAACTTTCCTTACCCGGAAATCATTAGCATTTAACCCTGTTTCATGCCCACGTTAAACTGAAATTCTGCAAGAGACAGCCTCAGACTTCACCAACCAGACATATCAAGAATATTCCATGTCTGGGCAGACTGTGTTGGAAAAGTCATTGATTTTACCATCTCATATCTCCAGCAAAATTACGATCCCAAGAAAGAAGTCTCCTTGCTGGGTATCTGTCCATTCCCTTTACCTTATCTCTCTTCCTGTTTCTCATACTCCCCTTCAAATGGAGTACCTTTCGCTTCTTAATCCAGAGTTAACATTTCTACTCTCCGTTTTGATTTTTTCCCTGTTGATTTCCTACTTTAGGGAAACAGGGTGGTCATCTCTTCTCCTTCTAGTGCCCCAATACTGAAGGGCCATCTTAACCTGGAAATCTGTGAAGAAGATGGGACCATATCTTTAATGGCTCTACAAACAGCCCTTTAATCCATACACCATTCCTGGGACAGGATTTTCCCCCAACCTAGAGTCCCCAGGCTCCTTGCTATGAAGCATTCATACCTAGTGAACTCAGTACCAGTAGAACATCAGGGAAGAAAAATCTACACATTAGATAAGATTCATTTTTTCTTTCTTCCCTCGGAGCTCTTTCCCAACTTCGTGGGTTGGTTCAATCACTAATAATAATAAGTTTTTAACTTAATGAGATGTATAAGTTTTCTATTTAAAGGTCAACTAATTAGAAAACCTAATTACATTTGCAAAATCCCTTTGCCATATAACATATGTGCAAGCATGATATCTCATCATGTCCACAGGCCAGAGATTAGCTCATGGAATCTTGGGACAGGGATGACAGTGGGTGGATTTCTAGTATCTGCCTATAACATGAGGATCCTAGTCAAATACATACAGTTTTATTTTTAGTTTATTGCACATATTACTTTCATCATAGGTTTTTTTTTTTTATCTTAAATACTGGGCTTATTTTAGACATTAATCTTCAAAAAAAATTTTTATAGATACCTCTAACTTATTTGTTTAAGTAATCTGGAGATTTTGTTTTGTTTTGGTTCTCTTTTAAATCTAAAGACTATTGTACATCATTTTTATCAATAATTTACAATGATTACTGTTACAAATTTTTAAAACAATCTTGTTCTCAAATTTTAACACTAACTACAAATGTTCTTTTTACTTGTATTTTAATTTTCTATTTAATTTAAAAGTTATTATAGATTTGATCATGTTATTATTTTTTATTTAAAATCTTTCCAATTCTCTTCCTGACATTAGATAAATCCCAATGGCCACTGAATAACACACATGACCTTTTATGACACAGCCCCACTCCACAGAGATCATTTCATTTTTTTTCCCATACTTGCCCCACCCTTGCTATGCTGTGGTCACAGAATTCTAAAAACAAGTGTTGATAACTTTAAAAGTGCTGAAATCATGCAGAGTATATTATATCACAACAAAACCAAGTAGAAATAAGACTGATGCCTGAAAAATATCCCAAATATTTGAAAATTCAGTAACACACTCTGAAATAATCCATGGATCAGAGAAAAAGTCACAAAGGAAATTAGACTATTTTGAACTGAATGAAAGGGAAAATATAACATACTATACCTGTGGGATATAGCTAAAGCAATGGATATAAGAATTGTTATAACATTAAAAATCTATATTAGAAATGGAGAAACATGTAAAATTAATTATCCCCACAAGAATCTGAAAATAAAAGAGCAAATTAACTGCAGAGAATGTAGAAGCTAAGAAAAAATATAATAAGCACATAAATAAGTAAAATAGAAAATGGACAACTAAGAAAAAAATAATGAAACTAAAGTTAGTTCTTTGAAAAGATTGATAAAATTGATAAACCTCTAATAAGAATGATCAAGAAAATAGAGAGAACTAATTGCTAATCTCAGAGATGAAGGATAGGGCCCTCATCACATATTCTACACATATTAAAAGAATGATAGGAAATAATGTGAAGTTTTATGTCAATAAAGGTGGAAGTCTAGATTAAATGGACAAATTCCTTGATACAAAGCTAACACAAGAAAAAATGGAAAATCTGAACAGACCCTCATCAAGCACAGGAGGCTGCTTGAGTGTTCCCCCCCTGCGGATTCGTGCTGCTGCCTCCACTCTAGTGACTAATCTCAGTTTCGGAAAATGCAGAATTGGGCTCCTTAATGGGCCTGAAGCAGACACCACCTCTTCATCACCCTCCTGAAAGGCAGTACTTTAGAATTTTATAAATAGAAAGAGGTGGGATGTCTGGGTAGTTCAGTCAGGTAAGTGTTTGCCTTAGGCCCAGGTCAGGATCTCAGGGTGCTGGGATCGAGTTCTGCGCCTGCTTGTGCTCTTTTTCAGACAATGAAATAAATAATATTTAAAAAGAAAAAAGAAGAGAAAGAAAGAAAGAAAGAAAGAAAGAAAGAAAGAAAGAAAGAAAGAAAGAAAGAAAGAAGAAAGAAAGAGAGAGAAAAAGAAAGAAAGAAAAGAAAGAAGGAAAGAAAGAAAGAAGAAAGAAAGAAAAAAAGAAAGAAAGAAAGAAAGAAGAAAAGAAAGAAAGAAAGAAAGAAAGAAAGAAAGAAAGAAAGAAAGAAAGAGAGAAAGAAAGAAAAAGGCCTTCAGTTCTCACATAGAAGTTGATAATGATGCTTCACTCTTTCCTTGTAAAACTCCCACACAACCAAAAAAAAATAACCTGTAAAGAATACCTAGTATTTTTTCACGCACATATAAAGATAGAAATGTATCTTTACATATGGATATATATTTATTTATTTATTTATTTATTTATTTAAAGATCTATAAAATATTAAAGACATATATAGATATCTTTAAATTTGTATTGGGTATGATGCTCCCCAAACAGCCTAGGTGGTTTATGAGCAGCTGACTTCACTCTTTCCTACCTTCCTTCTTTCTCTCCTTTGTCATTTCTCTCCTTCCTTCATCTGCTCATTTTGTATGCTCCAGACAGCAATATTTTTTAAAATTTTTTTTGACTATTAACTCAAAACACCCGTAATTGCAAAGGTGACCCCTAATTGTTTAAGCAAATCAGATTCAGACTATCTCTGCTCTTTGTGATCGGTTCCAGAATGGTTCCAGTTTGGGCCAATGTGGTATAAAGAGAGGTTTGCCTCTGGCTCCAGAGGAAATTCCTTCTCATCCTCCTAGGAAAATGCACGGAACTGTTCTCTCCAACCCAAGCGTGAATAAGGAATCCCAAAGCCCCAGATCCTAGCAGCTCTGATGCTCAGGGAACCAGGCTTGTGGGGAGCTGGGCTATAGACACAGAGCCTGGATCCCCCATGACTCATGTGACCAATGGGACCCATCAACGTTGAAGCCAATGGCACCTTGGGTCTCCAGGCCATGAGCCCTGGGGGCTTCCTTACTGTCGCAGATATGGGATTGAAAATACCCCAAATATTTCATAGGAAAAAGAATCAAGTTGTTTCTAATTAAGTGGATGATATACATTAATAATGAAAAGTACCCAGTTGACTAAGTCTGGAAAGTTTATCTGAGTAGGAGACCTGGTCCCAGAGACCAGCCTGCTTTCAATTATAGACAAATACGTTATTTCGCTTTTCTGGTCTGTGCTTTCTGTGCCTCGTCATTCGTAATATTCATGCAAATTAGAAAAATTATCCATGGGACTCAGTAAATATGTAAATGAATGGGAATACTCCCACAAAGTTAATTATAATTAAATTTGTCATGATTCCAACTTGGTCTGACTCATTATGAGAAAGTAAGTTTTCAGATGATTTTGAATTAACGCTAAACTACACCTTACTATAATCCAGACACCAATTACTCCAGAATATTGTTTTAAATATTAACTCAATAACTCGCTCTTAAAGGCAGGTGTGCTCCCTGAATAAGCCAATCAAAAGCAGCCCATCCCCACTGCCACCGTTGTGATCTGAAGTGGAAACGTGGCACCCCTGGACCAGTGAAGAAGGGCAGGTTTGCTGCTAGCTTCAGAGGCAGTTCCTGGTGCTTTCCTGGAGAATTCCCCGGAGCAGCCCTTTCCATCTTCAGGTGTGAATGAGGATCCCTGGAGCCTCAGCCTCCCACCTTCAGGGAACCAATCCTGGTAGGAGCTGGATGTGGCCCAGGGACTGGAGAGACAGAAAGCCTGGCTGCCCCGGAACTCCTCCTAGCAAGGGAACCCATCAGCACCAAGGCCAGTGTTCGCTTGGCCCTCCTAGGAGTGAGCCTGGAGGCTTCCTGACTTCCTTACTAAGTATACTTAGGGTTGGATCTTTCCTTCTAACTTCTGGAATCACCACCACATGTTTATACGTCCTCCAAGCTGAGAGACTCAGGTTGTTGTAACTAACCAGACAATGTACAGTGATCAAAAAAAGGGCCCAGTGGACTGAGTCAGGGAAGTTTGCTCTACGTAGGAAATCTGGTCCCAGGGACCAGCTTACCTTTTAATCATGGCAAATTTGTTATTTCTCCTGTATGTACTTTGGCCATTCTTCAGTTTTAACATTCAAAATTATGCCACAGAACTCAGTGAATGTGTGACTGGCAATACCCACATGAAGTCAATTATAATTAAATTTATCATGCTCCCAGCATGGTCTGATTCATCATGAGGAAGCAAGTTTTCAGACGACTCTGAATTAATGCTAGAATAGTATATTAGTCTTCAGTAGCTTCCCTCGAAGCTCTATAATAGTCAGCCAGTGGCTGTGGCTTCAAATGTATTCCATTTGGAAGCCAGCCATAGGAACTCCCCTACGGAAGTAAGAGGAAATGAAGTATGTGCAAAGCCCTCTTCTAACCTGCATGCCAGTAAAATTTCTAGATAAATATATTTATAATGAGACTTCAAATATGTTGATTCTGGTCTGGTCATGGTTCCAAAGAATTTATTCTACTTGTTTCACATCTTCCAGAAGTCACCAATGAAATCTCTTCACCTATGGAAAGAGCACTGTGTTATGGACATGTTTTTGTGAACCTGTTTGAAGCAATTGGCAGGTGCATCCAATGAAGTGTTCTCACTCTGAGCTTTATATCCTTAGCAAATGACTTCAAGAGATGGGGCCATTATATCAGTTGGCAATTATATCATTCCCAGGAGCAGTGATGATGATAGTGTACAGACAAACTCTTCCCATGGCATGACCTCTGTTCTGCTCACTGCTGCCCAGCCCACTCTGATGTCTGTCCAGTTCCCTGTCCTCCAGCTTTTTCTCTGAGCTCATGAGAGGGTTCCAGTAAATTCCAGCTTTGGTTTAGATGACCAGAATCAGTTCCCCTGCTAGTAACTGGAACTGTGATTTCCACCTACACCCAGGATTCCTACCTTCCTCACACGTTCAGAGAACCTTTATCACGTTGGTAAGTTTCCGCTACATTCCTCTGAGCTGGAAAGGGAGTGGGAGAAAGGAAAGGAGAGTTTGTTGCTGTGTCCAAGCAGAATCATGGCAAGGTGAGGTTGATCCTAGTATCAATTAGGTCAGATAATGTCTTCTGATAATGTCTTCAGTACCCACCATTTCCAGTATGTATCTGCTCCTAAGACAGTTTACCTGGATAGTTCAGAAGGGTGCAAGGAAGGGAACTGAACCTTGCAGCCAGGCAGAACCAAATTCAAATTTCATGCTTTGCCTTTATGGTTTTATCATTCTGGCAAGTTCCTTAACCTCTTTGACTCTCAATTTCTTAAAATGCATATTATTTCACTTAACTTGTACATTTCTGAAAAGGTGAGAGATGTTGGCAATAGTCGCTGGCACAGGTGTGTACCATAAGTGACAATGGTTATTATTATTAATATTCATATCATCATATCACTTCTCTATAGGACAGTGCAATTGCAGAAGCTCACATTTTGGAGTTGGATGGGTCTGCTTTGAAATCTGGACCTGCCAACTTCCAGCGGTGTAAAAATTCAAGCATAAATGCAATTCAAAAGATTGGCTACAACCAACTGGCAAGCGCTTCACCATATTTGAGCCTTGTCTATTTTTCTATGAAAGGGAAATAAACTTATGCTTTTCAGGATTTGTGGGAGGTCAACTGGATGGTATTTTTAACACCCAGAACTGTAGTGGATCACAGTAGGTGTGTAATTTCCATCACTTTCCTCCTATTTTTCCTCTGCCTTTACTTCTCTTTTTTCTTCCTCACAATCCTTCAAAAACTAACGTCTGCTCAATTTAGTCCTCAAGATCCTGCTCAGTTTGGTTTCAGGTTAACCTTTGGATGTTACCTTCAATTTCTCTGCTAACAAATTCTCCACTGTGTCCGTGTGCAGCCCGCTCCCCCAGCTGTGTCTGCCCGCAGCTGTGTCCGCAGGGTGACTTAACCACAGCCTCCTGTTTTCTCGTTGACCAGACATAAGGTCTCTTGAGGACAGGGAGGCACCGTATAATGCTCTCTCTCACAGCTGCCACAGAAACTTCGGGCCTCTCTCTCTGTCACTGATGTTTTCATTCCTCATCTATTCCCCGGTAAAGGAACTCACTAATTCACTCATTTTCTCTTCTCTTTGACAGTGGAACAGGACCATCTTTATTAAACAGAGCAGAAGAGAAGGAGACATACTTATTTGAGTAGAGGAGTATATATTGCTGAGCCATAAAATGAAATTCTCATATTGAAACAGTTCATCCTTGTCCTTTCTGTCATTTTTGTTAAAACAGATCATTTTGTAAATGAACCAGAGAAGTTGGATTTCTTGGCTTCTTCTTGTGGTTTTATGCATGGTTCGTCACCTCGTCACAGCTGCTGAGGTTGTTGGCCCCATGGCTGAGCACATGGCCAATCCCAGTCCTGCCCCTTATTGGCCATGTGGTCCCAGCAAAGAAGGACACCACCCCTCCTGGGTTTTTCTGGTGAGCACTATGTGGGAGGCCAGAAGAAAGGCGAGTATGAGAGTACTTAGGCTTCCAATGATAAAGCCTGTGCTTGGAGCCAAGACTCTACTCTTTTTTTTATTTAGGTGAGAAAGACTGAGGAAGGGGATTTCTCTATAGTCCTTTTAGGGTTTATGTTTTTTCTCTGAAGTCACTTCCAACCACTAGATGAATCTGAACCAGCTCATGTCAGCTTAATAATAGTGCAATAATGTTTGGACTGTGCCCTGCAGTGGATTTGGTGAGAAATAATCCCATTCTGGGTGTATTTTGGTGGTAGAATAGAAAAAATGTGCTGATGAACTAGATGTGGGGTGTGTGAAAGAAAACAAGAGCACTCAAATGAGATGGAAAAGATAGGAGGGGATTGGTATGGACCTCACAGGGGCATCTTGAAGATGAAATGGATCATGCAAGCTGTATGAGTTTCCTCCCTATCCTTTGCCAAAACACTGTTGGCCAGCATGAGTGCATGTCTTTATTGCAGAGATTCATTTTTGTTGTTGGAAAAGAACAAAAGAAATGGTCATTTGATGAATTTAAAACCATAGGAAAATGGAAGCAAAATGGCCCCATTTGAAGATATTTACTTCCACGTTTATCACAGAATGACTAAATTTATTCTGAATGTTGCAAAAGAAGATAATTATGGAAAAATTCACTGTTTTGTTAAAATTATCACTCATGTAGTATGCATTTGTTGGCAGAAAAGTCTGTAAGTTCATGAATATAATGATTTGTAAGAACCAAATTGAGAAGTCCTAGTTTAGCAAAATGCCATCAAAGTTTGGATTGCTGTTAGCTACTTTGCCTGAAAAACTATTACAAATCAAACTGGACAAGAAACTCCATTTGTATGTTGTTATTATCAAATATTTATAATTAAATTCTTGATTTAAATGCATTTCATTTCAGACATTGAGGGACACTTCTCATAACCGAGGAAAAATAAAAACCACACAATTAGATATAATGGCACAAATATTTCAATAGATTTTTGAAATGCTGTGGTTTCTCAGAGGTGGCATTTATGGCTTACTATAAATTCTGCATGCAATACACTCAGATGTGTGACATTGAGAATATATATTTAAATATTTAAATATTAATCTAAGGGGTCTGATATTAGATTACAGGAAGAGAGGATAGAGGTCTGTAGACTACGGCACTGAGAACATGAATTCCCTTCCCTGGCAGTCTTGGAGAAATTTTGCTGACTCTGTTGGAAAGGAAAGAACAGTAACCCTTGCAATTTAATAACAAGGAGGTAGCAACAGCAGAAGTGAGTACTTAGCATGCGTCAGGCACTGTTTTAAGGATTTTATATGTGTTATAGGTAGAATAATGGACGCCCAAAAAAATATCTACAGCCTATTCCCTGAAACCCGTCACTGTGTAACACAGTAAAAAGAACTTTGCAAATGTGATTAAGATAAAGATCTTGATATAGAGAGATTATCCTGGATTATTTGAGTGATCCCAAAGTAATCATGAGGGTCAGTATAAGAGGGAGACAAGAAAGTCAGGATCAGAGAGATGTGATAACACAAGCAAAAGTTGGAGTGAAGCACTTTGAAGGTGGAGGAAGGGGCCGGGAGCCCAGGAACACGGGCAGCCTCAGGATGCTGGCGAAGTCCGGGAATGGATTCTCCCCTGGAGCCTCCAGAGAGGAATGGCCCAGTTGACACCTCGAATCCAATGTGGTGTAACTGATTTTGGACTTCTGCCCTCCAGAACTGCAAGATAATAACTCATGTTGTTTGTAACCTCTAAGTTTACGGGAATTTGTTGCAGCAGTCAGAGGAAACTCATACAGCTTGCATGACTCCATTTCATCTTCAAGATGCCCCTGTGAGGTCCATACCAATCCCCTCCTATCTTTTCCATTTCACTTGAGTGCCATTGTTTTCTTTCACACATCCCAAATCTAGTTCATCGGTGCATTTTTTTCTGTTCTACCACCAAAATATACCCAGAATGGGACTATTTCTCACCAAATCCACTGCAGGCCATGGTCCAAACATTATTGCACTATTGTGTCTGGCATGGGATCAGATAAGAGAGCTTCTTGGATGGTCTCCTCACTCTCTGCCAGACCCTCTGCAGTCCTTTATCTTCAGTTCCCCACCCCGCACCATACCACATTGGTTTGACCTACCTTTGTCTCTCAGCCCTTGTCCCCTTCTGTCCTCCCACACTTTCCTCTGCCCTAGGGCACTGGAATCACTTGGTTCCAGAACTTACTGGGAAGTTTCCAGTGTTAATGCCTGTTAAGGGGTGGATTTTACACCCACCCCTCAGAATTTACAGGTTGAAATCCTAATCTCTAGTCCCCCAGAAGTAACTGTATAGAAATGAAATCATTAGAGTGGACTCCAACCCAATATGACAGGTGTCCCTATAAGAAGAGGAGATTAGGACGCTGACATGCACTTAGGGAAGGCCGTGTAAAAACACGAAGAATCGACGGCCAACTATAACTCAAGGAGAGAGGCCTCAGAAGAAAGCAATCCTTCCAACACTGTGCCCTTGGATTCCTAACCTCCAGAACTGTGAGAAAATACATTTCTGTAATTTAATTTAAGCTCCCCAGTCTCTGGTGCTTTGTCATAGCAACCCTGGGAGATTAGGATAGTGCTTTAGTCCCCTGTGTCTCTCAAGTCTTTGCTCAAAAAAATCACCTTCCCAGTGTTGTCATTCTTGGACAAATTTTTACTCTCTTTGCTTCTGAATTTTCATACCTGTTTCACTGATTTATGTGTCCTTGACCCACAGACACTACTTGGAGCTAGCTGTAGAGTGGAGAGCGCCATCCCTATCATTATGAACAACTTAGATCGTACCTACAACTGATCTATCACTTTCTGGAAGCCAAGTTTTGTACACGTGATTTATGTAAATTATATCCCTTAACCTCCACAATATCCCTAGGAAGTAGAAAGCCTGTTTATCCCACTTACAGATGAGGAGACTGAGGGTCATGGAGGTTAAATGTTGCCCATATTGGTGCAGTTAGTAAGATGAAATGATTAAAAGTGAAGGTTAAATGGGACTGACAATTAATCCCAGAGTCCACCCTGTCATAGGTAACTGGGCAGGACCTGGACTTGGAGCCACCTTCCCAGGTAAGACCTAGAGCTTAAACAGCAGAGAACTGCACTCCCTGCAGGGAAGCTCACTCCCAAGACAAGGAACGGGAAGAGCGTAGCCAACAGACACTCTTCTTACTCACCAACTTAGTAATGTGATAAATCCTAGGGCAGAGAGAGAAAAGTGGGACAGAGATCAGAGGCTTACACACATCGGGCTCTGCCCACAGAGAAGGACATGTCAGAAGTGGGAAAGAATTGTTTCACCCTAACACCATTCTTCAGGGACAAACCCAGTCACTCCTCCTTCTGAGAGATAATGGACTCTTCAGTCAGAATTGATCTTTCTTTCCTCTGACTCTTTTCCAGTATGGACTCTCTAATGGAATTTGCTTTCTCTTAGATCACGGATAGTTCTTTAGATATCCAATATCCCTGAATAGATTGAAGGCTCATGAGGAAAGTCTTCCTATCTTAGCATTTTCCCTCATGAAGAGTAAAATCTCCATGACGAGTGACTAAACAATTGAAATTTGGAGTGCATACTAAGCAAGACAGATTGATGTGTGTTTACAACAAATGGTTGGGCCCCCTTTTCCTTGTGACATGGTGAACTTTATAGTTAGTGTACTGAGTGCTACACAAGAGGAAGTTCTGGTTTAAATTCTCCTCATGCAGGAGGACATGAAACCAGGTTGGAATCTAACAATGCATGTTAATTGATGAGACTGAATACACAGCCTTAGCATTTCAGTTTAGCTCCTGGATTTCTAAAACAATGAACGAATTATTCAACAGTTAACAAATCAAATAGCATGAATTGGTCACAATTTTTGTAAGTAAATTTGAATATTTTCTGCTCTTGACTATCTCATTTTATCCAATGTTTAAAACAATGAGTTATTAATGTGACTGAAAATTTTCCATTGGAAGGCAAAGCTTTCTAAAGACTTTTAATAACTGAAGTAAATTATAGATTTGGCATTCATAAATTCCAACTTGAGGGATATCATTCATTTTTGTTGGGATGAGATTTTGAGCTAAAGGATTAAAAGTAGTATTTTCTCTTCCAATTAGGGAAAGTCAGTTATTAGAATCATAAATTACCAGACATCATTTTAGAATAAAGTGATATAAGAATGTAAACTAATTGAAATTCATGGCTTTGTGATTCCCCTTTGAAACACGATCTTGAAAAGAAAATAAATACACTATTATTGATGGTAACAAATCTTTGTTCTAGTAACTGTATCGTAACTATCCACTTTTTTTGCCAGGAAAGACTCCCGTGTCCCTCCCTTGGGCTGGAACCTTTTTTGGGGGCTCTCCCAACACCCCTTGCCTGTCTCTAGAATTTGCTCATCATATCAACTCCACCAGTCTGGCTATCTCCCACATTAAAGAGTAAGACCCTCGAGGGAAGGATGGTCACATTCAGCCAGCATGGATCCTGGACCACGATGGGTATTTCAGGACTGACACTCCTTGTACTAAACGATGGCTCCTCATGGTCTTCACACTTCTCAGACCACCTCTCCAAGCCCTTCACAATCTGGTCCCTAGTTCCTTTTCCAGGCTTAAGCTCCCAATACTGTGTGAACCCCTGAGACTCCAGAAAACTCCCCTGCCCACCTGTTACCATGCCTGGGCTCATGCCCTTCCATTCCCCAGTTCCCACCAGTCAAGCAGAACAGCCATATTTTGAATCAGTCAATTTTATGTATCACGAAGAAGCCTCACACAGTGAGAACTAACATTCCCATCTGCCCATCAGTTATCATCCTTTATGGTTCCTTTGACAGCATTATCTATTACAATGTGTTTTGTGGTTGTAGATGACCATGGCTTTTTATTCAGACTCAACTATAGGCTATGTAAGCGCGGGGACCAGAGTCTCCGGCAGTACCAGCACAGTGTTTGACATGTGTGGTGACATTCTAGAATTACTTATTGAATTAAGACAATTTCCTCAGTGAGGTAGTATATTTACTGATAATATAGAAATAAGAATTATCTTCCTATCATTGGTGTCCTCTACCCTTAGAAGCTCCATGCCAAAAACAATTTAGCTATCACCACAAGACTGGTTTTTTGGTTTTTTTTGTTTTTTTAGTATATGTGCTGCCGAAGCGAGCACCAAGACTGGTTTTTTTAATTGATATGGGGAAAAATACTTAAATAATCATCTCACTTTTTTAGTGCAAATTCAAAATAATGCCAGAAGTCACCAGTGACAAATTAGTTCGAAAAAATGAATTGTTATTAAAAGGGCCTAGGGAGGCCTGGGTGGTTCAGTCAGTTAAACGTCCAACTCTTGATTGTGGCTCAGGTCATGATCTCAGGTTTGTGAGATCCAGCCCAGCATCTGGCTCTGCACTGGGTGTGGAGCCTGCTTAAGAGTCCCTCTCAGGGGTGCCTTGGTGGCTCAGTTGTTAAGTGTCTGCCTTCAGCTCAGGTCAAGATCCCAGAGTCCTGGGTTCAAGGCCTGCACTGGGTTCCCTGCTTGGGGCAGGGGGAGAAGCCTGCTTTTCCCTCTCCCACTCCCCCTGCTTGTGTTTTCTCTCTCGCTGTGTCTTTCTCTGTCAAATAAATAAAATCTTAAAAAAAAAAGACTCTCTCTCTCCCTATGACCCCTCCCTTCCTGCTCACTTTCTCTCTCTTTCTCAAGAAAAAAGAAAGAAAGAAAGAAAGAAAGAAAGAAAGAAAGAAAGAGGACAATGTCCAAATTCAAGAATCTAATTTAAAGATTTATTTATTTGTTTGTTTCTTTATTTACTTATTTGAGGGGAGGCCAAGGAGTGGAGGGAGAAGGACAAGCAGTCTCCCCACTGAGGGTGAGCCTGACATAGGGCTCAATCCCACAACCCTGAGATCACGACTGGAACTGAAATCAAGAGTCAGAGCTTAACCAACTGAGCCACCCAAGTGCCCCTCAAGAATCTAATTAAACATTTTAAAGAAGTTTAATTTTAATTATTGGTTATTATAGTTGAAGATAGAAAAAAATTTCTTAAAAATCCTGGAATGTGGGTGCCTGAGTGGCTCAGTCAGTTATGTGTCTGCCTTCAGCTCAGGTCATGTTCCCGGGGTGTTGGGATCGAGTCTCGCATGGGGCTCCCTGCTCAGGGGGAGAATCTGCTTATCCCTTTCCCTCTGCCTGCTGTTACCCCTACTTGTGCTCTCTCTCTCTCTGACAAATGAATTTTAAAAAATCTTTTTAAAAAAATCCTGGAATGTATCCAAAATGAAATCAACCCTTGAAGATGTCATTTAACCAGATTTGCAAATGCAAATGTGATGACACCAATATTGAGGAACCCCAATGCTGAGGTAAACACAATACTAACCTCACCTAAAATGATGGCATAGAAAGAATTTTCAAGGTTCAAAGCACAGTCCACTTTAAACTCACCAAAGCTCAGTTACATTTATGTAAACTTTCAGAAAGCACCCCTTCCTCTTCTGTTATCCTAAAAACAGACAGGCCCTAGTGATGTGGGCAATCCTACAAAAGGTAGTTTTGCACCAATAGAAAGTCCAAAACAGGAAGACTGCGAGCAAACCAGAAGGCCTTTGTCATGGACTGCACTGAGTTTCCACAAAATTCGTACATTAAATTCTTAACCCAATGTTAGACAAGGACTTTAGGGAGGTAATTAAGTTAAAGGAGGTCATAAGGATGCGGTCCTAAGCCAACTTGCCTAGTGTCCTTATACTAAGAGGAAAACACTCCAGAGAGCACCTTCCCTCTCTCTTTCTCTCTCCTCCCCACCCCTCACACAGAGAACGCGCCATCTACATACCAAAGAGAGGGATCTCACCAGAAACCAACCCTGAAGTCACATTGATCTTGGACCTCACACCTCCCAAAATGTGAGAAAATTAATTTCTGTTGTTTAAGCCCCCAGCCTGTGGTGTTTTGTTATGGCAGCCAAAGCTGACTAATAGAGCCTGTCTGTTTCCCTTAATTCAAGTCTGTTTCCTATCTCACCAACATTCATGATCATCTTTTTGGAGGAAAAAAAAAAGAGAATTCTCTGCAGTTAAAGGCCTACAAATCAGTAGGTATTACTAAGGAATGTGGAGGGCATTGTGCATATGGATATTTACATGATAGGAAAATTCTTTATTAGGCCGTCAATGTATTTTGTTTTATTGGTGGGTTTGGGGTCACAAAAGGGTACTCACTGAGACCTAATTGTGTACTGTTCATGGAAATATGGCATTGGAGTAAGTCATGGATATCTGACTTCAAATCCCAATCCTTATATTTATTAGTTGTGTCACCAGAGGCAATTTCTATAATTTCTTTGTCAGTTTTTCTCATTTCTAGAGGGAGAGAATTCCACCTCTCTTCATTGCTGAAAGAAATGTGATATTGTATTCAAAGTGTCTGGCAGAGAATCAAAACTATTTTTTTTTCCACAGGAATTTCATAGGCTTCCAGGATACCAGAATTTGCTGGAGCTACTTAGGAAGCAAATATCGCAATGGGAAATCTCACTTGTCTGTGTATTAGGGTGCTCAGAACATTCTTCTTGTAGTAGGGCCAAAAGACGAAATAAACTTTGATCAGAATTTACTCAACTGTGCGTCACTGCTGCAAAGATTACTGGACTTGACCGTAAAAGAATTGGGCTTGAGACCAGGATCTGCCCCTTTCTATGGAACTTAAGACAAACTCTTTTATCTCTGACCTCAGGTTCCTCATCTATGAAATGGGAATAACTATCTCTTTTAACCTCACAGATGTTTGTGGAATTCAAAGGCAATATGCAAAGCATTTTGCAATTCGTCGAAAGAGAAATTGGATTCTAACAGAAAAGAATCGTTGGATTTGTGTGGGAATTCAGACTATAGTGACTGAGGACTCTGGGTCATGTATCATTCAACGAATATTTAGAGAAATGATTCTGGACCTTGTGCTGGGCACAGATGAACAAGAGGAATTTGGCTCTTCACTTTAAAGAACCATCCATCAAGCAAGGGAGGCAGATAGTAAACACACAAGAAGACCAATACATGTATTATTTTAAGCTATGATGAGTTCAGGGTGGTTGGGTGGCTCAGTCAGTTGGTATCTGCCTTCAGCTCAGGTCCTGATCCCGGGGTCCTGGGATCGAGCCCCACATCGGGCTCTCTGCTTGGCAAAGAGCCTGCTTCTCCCTCTGCCTGCTGCTCCTCCTGCTTGTGCTCTCTCTCTGTCAAATAATTAAATATAAAATATTTAAATAAATAAAGAATTAAACAATGATGAGTTCTGTAAACAAAAAGAATAAACAGTCATGAAAAAGCATTTCCAAGATGGGGTAGGGGACTGAAGATCAAGGTAAGCATCTCACTGCTGGGAGGAGAGAGGGAAGGACAGCATCCTGGCCACTGGGATGTGGGAGGGAGGATTGGACCCAGAGGGAATGAAGGAAATATATAGTGGAGTCAGATATATTTTTCAGGTACGATGTCCAGGTGGGTTTGCTTGAAAAGCAAAGGTGGCATGGTCACCTCCCTGTATGGGGAAGGAAATGGTATAAGCAGGAGGAAATAGCATGAATTTTTCTGAATAAAAGTTTTTGCTAGATGAATAACTTTTGAAAATGACTGGCAAGTCTGATTGGAAATGTTTTGATAATTCTTCCTTTTCCTTACAGGAAAAGTAATGTCACTCCACCAATTTCACAGCAAGAAATGAAGGCAAAGCATTGTTTGGTATCGGGAGAGAAAACTCAATAGTAAACAGTCAGTGTAGCTTAACATTGTATTTCTCTCATACTAATTGAGTATAATAAGACTTTGTGATTGTACTTCGACTTCAATATCATAAGTTGTTATTTGCCTCTGAAACTTTTCTAAAGTTTTCCTATGTGTGCCTTTCACGGAAGTACTTCTATTTTCTTCCTTCAATTTAAGTCACCATAATTATTTTAATTATATGTCTCCTATTTTATATCCAATTTTTTTTCTTTTTCTTTCATTTGCCTGTATGGGAAGTATCTTATTAGTTTATAAGAAATGGCAGGTTTTCATAACTTTAACTTCAACACAATAAAAATAACATTTTGACCATTTTTCCAAGGACAGAAGTTATGAAAGGAACTTTAGACTGTAGATACATCAATAAAACCAGATAGACTTTTCCAGTAAAATACCAGCCAGCAGAAATTTGGAGTTACAATACTTTCAGATTTCGAGCATCACTACATTTCGATCTGTCATCTGCTCTTCATTATTAGTGCCCTCTAAAATATTTCTCTTTCAGTTTTATCTGCTCTCGTAATACTCTATTCTCAGGAGCTGGCAGGAACGGAGGCAGCCTCTACTCTTGCAAGGAGCTCATAACTGTCGGTAATTCCTCACCCTCCAAGTGATTTTCTCCCAGTAAATGTTTCCATAAATTCCTTTCTTTTGAACTTCTGAAATGATTGATTCATTTTGTAATGCATCTTTCATTCACCCGTTTGCATATAAAAATAAATTATAGTTTACACTATTGCATCGATATAGTAATGTCACTTTCTGTTGCTAGTATTAAAGATCCTATTTATACCAAATCCATATGAAATAGACTAATAGTGACAACACCAATAATGTCATATATTCACAGTAAGTCTCTTCTCCAAACCTGGAAATGTGGCTACAGTAATAAGTAATTAAGAATCAACTTGTTCTAGAGAGATAAGTGATTTTCTCCTATCCAATAATCTGAAGAATCCCCCTAAGGTTCAGAAGGAGATGATTCCAACTTCTCAAGAGCCTCAGCAATGACTTGGCTGGGACCCCAAGCCCTCCCTAAGTCCTCTCTCCAGCAAGGAGAGATAGACCTGGAGTAGAGATACTCTTGCCTCTTTTGTGTTTTCAGACTGGTTAGAGCCCACCATACCTCGAGCTACTCTGCTTAGGGTCAATGATGTCAAACTAGCTTATCCTCTCTCTGGGCTTCTAAAATTCACATAACCTTGAGGACTGGGAAAATGGTCATTTTAAGTAGCCTTGGTTCTAGAGATAACATAAAATTATCCAAGGATATATTTGATTTTGCCTTCTCATATGGATATCTCTGCACTCAGTGCTGAACAACACAATTGTAAGGAGAAAACCATAGCTATAAATCCCCTTTCTATAACACTTCAAGGTTTATATAAGGTTCCTATCAGTTTCTCATTTTTATTTTGGTCCACACATCAATACCATGGGGAAGGAAGACTAGTTACTGGCCGTATTTTATAGGTAAGGAAAATAAGAAAACATGGTGATGCTTTTGCCCAAGTCCCAAAGCTCACACTTTAGTGAGCTAAATATAGTGATTCAGCACTTCCATACATCATCTGGTGCTCATCACAAGTGCACTCCTTCATCCCCATCACCTAGATCCCCCATCCACCCCTACCTCCCCTCTGGTGACCATCAGTGTGTTCTCTATATTTAAGAGTCTATTCTTGGTTTGCCTCTCTCTCTCTTCACCCCCCTTTGCTCATTTGTTTTTAGTTCTTAAATTCCACATATAACTGAAATCACATGGTATTTGTCTTTCTCTGACTTATTTTGCTTTGCATTATACTCTCTAGCTCCAACCATGTTGTTGCAAATGGCAAGATTCCATTCTTTTTTATGGCTGAGTAATATTCCTGTGTGTGTGTGTGTGTGTGTGTGTGTGTGTGTGTGTGTGTGTGTGTGTACCACATCTTTATCCATTCATCAGTTGATGGACACTTGAGCTATTTCCATAGTTTGGTTGTTGTAGATAATGCTGCCATTAACATTAGGGTATATGTATCCCTTTGAAGTAGTATTTCTGCATTCTTTGTAAGGATATGTGTGTGTGTGTGTGTGTGTGTGTGTGTATAGTTTTTGTCTTTAGGAATAGGTTAACTTTTCCTAAATGGAAGACAGTAAACATTGATGACTATAAAAGAAGATACTGACAAATTCAATTACATTAAAATTATGAGCTTCCTTTGAATATTTCAAAGTGAAAAGCCAGAGCAGAAAATGTGTTTTTAATACATATATTCAACAACAATTTTGCATCCAGAATTCCTTTAAAGTCTGACCAATTAATAAGTAAAAAACTGGTGCCCCACAGAGAAAGATTTGATTACATGAGTTCATGGAAGTCTCCTTGGCACCTGAACCAAATCATCATAAATAAACAATTATGATTATCTGTAGTAAAATAAAAATTAGAGGATATATGGATGCTATAATATGAATGCTTAGTGGTATGTAAGCATTCGTATTTTTATCAAGGTATTCAGCAATGCAGCTTATTTTTATTACTTTGAACTGTCTTTCCACTCATTATTTTTTTCATTGAATTACACAGATCAAACATGACTTTTCCAGTCATTTTTCTTTCCAAGCAAAAGTAATGGGGTTGAATTTTATTGTTAATGGTCTTTCCATTTGTTCAATTTTTGGGGGGTATATTATATATTTGTTTATGAAACCTATGGGCTTTCTATTCAATTCTACCTGCTCCTTAAAGAAATGAGAAGTGGAAAAGCAATAACCAGTAGAGAGTCACATCATATTCAGACAGGAGTTCCTTTATATTTTTATTCACAATCATTACAAAACTTTGTGAGTAAAAAAGATGATATGGTTTTACAGTAAACATAGAAATGTTCAGGAGAAAAATTTCTTTAGATTAAAACAAACCAGAATGGAAGGAGCCTTCATTCCCTTAAAATTCATTAGTCTATAAACTAGAACCAACAACCATTTTCTGTGATGATTCTTCCTAGTATTTCCCCTGCTCCGCTTGGTTTTCAATACTTCTTGTTTCCAGCCTTCCGTGAGATTAGCCACTGACCTGTCTCAGATTAGTATCAGCAATGAGACATTCCTGCCTGCATTTTCGTTCATCATTTCTTTCTTCCTCTTTGTTAACCAGAAGCGAGTGACACGTCCTGTTTCTCTAACTCCTCCCCAGATTCTCTGGGACTCATCCACAACACCACTCAATACCTAGGCACCCCGTCCTATCAATTATCTTCTCTCTAGTGTGTATTCAACCTCTTCTTCTTTGTCTACTCATCTGCATTAAGAAGTGTTCATGAATATTCTAAAAAATAAAGCCCTTGACACTGTATGTTCTTCTCTTTTCCTCATAGGGCTCTTTTTCTCCACCATAAACTTCCTTAAAATCCTACTTGTGTTTTCTCACTTCCTCATCACCACCCCACTCACTCCTCAACTTTTTCATCTCTCTCCTCCCAAACACGCAGCTGAAACCTGTCTGCGAAGCACCCAGTGATCCACCTGTAGCTACACCCAGTGCACGTTTTCAGATCTTCCCATGAAAGTGCATCCTGTGCCTTCATTCACAACGTCAATAAGTAAATGACACCACGTTCCACCCAATTTTTCATGCCAGAAACTGGACAAGGGATGGCGTTGGCCTGAATCCCATAAGACAGTAGCTTTTCCAGTTTGCCACCTGCTCCCTATGGAATTCTGCTGTATACATAGAGAAAGATGATGTAGGTTAAACACCAAGCAAAATTTTAGGGCTTTCCAAAGATATTCCCAACGAAATACAAATGTGCTCATTTGTATTTCTATTAAAAGGGAGCTAGTTTCCATACATTTAATATTATCAGGACATTACCTTGCCCTCTGGATCAACATGGTAAGGAAGAAACGGAGCTTTGCATTTTTGAATCCTGATAGCGCTAAACCATTGTCTGCATATGTACTGGATTTTTGTGCTTTCTGAATTCAAATTTCATCCTTTGCCTATTTTTCTATTATTTTGTCATCATCTTGTTGGCTTGTAAACTCTTTAAAATGGATACGAATCTGTGAAAAGAGTTTTGTTATGTTAACCAATGGAATATACCCAGATTATGTATTATTCTTAGTCTGTATCTTGCTATTGAGTTATACCTTCAAAATATAACCAAGTAAAAATAGCTGAAGGTACAACAGAAAAATAAAATATCATCATTGATGAAATGTCAGCATCATCACAGACCCAGCTTTCGAACTGTGTAGACATTAGTAGGGCCATAAATTACTCAGACTAAATGTGTTACTGGTTCATTCTAGGGCAGACACTTGATTGTTTCTCAGTGAAGCTCAGAGTTACTGATTTTAGTCAGTCCTCAAGTCAAGGGGACTGTGGTCTTACTTTACAGTGAACTGTGAGGTACTTCCGGTCTCTCCGATGTGGGTGGACCCGTATGTTGATGAGGGTCCCTCTGTTCCTCCCGTTGGTCTCAGGTGGGGACAGTATTGGATGGTAGGGAGCAGAGTGCAGAAATGAACAGCAGGGCTGTCTCACCAGCTCCAATGCCCATGACCACCTAACATTTATTCTTTCTTTATGATTACATAATCTAAGTGCTAAAAAGCAATGCTATGCAGAAATCTGGACCAAACAAGGGATTGTTTTTAGCTCTTGTCAGATAGTTGCCCTCAGCCCAGCTCTCTCCACCCCTGCCTGAAGATGCAGCTGACCTCCCAGCCTCCCTGCCTCCACACTCCCTCCTAGCCTCTTGCAAAGTCATCCGGGAAGTCTTCCTTAACCCTGACTTCAGGGCTATCACTCTCTAAATGCCCTAAAAGATGAGAGTAGATAGCGTCAGAATTGAGTTCAACTGCAGGACACCCAATTGGTGTGGGAGAATTACTGGGTGGTGGTATGGGAAAAACCCTCCCCATTCCCCAACACTGGAATCATTGGGTGCAGGAACCTTTAGATGTTATAGTAAATGAAATTGTTTTCTTGGTTTCCTCTATAGATTGTTAGTTTATAGAAATGTAAGCGATTTTGGGGTGTTTATTTTGTATACTGCAACTTTGCTCAATTTATTATTTCTAACTGTGTGTGTGTGTGTGTGTGTGTGTGTGCGTGTGTGTGTGAGATATTTAGGGCAAACTTGCTTTTAACCTGTTGATTCATGTCAAGCAACGGGAATTCACACTTTTGAAAATTTTAACATTGCATGTTTCACTTTTGTAGGCATGAAGATGTACCCCCCCAGGTCTCCCTTCAAGGGAAGTGGTTGCCCAGAGGCAGAAAGTGTGTTCAGCAGACACCCGCTGCAGCTCTCGGTCCTGTGGGGTCTGCCTCAGGTGCAGAGAGCTGCCTCATCCGCAGCCATGCCCTTCTCTGGGCACCTGCATCTGGGGAGGCGGTCAACCCCTGTCCGCTTCAGCCTGGTGCATGACGACCGGACCTGCTCACCCCACTCCTGGGCTCCCTGACAGGGCAGAGGCTGGGTCAGGTGGCATGACACGTCACCTTCCCCTCTGCCTAATCCTGGATCCTCCCTGTTCCCTTCACGGGTGGTCACTCAAATGAGCATCTTCCATCTCAACATCATCTCAGTGTCTGCCTCAGGAAACCCAACCTGAGAGAATCGCTATTTTAAAAGATGATTACCGTTGTATTATCGGCATTTTTAATTTTCCAGATAGTTTGACAAAAGCCCACTTGGCAATGGTAATAATTTAGAAGCCTACAATTGATTTTTTAGAAAGTTTGTACAAGAAACCATTCCAAAGTCACAACTCTATTTGCTTTCATTCTTTCATCCTTGTTTTCAGAAGAATGAATAAAGATGACCTTGGGGTCCTGTTTACTTTTCCTTCTGAGTTGACATCAGCCAGATGCAATCTTCCAAACACCAGCTCCTCGCAGCTTTACTGAAAGGCTTAAACTCTCCGAAGGGTTATTTCCTACCTTGAGATGCTTTTTTAAATAAATCTGTTATTTAAGAATCCCCCCAAAATCGCATGACTTAAAGTTTTCTCTCAGGTCTTTTCTGTTCTTAAAAATTTTTGTTGTTGCTGTTTACTATCTACCTTCACTCCTTCGGCTTTTATTTTGTGTATTTTTCTTTTTCCTTGGCCTGTAACACCAACGGAAGAGGCAGGACGCAGAATGCCCCACTCACGTGTGGTGTGTTCTACCTCCACAGCCTAGAAAAGAGGCCATGAGTGTCAAAGAAGAGAGAAGGCCAATATGGCTCCTGTGAGCGCCACACTGTTTCCAGTAAGACCCACATGGGTCTCTCGCGATCGTGAACCAACATGTGGTTCCCACTTGGTGGCAGCACAATCAGCCAAGGCACATAGTTTGTGCTGTTGATTTAACATTAAACACATAGAAAGCATTCTATGCATACAGACAACTCATTTATTTCTCCTGAATTCTGACAACTGGTGCCAACAGCAGCAGTGGGCTGCCGGTTGTGCCTTTATCCACTCCAGCGGCGATTACCCAAATTTACAAATCAGGTAAAATTGGCTTCCATTTCATGCTTCGATTATCAATGTTCACTGATCCTTGCAATTTTACAATAACGGGGCAATATAGGAAGTCATTTGATCCAGCCATAAGACAATAAGGAAAACCACCAAGGTGCTAGTTCTAATTTGGGCATTTACACAAATTTTCTGGGAAAACTTTAACACTGTCTTTTCTCTGTTTTTTACTAAAAAGTGAAATATTTTTAAAACATTTTTCCAATGTAAAGTCCTAATGCCCAGTGATCAAATACCAAAATAAGAAAACCATGTGCCTGTGTGTGTGGATGCATGTGTGCATGTATGCATGTGTGTGTGTGTGTGTGTGTGTACGTGTGTGTGTGAGCATGTGGGTATGGGTTACTTTTCCTAATTTTCTTTCACAAGTTCCCATGGCCCCATTCTTGTTGGTGTCATCCATGGTGTTTACTAAGATTCCTGGCATTCCATTTTCCTTTGGAATATTTTAGACCTAGTGTCACTCAGGTTTTCTTTAGGTACAAGTAACATAAACTTGATGAAGTTAATTATCTAATCCCTTTTCCTTCAGATAAATGAAGTCTAGAGGGATACATGTTCTGAATGGGAAGAGTACCTCCAAACTGTCCTCAGGAAACCAAGCTCCTCCTCCTCTCCTGCTCTACCATCCATAGTGTTTTGCTCTCATCCTCATGCTCACAAGATGGTTGCTATACCTCTAGGCACCACATCTGCATTCCAGGCAGCAATAATGAGAGAAAGGGCCAAACAGTATACCAGCTAAGTCTTTTCCTTTTTTCTCAGATAAACAGTGGTTTCCTTAGAAGTTCCACCCAAGACAATTTAATTATGTCTTAGTAGACAGAACTGAACTTGGTCACTACCCGCTGGAAGAAAGCCTAGGAAATTGAGATTTTTTTCACGCTAGACTTGTGGCTACCCAAACAAAATCAGAGTTTCCTTAGAAATGGAAGGGTGGTGACAAATATCAGGTAGACTAATCTTGGAGCCATCTTTAAATCCCTCCATTAGTGGTTAGGATATAGCTACATATTCATTTTTTAATATAATGAATAATCACCACTGGATATGAGTTAAGGAGATGTAAGCTTTGTAATATTTACAATGCCAAGAGGAAGGAGTGATCTGAAGGGGAATCCTCCAGCGCTAGCTGACTAGCATGTAGAAGAGCTCATGAGATCATCAGATGAGCCCTGAGAAGAAAACCTCCATCCTCTCTCTGTGCTGCTATTACCATGCTCACTGGGCACCGTGATCGGTATAAGAGGGGGTGGCAGCACAGAGGGGGTGAACGGGTAGAGAAGAGGCAAAGATCCAGAGGACAATGACAGAAACCATGATGAATGTTCACTCCTTTGTATGAGGCTTCCGATATTGTGCCACCATTTTCCTTGATGCTGTGTTCCGATTGCAGGACTTTAGGAAAATATTTTCTCCTGTGATGAACACATAGACCATAGAGCAGGGAGATCTCCAGCTGACCAAAGGGCACTTGGCCATGGCATTAAGAGAGAGAGGTCCTGAGAATAATGTCCATTCAGAGGACACTAGGGGTGAGAGATGGAAAGTCAGAGGTTCCCACAATGTCTATGCTCCTGGATCCAGCCATGCCTGAAGGCAGACTTCTCTGTGTTATGAGTTATCACATTCTCTTTTACCTTCAGCTAGTTTTACTTGGTTTCTGTCTGGGGAAGAATTCTTCCAACTATATTAAATGTGTATCTCTTCCTCTATGATTCCCACATGGACAATGAGCTATTCCTTCAAGGAGTCCTCCCCGCAGCATACATAGATCCCACAAGCTAGCCCCAGTGTGGGAAAAAACAAGTCAAGTGCAGTTACAACAAAAATAAAATAAAACGTGCACAAGTACAGTAACACACAGCTTCCAACCATCAGAGAACTTTCCCTGCAGGGGTCTGTAAATAGCTGACTTTGAAGTTGTGATGTAGAAAAATGAATGTGTACTCTTTTTACATGTAAAATAAACCTGTTCACTTTCTCTTCGTGGCATTTCTTCAGCTTTGGATTCTGTATCCATGCTAGACAAATTTGAATTTTTAAAGACGTGTTCCAGGTCACATCACGTTATTGCCCATCAGGAAAATAAACATGTTTTCAGTCTCTGACGGTATATATACTCTTTCTTCCGCATGGTATTCCTGATACGAACTGGGGAGATTGCACCCATATTCTATCCTGCAAACGACTGTAGAGAAGACATCTCAGAACAAACACATTTTCTCCTGGTGGAGCAGAGAATTCTTGCTTCTACTTCACTGACAATCTCTCCCTCTTTTCGGTCCCACTGTGAGCACGATCTCAGCTTTCTCCCTATGCCCTGGCATACAGTCCCTTAATACGACCAATTTATTCTCTCTTTAAAAAAATATTTAGAAACACTGCTAACTTCTGGAACGCTTTGACCAGGCATGTTTTCATGGTGACGAATTTATAAGTACAGCCCGCATTCCATCCGCAAATGACAGCAGGCCTTAGGTCTTTGGTTGGTAATTCAGTGATGGAAGGTAAGGCTAAGTGGTTTACACGCATAGAAATTGGTGCTAAGTTCCTTTCTCCCATAACTACTTCCCCACTATTATTTCCCTCGTGTTGCAGAACCTTAACCCCAATGAAATGAGCCTCATCTCCTCTCCTTTCCTTAGCTATGTCTGTGATCATATGAAAAGACACACACAGCTGTAGTTCTCTTTAAGTATCTCAAGCACATCACTACCTTTCATGGTTCCTGAAAATATGCCATCTCTCTCCCCACTGACCAGGACTCCATCTGCTGGGGACTTTGCATCTGTCAAGGCTGAAATTAAGAGCAAAATTACAGGCTACAGTATTTCCACTTCTAACTAGCTCTGTGCCAGACCACCCATTGTTAAGAACAACAGTTTAACTAAATTACTGCTATAAACTATTCCCATTTAATTGACACTATGGAAACCACATTCAGAGATTTGGGATTTTTTTCCTCCTGTTTTCTCCCTGGGTTTAGAGGTCGAAGAGGCTGGTGTCACAGCTTGCACGATAACCTAATGGTTCTTTGATCATCTTTTCCACTGGGGATTATACATTACAGTTGGTCGGAGGTCAGAGACCGGGTCATCCAGATTCTGGTTGTTTCTGAGCAGGGATGTTGCAGAATAGAAAGGGCCAGATGTGGTTTATCTTCTGGAATGTGTGTATCTGTGTTTTACCTGCATAGTGTTTCTGAAAAGTCTCGGCGAGGCCCAAGTGAACATTTATGAGTAGGACAACCAAGGGCCTCTAAGAATTGACCGTACAGATGTAATTATTGGGTTTTCAGCAGTTATTGTAAAAGCAGATAGGATCCCAGGGATTGATAAAGCACAGAACAGCAGTGCATTTTCTTCACATAAGAGGAAAAAATTCAAAAAGGAGATCAGAAATCTAGACATGAATAGCTCAAATTCAAGATCCAGTAAAAATACCGGAATGAATCATCAAAGAGTCAATTTGTACACAACTCTACAACCACAGGGGACTAAGCCAAGAAATGCATAGGGCTTTGCGAAGAATGCATTCAAGAGCCCAAAGCAATTTCCTCCTGAGTATTGTAACAAGCCTGAAAGATCAGCAGAAGTCAGAGAGAGGACACGGTCTGTGTAAAAGCCACTATCCTCTCCTGTGTGTGGCTCTCTCTCTGACATTGAGTCAGAATTTTTGGCTTTTGTGATCTTAGAATAGAATTGCAAATCACTGTAAAGTTAACCAGCACTGCACACCATAAGCTGGGGATGCAAACCTGGCATAAGGTCCATCAATAATTTACTAGGAAAATCAAGCTTAGGCAAAGTAAAATGAATTTAAGAAGAGACTATCAGTAAAGATTCCATTAAAATTAAGAAAAATTAAGTCTGAGTCCTCTGGAGATATTTTACTTGATGATTTATTGATTTCATATTTAACTGAAAAATTATTCTCTTGTTATTATGATTCACAATATGTATTGAATGATACCGTGGAAAGACATGAAGACCAAACAAAGAAGAAAAGCACAGGCTATTTATACGGAGTTTGCTACATCGCCAGGGACTCAGCCAGCATTATGTGTGTTTGGCAGAGGCTCCAGGGCAGGCACAGGAGTGGGCAAGGTTTTTGGAGGGAGAAGAATAGCTCGGGGGTGCCTGGTTTGCAGGCTTTGGTGTAGGCAAGCTGGAGGAGAGCTAACTAGAAGCAGGCATCCTGTGTGATATGTTAGAGTACATTTTTGGCTTTCTTTGGCTGGTCCTAAATTGGAACAGGGCAAAGATTGGGGAAACTGCCCATTTAGAACCAATTTTTACAGGACTTATTTTTCTGGCTTCCTAGATTACTCACGAGACACAGCAGTCTGCCTTCTGGTAAGTCCGACTTACAGGGAGCAGGCTGGCATCCTGGGCTGGTTACATAGATTAGGTTAGTTTCCTGAGCCAACTGTGTAGATTGTGGCTCAGAGTTCTGTTTGAATACGTAGTGTGGCCACTGTCCACTTGTACGTTCAGTCTCTCACTACTCTCTGGCGGGCACTGACATGTAATATTCATTCCTTGGTTGAATCTCATCTAATCCCAACAGGATGCTGCAGGATGTCCTATTTTATAGAGAAAGATACCAAGTCTTCACACAATGTGTGTCCAGCTATGGAGTAAATGATGTAGTCAGTGGTTAGATTCAGGCCGTTGGACCCTGACGCCTGAGCTCGGGACAGCTCCAAGCCCCTGCCTCCCAAATTCTCACTGGTGACGCTGGTGATAACTGAGAGATTCGAAAGTTGAGGAGTAACTTGATACCTGCTAGTCTGCCTGGTTCTTGGGTCCAATCCTATTAGAGAGTTTGCTCAAATAGTTTTAGAAAATCCTCCCTCTGAGTGTGTCTGTCTCTTCAGAATCTTAAATGAACTTCTAGAGCAGAGGGTTAAGCTGTAGGCCCGCAGCGCCAGACAAATAACCTGAATGTGCGAGTCCCCTGATCGTAAGGCATGGCGGGGAGGCACCCACATCTGCCAGAGAAAAAGTGCCCCATCTGTCCCTGGGCATTTTCGCCAGGTCACCAACTGTGCACTGGACAAGCCAATCCGGGCAGGCGCTTGTAACCCTCATCCTAATGTCTGCAGGAAAATCAAGTGGGAAAGTCTTCAATTAAAAGTTCAGTCAAAAGTACAACTGCTGAAGAAGAATTTGAAGACTTGTTAATGCCCCTTCTGAATACATAGGTTTTAAACTGATCTGCAAAAATTCAAAAGTAAAATAATTTGAATGAAATAGCATAATTAGGAGGTCAATACAGAGCAGGAGTGGAATAAGGATCGTTTACTATGAATATTCTAATTAGATGCATTTTTAAACTTTGTTACTATGAAAGGATTTCACATTTTCAAAGGTTAAAGTGTTGTGTTCCCTTCTGTTGTGGTGGGTCTGTAGCCACCACAAAATGAAAAGTTAAAACACCAAGACGAAATTAAGAATGTATGCAAACTACCACAACACTGGATTCCATTTTGCAATGTGTTTACAGGACAAAATTAAAGAATAATTTTTTCTTTGCTTAAATTATAAGATATTCTGGGCTGTATAAAGATGGCTGAGGACTATATTTAACAGTATTGGAGAATATTAGGGTGTGATGTAAGTGTAGATCCATCATTAGGAAACTCAGTGGTCCCCAGTTGCTCATATAACTACCCCATGGGAATCCTAGAGATAATAGATTTAATTTCACTTCTGTTTTCTGTGCCTTCGATTCATGTTTTTTCACATTATGACAAAGACATGAATATGTGCCATTGTCCCCAGTAAACGATTAGGGGAGAAATTTTTAAAAGGTAGGACTGCATGAGACTCAGGCATTCAGCCTCCTTGATCCTAGAGATGAGTAAAAGCTGCATTCTGGTGGGAAATTGTTAGCCTTGCAGAGAGAAAATCAGAGGAAGAAGGCCCGGAGATCTGGACAGACGTCAGGTGCACGGAAGGCCAGCACGGGGCAAAGGTAAGAGAAGGAAGCTCTCCGCAGCTGCGCAGAGGCAGTCCCACGACCAGAGCTATTCCAGGCAAGAGCTAAATCTACCGAGTTGAGGGGCCCAGCCTGCTTCAGCGAAGGGTGAGAGAGGAGAAATAGAAATGAACCAAATTAGTGGGGGGGGTCACATGTCACGTTCGTTCAAGACATTCTCAGTGTATATCAGTTGGGGTAATTATTTATTAGTAATAATTGGCAATTATTAGTAATTACCAATTAGTAATAATAGTAATTATTACTAATAATTACTAATAATAGTATTAGTAATAATTAGCAATATTAGTATAGTAATAATAATTAGTAATGTAATTATGATATAATATAATATTTAATATGTGACAATATTTATAACTTATAATAAATATAAATATAATTTATATATGATTTATATATTATATAAATATAATTTATAATATTTAATGATGTAATATTTAATAATATAATAATTATTATAATAATTTATAAAATAAATGTCATTTGCAAATACCTTCTCCCATTCTGTCGATTGTCTTTTGGTTTTGTTGACTATTTCCTTCGCTGTGAAAAAGCTTTTTATCTTGATGAAGTCCCAATAGTTCATTTTTGCCCTTGCTTCCCTTGCCTCTGGTACACATCACCCACTTTTAACTTACAAAGGTCTGCTGTTGAAGGGTCCTCGATTCAAACCCTCATCCAATAACATATTTCTCTTTACTACCAACAGTGGAGGGCAGGAACGTGGGACCATGTGGATGGAGAAGGGGAGAGAAGGTTTTATGGCTTTAAAAGCTTGCTTTGAACTTATCTGGGCCTGATGACTTGTGTATTTAGGAGAGCTGCCGGAGAACTCCTGAGGTACAATGATTCTTCTGTTTAGAAGTTCCGTAAAAACTTCTCTGAAAAAGACTTAGGAAGTGATCTAATTCAACTTCTTTGTCTAACAACTAGTCTTACAAGTGTTCAAGGTTGCAATGGTCATACAGCTAGTTTTAGAAATGGGACCAGAATATTACCCTTGGATCCCTAGCATTTTGTGCTTCGGTGATATTCCATTGATTATTTTATTCATTTTCAGTGCATTTTTTATTGTACGCTTACAATGTGACAACTGTTGTGGGATCTGGGTGTTAAAATAAACAAGGAAGGTGAGTTCTGGCATTCAATCTATTCTTCATATTCTGCCTCCAAAGCTGCTATTCCCTGATTTAAAGTATTAACATGGACTATTAGACTCTTATCTTTTAAGATTCTTTCCACTATAATATTCATTTTTTTACAGGAGAATGCACTTTATTTTTTTCATTGAAGTATAGTAAAGTGATATTCATTTCTTATGACGGCTTCCTATTAATTTTCCTTCCATGTTGTTACCTCCCCCAGATTAATCCATAAGATTCCAAATAAAGCCAGACATTTCAATAGACAAAATAGCTGCCACTGGGTCCTTTCCTATAACTTATTTGTTGCCAGGCATCCTCCCCTTTTCTTTATGATTCTGAAAGCAGTTCTTGGTCTATGTGCCATCCGTCTCATTGAAGCCAATTTGAATAAATATCACAAGGTACAGTAGTTTAAACGTTCTTTATCTCAGAGCCATAAAAATGTGCAATGTCTCTTACCTACCATTTTCTTGTTGCTTTCAGGGCAGAATAAATAACTACATTGTTGAACAGAATGTAATTTCTTTTTAAAATTTCTTTTGATACTAAAATTCATGATGATTTAATGGAAAGTTACTTTCCAAAGTAAAAACATATGACTCTGAATTGTTTTCATGATTATTCTTTTCTCTGTTGCAACCTGACCATTTACTGTAAAGAACATTTGGATTTTTGCCACCCACCATCCATCACCCCTTTTCCTAACAGCTTTTTCAGGAACTCTCTCCTCGTTGGATGCATGGGAACCAAACCAGGTGCATGTTAATTTTTCTCTTCATTTGGAAAGGACATTTTGCTAAGTAAAAATGTAGACTGGTTTGTATACGTTGAGTACAGTCAAGATAGATGGTATTTGGCACAGCAGCACCTACAGAGGAAGAAATTGAGGTTTAATGACTCTCACCGCACACGGTTGTTATGTTGTATATTTTCCAGCAAACCTGCATACAAACTGACTACTTCCAGGTGGCATAAATAAGAAACTTGTAGTTTCATTAGCATGAGAAAGTGCAAATAACAAAGGATTTGTTGTACTGTTTTAGGTCACACGGCTAAGTAAAAATAGGGGATGCTCGCATGACTTAGTGTCTGACTCTTGATCTCAGTTCAGGTCTCGATCTCCGGGTCCTGAGTTCGAGCCCTGTGTTGAGCCCTGTGTTGCGCTCCATGCTGGTCATGGAGCCAACTTAAAAGAAAAAATAGGGCGCCTGGTGGCTCAGTCCTTAAGCGTCAGCCTTCGGCTCAGGTCATGATCCCAGGGTCCTAGGATCGAGTCCCACATCGGGCTCCCTGCTCGGCCGGGAGCCTGCTTCCCCCTCTCCTACTCCCCCTGCTTGTGTTCCCTCTCTCGCTGTCTCTCTCTGGCAAATAAATAAATAAAATCTTAAAAAAAAAGAAAAAAAGAAAAAGAAAAGAAAAAATATATACACAGGTAGATCACACAGGTAGGTAGAAATAGAAATGAAATGACTACATAAACTTCCTGGTTCAAAGCTATATTCTTGGGGCTCCTGGGTAGCTCAATCCGTTAAGCATCTGCCTAAGGTTCACAAGCCTTCACTTCTGTAAGTTATCTGTGGGAGCCCAGCTCCTGGCCCCCACTGACACCCACACGGTCTCCCCTTCAGAGGAGAGCGAATATGTTCCTTCTAGACCCCGTCCGAGGTCTTCAGTGTTGACTAGAAATCAGAAGCTATGTTTGAAAGTTCACTCTTATCTGCCCCTCATTTAATTTATTTGAAGGTACTATTGTATATATATTCTATAGTTGTATGAGGCTTTATATTCATTTCCTACTGCTGTTATACAACAAATCTCCACAACCTTAGCGGCCAAAAACAATACCCATTTGTTATCTTATAGTTCTAGAGGTCAGAAGTCCGAAATGGGTCTCAGTGAATTGAATCAAGGTGTCAACAGAATGGCCTGCCTTCTGGAAACTCTAGGGGAGAATCTGTCTCTTGCTTTTTCCGGAGCCCAGAGGCCGTCTGTATTCTTTGGCTTGAGGACTCATTCTCCACCTTTAAAGCCAGCAGAATAGCATTTTCAAATCTCTCTCTCTGATCCTGACCTCCCCTTCTGCCTCCATCTTCCACATTTAAGGATGCTTGTGATTTCACTGGACCCACCCAAGGAATCCAGGATCGCTTTATTTTAAGGTCATGTGATCAGCAAACTTAAGTATAGCTGTCACCCTAGTTCCTCTTTGCCATGGATCGTAACATACTCATTCACCCACACTAGGGATTCCAATGTGGATGTCTTCGAAGACGTGGGCATTTTTCTGCCCACTGCTATCTTAGCGTCTGCCCCTTGGTTTATCCTATTTCTGTGCAGAAATGATTGTTATGGGAGTCATTGTGCAATTTTGTCATTATGCTCTTTTGCCTGCAACCAAGGTTACCAAATAAATGATACTATTTGATGAGATTATCACAAATTACTGTTAGGTTGCTACTCATAAACTGCTTTTCCTGACTACATCTTTTTATTGTTTCCATTAGACACAGATTTCTCTCTAATCCGCTGACTTCATGTATCATGTAGATTTGATGGTCTCATTTGAGCTGAGCTGTCAAGTATGCATTTTCATAGATGAATGAGACACAGACCCTTTCCGAGTAGACTTCAGGGGGTAAGTTTTAGTGCTGTACTGAAATTAGGGTTCTCATGGGCTCTGGGAGGCCAATTTAATTTCACTATATCATCATTTACTAGAAACAGTGATATAAAATAAGATCTGGCTGAACACCTAGGGTGTCTAATCAGGATGATGAAGACGGAGTGAGAACCAACATGCCCTCGGTGTTAACGAAGCCTGGACATTTAATTCCTGAAAATGTGTAATGAAAAGTTCTCTCCAATACCTAAGAGTGTGCTTCCTATTGTGAATAATTGTGTGCTCTTGTGTGTGCAGAGAAACACTCATTCTTCTCGAGCAATCCCATCAGAGATATATGCTTTGATGTGACCTAGTCCTTCCTTCCTTGACACACGAGTTCACAGTTTTTCCGTGCCCCTAAATTTTCACATCAGCTTTCTGTTACCCATTTCCTTTTCCTTCAATTAAACAAAAATCACTAGATCTCAAATATTGTAACTATTTACAAAAGCGTGGACATTGCCCCCTCCCAGTGCCATCAAGGTTAATTTGGTCCTATTTGTGCAATATGCAGTTGTCACAAAACATCAACCTACATTTGGTGCATATTCAAGTTCCATAGGGTTAGGAATGTTTGTAATATGATTGAGTGGTTCCTTATTAAAAGTGGAAATGATGAACATTCTCCCATTTATTTCATTCATTTATTCATTCTTAATCTAGTTCTCAGGAAAGACCTGCTCTATGCCATAAACCATGGTGGATATGATGGATATAAGATTGGATAAGATAAAATATTTCCTGTCACAAAAACAGAGTTTGAAAGAGAAAAATATGTATATATTAAACAGAAAGAAAAAGTAATCTATGGACTAAGGTTGCCTTATCCCACCTTTTCAGATAGGTCTCTGACTTTTCTCACATCTGCACTAAAGTCGGTCCTTAGATCTAACATGGTGGCATTCCCAATAAAAACGGGATAAAAATCAACATAGGAGCTTGGGAAATATTAATTTGGGGGGACCTCTGAGGGAGGTCTTGCCTAAAACCCAACTTCAGATAATACCACTTTAAAACTTTCATAAAGTTTGAAATTTCTTAGATCAACTAAAGTATGGTTAATTCCCTAATTTTAAGAATTAATGTTTATTTACTTGGAAATATTCTAAAGTACACAGTCACACACAACCTGCAATATAAGAAGAATCTATACTGAGTGAAGCGATGACTCTCTAGAATGGCGATGAGATCTGTGTTCGACATTGGAATGCTCAGGTGAAACTCTCTTCCCTACCTGAGTCTTAGGTGTATTTAATCCCTTCTGATATGCTACTCATGCCACTTTGCTGAAATCAAAAAACATGAAAAAAGGGTCTTCCCTCTTCCCTCTTTCCTTCTACAAACTCAATGGAAAGCTGGCTGCTCCTTCCTTTGAATTAAGTTACCACTTTTACTGCTATTTGGGAACTTGTCAAAGTCTCTCTTGCATTCTGACATAAACACCTAATGAATTATGAGCTCCTGGGGGGCAGAGTCTGCAATCATCGCAGATCCCAAACATCCCCCATGACATGCTTTGCCTATGGAAGACTCTCCATGGCGGCTTCTCAAATGTAAAATAATTAGTTCCAGGATCCTCACAGATGCTTTTAATCTCTATCCCTACCCTCACTGGGTAATAGTAGACTATGAACACTTCCCTTGTAGTTAAGAAATAAAATTTTTCCAGAACATGAAAAAAAGGCTATTTTTACTTGTCATAATACTCAATTGTGCACTCTAAATCTGCTTTCTGCTGTGTTGATAAAATATACTTTGCCCAATCTACCGGCTTTTACTGATGGCATGCTCTTTATTCCAGCACTCTTGGTTCTCTAGAACACTGCAAATCCACATCAACATGCAACAGAGTTCCACGAACTAGTGATGCCCCCAGGAGACAGGCGTACTGATACATCTCCTGAACCTAAACAGAAGATCAGCCTTTTTTATAGGCAACGAGGGTGAGAATAAAGACAATGCTGAGCGCAGGTCATGAGTATCTGTGGCCTCATGTGGCTTGGGGCACTTCATGCCCTCTGCCTGGCTGAACAGAGAGGGGACCTTCACAGGACCTGGGTGACACTGGGAGGAGACAGCCCACATGGATCCTCACACACAGGCTGTTCCATGTGCTAGGACAAATACACACTCGGGAGACCCCATCCCAATACACTGAGTTTGAGAAGATGGGGGTCCCGGCCCTGGCTCTGCCCATGAGATTTGTGACCTGGAAAGTCACTTTGCCATTCTTCCCTCGGTATCCTCAAGGGTGGAATGAGACGACTATACCTGGATTAGCCTGAAAAGGCAATGCCAACTTCAGTACTTTGTTGATTTCATTCAAACGTTAAGGACAAACACAAGTCATTTGGAGTCCTAGCAGATGCCCAAGAGTTTTATAACTCTCGGTAAAGAGGTAAAGAATGTGGTTCTGTCTAGGGGGAGAAAAGGAGATGTTTGCAGCTGCAGCCAGAAGTTTCCTGTGATTGAGGAGCTCATAGATGATCATGAATAATTGTATGGCCAAGAAAATATACCCCAAGGCTTCTATTTTTCTCCAAAGAGCACAGAATCTAAAAGCCATAGATTTTATTCTTTTTTTTTTTTAAAGATTGTATTTATTTACTTATTTGACAGAGAGAGGGAGAGCAAAAAGCAGGGGGAGCAGCAGCCAGAGGGAGAAGCAGACTCCCTGGCAAGCAGGGAACCCAACACAAGACTTAATCCCAGGACCCTGGGATCATGACCTGAGCTGAAGGCAGATGCTTAACCGACTGAGCCACCCAGGCGCCCCCATAGATTTTATTCCTGAAAGAGGCAAAAGAGAGTAGTATGCCCCAATGAGCACAATCTGAAATGCCAAGCAGGTATCAGAATAGTTATGAATGCAATAGAGTTATGAGTTATGAATAGAGTTATGAATATAACTTTTGTCTTTTTTTCATTTTATGAAGAAAAATATTCTTAGTTCATGCCAGTTGCAATACCTTGAATGCAGGAAAAAAAAAGGTGACAGAAATCAAAAAAACAATATCAAAACATGTTGTGATATTGTTACTTTAAAGCACAGAAATGTTTTACACTGATTTTGCTAAAGATGTAATTTTCCTAAAGATTATGAAAGTTCTATAAACTCTCATTGGAATTGAAGCTTATCTAGTGACTCCAATTTCTAAAATCTATACTGTATAAGTGCTGTTGGATATAGCTATCTTTTAATCATGTTCTTCTATGATTAGTTTATTGATGCAGAAAAGTGTATTAAAGCCCTTTTGTGTCCAAGACTCCACTCTGCAAGGAACTTTAATGATGCATGCCACCTCAGTCTGTCCTTGGAGGAGTTTCAAGCTCTAAGAAATAATGCACGCACAACCACAAAACAACCCAGTGACAGAAGAATATAACTAGAAGTTGGTCTCAGTCTACATGGTTTGTTCTTAAACATTAACTCTTGCTGATTTTCTCAACAAGTCTGGAGAACAGAAAAGGCGGGGTGGTATTTCTCAATCTTAACCAATGGGGACACAAATGCAAGTCAGAGATCAAGAAATGTAGATTTTACTTCCTTCTAACACATCAAGGTATTTCTGCAACTCATGGTAGATCAGTGTTATTTCCCAATGTCAAGAGCAGTAACCAAAGGAAGCTTATGGAAAGTTTGGCTTTTGCTTTGAGTCTGGAAGAACAGGTGTGAATTCTCTTAATGGAGTTGAGGGTGCTGAGCATTCCAGATGAAGGGGGCCAGAGGGTGGACAGGATGAAGTGTAGGGGAGGCTCTCGTGTCTCACGAGCAACACACTATGTCCCTGCAGAGCCTCAGGGAGAGATGAGGAGCAGCAGATGTTGAACAATGTCCATTAGAACTTAGACTTAGCAATTCATTCTGCAAAAATTTTCAATCATTAGAAATACTTAAGATAATAGAGATAGATGAAATTGGTCATTTCTAGAGTCAACTGGGAGATTCTTATAGACTTCTGGTCTATGGACTTGAAAATACTGGTGGGGGCTGGAGGGAGATGTAAATTAATGCCAGTATGAGAATAGGAAACCCACTTCTGACTTTTAAACACAAAAGAGTGTAAATCACACACACACACACACACACACACACACACAGAGTCCAGACGCTGTACAGATTTCTAAGTCCAGATACTGAAATTACGTCATCCAAAATCTGCCCCCTCTCTCCATCTCTTGATTCTGCTTTTCTCTGTGTTGTTTTCTCTCTTAGGCACACTTCTTCAAGTGATATGCAAAAAGGTGTTGTTACTCTAAGGTTACATGGTATTTTCCTCCTAGGAACTCAGAAAGGAAGAGAATGGACTCAGATTGGTCCCTTCAGGGCCCCAGGTCTCAATGAGTTCTGGGGGAGATGGGGAATCAGTTTAATCAATTTACACCCCTGTGATGAGATAGGTGAGGGCCTTTGACGGGTAACCAGCCATGAAGAAACATCTGTCACCTCCTTACACATTTCACCAGTCAAAGCAGGTCAGGAAGTCAACACTCACATTCAAAGAGGCAGAAATGGCAATCGTATCATGTTCCAAAGAAGAGCCAAGAAATTGTCTGTGGAAAGCACTGGTGACCTCCATAGAGCCCCCCAGAATCACAAGAAGTTCAGAAACATACTCCAGAGGGGAAAAGACTATGGTGCTATTTAGTCAAGCACTGTGCTAGAAACTTCACTGTGTTACAGTTAGGAAAATAAGCCAATAGTCTCACCATCATGTGAGACAGAGAAGATGCTGAAGTGGGGGTAAGAGTAGGAGGGGACAGAAGTGAAAGTCACTTCAAAAGAATAATCATTACGGCTTAGTGAGAAACGAGATATGGAGAAAGAAGCCATAGTTACCACCCAGGGCTTTTCATTGTTATTGTTTGCTTTTTATTTATTCATTTTTGTCCTGGTGCCTCAAGAGACTGAGGTATTATAAACAGAAACAGAAAAATCAGGAAGAGAGAGTTGGTAAAGGCAGATCCTCAGTCTCAAAATGTCCAGAAGATAAATGTGACCCTAGAGCCACCTACAAAGTCACGGTCAGGAAACTTTCTACAGTGACTCTCATGAGTTGAATTGTGTCCCCACAAAATTCATGCATGGAAGCTCTAACCGCCAGGACCTCAGATGGTGAGTGTGCCCACAGACAGCATCTTTAAGGAGGTAATTAGAGTATCATGGGGTCATTAGGATGGGCCCTGATGCAACATGACTAGTAAAAGTCATTTTAACTATGTAATGTGATCGAACAATAGCAATTTAAACATGGAAAGCCAAGTGTTTTCCTCAACATCAGCTCAATACAATCTGCCTTAATTTTAATTAGCAAAATCTTCTGTTTTAACAAATACTTTAAGGGACTTCAGGCATTTTTTTTTCCCACACAACATTTTGGATGGTAAGGCATTAAGTATCAGAACTTTTTCTGAAAAAAATTTGTTTTTAATTTTCTTAAAGCTATTCTTTGAGCATTAGTAGAGTGAGCTGTGGAGAAATGGAAGGCTTAGTTCTGGGATATGCTGGTCACAGTACTCTGAGGTGATATAAAAGCAAAGTAGACCAACTTCCCCACAGGAAATAGTTTCTCTCTCAAAACCCATCCTATCACAAAGAAGAAAATCCAATGTAATTTAACAGATACGATGATCTTCCTCCCAAGAGAGGCAAAAATCGGCAACCTCCTTTCTAATGCATCCATTTTAAAGTTGGACATATTAACCTGATTTTCCACCTCGGGCTGTCAAAATGCTATAAACATCAATGTCCAATTCTCTTGGGATGAATGTAGGATTGAGACATGTCGGAATTTTTGTCCTTAATCCCTTTCTGTGCATTGTTTCCAAACACATAATCTTTCTCTTTATACGGATGGAATTAAAGTTGGGCACAGTGAGTAGAATGCTGTTTCTACCTGGGTTGGATAAGAAGTCATTGTTGGTTCCAAATGACTTTGGCATTCCCTCACAAAGGGTGACCTTCACAAGCTCCAAGACTTCATCTGCAGTCCAACACTAGGATTTGCTGTTACCCAGATCCCATTTTAATTTTATTGCAGAGTTGTAACTTGTTTTCTGAAAAGCTTCCGGAAAATAGGCCAACTACATTGGAAAGCTAGCAGTAATGGGTTTGAAGACTCACAAGACAGTTGGCCATGTTCTGAGCCCTGAGCTCACCCTGCCTCCTGCTCTCCAGGTGGGCGTGTGGACAGCTGCTGACCGCCAACCACCCGTGCAAGCGGCAGCCCCGCCCAGCGCCCTCCACTCTCTCCTGACCTCCCCTCTCTCCTTCTTCCTCTCTCTCTGGAATCGCAAATCCTTTTCCACCTGGGAGCCTCCGGCTCTGTGGAGGCACCGTCCCGTCCCGGCAGCGTCCTCCCCCAGCAGCAAGCTGACCGGGAGGGTTAGACTGGGACCAGCGCCCTCGGCCCTGGTAATAGCTCAGCAAAGGCAGGCCTCCCCACGCCTCGGCCATCCCTGCCCCCCTTCACTGTTCTACACATCCGTGATTCATATGATTGCTTTACCTAAAAAAGAAGGGATCCCCACAACTGACAGCAACAAGAGATTAAAGTCAATTGTCTCCAGGGTTAAGAGTTGTTTTTGTGTTTTGAAAGGTACAGAAAGCCCCCCGCCCCTTTTCGTGGGGCTCCTCCTGACCTGACTCCTCTGGGCTCCTCCCCTCTCCCCACACACGTGCTCCCTCAGACCCCCTCGCCCCCAGCCTCCCCGCGCCGCCCTCCAGCACCCTGGCTTCCTCTCCCTGACCTCGCCTGCTTTGCCGAAAATGGCCCACTGCTTGTTTTCCGTCCCTGCCCTTCATCTGCTCCATTCCTGCTTTTCGGGTAAGCAGCCCACTTCCCATCTCGGGGACCTCCCTGTGCCCTGACCCGCCCAGCAGCTCCCCACAGAGCGAGGACAGCCCCCGCGCCGGTCGTGGTCCCCGGAGCTGGGCGGAGAGGCCTCCTCAGCCGGCCCCACACCTGAGCACACGCGGCCCTCACCAACAGCGATTCCAACCTCACAAAGTCCTCTCTCCACATATTTTAGATAAAGATTTGAATTTTCAGAAAGGCATCTTCCTATGCGATTACTCCTGCCCAACAATAGATTCATATTTAGACTTGGCTGCCGGGAAAAGGTTGGTTTTTGCTAAATTATGTTTATCCAAGTAGGTGCAAGTCCCTCGTCCATGGGGAGGGAGATGGACGCAGCCAGTGAAGATGAAAGCGGCTGCCCGGCTGCTCCACGGGTCTCCAGCCCTGCTGCCATGTGCCCCCGGGGGCATCTCTGGCTCCCAGGTGACAGCCCGGCTGCCATGTGCCCCCCGGGGGCATCTCTGGCTCCCAGGTGACAGCCCGGCTGCCATGTGCCCCCCGGGGGCATCTCTGGCTCCCAGGTGACAGCCCGGCTGCCATGTGCCCCCCGGGGGCATCTCTGGCTCCCAGGTGACAGCCCAGCTGCCATGGGCCCCCAGGGGCATCTCTGGCTCCCAGGTGACAGCCCGGGTGCCATGTGCCCCCCGGGGGCATCTCTGGCTCCCAGGTGACAGCCTGGCTGCCATGTGCCCCCGGGGGCATCTCTGGCTCCCAGGTGACAGCCCGGCTGCCTTGTGCCCCCCGGGGCACCGGGAGCCCCAGGGCTGTGGTCATGGGCAGGAGCCACCTCACAGTCCCTGCACAGGGAGGGTCCCCCGTTCTCCTCACCTGAGTCTACTTCCCTCCCTAAATTCAGTAACTTCTGCCCCTACATCTGCTTGGAGTTGTACCACTCCGCACACCAGTCTGAGAAAGCCAGTGGTGTCACTAAGGGTGCTGGCCTTTGTTCCCTAGTCCCCAGGTCTCAGAGGACAGAAAGCTCAGGGTTCCACATAGAAGTGGAGACAGCTTTTTCCCCAACTCGTGTCATTCCTGGGTTTAATTTCCCCTGAGACTCACAGATCTCCCATGGAAAAGAATTTCCAGATCCTGGCCTTGAGCACCCCATAATCTGGGTTCTTGCTTCTAGGACTACTTGGGAATCGGAGTCCACACTGTGTCATTTCTCCTTGTTGGCATCCCATCCACAGCACCCCCGGCATGGCCCAGATCTCCCCACAGTATCTGTGTTTCTCCTCGGAAGCCATGAAAAGCATATAAATGTGTAAAATAGATGTAGATGAAGGTCATTTTTTACCTGACAGCTGCAAAACTCTCGATTATATCATTGTCTCTTTTGCCAAAAAGAAAACAGGCAAAAGAAAAAATGAATAAAATAAAATAAAATAAAATAAAATAAAATAAAATAAAATAAATCTACCTGGCCTTAAACACTCTTGTCTTTCTCTGCTTCTCTCAAATGCAGAGAGCCTAATTAACGACCTTAACTGATGGACACAGCAATCTTGGCCATAATTTCTCAGTGAATTAAAGTATCCCACACTCTTTTTTTAAGAATGTCCACTCAGTTGTAGAGCTCTCTCTGTTCTCTCAGTTGTAGAGAAAGCCTTTCTTCCTAAGAGCAATGTGAATGCTCCATGTTCAGGCAAATTCTTCCATCATCTCTGAGGGCACGAATGGCTTTGCTCTGACAAATCTCTGTATTACACCGAGCAACAGAAAATCTAGATGGCTCCCTTCGTATTGGTACCTCTGCTTGTTTTTGATTTTGTGGAACTCTCAGAGACTCCCAAAAGCGTATCTTCGACCAAAACTATAGCCCGTCTCCCATTATGGACATGTGTTTGTTCTTGGTGTCAGAGCCTAGCCTTTTCACTCTTCAAATGCTGCGGATTTTTTCCTTTTAAATTGTGCAAGTTCCCAGCTATCACAGGGACATTTTGATGCAATATTACCTCTTGAAATGTTATTTACATTTGAACTCCATCTAATAATAGCACTAACAACCACTTACATTTGTTGAATTTACATTCCTGTCCAGCCAGGGATTTTTCTAAGTGCTTTGTATGAATTAAGTCAATGAATTATTAATATGTCCTCCCTATGAGATCAGTGTTATAAGGATCCCCACTCTGCAGATGGAAAGCTGAGACATAGAGGAGTTAATTAATATCCCAGGGTCCCAGTGAAGGCCAGAGATCCGAGTCGAGGCAGTACCCTCCGTGCCCACCTCCTTACCTGAACAAGCTTCATTCATATGAGTGGGCAATCACGGTTCCCTCTCACAACTTGACAGATTATTTTGCGCATTCCTTTTTTTTTCCTCCAGAGAAAGAGAGCTGGTGGAGCGGGGCAGAGGGAGAGAATCTCAAGCAGACTCCTCGCCCAGCAGTGCTCAATCTCACCACCTGAATTCTCAGACCTGAGCCGAAATCAAGAGTCAGACACTTAACCGACTAAGCCACCCACGTGTCCCTGAGCCTTCCATTTTTTAAGAGGCAAGGATGCACTTTGGGAGATTGAAAGCCAATATACAAACACAATATATTACTTTTATATTTAGTACCAGCCAAGGTTTTTAAAACTTTTTTATTCTCAAATGTTTGTATGGTAAATTATAATAAGTTAAATAATTTTGAAAAAACACTAAATATAACAAAAGTTTGGAAAAATATTTCAGAATGTGTGATCATGATCTTCCCAAACTGTTAAAATGTGAAACACTCCGTGTCCCTGAATTCAGCTCAAAGACTAAACAGCTTCGGACTGGAGTTCCCAGGTCCCCACTCCCTCCGGTTCAGGCCTCCCTTGGTGCTTTCGTGGTTCACACTAGTCGTGTAGAACTCTGACCACGTTGGGACAATTAATTCCTAGAGTCTGCTTTTTCTAGTTGTCCTGTAATCTTCCCTCGAGAGCAAGGAATTGGGATCCTTCACTTTTGTGCATCGGCTCTGCAACCAGAATAAAGATCCGTGGATTTGAACGGATTCCGTTTGCCGTTCCTTGGCACACCCCAAGCCAATCTATGTCTAGAATGTCTTGGCAATGTCTAGACAATGTCTAGGCAATGTCTAGCTACGTCGGCAGAATCAGACACAAAGTCCTATTTTCACATCAAGCTGAGACTTGCATGTGTGTCCTCCTTTCCACTGCTCCCAGCACTTTGCTGGCATGAGCTGGATTTCCAATTCCCCCAGGTTCATTCAGGTCAAAACACCACTCAGCTGCAGAGCCGGACATGCACCTTATAACTGGTGGGCGTGGTCTCGCTCTGAGTATTTGACTTTTTATTCTACATTATTCCTTTCTCGATACAGTCCTAGTCGTCTTCCCCTCTCCGACCACAGACACGCACTCCCAGGGGCTGCCATCCACCAAGCTCAGGGAGGCTGAAGCCTGCAGCTTCCGCCGGGAGGCCGAGCTGATGGAGAGCGCCCCCGCCGGCACACGGCTTACGGGACGCCTTCCAGGAGCGCTAGTGCCCGCGTGGCTATTCTGCCATCGCCTGTCGGTTCCCTGGATTATGACCTACCGGGTTTCAGGGAGCCTTTCTGCTCTTCCCCTCGGGCCCTTCTGGCCTAAACCCCTTTGTGCCCTCAGCAGGTTGGACCACCTGAAGCCTGTCCCCTGTCCCAGCTCCTCAGAGAACGCAATGACACCACCTGTCACGCTGACC
>CM052895.1:128933109-128945339 GCA_028534135.1 Potos flavus
TGCTTTTATTAAATCTCTATTGGTTAAGGATTTACTTTGTTTTCTTCCTTTGTTCCTTTCTTGTTTCTACTGACATGAGAGGTCAAGACTAAGTGTGTCCACCGGACTCACACTCATTTTAGACTCTTTTTCTTTTTTTTAAGCATTTTATTTCTCTCTGAATTTGCAGTTTTCATTAAAAACCAGTCAGCAACATCTTTGGTTGCCCTTTGTCAGGGTCCGCAGAGAAATCATCAGGACGTCCATGTTGATCTTTAGAGTTTATTCATAAAAGATCACCCATACACTAGCTAGACATCTGGTCACCCAGCACACAGAGCTGACATTTCACACCCTTACCTTAAAGCCTGATGGCATCTGCAATGATGAGGATCCATCCTGGAGCAAAATTAAAGAAGCCCCATTCAATTTCTTATCTAAAGACATGAAGTTCACTGGGAGCTACTATATTAAAAAATATCCACCAAACAAAGTTCGAATTACCTTCTCTCTGAACTATGTGTCATACAGACTTGTCCAGCAGGCAGTAACTCCCATGTGGAAATGCCTTCAGACAGGTGCGGGATGAGGCTCAAGGAATGCCAACCCTCGTGGCGGTGTCCATCCTTCGCAGGGATGGATTCCGTAATGGCTGCCACATTGTGCTATTACAGCTAGAGTAGATCTAAAACAGGACCAAGAGCATGCTAGGCTGCTCTGAAAGGACCTACTGTCTGCGACTGAAGGTTCAAGATGAGAAAACTCAGGTTTGTAGGCTAATCAGCATGGATTGTGACTGTCCCATGGGAGAAGGCTGCCCACCCCTGATGGCACTTGGACACAGTTCTCATGAGTCTCATGCCCGAATGGCATAGATAAATATTCTGTCAGGCGAGTTCCTCCCCTCCTTCAAAGTCAGATTTCTGCAACTGGCCTTCAGGAAGTGCATCATCAGTGTGAGTTCATCTCAGCTTAGGGCTGACCAGGAGAGCAAATCAAGAAAAAACAGAAGGAAGCTATTCTGCCTGGAAGGGTTATGGGAGAGGGCATCCCAGGTCTAACTTAGACTGCATGCATGAGCTCAACAGTCAGGACAGCCTTTGGGAAGAGGTGATGTCACCCCACTTTCATCCCAGATCTGATGACCACAAGACAGCTTCCCAGCTGAACTGACCTACCGCAAATGCATTCGCACATTTCAACATGGGTAATCCCAAGGTGAGGGAGCAGGACTAAGAGAGGAAGCCAGAGAGAGGAGGACAAGGATGGGAAGCAAGGAGTGGGAAACACTGTGAGGTGCAAGGAGTAGACAATCCCTAAATGGTCACCAGGGAGGCGCTCTGGAGCCAAAGGTGCTTGGAGATATTTGGGAGACCTTGGTTCTGGGAACTCACTGGATGTCTCTATTTCATCCTCATCAGCTCCTACCTACCGTTAGCTCAGAATCCCGGACCATCCCTTCCACTAACTACGAGGATCAGCACCATTTTGTCTTCATGCCCTTCCTTTGCATCTGGTCAAACCCCAGAGGCATCAAACACTCTTAAATCTATATAAGACAAATTGCAAGTTAGAAAGAAAAGGAATATGAAAGGAAGAAAAAAATCAAGGAGGGAGCAAGGGAAGAAAGACTATAAACACTTTAGAATTACTCTTTATATAATAGGAAAATGCCAACATCTGTTTTGACATATCTCTAGAAGTGGCAGACTAATTTGCTTAGCAGTTTTCTCCCAGGAGTTGATGATATTTGAAACATTACATGAAAACAATGACGCCGTGTTTTCCATAGCTTGACTCAATCACTAGGCTGGAAAAATGGTGAGATATTTAAGTTCTAATGTATGGGCTTGGTTCATTCGACATATTTAACTGATAGTGCTAAGTATGCAATAGCTTATAATTTCTGAGCTGAGATTTTTTAATTATATAAATCATCACATTCTATAACATGTTGTATGGTTTAAAATGTTTATGATAAAGTCTTAAAATACAACCACTTCATTTAATAGCAAAAGTAACAGGGCCCCTGCGTGGCTCAGTCAGTTAAGTGACAACTCTTCAGCTCAGGTCATGATCTCAGGGTTTTGGGGTCAAGCCCTCTGTTGGGCTCCGCACTCTGCAGGGAGCCTGCTTGAGATTCTTTCTCTTCCTCTCCCTCTACCCTTCCCCACACCACACTCTTATTCTCTCTCTCTGTCTCTCTAAAATAAATAAATAAGTATTGTATAAATAAATAAAAGCAAAAGTAACTACAAACTTTGGAAATGTCTCCTAATGCCACCTGAGACCTGCATAGTATTTTACTTTGAGTTAAATATGGAAGAGTTCCCAACCCTTTATGTGTTCTGATGTATAAATTGGGCCTAAAATCTCTCAAATTATTTCTTAGTATTTTGGTTGATCAGTTTAATATTTTAAACTTTTTAGAAGAAAAATCATAGGGAAATCTTTCTTTGGAAACACAGGTACAATCTCCCCTGCCCGGCAGCACATTTTCATGTGTTATCTTCTATCTGGGGAAGAGTTTGGATCATCACCACAAATTAGAAAAACAAAACAACTTACTGGTTTCTTGAGAAGAGTTCAGAAGCAGGTAGTGCCTTTTTAAGGGGGGGGGGGGACAAACAACAAACAAACAAACAAAAACCAGAACAGCTAAAAGCCCTTGTACAATGAATGAGATAAAAGAATGATCCTTGAGTTGACTTCAATCCTTCTATGTTTGTTCCCCACCTGCCTCCATCAGGATGAAGAACAAGGGAAGTCGGCTTCAGTTAAGATCCTTACAGCCACACTTTCCAGTTCTCCCCCCATCCAGGCTGCCTCCTTCTCTGAGAATCCCCTATCTCCTTAGGTCCACCACTATATTTTATAGAAAACTCTCGAAAACTCTCATCCTCCAGAGATCATTCCCTCAGCCCTTGTGCCTCTACAAAAACCCCAAGCTGAGCGGGGACTACTTTCTCAAGTGCCCTCTTCCCCCATCTAGGAGGAAGAAGGAAAATTTCCCTCCTCCTGGCTTCTGGAGAGCAGTTGCAGCAATATTGCACCATCTTCTTTCCTATTTCTCTCTTGGGCATCCCAGGCCCCATGGTGATACCTTCTTTTTCTGGAGTGCTGCTGTAGGTCATTTCTCAATTCACTACCCTCTCTTCTTTGAGCACCCTGCCTTGGTTCAGTGTTCTGCCTCCACTTCATCCTTCGCCAAGACCAGAGTTTCTAGAGTCTCCATATTTATGCTCCATCAAAGACATGATATCAATTCCAGTGATATCTACCTCCAGATATTTATTGTCTTCAAATGGCCTGGCCACACCCCAGATGGTGTCATTGTCTGGTATGGTTTCACCTTGAAAGGTCCAGTTCTGAAATTCTGTGCTCTGACAACAGGCCCTTTCCTTGCCCTCTCCCCATGCGCTATAGTTCACTGTAACTCACTACAGTGGATTCCTTACATTCTCTAGACATTCATCCTCCCTGAGCTGTACTTCTTCCATGAACCACCTGCTCTCAGCTTGCCTCTTCAAGTTCATCTCATGAAAGATTTAGAAATCACCCCCCTGTAGCATCTCTGTCACCTGTTTTGTACATTCACCACTGAGGCCCGGTCAGGCCAAGTCCCCATTCCTGGGATGCTGAGTTATGCTGGAGAGAAGTCAACAGCTGCTGACACAGCCTTTCTAGACTCAGGTGCTCCTTTCATCTCTACTCTCAGGGCAGTTCCAGGGTCCCCTCTCTCATCCCTGGTTAGTGCACTTTTTAATTCCTCCTATTGGTACTGCTTTTCTCCAAGAGTTCATACCTCCATCACCCAAACCTTTTCACTGTAGGTGTTCTTCCTGTACTTCATTAAAAGTAAGAAGCCATTAGCTATGAACTGCTTCAGTGTTAGCATGCTTTTCATCAGCCCTTGCCTTAATTCTCCTTTCTCCCTTTCTCTTTTCTCCAGTTTTAGAGGAAAGAATCTTCCTACTTGTTTCTGGAGCTTACCCCTTCCCATTAGAAGCCTCAGATTTAGGAAACCTTATGAATCCCAAGCGCCATAAATACCAAGACAACCACACCTAGGCACATCCTAGAAAAACTGCTGAAAGCAAAAGAGAAAAGCATTCTACAAGGCTTCAAAATGATCAAAGCCTCAAGGTGAAAAACAGTGTAGAAAGTTGTGCTCCCTTATTTGCAATTTCCTTGTCAGAAGAATTGTGGACTGCAAACACCTGGGGTTTGTTTGATTTTGTTTTTGTTTTGTTTCACTTTGCTTTTTGACTGTCCTTACCTCCAAATATGATTCTCTAACCCTAGGAGACTTATAATAGCTTGGAACTGCTGCTGCTTTTTGCCCAGCCCATAAATTCCTTGCAAGTTCTGAATCAGCAAATGTCATAAAGAAAAGGGAACAAAGAATGTTGGACCCTCTTTGGTGTTTCTTCCTTCAGCCAACATAGATCAGTTGTTTAAAAATGATCCAGGTCCCAGAAAGTTTGATAAAAAGTAGTCTGTTGAAATTTTCTGTCAAGTATAAATTGGCAATCAAAACAATTTGATAGGGGCACCTGGGTGGCTCAGTGGGTTAAAGCCTCTGCCTTCGGCTCAGGTCATGATCTCAGAGCCCTGAGATCGAGCCCCACATCAGGCTCTCTGCTCAGCGGGGAGCCTGCTTCCCCCTCTCCCTCTGCCTGCCTCTCTGCCTACTTGTGATCTCTCTCTCTGTCAAATAAATAAATAAAATCTTAAAAAAAATTTGATAGAAAGTGTAAACTACATGTTCATTGATTTTCATACACGTAATAAATCATATTGTAATTTTGTCATCTTTTCCTAAACTTAAAGTGGTAACATTTTTATAGAAGTTTTCACTTTTACCTTACAAATTAATTTTAGTCAATTATTCTTGTTCTATACTGCATTAGAGAAAATGTATGGGAATACCTAAAATCCAACAATGTAGGAAAAAGTCATAATAAAAGAAATATCTAGCAATTGGTACATCTAATTAATAAATCAGATTAGATTTTCAAACTTTTATAATAAAACTTTTCTTAGAATGAAACAAAGTATGTCTGTATATACATAGTGTGTGGGTGGATATTTAGTGCTTAAAAATCATGGGCTCCAATAACCTCCAGTTAGGGTTATATCCCAGTTTAGCACTGACTGAGTAGAATCTCTAAGTAAGTTTCTATTTAATTTCATTTTATAATTTCTATCTTTATTTGTATTCTCTATGTGATGAAACACTATTCTCCTACTTTCCTTTAATTATTTTGACAGGTTTCTTCAGCCTTTTGAGCATCTTTACAATAGCTGATTTAGTCTTTGTCTAATAAATCCAACATATGGGCTTGCTCTGGGACAATTTCTGTTGATGGCTTTTTTTTTCCCCCTACATATTAACTACTCATGCTTTCACATTTCTCTGAATGTCAAATTATTTTTTGTTGAAAACGAGATATTTCTAATTCTATAATGTGGCAACTCTAGAAATCAGATCCACACTCCCTAGAGGATTGTTGTAGTTACCATTGGTGGTCACATGCATATTTTATTAGTGCTCTTTGTTTAGTGACTTTATTGGACAGATTCTGTACATTCTGTATTCCCTGTCATCTGGCCACTGAAGCTTCTGCTCAGTTATCTTAGTGGCCAGCTAATGACTGGACAGAGATGTCCTTAAACGTCATGAATCCTAAGCTTCTCACTAAGTTTTGCAAAGGGGTCTGTGTGTGTTTAGGCACACCTTCAATGCTCAGCAGTTTAAAACTCTGGTTTAGCTTTTACTTTCTGCTTGTGCAAAGTTCAAGATGAGCTAGAAGTGAGGGACTGGGGTTTTCTAGATCTTTCCTGAGCATGTGTACAGCACTGCACGTGCTTGTGGTTTTCTAGATTCTCAGAAATATATCAGAGCTCTTCAAAGACCTCATAAACACCTCACTTTCTAGATTTTAATTTTTTTAAATTTTTAAACTTTTTTATGAGCTTCTTGATTATTCTGGCTAATAATACTGCCTCAGGAAGCTGTAATATTAAGCAATTGCTGCTGGTTATTTTCAACAAACAGCATGGTGTTAGGGATGTTCATACTGAGCAAGCTCTGAGTCAGGTTGAGTAAAGACAGGAGTGAGAATGGAGCTTTTCCAGGGAGCTTACAGACAGATTAAATAAAGCAAATCCTATAAGGATGTGGTTTTTTTGTTTTGTTTTGGTTTGGGATTTTTTTTTTTTTTTTTTAGGAATTCCAAACCCATTCTGCTCCTTCTAGTAGCTGCTAGACTGCAAGTTTTCACAGTTACCGTAGTTGCAAGGTTGTGGGTTTTCATGATTATGTTAGACCTGAAGAAAGAGAGATGGGAATAGAGCAAGTTAAAATACCCCAAAACTCACTGTTTCTACCATGATTCAGTTACTTTTCCTTGGATCATTGAAAGCCTTTTGTTTATTTCCAGCATACGAAAAGTTGATTTTTAACAATTTCTGCAGTGTTCTAATTGCTTTTATGGAGAAATGAACTTTTGGCGGTCTTCTTTCAGTTAATCCAGGATTGGCATTTTTCTCATACTTTTGTGTGCACATTTTTTTCCATCTGCTAAATGGGGATAATAACAGCACTTACTTCATAAGATTATCACAAAGATAAAATTATCTGGCACATGTGAAAGCACGTAGAGTAGTCTGGGAACACATAAGCACTCACTGAACATCAGCTATTATGATTATGGACAGAATCAAATATGGAAGGATACACACATAGTGGCAATAGTAATTATCTTTGGGTAGGTAGGATTGGGATATAAATTTGTAGTATTTTTACCTCTCTAAATTTTCTGGGTATTCCATAATAAATATGCAATGCATTTGTAATAAAAAAGGGAAAATATAAATATAGAACAGAGATTCCGTCATTTTTTTAATTTATATTTTTATCTCTAATATATTTTTTAAAATATTTAAAGCAAATGATGGTTCCTCTGCCTACATAGCAATACTTTTATGTGCAAGGAATAAAAGCTCACCTTCAGTGATTTAAAATTATTTGTTAATCACATTTCCTTTCCTGCACTTATTAAAAGATATTTAGATAGGGATCAAGGATGTGTGGCTGGATTCCCATGAGAAGCAGAGAGTCACACATCACTTTATGTTGGTATCCTAAGGAAGGAACCAGCCTCAGGCTATGACTATGTAAGCTCCTTAGGAGAAATGACTCAGTTCATGGAACCCTAACCTCACCAAAGACCCCTACACTCTAAACACAGCTTGAAACACTGAATGTTTCATGATAATGAAGTACCAGTGATATCCTCCTCCCCTATTCTCTGGTTTTATGGATGTGGATGTGTCTTCTTTAGATCATGGAAGTTCTGTACCATTTTGAGAAGAAAGAAGGGGTGAGAGAGATCTCCAGAATAATCAAGGTTGAAATTATTCAACTGATTCAAAGTTATAAAAGTGAGTTATTTCTTCCACATCTGAGTTAATGGAATCAGTTGTGAGAGTTGTGGAGTCTTACATTATTATCCTTCTTAACTGTACATTTAGGTTAATTTCATGAAAAATTATCAAAAATGCATAAAATATGAAAAATAATTTTTGTTGCAGTTATAATGACTAATACTAGGGAAAAAAACTTAACTATGACTGAGGGGAGATTCGTTTTGACCCTGTCATTGCTTTGATCAAATTGTCACATCACGCAACTTGCTGCCAACAAATCAGATTCAAATTAAAATATACCGAACTAAATTACGGGCCACCTGTTTCTCTTATGTCTCCACTCTTCCCAATGTGTACTTTCACCATTTTTTGCCTCCATCTTTTTCATGACCTCTTTATTTTCTATTTGCTACCCATCTATTTCTTAGAGAAAAATGTAAAACATTGTTATATGCAACCGATGAATCACTAAATTCTATTTCTGAAACTGATTTAAAAAAATAAATTCTTCAAAATTTCAACACTTCATTACTTGGAGTTTGGGGTTTTTTTGGCATGTGTACACACACACATACATATATACATATACACACACGTGGCATTTTGGCATATATATACATATACATACACACAGATATACACACATATATATACACATACATATAGATATATCTTTAATGAAGTCATGAATACTGAAATACTGAAATATGTATGTATGTCTAGAGTGGTGTTCCTGGGCCAGGCATCTTCTAGATGTGTTTTATGTTGACCGATAGCAGTTTATTCAAGAAAAGCTGTCTTTGGTGGGTACGTTTACTGCTTTGATCGTGGTGATGGTTTCCAAGTATAGGCATGTGTCCAAAGTCACCCAATTGGATACATTAAAAATGTACAGTTTTTTGTATATCAATTATACCTCAACAAAACTGTTTAAAAAGAAAAGCAAAAACCCTTTTTTATGCAAGGAAGAACGGAATAGGGTGTGCTGAAGAGAGGTTGAGTATAATACAACTTAGTAAATCGATCAATAACCGGACCAGATATTAACTCCTTGTAAATTATAAACCTGATTGGCTTTCCTTGTCACACATGGCCTTTTGCCAATGGAAATGTTTTTTTTTAGTTGTTGAGGACATCACAGAATCATCATGCAGCTGGTTGGCCCATTCCAGGAGCTCAGGCAAGAGGCCACAGGGATCTGAAGGTCACACGGGAGTGTGTTATGAGGTTCGGTCAGGAGCACTTTTTCAGTCTCACTCCGATGAATGCACTTCTTAATGGAAATCTTCAAGGAGCCATGGCGCCTTAGCACATCTGGGGACTCAACTCCCTTTGAGGCTATGCAAAAAAGGTACACCATCAAATTGTTCTCTAAACAAAAGGATTTATTTCCATGCTTACAGACAATTGCATGAGACAAACTACTTACATAAAACATAAGTACAGACAATATAATACAACTTATAATGCACATAATTAGGATTCTCTTATTTTTGCTCAGAACAACATTGGCAGAGACAGCAGGAAGGTTACTAAAGGAAGAATCTGAGAATTGTTAGCAATACTCCAGATCATTCTTCATGCTTTTTTTTTTTTTTTAATGAATCAGTTTGGGTTATAGAAATTGGAAATTCACTAAAAGCATGAGTGAGCACATTTTCACTTCTGTAATAATAGCTAATTTTATCTTATAAACGTGTTGTTTTCCTCATTGCTGGGGCTTGGAATGGGTGTGGACAGTTTCTGCTGTTTGGGTAACTTCCCACTCCTTCTCGGAACTTCCAGAATTGATACAGTGCAGCAGGCAATGAGCGCCCAGCCGGGGCTGCCACAACTGATATCTTAAACTGACTTTTGAAAACAGTGTCATTAAACAACATTTTTTACAGGTAGAACTGGACAGCTCTCAAAGGAGCATTTGAGATCAGTGAATTAAATTGGAAATTTATATTGTTCACATCTAACAACAAGATTCCAAATGACTGTCATAATTAAAATCATATAGACTGCAAAAATGTATGGTGCGTCCAATGACCCATTGAGGAAATACCCAGCAAAACACGAGCATTCCAACAGGACAACCAAAATTACACTCTCTCATTCAAATGAAGGAGGAAATGCTATCTCATTGTATAAAAGCTCCATTGTAATTAGTGATTTTTGAGAGAAGTGAGGTCGGTAATTTCCTACACTTTTACCAAGGTTTGAAGTTGACTTCCAAGAATGTCCAATGATGAAAGAAAGTAATTCCAAACAGGTTGATTTTGTATCACAAAACATGCAATATGATTAAACACAAAATTAGGAATTTAACATTTCATAATGTTTTTAGAAGTCTCATCAAATGGTATAGCACAAGTTTATTGTCAGGCACTTTATAAGAATCCTACATTGGACCAAGTGTATGCATATTCTCTGCAGATGATGTCATTTCATTGGTGATTCTGGATGCTCAGACTGGAGGTTCATGTGGTACTTCCCTTCAAAGTGCAGAAGTTCAAGTTCGATGTTGGTTAATAGTCATGGTATAGGCCAAAATAATCAACTTTAACAGAAAAAACATTAGCTTTCTAATGATGACAAAGCTAAGGATGACACTGTTGCAGACTTGTGAAGCAGTTTGAAACTTACCTTTAAAAAACATCAGGTGATGTTCTAGGTGCTTCTCATGTGGCTGGTCACCAAATCTGCGGCAGGCAGCAGCCAGCGTCTGACCTCCTTGTATCAATGGGTTTTCCTGAGGAAGAAGAGTAACAAATCCTCTCATTTCCCTAGGCATCACATTGCCATTCTACTATAGAACAAACACTACAGTGGTATGAGGTTGATTGACTTGTTTGTTTGTTTTTGGAAAATGTAAAAATTAGAATGGAGTCAGATTCTGGAAGGCTGAGGCTGGGTTAGCCTAAATTTGAAATTGACTTTTTACTGACACCACCTCCCCAGTGGAGCTTGATGGGGGTTGTGTCAGTGCTTTTCTATTCCTGGGTTCAAGGAGAGTCATAAGAGTAATTTTCTTTAAAGTATATCCAGTCAATCATCTGCTTCTAATTGGAACCAATTATACCTATGGCTAATGATGAATCATCATCTTAAACAAGGTGCTGGCAACTTTTCATAGGAAATTAAACTATCTACAGTATGGATACCAATATGATAGAGGATAGTTTGGTTGTTCCAGAATCCAGATCTCCCTCTCGGCTTGTGAGTCTATAATGTTGAGTGATTTCAAGTTTTTCTTGTTGTGGAGGATTAAATTAGCAGGAGTTGAGAAAGAAAGAAAGCACGTTTGAACTCCCGGTTTTTGATCACTGCGTAAATTAGGAGAAGTGGAGCACAGTTTCTTGGCCAACCTACACTTGAGTTAAGACATTGTCTACCGCTAGCAATGGGTAGTGACTATTCTACCACTTTTCTCCTCTCTAGTCTGAAAATGTGCTTGACTGGCTAGCTTTATCTTGTCAACACAATAAAATAGGTTTATCTGAATTAGATCTGATATCAACTTTTATCATGGGTAATAAGCCTGATATTTTTTCCAATGGCAGAGCTAATATGATCTTTAGAAAAGACTATATGAAGTGACTTTTGCTAGAAATTGTACAATTGGTATCAAACTCTGATTAGGTTTTTATGATGCTGTAAGTCACTTTGCAGTGCGAACTAGATTTTCAAAAGAGAGCAGGTCTTCATTCCTGATGTTTTAATGGCAAATTTCTGATCATAGACTATATTAAAATTGAATAAAATTTTAATCCATCTGCTAAAACAAATGTATAATTCATCTTTAATATAAGTCTGTTTAAAAAAGAGTGGGAATACTGTCATTTTAAAAATCACTGTCAGAACTCAAGCATTGCAGAGAGGCCATCAGGCAGGAATAATGCATCTCATTTATTGTTTTTCAATATTCAAAAGAGAAAAGAAGCAAAGATTAGAGCAATATATTTTCTTTGGTTTTGTAGTTTTGAAACAAATAACCTGAATGCCTTGGTTCAGTATTTATTGAGTTACAAAACATCATTAGCTCAATTACAAATCAATTATGAGTAGTGCTCTCGATAGGAGAAAACAGCAAAAATAAATTCCAAAGTGGTACCCAGTCTGCAAATATTTTACTTGACATGGTGATGCATCGTGCAGTATTTAGTATTACTTTCGGTGCACTTCTTAGGTGCAAATATATATTATTTTATGTTCTCTCACTTCACAAGCATGGATCAGAGAAGCAAGGGAGTCAGAATGGCCTTCTGGTATTTGCCATAGATAATCCACCGATGAATAATCAAATATTGGCCATGCCATGTCAGTAGAAATCGCCAAGCACACCATGAATGGATGGATGTACTGGGCATGACCAAAGCAATCATCTTAAAAAAGAATAGCAAAGAGTTCGCAAATGAGTTGATTTAAGGGTGTCGTTTGAATACTCTACTTATATAGAAATTGATTATTATAGCAATGAGACTACAGCATGAGCCCTCCACATGGAGCACAGCTGCTTTGAGGCAAACAGAGTTCATCGTATCCATCCATGACACATTCTCTCTGCCTGTTATTTGCCCCAGATCTGTGTTTTGAGATAGAAATGCTCAATTCTTATATAATAGAGATACTTCAAAATGCATGCACAAAAAACCCCTTGTGGAGTGTAAAAGGCATCCTGGGGCCAAAGAAAGTCTATGGCCATCAGCAAAGTCTATCCTGAAGGTGTTTTGACAGTGCTGAAGACATGTTCACGATTTATTCTGAAAGCAAGGAAAATGTCATAAAGAAGCATCAGGATATTTGTGAATTCAGACACTACCAAGCCCGCA
>CM052895.1:128945839-129005660 GCA_028534135.1 Potos flavus
GTCAAATGAATCATGGGAGCAGGTGCCCGGGGAGGCCGGGGCCAACTGACATCTTTATGAGGATTATATAGTCTATGCAACTAAAAACAGCCAAGTTGAAATTTTTCAGTAGTCTGGATAAGGGGAAAATAGCACCTATTAAATCTCTTTTGAATTTGCTTAGTGAGGCTCTTTCCTTTAAATATGCTTTTCTGCTGTTATTGGTCAGTAAGCTGACCTGGAACCACCCCCCACCCACACTGGTAGGTGTGTCGGGAAAGAATTTTCTGTGCAAAGTCTGATTGGTTTCGCAATGAAAAAAGAAAGAAGTCTATATTGTCTGCCTAAGCATTCTAAAGCATCACTGTTGAATAACTGCTTATTTTCACCTGTCGGTCCTAAAATGAGATCTACCTGACCTCTCACTGCCTCTGTGGGTGTGTTAACATCAGCAGCCTGAAGCGGTCACACGAGGTTTCCGAGGATTGTGAAGTTCTTGTAACTTCAGGCAACACCGCCACGAGGCATACTTCCGGGCTGTGCCGGTATTTGGCGCAGAAGCAGCATTTGGGGGCAAGAGTGGGCTCTGCCCCATGTCGTCCTGGTGTGCGAGGCCTTTGCTGGATTCCCGTATCCTGCCTCAGGGCGAGCCAGCGGGGGGTGGTCTGTGGCTCAAGTCAGCCCCTCCTACCCAGCATGTGTGAGACACAGACAAGTGCTCTAGTGCCCTATGGATGGCACAGTCTGAAACGTCCGAAGTTACTGTGGATTTGAACCCAAGAGTGTGCTGTTTGCCATCCAGGGCGATGGAAAGTTAACAGACTGCCTCTCGGATACAGTCAAACTTCAGCCCTGTTATAATGTTTACACCCAAAGCTGGAGACTTGGGTGGATTGTGGCGGATCATCGGTGTGTCTGTAAATGCTTTGATGCCATCTCACTCCCGGGCGCTATCTAGATGCCAAGCACTTACACTGGCATATGTATAGTTACATACAAGGTGTTTGGGGTCCATGGAGCATCTTCCTTCTATCAATGGTGGCCCCCAGAAGAAGGAACAATTTATAAAAGGTGGGGGGCAGGGAATGGTCAGAAAGTATCAGAAGGTAGGGTCACGGTTGAGGGAAAAACTAGCCTCTAAGCCTCTTCTCTTCTACTCATGGACTTTGCCACAGATCCTTCTGGAAGAACAAAGTCATGAAAGGATAACATTCATGCTTCTCTTTAAGAATACCTATTTTGGGGGTCACTTGAGTGCTCTGTTGGTTAAGCATCTGACTGTTGATTTTGGCTCAGGTCATGGTCTCAGGGTTGTGAGGTCGAGCCCCAGGTCGGGCTCCACACTCAGTGTGGAGTCTGCTTGAGATTCTCTCTCTCCCTCTGCCCTTCCCGGTTTCTCTCTTCCTCTTAAAAACATATATGTATAAAAAAATACCTATTTTTTACATGACTTGAAGTTCTAGAAGCTTGTTTTATGATAAAAATTACAATCTGTAGGTGCCAATTTTTTTCTACTTTGTGTGTGTGTTTTTTTTAAGATTTTATTTATTTATTTGACGGAGAGAGAGATCACAAGTAGGCAGAGAGGCAGGCAGAGAGAGAGGGGGAAGCAGGCTCCCTGCTGAGCAGAGAGCCCGATGCGGGGCTCGATCCCAAGACCCTGAGATCATGACCTGAGCTGAAGGCAGAGGCTTTAACCCACTGAGCCACCCAGGCGCCCCTCTACTTTGTGTTTTATGTTTGTGTGTTTATATGGCTGATTTTGGTCAGGAATGCCTTGAGGAAAGAGAGGGAGGATGTGGCCATTTGCTGCCCTTTGGGCTAAAACCATGGCACTAGACTCAGATCCCCCATGCTGGATTTCTGGTAGAATGCTCACTGCCAGCAGTGGACCCCGGATGGTCCTCCCTGCCCCAGCTCTTTTGTTCATCAGATCCCTGCTGCCCCACTGCCCACAGAGGGGAACTGACCAGGAGATCTCAAGATGCCCCTGAAAATCAACAGACCATCACTACTCATTAGACAAATGCAAATGACAAGCACAACGAGAAAATGAAACTAGACACAGACCTCAAACCCTTCACAAAATCAGCTCAGAATGGATCACAGTCCTCAACGTAAAACACAAGACTGAAACTCCCAGCACATGATGTAGGAGGAAACCCAGATGCCCCGGGGCGTGCAGTGGCTTTTTACATACAACACCAGAGACACGATCCATGAAAGAAGTCGCTGATAAGCTGGACTGCATGAAAAGCAAACACTTCCGCTCTACAAAAGACTGTATCAAGAGAATTAAAAGACAAATGTCAGACTAGAAAAAAAATACTTGCAAAAGACACATCTGATAAAGGACTGTTCTCCCAAATATACGAAGAACTTGAAAACTCAACAGTAAGAGAACAAACAACCTGATTAAAAAATGGGCCAAAGACATTAAAAGATACCTCACCCAAGATACACAGATGGCAAATTAGCCCATGAAAAGATGCTCCACAAGGCGTCACCAGGGAAATGCAAATTAAAACAACAAGGCCAGACCACTACGCACCTCCGCGAATCACCCAAATCCAGAGCCCTGACAACACCAAACGCTGGCAGGGATGTGGAGGAACCGGAACTCTCATTCATTGCTGGGGAATGCAAACTGCTACAATTACTTTGGAAGACTGTCTCGCGGTTTCTTACAAAACTAAACAGACCCTTACCCTACAATCTGGCGATCACGCTCCTTGGTATTTACCCAAAGGAGTTGCAAACATGTCCATGCAAAAACTTGTGCACGCAGGCTTATAGGCACTTTATTCATAATCAACCCGACTTGGAAGCAGCAAAAATGTCTTTCAGTGGGTGAATGGATAATTAAACAGTAGTATATCCAGACAATAGAATATTATTCAGCACTAAAAAGAAATGAGCTATCAGGTCATGAAAAGACATGGAGGAAACTTAAGTGCATACTGCTAAGTGAAAGAAACCAATCTGAAAAGGCTCATAATGTATGATACCAACTAATGGCATTCTGGAAAAGCAGAACTATGGGGACACTAAAAAGATCAGTGCTTATGGAGGGAGGGGGAGAGGGAGGAGGGGGAGGGGGGGAGGGGCATAGGCAGAGCACTGAGGGTTTTTAGGCCTGTGAAAATATTCTGCAGCCTATTATAATAATGGACGTACGCCATTATACATTTGTCCAAATCCAGGAGTGACTCTTAATGTAAACCATGGACTTTGGGTGACAGTGCTGTGTCAGTGAAGGCTCATCCTAGGCTAAGACAAAGGAGCCATTCTGCTGAGGGATGTTGATAATGGGGGAGGCTCTGTGTGGGGGGAGGCAGGGGTGATAAGAAATCTCTGCACCTCCCTCTCAGTTTTGTTGTAAACCTAGAACTGCTGTAAAAACAAATAAAGCTTTCAAAAACCTGGGGGACAGGGATCTCAAGCTGCCGAAGGATTGTAAGACAGTACAGCCTCTTTGGAAAGCAGTTTGCCCAATTCTTTTTTTTTTTTTTTAATTTTTTTTTAGTAGTTTGGCCAATTCTTAAGAAGTTAAATGCACATCCTCGTACGACCCAGTTATTTCATACCTAGGCATTTGCTGATGAGTAGAAAAGCATGTGTCCACACAATTCTTGTATGCCAATGTCATAGCAGCTTTATTCAGAAGAGCCAAAAGCTGGAAAGATGCAAATGGTTATCGACGGGTAAATGAATCCCCAAATTATGGCATATCCATACAAAGGAATACTACTCCACAAGAAAAAAGGAATAAACTATTGATTGCATGCAACAATATGAATAAATTTCAAAATAATTATGGTCACCAAAAGAAGCTAGAAGAAAAGAGAGTATATGATGTATGAGTCCACTTATAGAAAGTTCTAGAAAATGAAAAGTAATGTATAATGACATCCAGCAGCTCAGTGGTTGAGGTAGGGCTATTGGTGTGAAGGGAGGCATGTATTTCGAAGGGACACAAGAAAATTTTTGGAGTTCATTATCTTGATTTTTTTGATAGTTTCACAGGGTACATATTTGTCAAAGGTCATCAAATTGGGCACATAAAGTATGTGCATTTCATTTGATGTCTGTTATCCTTCAATAAAACTGTAAAAAAAAGTGGGGGAGGTGCCTGGATGGCTTAGTTGGTTAAGCGTCCAACTCTTGATTTCGGCTCAGGTCATGATCTCAGAGTCACGAGATCAAACGCCACATTGGGTTCCGCACTGGACATGGGGTCTGCTTGGGGTTCTCTCTCCCTCGCCCTCTGCCCCTCTCCCTGTTCACAAAACTGTCTTTTTCTCTCTCTCTCTCTAAAAAACAAACAAACAAAACTGTATTTTTAAAAAAGGGTAATTTGTTTCCTAAGTAAAAGGTCTGTTATTCAATAACCATTATGGGCTAAGCTATGTCTCCCCAATATTCCTGTGTTGAAGTCCTAACACTCATGACCCCAGAATGTGACTATTTTAAGCCCTAGTCCGTGGCACTGTGTTAAGGCAGCCCTGGGAGACTAATGCAATAATTTGCATACACTTGCAGAATTCGACAACATTTTCCTTTCTGATGCCTACTAGGCTTTTTATCGTCTAACAATATATGTAAGAAAATAAGGAGGAATCAAATATTTGACAAAAGTTGCATCAGTAGTAAGAATACAAGCGTTTGCCTACAATTTTGTAATTTTCCAAAACAATCCCACATAACTTTTCTATCTCGATAGAAGATTTTACTGGTAGCTTTCTTCCCCTCTGTCGATAATATTAGTTCGAGCTTGAATAAGCCACATGCTAAGGTGCAGGAAAACCATAGCAGTTATTATAGGAGGGAAATCTCGGGGGTCATAGAGTTTGGCTGCCTGAATGTACAGGGAAGGACCAGGGTCTCAGAGGGTTTTATTGACTTATGGAGACAGTAGGAGAGTCCGCCTTGGAACCAGCCCTGTCATTTGGGGTTCCTTGGCTTCCAAATCCCATGATGTCTCTAGAGATAAAAGCCTAAGTATATGCATTCACCATCTTTCTACCATCATGGAAGATCTTGCACCAGGCAGCTGACGCATCCCATCACCCCTGTGACGTTCCAAGCAGTGTTTATCCCAACCCGTGTCTCAGGGAATATTTACACCAATTTGTAAGTGATCTAACCTACTATGTCCCCTCCCCGGTCTTGCAGCTTGGAAATCCATTCCCCCATGCCGAGCGGCTTCCCGGGGCTGGGGAGCGCATACAGCTGTTTGAAATGTGAGCGGAATGAGGGAGCCCTCGAGGTTTATGTGACGTTTGTAACACAATCCAGTTCCTAAATCATTCCCACATGTGAAGTTCAAAGTCAACACTACGCTACCCAGCTATCATTTTTCAATTGCACTGCCCTTGGGGCTAAATCCAAAAAGCTAAGGAAATCGCTGTTTCCAGTATTCGCGTAAATTATGGAGCTTCGAGTGCCTCATCAGTTGTACGCTTGTTGCCCTCGCAAAGATGCTCTGCTTTGTGCTCCTTTGCTCTTGTTTCTCGGTTCATCCCTTAGCAATTATTTCCAATCGTCTGGACGCAGCCTTGCAACCCACGGAGATTCCGGCCATCAGCGGGAAGAGCGTCCGTCTTCCTGGACAGGACGTCGCGTGCAGACACAGCCCTGAGGCTGGCCGTCGTCGTCAGTGCGCGAGCCCTCTCTGTGCTCCTCCTGCCCAGCTCTGGGGCAGTCCTGGCACCTGAGTTGCCAACGCCTGACCTTCCCGTAACCAGAGGCTCCTTCCTCGATGCCTCGCGGCCGCCCGAGCGCTGTCTATGGCTCTGCACGCTGCCTCGGACTCTGCCCCGTGAAGGTTCCAGAAAAGCAGGGACTTCTGTGAGGAGGCCTCCTGTGAATAATGTCACCCCAGGACGGTCACTGCCTGTTGGGTTGGTGACCAGACGTAGTGGCTGCATCAGCCAAGGACCCACTGAGCCGGAGTCACGGCAGCTACCCCGACCAGGCTGCCCCTGAGCTGGGTCCTGAGGGACAGAGAGGAGTTGGCCAAACAGAGGAGGGGGGATGGGGAGTGGGGGAGGGGCCATTCCAAACACGAGGTGCAGCGTTTTTAAGGGTACAGAACCCTGTGAGCATAGCATCTTTTTCGGTAGGTACGAGCCATTTTGCCGTGCTGGAGTACGAACTGAGATTTGAGCAGTGATTGTGCCAGTGACGGCGCAGATAGGCAGAGGCGTATATTTCCTTTTTCTCTTTCTTTTCTTTTCTTTTTTTTGGGGGGGGGAGCATATATTTCCAATCCTTCGGTCCTTAGTAGTATCTCGTACCATGATTTATGTAGTATTTATCGATTGAGTATTACATTACTTATCAATTCATAGAATTGTTCCCCACTCAAGAATGGGCCTTCCTTGAGGGTCACCTGGCCAGGAGCGGCTTGTAACAGTCGCTCAGTGAGCACCATCATGGATGGGTGGGCGAGTGAAGAGGAGAATGGCGGATAGATGGATGAATGATGGATGGGTGGACGGATGAGGGGATGGATGGGCGGATGGATGAGTGGGTAGATGAGTGGATGACAGATAGGTGATTAATTCACAGATGTTGGATAGACGGGGATGGGTGGGTGGGTGGGTGGATGGACAGACAAATGGATGGATGAATAAGTATGTAAGTTAAACTGAAAATACATAGTTTCCAAGTGTGTAGCTGAGGATCGCAGTGACTTCCCTGCTTGTATGGCTGCTCTGCTCCCCCTAGGCTGACTCTACCAGGTTTCTCAGCCTCAGGAGCCTCTTCCCTCCAACTACCCTGCTTTCTTGGCCAACTGATGCCGAGGGGCTGGGAAAGGTCACATAACCAATTCTTTCCCGCAGCCCCAGCACGGAGAGTGGAAGGATGCTTCCCCCGAGGCTGGGAAGGAACCCATCAAGGGACATCATTAGATTAGGATGATGCTATAAACTGGAGCAGGGAGGGTGACAAGGGAACGTCTGGATCCCCGCATCCAGCCCCTCCTCCGCAGGCTGCTGACAGGTGTCTTCATCGCTGTCAGCGGAGCAGGCAGACTCCTCCAATGCTTGGATGCTGCTCTGGTCCTCGAGGGCATCTCTGAGACACCCACTAATACGATCTGCTGGCTGTTTTTATATTTGTTAGCCTTCATATCTTGACCCCACAGCTGTCGCATCCCCCCCACTTCTTTCCAGACACAAATCACCCAAACAGAAGCTGATCAGCTCAAAAAAAATTCCTTCATCTTTTGAGAATCGTCTTTGACCAACTATTCCAGAAACTAGCTAAACTTAGGCTGACCTCCTTGTCAGGGCTCTGTAAAAATTTACCTCTTCTTCCCCAAGGCAGAACATTCTTAGGGAGTGGTGTCGAGCGCTGGGATTCTGATTAAAGATTTATACTTAAGCATTCTCTGTGCTCTCGTTCCTCTTCTTTCACTGAAGGATACATCTCCCCAGACCATGCCAGTTATTTGTCAATAAGGAAAACGGAGAGACGGGGGGTTCTAATATGAGCCGAGTGGACTTGGGGCTTTGGGTGAGGTCACCTTTGGCGCCTCAGAAGGAGGAATTGAGCCCTACTTAGGCACCGTGTGAGTTCCTCGAAGAAGGCAGTGCATTTACTGCTAGGTGGGGGACTATTTTGAGTTTTGGTTACTAATATTTCATTTAGCCAGCAAGCAGAATGGCAGATCTGATATTCTAGGAAGAATGTAGGCTAGAAGTATCTCCCTTCATTTTCCCCTTGACCTTTTGGATTTAGTAGTCAATGACTTTGTCCCGTGAAATTGTAACGAGCGCTGGACACCCGGTCCAGAATTATTGAAGTGCTTCCATGCATCACTAAGGGACCCACATGGCTGCTCGAATAGCATTGTGTCCCCAATTATTGGATGAGGGGGATTATCGGATTATATCACCATGAGTCAAGTCACATTCATCCTCTGGAATCTTCTAGTCCAGCTTCCAGTTGACCCTGACCAGCCCATCCCTTTTGACCATCAATTAGGCAAAAAATGCAGGTAAGCAGTAACCTGCCACAACCCTAGCTTATTTCTCTGTGATTGCTCTTAAACAAGGAGGCACTTGAGGAAACAAGCCTTCTATGTGGAAAAGTCCCATAGCTGTAGTAGGTCTTGTGATATAGAGTTCACCTATTTTACTCAGAAACTTCTTACAAAGGAAATACAACTATCTCGCTTCCCCTTGAAAATCCAGAAGACAAAAATCTTAACAACCTCCAGGTATGTTCTGAAATAAAAGCAAAATTTAACCGCTCTCATACACAACGGAGTCACGCTCTTGTGTTAAAGTCATCCATCCGGAAAAATAGAAACATGATTTAGACCTTTTCTGAACCTGTTTCTTTACCTGTTAACCTTTGGAAAGTGAATTAAAGCTGGCGGAAGGTGCTGAGTTAACTGCTGTTGAATCAAGGACCATGGAGACAGATGTGTGCTCCGAAGCCGTGCGGTGGGCTGGGCACATGCCAGGAACGAAAAACACATCAGAATGACCTTGCCGTAGCTCAGACACTCCTCTGAAATTCCGAGCACACCCATCCCCAGAGTGTTTCCCCAGGAACAACTGTAGCAGCCACAGTAATCCTAGTAAGAGCAGCAACTGCAGCGATAATACGAACTGACGCTATTTTATTTTCATTTTTTTAAGATTTCTTTATTTTTTAGAGAGAGTACGTGAGGGGGGAGGGGCAGAGGGAGAGAATCTCAAGTCGGCTCCTCACTGAGTGTGGAGCCCAACTCGGGGCTCAACCAAGAGCGGAAACCAAGAACTGGGTGCTTAACCAACTGAGCCCCCCAGGCATCCTCGTATTAACACCATTTTAAATGCTTACTTTCCGGGGCCATCATCAAAACTCTTATTCATTTAGATTCAAACACCTACCCGGTTGCCAAGACTGATACGGATATAAAAATGTTCTCGTAAGGTAGACGATGTGACTCGGACGGTCACCCAGTGTACCGGAGTTCCCGGTCGTGAGAAGGCAGACCTAGACATGGGCGTATCATTCGGCTTCACCGGGTCTTGGTTCCCTAGAGCCTCCAGCTCAAAATGCTGTCAGGAGTCTGTTCGGAGAAAAAGACTTAGAAGTGTCACTTTATATACATTATTAACTTCATACACATCATTAACCACTAAAGAAATACTGTGTGATTAAGTCTCATCTTGCATGGTCAGAGCGAAGGAGTGTCGTGGGTTCTTTTGGTGTGTGGCTGATTTGTTCATTGTTTTCAGAAAACCCAGACCAAAAGTGTGGGTGGTGCGGTGAGCTGCACTCGAAGCCATAAACCACACGAAATCGCCTGGCCTTTTAAAGCCGTGTTCATCACATCCTGTTGGAAAATGAGTATTGCGTGTGTGCTTGGCTTCTAGTCTAATATTTACGACAAAGTTCAGCTTTGCTTATATGTATCTGAAAACGGAAGTTAAAAAAGGCTCAGAAATCAGAGTGTAATTTAACACACGCAGAAGTCACATTGTGCATTTTCTCTTCAATTCGATGACTTAAAAATGCCGGGCTGTCTGCTGTGCTATCGGTGGAGAGAGGACGGGAGCCGTGACCGCCCCGGTCGCCACGGCCCTTGGTATTTTGCGTTCCCCCAAGCTGGCCATGCCGTGGTAGGGTCTCAGGAAAGCACGTGCGTGGCCGCGAGCAGTCCTCTGTCCCCCCTCGGTTTTCGTGGCTGGCAGCTGCTCTCTGAGCTGGAGGGACCGACATGGCCACGTAACAGGTCAAAGGCAGTGAAGGCTCCCCGACCAAATCCCCCTTTCTTGTCTGACTCGCATACACAGCAGACTTAAACGGCCACCTCAGCCCCCTCACACTCGCCATCTGTCATTCGGTGTCAGATGCTGGACAACGAAAACGGTGCACTTTTTGTCCATGACAAAAATGAAAGAAGTAAGAGTCATGTATTAGATGCTCTGTATTCAATTTCTGTATTTTAACACAGTCACGAAAACAAAGCATGGTAGCATTTTTACATGTTTCATTTTTCTTTCATTTTGTTTTAATAAAATTTTTCCTCCCGCATGATAGAAAGCTCTTCCCTCGGGATGCTGTGTTATTTGTTCTTATGACCCCATGCCGCTTCCTCTTTCTGAAACCATATTTTGGGCCAGCAGTGACCTACCCAGTACTTTTCATACCCCCAGTAGATCCCACCTCCTCTGCGGGACAAAATTATTTCCAGCAGTAATTATGTTAATGAAACACATAATAATAATAGCAGGAAAGAAACACAGTGAAAATTCCCTTTTATTGAATTTGATATGTGTATATATAATCATGCCGGTTAAAAATAAAGTAAAATAAATATAATACAAAATACACTAAGACACTAATACATTTTTTGAAAAACAAGGGAAACTTGTAGCTACATCTTGGTCTAACGCCTGAATGAACTACACTGCAATGTCTAGTTTTGATCCTTAAGTTCTGCATATTTGTCAAAATTTACATGTTAGCACCTTCATGTTCAAAGGACATAAAATTTGTCCTGTCTCCTCATCCATACTTAATCGAAAAATACTTTCTAAATTTTAATTTCAAAAAATATTTTTTTCACAGGAGGGAACAGCTATATGAATTGTTAGGAAAAGTCTTAAATACAAGTGTGAGTTTCTCAGAGATTTATACAAATCATATTTCACAATAAATTCCACAAGTTGAAATAGTGTTGGTTTCTCTGTTTCTTCGGGATTGATTCTAACAGCATTCAAATGTCTCTGTAGTTGAAGCATTTTCCCAAAGATATCTACCTCAGAAACTTCCCATCAATTTCTGTTAAGGGAAAACATCCAAAGGAATCTGAGAATATGGCTGAAGGCTGACAAACATTGAGAATATTTAAGCCATCACTTTAGGAGAAGTGGCCAGTTCTTGGTGAAATTAATAAAACTATTCAAACAAGCTCCGCCATTCCTTTTCCCATCACAAGGCCAACATCTTCTGTCCCGTCCCTCGATGACGTTCTGCCTTGAAATTTGATTCTTTCTTTCTGCGTAAATTTCCATTTGCTTCTATTTTATTGTTGCAGAGTTAATGGCTTTCTCCACCGCATCTGTGCACTGATCTTCGAGGGACAATTTTAAAGCTTGAGTTTCACTCCATGATTTTTAGGGTCGGTTCTGGATATTTGTAAATATTTTTTATCTAATTTACTTGATTTAAAATTTCAGATCAGAAAAAAAAGATGGCTTGGAGAAAACATGGCGTAGAGCTGAGAACAAAATCGAGGGAACACCTCTGGTGGCCTCTTTAAGTTCCAATTGCAACGCACGTGGAAGGTCTGGAGGTAGACTTCTCAACATTTGCCTTTGCTCCATGGGGAGCTTCATAATGACCGTATCATTCCAGCAGGGGGAGCCTTTTCAGAGTTCTCCCTCTATCTTAGAGCATTTTTCCCCTATAAAGAGAGATGAAAAGGAATAAATGATTGTTTTCCAAATGTTAAAAGAGCCACCAGGAAGGAAAACTTCAAATGGTCATAGAGAAGAACAGAATTGAAGGAACCCAAGTTCTGTTTCTTTGTGTTTCTAACGTCTGTCGCTGCCCAGTTAAGTTTTGCATTTCTTGCTTAAATGCAGCAATCCGTTACTCTGCAGCTGGCGGCCTGGAGTGAACCCAAAGCAAGATGTAATGATGCTGAACTCCGACCAGTCTGCTCTCAAAATAAATGCAGGAACGTTTGCTCATCGCTGGTGGGAATGCAAAATGAGACCGCCGCTTTCGAAGACAGTTCTGCAGTTTCCTACAATTTTGTTTTTAAAAAAGGAAAATAAAATAAAAACTGAATATTTGACCCAGAAACCCCACTCCTGTGTGCTTCTCCTAGTGAACTGAAGTCTTATGTTTGCACAGAAGATTCCCTTCAGTCAGGGAATAAGTAAGCAGTCATATATTCATATAACGGAATACTACTTAGTGATAAAGAGGAACCCGAACCGATTCACGGAACCACACGGAGGAATCTTAAAGACATTTTGCTAAATGAAAGAAGACTTACCCAAAAAGCCACCTGTTGTATAATTCTAATCATATCACAGTCTGGAAAAAGGCAAAATTAGAGGTATTGAAAAGAGATCAGTGGTTGTCAGGGTTCTCTAATAAAAGGAATCAGGGCTCTTTGGGAAAATGGCCTGTGATGCCTCAGGGTTAAGAAATGAAAATCTAAGGACAACCAATCAGAGGCAGCCAGCCTATCCCAAATAATGCAGCCCCTGAAGCCATAGCCAACCCAGTAATATCCTCGCTTTGCTTCCCTTTTTTTTCTAGAAAAGTCTTTCTCCTAGCTCCAGCCTGGGGAGCGCTCCTAACAACTTCTGTTTTGGTGCTGTCCAATTTGAATTGATTTTTGTTCAAACGAAACCTTAAAATTTTCTCTATGCCTCTGTTTATCTTTACCGAATCCATACAAGGGAATATTGTTCAGCCGTGAGAAAGAAGGAAATCCTGCGTTTGCGACATGAATGTACATAGAGGACATGATGCTAAGTGAAATAAGCCTGACAAGGAAAGACGAGTAATGTATGATCTCTCATATGTGGAATCCAAAAATAACCCAGAAGGTCAAAGTCATAGAAATAGAGAGTAGGATGGTGGTTGCCAGGGAGGGGCTGGAGAGGGAGGAAATGGGGAGACACTGGTCAAAGGTTAAAAAGTCTCCAGTTACAAGATGAATAAGGTCTGGGAATCTAATGTGCTGTGTGATGACTATCATTAATAATATGGTAGCATACGCTTGAAATTTGCTAAGAGAGTAAATCAAGTATTCTCATCTCACACACAAGTGGTAAGCATGTGAGGAGATAGATATGTTACCCTGAGTGTGGTGATCACTCTGCAAAGTATACCTATATCAAATCATCACACTGTACATTTTAAATACATACAATTTTATTTGTTAACTATACCTCAGTAAAGCTGGGGAAATCTTGAACAATTAACTTCGGCTCTCTGATTTTTTTCTATTGTACATTTTCTTCTATTTTATTCCATTCTTCTCTCACTTTCAATATATCCTTCCATATTCTTGGTGTTTCATTTCCTGACCATGTTCTAACTTCCCAATATATGAGTTTAAATCACTGACTTTTTCTGTTGTTCAATGAGCCAACATATAGTACATCATTAGTTTCAGACGTAGTGCCCGATAATTTATCAGTTGCATAAATCATTGACTTTTAAGCTTTTTTATATATATAGAAGAATTTAGACCCATCCATGGAGACCCAGAGCACTGACTGAGCTGCATACTACAAATTTTGGTATGTCCTTTTTTTCTTCTTCAAAATAATTTCTAATTTCCTTTGTGATTTTTCTTTGACTTGTGAGTTATTTTGTGTGTTGCTTATTTTTTAATAGGTGTAATTTCCTAGTTTCATTTAGGCACGGACTTTAGATTCTTAGAAAACCCACCGTATAGTCTCCATCTTTCTGGAAGTTGGTCAACTCTGGCAGAGACTCAGTGTAAACTAGAACAGAAGTTCCGAAAGGGTCGGTGTCAGGGTGCTCTCTGTGTCTACCAGCCCCGTTGGTTCTGTTGCTAAAAATCTTCTAAATGTTTACTGTTTTGTCTGCTTGTTCATTCCACTACTAAGAACGGTGTACTGCATTTCCCAACTGGGATTTTAGATTTGGCTTTTCTTCCTTTTAGCCTTTCTGACAAATGTATGTATTTCGGAGCTTTGTCATTAATGCATACTTGGGATTTTTCATGTCTTCCTTATTAACTCTAATCATCATGAAAATATCTCTACTAGCATTTCTTGCTTCAAGTTTCCTATTTATATTAAGTGTATCTGCTTTCTTGTGTGCATGGCATGTCCTTTTCCAAGCTTTCCAAACATAAAGCAGGTCTTGTCTCTTCTAAACAGATATGGGTGGGTTCGCTTAACACTCTTTGTTTTCCTTGGATTGTTCCATACCCTTAATGCCATTACTGAATACTTTGGGCACGTGTACTCGGGTTGTCCAGCACATGCACTATAAGTAAACCTAGGATGGAAGATTGATGAGGCTTGGCTTTCCAGAAACTGTTGCATTCGCTGTGTGATTTTTCTCATGTAAAATGAAGACATTCCATGACCTAAATAGCTCCTTTTGTACGAGGGATGCCCCCTCTGTGATATATGCATATGTTAAATCTCAGCCAGGACCTAAGGACCTGAGAGGGAAGAACAACGGAGCAGTGGAGGGAGTCCGAAATTTTTCCACCCTTCACCTGGGTCCTGAAATTACCTGCACACCTGACGTTAGTAAGGGTATGATCTCGTGAGCCTGGTTCAATGATCTGACCCTTTGCATCATGTCAGCTCTCTAAGAGGTTTTGCCGCTCTGATCCCTGGCTTCCCCAGGACAGCCCGAGGAAGCCCTCCAGAGTGGAAGCTAGATCCTATTGCTCCTCCCATCAAGTGGCTCTCTAGACACTCAGGTAGGCGCCTTAATCTACAATGGCCTCCAGACCTCCCCTTCTCTGTTCGTCCCACTGACCAGACACTGTCCTACCTCAGAGCCTTTGTCCTTTCCCCTCAGCCTGAAGAAATCCACAGTGGCTGGCTCTAACATAGGAAAGATGTTAGGGTTCGAAGCCAATGGCCAAAAAGGAACTATTTCTTTGGTGCAAAAAGGTGGTTTTATTAAAGCACAGGGACAGGACCGGTGGGCAGAAAGAGCTGCACTGGGGTCATAAGTGGCCGATTATATACTTTCAAGTTGGGAGGGGGTTAGGGAGAGCCGAAGTCTCTAAGGAATTTTGGAAGCAAGGTTTCCAGGACTTGAGGAGGCTAGATTGCTGGGAAAGGGTCATTTATTATCGTCTAATAAAACCTGAAGTCATGAGACCCTTCAGATGTATATCGGTGGATCATATGCTTGGGAGATAACTGCCAGCACGTATCTTGGGGGGCAGGGGTCGGGCTAGAATTGCCTTTTGCCCTAGGCAAGGTGTCAACATCGAGGCAGTTGAGTCCCTAGAGGAATGTCGCTGCCCGTTTTGAGGACTTGTCAATGGCCTATAGGTAGTAAGGAAATTTAAGTTTTTCTTCTGCCTTCGTTTCCCAGATCACTGAGACCCTTCAGATGTATATCAATGGGTCATATGCTTGGGGGATGACTGCCAACATGAATCTTGGGGGTAGAGACAAAGGAAGTTTCCAAAGGAATTTCTATATATTAAAATAGACTCACAGGGTCCTGGAGGGTCGGGCTAAGATTGCCTTTTGCCCTTAGCAAAGTATTAACATCGAGGCGCTGAGTTCCTAGAGGAAGATCACTCTGCCTGTCAATGGGCTGTAAGTAGTAAGAAAACTTTTCTTTTGCCTTTGTTTCCCATACGAGCTCTCTTGTCCCTGTCAAGTTTTTCCCTTTTCCAATGAGACTGTCCCTGACTACCCCGAGGTTGCCTCGCCCCTGGAATGCTGTAGACCAGACCTCCTTCAGACCACAGCCTGTACCCCCTTCTCAGACACATATAACTGGTCCATCAATGTATTCACCGACAGGTCTCTTCTCAACATACGAATGTAAGCTTCCTGAGAACTGAGGGGTTTGTTTTATTCACCGCGGTACCCACAGTACTGAGCAGTACTTGACAAAGCAGACTCTCAACTACCTGTGAAATGCAGGAGATCCGTCTCTGGGTATTGTTTTGGCTGTACCCCACATTTACATTGAGTAGTCTAAATCAGCCCCAAATATCCTGTAATCCATTTTTATTTCCTCCTACGCCATGGATCATTGGCATGTGTTTTTATTATGTGCCTTGTGGATTGCTTTGTATAGTTCATTGTTAACTCTATTAGGGTCAGATGCCTTATTTTATGCAATTGTTTTCTCCATGGCCTAGTTCATAATCAACTTCCAATCAAGTATATTGGAAAGCAATGAGGTAACTATTTTTTTGGATGTGGCATATACATCTAGTTTTTTAACTGTCAAATTCGAATTCTGTTTTCTCTGATTCAGTGTACAATACTTCAGCCCAGATATATAGGTGTGTTATGCAGAGTAAAAGAATGCTTGGGTGTAGTTAGCGTTCTAGCGAGAAAACCCACATTGCAGAGAGCTAGCCGCCCCAGCTCTTGGGTGACTTTTGTCGCTGATCAGCACTGGTACTGAAAACCATGGGTCCGACAGCGGCTTGTTGGAACGACTGAGGTTGGAAAGGATCTCCTGGTGGGAAAACTAGTGGTGTTCAAGATCGGATGGAGTTTGGGTATTCAGAGGTGCTCCCTACCCCTACATACAGGTCAGATTGGCTGGTGAGGCCCCGGGGAGAGCCCGAGACCCAGCCCTACAGCAGCACTGTGTCCAGCCCCCGGGCTCGGGGGGGGGGGGGCAGCCCACGGTGGTATGAGGGACAAAATCCTGCCCCTGGAACCTCGAAGCCACCTCGAAACTTTTCCTTCGAGAGGCCATGGACCATCCAGAGAGTGACCTAACTCCACTACGCTTACCCAACAGGCTGTCGGAGCTGTGTCTCGTGCTGTTTTCACTATCGTCCTCGGGTGAGGCTGCGGGCGAGCCGACAAATCCCGCCCCAGCGCTGGGCGTCCGACGCTGCCTAACAGAAGGTGGATGCTGGAGGGAGCCGGGACGGCCAGGGCCGGGTGCCGGCACCCACTGGGATGGCGTATTTGCCAGTTTCTCTTCCCGGGTCAGCTTTGGGGCCACGTTCATGGACGGTATTGGCAGGTGAACACAAGTTCCTGTTCCATGTTGTTATACTTATCAGTAAAGAAAACTGTCCTTTTTAATGTTCTCATCTTGTCTGTTTTGGCCGATATATACAGCATATGCATGTAATTAGGTCTGTAACCAGATTTGCTTGACGTGTTCTGCTTTTTAGATTTGTTTCCATTACAAAATGTAAGAAATAAGACTAGCGATTAAACAGCCATAAAGCTTTATCAAATCTTAACATTATTTATTTTCAAAATGACCAGAAACCTTTGACAGGTAGATGTTTTTCAAATGCCAATCTCTTGAATAAAAAACCAATATACACCAGAGCCTAGAAAAATTAATCATACCCTTTTACACTGTTTGCTGTTCTGACAAATTCTAAGAGAATTTATCACTAGGAATTGTCCTAGTCCATTTGGGTGGCTTGTAACAAAACACCAGACAGTGGCTGGCTCATAAACAAGGATTTATTTCCCTCCATCCTGGAGGCTGGAAGCCCAGGAGTGGGGTGCGGGTGGGATGGGCAGAAGGAGCCCCGAGCTCTGCGGGGCCTCTCGTCAGGGCCCTGACCCCACGCCTGAGGGCTCCACCCTCGTGACCTAAGCACCTGCCAGAGGCCCCACCTCTTACTGTCATCGTAATGGAGGTTAGCACTGGAACGTAGGAATTTGGAGGGACGTAAATACTCAGCATGGTAGGAATTTTTAAAAATACAAGGATACTAATTTAACCAGGCATTTTAAGCCTAGGATACAATTTGATTGATATCATGGGGTTAAGATAATGTAGAAAAACTAAAAAATATGCCAAAAAGAGCACAAAGGAAGAGTAGGGGGGGTTGTAGTTTTACTAAAATACGTACTTGCTCGCACCTTGTACACAGGATACAAATTTCCCTACATTCTAGAACTGTGATATTATCAATTATGATAAATTATATAAAAGAATTTTAAAATATATTTCACATTTCTAAAATCACTTAAAAAATCTCTAAGCGTTACCTTAATATTTTTTTATCAGAAATATAGTTTTGGTAATAAATAACCGTTTGGTAAAGTTATACAGATCTTCCTTAACTTATAGTGAAGTTACATCCCAATAAATCCATTATAAGTTGAAAATATCGTTAGGTCAAAAAGCACGTAAGACCCCGAACATCACAGCGTGGCCCACCCCACCTCACACGTGCTCGGAGCACTTACAGGAGCCCACAGTCACACAATACGGAGGATCTCATGTAACCGACTGAACGCCGCACCGGAAGTGACAAAACGGTTGTGTGGGCACCGACGGCTGCTGGCCCTGGAGACGCCGCCTCTGCCCAGCGTCAGGAGAGAGGGGGCGATCACTCGCCAGCAGCCCAGGAAGAAATGCACGCTCGAACTCGGGCTCAGTCTCTGCTGACCGTGTATGGCTTTACACGGCTGTCACTCGCACGCCTGGGACTGTCTGGATGAACAAGTAATCAGATACACTACACATAGTTTTAATACATTAACAGGCATTCTTTACCACAGAGTTCATATAAAAATAAATTATTTTTTCCTTATTTTAAAAACTGGCAATATAAGTTCACGGGCTTTAACCATCTACGCAGTGGGCGCGCGTGCCCACGTCCGTGCCGGGAAGCCTCATCGCACACAGACAGACGCCTTCCCTGTGACCTGGAGGCGGCACCGGTGACGTTCTCCAGGATGCGGTGGTCGCCCCTCAGCTCAGGCGGCCTCCAAGCTGAAGCCGGCGCTGCAGGAAAACCCGATCGGGAGGCTGCTGTCACAGGAAGGTGGCCGCTCCCACTCTATCTCCTCCCCCAATTTCTTTTTTTAAATTTTAAAAATGGGAAGTCTGTTTCAGCCAAACAGTCTTTTACTACTTTCAGCCAAAAAAAGCATGCTCTTCCTTTATTTTCTGATTTTATGACCAAATGTCCTGAAAATACCGTTTTTCTTCTTTTAAAGTCGCCAATGTTTTCATTGCTTCTAGCGTTTCAACTCCAGCCTGTTTGCTGATTATTTCCACAAGGGTATCGTTGACATCTTTGGCCATATTCTTAGCATCTCTAGAAAAAAGAATAGCATCTATGTTTAGAAAACAAGAATTTTTACCAAAGCCTCCATAATTCACAAATCTAACTCCCACTGACTCCACCACCGCCCGCCCTGGCCCTCCATTTCTCTGGGAAGTGTCCCAACCGGTGTCCCAGCCTGACACCCGTCAGGCCTCTCACCGGTGCCCAACCCAATTCGCAAAGCCAACGTCATTCACAGCTGAAAAGTCCCTCAAAGGCATCCATGTTCCAGGAGCAGCTGAGCCTTCGGTACGTGTCTAGGGACCTCACAGACCTGGCTCCTGTCGTCTCTGTCATCCCCTCCGTTCATTCCCCGGGCACACAGCGGAAACTGAGTTCCCAAGGACAACAGGGTTTTACGCCCACAAGCCTTCATAGCCATACATGTGCGAGCACACACGTGCGTGCATGCAATTATCAACAGACACACTGAGAACCCAACTATGGGCCCGGCTCTCCGTGCTCGGACGTGGTTCGGTGTATTCGTCCACAGGACAGGGGAGGGCCCTCCCGTGTGCCCCTGCAGCCCCGACCCGGCGCCTGCGATCCCGTGAGCACGCGCTGCCGTGGCTTCCCCGCCAGGGACGGAGCGGGTCTCACTTAGCCTCGCATCTCCCAACAGCCGAACCGCGCCGCAGCACTCAGGAGGCACCGGAGGTTGTTGAATGAGTAAGAGTTGGACAGGACGCTAATACGTCAGCAAGAGAACTTGTCCTGTCCCTTACAGTAACATTTCTTGGAAAAAGTGTCTCCAGTGGCCACCTCGGCTTCCTCCATCATGCTTTCCCCTCAACCCCTGCGACGGAGCTTCCAGCCCCACGGCCGCCCCCACGGCCGCTCCCACGGCACCTGCGGCTGCCGGGCGCCAGACCTACTGGTCCCCGTCTTCTTAGCTGCCGATCAGCAGCATCAGGCTCCCCCGCTTGGGAGCGTCCCCTGGACTTAGGGACAAGTTCACTCCTTCCGAGGGGCTGGTCCACGTTAGGGTGCCCTGGGGCCTCGTTCCCAGCCCGTACCACTGACCACCGTCCTCGACTCTATCAATTCCACTGCGCAGACGGGGAAAGTGAAGCACCAGTGATTGCAAAGAGCGATTTCTGGGTTAACGTGTTTGGACATTTAAAATATTCCCAAGCTGTCATTTACTAGTTATTCCTATATTTGTACAACTGACTCTGCCTCTATCGGTTAAGAGGTACATCTAAAACTCCAGCTTGGGAGTGCCTGGTGGCTCAGTCAGTTAAGCGTCTGCCTTCCCAGAGTCCTGGGATCGATCCCACATCGGGCTCCCTGCTCAGCTGGGGGTCTGCTTCCCCCCCCCACCCTCTGCCCCTCCCTCCACTTGTGCTCTCTCTCTCTCAAATAAACAAATAAATCTTTAAAACTCCAGCCTGTTCTTCAACTCTGACAGCTCTATCCTCTACGAAGTGAAGATCAGACACTTCTTTAAAAGCTAAATGAAAATATAAACCAGCACAATGTCCAGAATCTATGCCCTTTATCAACCTAAAGCAGGGTTTCTCAACCGAGAGTCAAAAATCCATGAAAAGGTCATAAAGTCAACTTAGGACGCAAAATCAATTTTTAAAAAAACAATAAAACAGAAGTTATCCTGATATGTCATGAGAAATAAATAGAAGAAGTTCTGTTTTATAAAACCTGTTTCTATTATATCTAGATCTATTCTAGGTCACTGTACCAGTATTTCTTCTTTGGTATCACAGTTAAAAACAAAACAAAACACACACGTGACTTCGTGATGTATATAAGTTTTAAATGCCTGGGATGTGTCAGAATTAAAAAGAGCTATTTCTTACTCAAAAGACGTTTTTAGTTAGCACAGTTTTTTTGAATTCCATTAAAACAAGTTGGTAAATTTCAAATTTTTTATTTTTAATGGCTATTTTGAGTTTCTATAACAGATCTTGCCTCAGAAAGTATATAAAACAACATAAACATGGTTCCTGGCTTACTGTCAATTTTGACATTACAAATTATGCCTTAAAAAAAAATCTTTAGATCCACATTCTCACAGTCAAAACCGTGGTTTTCCTTAGCCTCGTGAAATGCACAAATCACATATTCTTGGATACAACAAAATCAATCCTGAGACTTCAAGTTAAATGATTAGCATCTTAACACCAAATATAACTTTCAGAGGCTAAAACATGTATTCATTATGGCACAATGCATTCTGAAATGCAAGAATTGATTTCACTTCTATTTCCATGATAACTTCTTGGCTATTAAACGTATATGAAAATCATTTCAGAACTTGTATTTCTATTCCTGTACTTAAGAATCAAACCTCTCATCCCTGCCTCTCTAGATTATTAATGGTCCCTGGTTCATTCAATAAATATTATCAGCTGCCTTCGCGTCCCTGGCATTTGCGTGATGGCCACTTACCCGCACACGTAAATACAGCCGCGCTCGTGAAGAAGGAGCCTCGCCACCTGCTCGCTGTGAAGCCGGATGCTGTCTTGCACGTACTTCCCTGAGGCTTCCTCCTCCCCAGCAGGAGCATCTCTTGAGAAGGAAACCTTCAAGTGAGTTAGGATTCCGCGCTGGTGGAAATGTCTGAGCTCTTCTCTGAAATAACAATATATAATGGGTTAATGAAAGGTTTGTCACTTAAAGTTAAGAGGTCTGAAATGAGAACTGTATGCCCATTGTTGAGTCTTCCGGTACCAGAATTGTGTAGTACCTGAATAAATAATCCCTGTCTTTATGTCGGCAGCCAAAAAACAACCACATTGCTCCAAAGTGTCCATCTGGATTTTGTTCTTGGAGTTTCTCTCTACGTGGAAAAGAAAGTTGAGATGTTGGGATATAAAGAATATGTAAAACCAATCTATTTGGTCAGAAATACCACCAACCAATACAGACAGGATTCACCGTCACTGCGAGTTTAGCCAGTTAACATCGTCCTGCCCACAGGGCTCCCAAGCGCCCCCAACAGACACCCCAACAAGCATGTGCATATGTGGCCTACAGACACCTACGAGCTCTGTATGGCATCTTTGAGGATAATTCAAAATATCCCAGTGTGAAACCTACACTGATTTCTGCATTAAAAATTAATAGCAACTTTGTGAATAAGATTAACTCTCATTCAACATAATGGAAAAGTGGCCCAGGGCTTTAAATGGTAGAATGATCTGCTGTGAACTGTTTTAGGAATGACACAGCAAGGAGACACGTGGCATATATCTGCCATTATTCTTTGCTTCCTTAAAGAAAAAAACTAAAGATAAAAACAACAAAAAGACCTTGTCCAAACGATATTACACCACTATCTAGGGGACCAGCACACGAAGAACTGTTCATTATTTCACAAACAGGGAGAGAAGCACAATTTATTTTATGTCATATAGTTCTATAGTATCAATCTGCTGAAAATTACTGATGTTTGGGTTTAACTTTGAAACTTCTGGTATAATTGCATCTCTGTTAGTAGCAATTTTATCTAGTTAAGGAATAGATGGAACAGCCCCTACATCACCATCCCAGCATAAAGGTGTGCCTGAAATTTGTCCCCAACTACATACGTTACAAACTATAGTGCAGCTGGGGGGAAAAAAAGTGCTACAGTAAAAAGGGAAGTTCTAATACAAAACAAAACCTCTGGAAGACATCATGTTTACTTTTCCCATGGTGCCAAATTATGCTATGCTATCACACATTTGATAGTAATTTTTTAAAATAAAAATTTTATAACTGAAGTTTGATAACCAAAAAAAATCACTAAAGAAACAAAAAGGCTATTATATTTCTACCCAGGATCACAAGGGATACATTTTCTCAGCAGTCAAAGAAAGCACACACCTGTGTTGCAGGAAACCAATGAAGGGCCCTATGCCAGTTCCCGGACCCACCATTATGATGGGGGCTGAGGAGTCACTCGGTAAGTGGAAAAAATTGGTTGTTCGAGGAGAGATGGATATCTGGAATATTAAACCAATGCTCATAAGTCTGAAAGAAAACCTAGACAAAAGCATATAACCAAGATGATCTTTGCTAAGAAATTAAATAGCAGCATTAAATCTTACTGAAACCATAAACACATTTGTCATTACGGAGGAAAAAAAGTCCGTCTTGCAAATTTTTCTTTTCCATCAAAATCAAAGGTGCTTTAAAAATGACAGGCATATTTCTAAGGTAGAACACTGAATAGCTACAAATTCTTTTCCTAGGCCCGTGAGAAAGATGCACCTCCTGGTAGGAAACCCACTATCTGTATTATGGAGAAACGCACAACAAACCGAAGTTAGCATTCTCTGTGCTTGCACATAGAGGGGCAACAAAGATCAGCATCGAGATGGACTGAGAGCGTCAAGGACAATCTGGCACCTGAAAGAAAATTGAGGGGGTCGCTCCGAAGACACTGGAGAACTGTGCTATGCTTGTTAATCTAAGTTCAAGTTTATGTGTTCATGCAAAACCAAAGGACTAAGCAGCATACACAGATAAACACAACCTTTTTGCTAAAATTTCAAGATTTTCCTTCTAAAGCATGTGCCAGGGATACGTACAAAGAATCCATTTCTAAATATGCTGCAGTCCCAGTGTCACTTCACCATATGTGTGAGTTATACCGAGTGACAGGATTCTGTTCTAGGTGTAATTGCGCACATCTTAACCTTTAACGTAAGAAAAACCTTTTGAAGTTCATCGCCAGGATGAACAGCATACTTTGCACAGGAAGAAGCGGAGAGCGATGGGAGATGAGTGCGGGCATTCTGCAACGAGACTGTAATTCATCTCACACCAGCCTCACCGGCCCCGCCCACTTCCCAGTCTCATGGGTGGTACTCAGTAGGGCAAGCACCACAGATACAGAAATGAACAGAATCCCCGTCCTCGTGGACTTATTCTACTGGGAGGAAGAGACAATAATCAAACATTTATCTGTAAAATGACGTGATAAGATCCGTGAAGCAAACCACAGCAGGATACCCTGGGTCGGACAGAAGTGTGCTAGTGAGAGCACAGGGCTTGCGCTCTAGGGACTGCAAGACCAGGATTAGCCCACTTTCACTGCAGTGAATCTCACATGGCTCACGACAGCAAACACTTCTACCTGGCTCTCCTTAAGGCTACAGCTCTGCAGCCCAGATCCCCTCCACTGGCAGCCAAGTCCAAGGAGCATCCCTGACCTGCATCATCCCGTCCTTCTGTCAAAGAGGAGAGAGAAGCAAGCCACACCAGCAGGGGGTTCAGCGCTCCTGCTCCGAGGGGACACAGATCCTGTCTGCTCGCATCTCACTGGCAGAATGTGGTCACGCGGCCAGACTACACATCATGGGCGGGGCAGTCTACGCCTCCCAAGGACAGGGGTATCTGTCAGCAGCTGTCCCATCTACCAGCTGGAGCAGTGTGGGTGGGTCCTGTGAATGTTAACATTCTCTACACTTCCTAATAAAATATGTATGGCAGTAAGTGCCATACGATTTAAATTGTACCTTTATTCCCATACCTCTAATGCCTGAATACTAGGGAGTCTATAATAAAGATCTGTTAAAATGGAGAAAAGAGAAAGAAAAAGGCAGAAGGAAAAAAAAGAAAGAATGTGTGAATGGCACCCATGCTGGGTGTTTGTGATAGGTTATGGATATATCTATTTCTTTAACTTTCTGGAGAGCATCCATTTTTATAGGATCATAAAATGACATAATACTTTCATGTCCGCACCATAATATTTCTTTTCAAAAAAGGAACAGTGTCTCAAGTTCTTAATATTTTGTTGATGCATTGTGACCTAGGAATATGGGGGGCTGGGGGAAGGGAGGGGGTCTCTCTCTCTCAGGCACCTCCGTCCCAGGCAGCAGCCTGGGAAAATACCACAGTAAAGGGCAATTTCAAGCAGCAGCTTCCCATGAGCCCTCTCAAGTATATGCTGAAGTCTTACTTTCCCCTTAGGGCAAGAACTTTTCAACTCCAATAACTTACAGCAACCAAACCAGTCCTAAGATAATGCTACAAACGACAAGTTCATTTCTTTCAATACCACAGAAAAAGACGACTTCATGATAAAACCCGAAATGTTTTGTTTAATTTCAACCATCCTTATGGGCAAGCAGGGACTTTAAATTGTTCCTTATGCTGTGGTCTTGAGTGAGATTCGCCGAGCGCTGTATCAAAACATGAAGGATGGCACTAGGTCCAGATGTAAGTGTGTCCACGGTTTGGTCAATCAATCAATCGATAAAATCAAGGAATGTGTTTCTCCTACGTGTTTCAAAAGTGCTTCCGCCTCATTATTCCTTCATACTAACAGCACTAATTTGGATTCTACCCATATCTAAGACAAAAAGAGAAGAAACAGGGCAAAAATCCTACTACCCAAAACTGAAGGACATAAAGTTACTCTTTGGTTGTCACCAAGTAAGGATTTGTCTGGGACACAGCGTATGGTCTACACACAAGATGAGGTTGTCAAGAGCCAGTATTTACTCGGCTCCTTTCCTGTGCCCAATCTTCCAAGAGTATTAGCCCAAAAGACCTTTTCTATGAATATGATGAGGAAGGAGAAAAGACTACTATAGAAAATTCACACTTTACATACTTGAGAAATACATGGATTTTAATAGTAAATGAAAAAGGTAATATTTTCCTGACTTTCCAACAGAGCTTTTGAAATTCAAGCGTGGCAAACATTTTCCTCTGAATAAACCTGATGGTACTGGACGGCGCAGGGGAGACCGCAGCGCTCTTCCTGACGAGGCAAACCGCGCGGTTCTAATGATGCCCGAAGTGCGCACTCCCAGTACCTCTGGGGCCGGGGCTTCCCCGCCTTCCGCACAGGACACTCGCGTGTCCGGGTGAAGAAGTGGCGCGGCCACTGAGGCCAGCCAGCCTGTGCACACGCCCTGCCGCAGAACCTCCGTCGCCGTGTTAGACGAAAACTCCACGATGTTGAAAATGAAATGGAGCTTCCCTGGGTGAGACAGGTTTGAGCTGCAGAGACACACAGGTCAGTTTTAAACTCTGTATCCGGACTAACGCACGCAGGCCAGACGCGGCCTTTTTAACAGAACTGAGGGAGACTTCCTGCGGGCTCTCCTCTACCGTCTGCTCTCAGGGAAAAGAGCTCTGTTGCTACTAAAAGCTCCTCCTCTCCTGCCCCCCGTTTTGTGATATTCAGAAAAGCTTCCAATTACCTGTTTGCTTTACGACTCCCTAAGACTGACACAACCTTTCATCTCCCCACTGCCCGCCTCTGCTGCCCAGTGGAGGTGGCCTGGCACAGCCGTAAAGGCAGCAGGTGGAGGAGCAGGGCACTCGCAGCCCGACCTGCGGAGACGTGGTTGGGACCACACCGTGGTCGTGCCGCTGGAGATTCGACATTCTCTGAACGCCTGCGGGACGGGAGTCCCAACACCGGCCTCCTCCACTCCTTACCATGCCTGCTATTGTCCACAAATCAGGTAAGTTTTCACTGAGTAATAAGGATTTGGAAGCCAGAAATTCACAACATTTTGGGAGAAAGATGCCATATGTTTTTTGGGGTTTTTTTTAAAGATGTTATATGTTAATAAATATCAGTACCTCGCGCATGAATATGGTCTGGGCTGGAGCTTAGGAAGATGTTCTAGGAAAAAAAAAATAAGCAATTAATTCACTGCTACTGAAAATTATATGTAAGGGTCTGTAAAAATTCAAGCCTGAGTTGGATGTGTTTTTCTTATTTAGAACCCCCAAAATAACGTTTTAAATTAAATCATATTTTGGAGCAAGTGTTAATTCACTGTGACTAAGTAAGTCTCTGTTGAATATTTTTTTCCAATTCCTCACATTAAAAACCAGACCTATTGCATTTCTTTACCTGAAATCAGTGTCATTCTAAATGCTGGTTTCTTAAACCAAAGAATAATAAAAGCATCCATGAATGGGTTTCAGAATCGAAAAACCCATTAAATCTTCTGTGGGTACAGTTTTCTGCAGAAGTGTCCAGAGTTTTCGTATTTAAAATAAGATCATGACCCCCAAAGGATTAAAGATCATCATTTTAAGGATTACGGGAATACCTAAGCTTGAAATATCATATCTTTCCTCCTTAATAAAAAAAGGAAATACTTTTTCTTCTTATATTTCTGTAACGACAAAATGAGAGTGTAGTGATAAAACCTTCAAGTTACCCAGAACCAAGTGGTTTCTAGATACATTAGAGCTTTTTTTTTTTTTTTAAAGATTTTATTTATTTATTTGACAGAGAGGGAGAGATCACAAGTAGGCAGAGAGTCAGGCAGAGAGAGAGAGGGGGAAGCAGGCTCCCTGCTGAGCAGAGAGCCCGATGCAGGGCTCGATCCCAGGACCCTGAGATCATGACCTGAGCCGAAGGCAGAGGCTTTAACCCACTGAGCCACCCAGGTGCCCCTACTGGAACACTTTTAAAAGCAGGTCAAAGGGGCGCCTGGGTGGCTCAGTCCTTAAGCATCTGCTTTGGCTCAGGTCATGATCCCAGAGTCCTGGGTTGAGCCTCACATAGGGCTCCCTGCTCAGCGGGAAGCCTGCTTCTCCATCTCCCACTTCCCCTGCTTGTGTCCCCTCTCTCGCTCTCTGTCAAATACGTAAATAAAATCTTCTTTAAAATAAATAAATAAAAACAGGTCAAAGAATCAATCTTTGAATACCTAACTGCCCACCAACAAACTCTGAAATTTTTTTCTGTTCAAGGTTATATTTTTAATAGTTATCTGGCAAAGATTTGGAAAGACCTTTCTAAAATTTAATAAATAAAAGAATAAGCTTAATAGAGAGCTCAACATAATAATACTAAGCTTCAGTTACGTTAAATTTACTTAAAGAAGTGGAAAATCATTTAAATTTTTTTAAGTCTCAATGCCTTTATTAGTTTTTTATAGAACTACATAATAAATGCTATATAAAAGTTAAAAAAAAAAAAAAAACCAGCAAATCCATGAAAAGAACTGAAACATTCTCATATGCTGGATAGCTTTACAAGAGTTCTTACAACTTTCCTACATATGTTCTGATTATTCTCTCGGCCCTGTATTCATTCTAAACTGAGAAGGGGAGGAGCGTGTAGTTGAACACAGGGAAGTGGGACGAGCCACCTCGTTCAGTAATGCCACCATTTTGAGAAGGAAAAGGAGTAATAAAAGGGAGAGAAAGCAGGATATGACTTAATAAAGGAGAGCACCCCGACCTGTACTGGACATTGGGGGACCCTGGGGCCTAAAAGTAAAAAGCACAATGTACGTTTTCCTATCACCAAAGATAAATGCAAGTTTTAAAGATTTTATTACTTATCCCTACAGGAAAAGAGAGAGGAGAAAATTACTAGCACAGGAAAGTACTCAAGGTTTAACAATCTTGTCCAATTCTCACAGTTGCTGCCCCTCATAAATGTCTCCAATCCCTAGTGAGGCTGCCACTGAAAGCCCCCTCCCCTGACCCCAGTTCCTCAGGGAGGATCTTCTCTCTTCTGTGGGCATGAAGACCCCAGGAGAAATGAGGACAAAAAACAGAACCGTCTCACATTTGACCATCTGGTGACAGGTCTCGCCCCAGCTTCAAGCCTGGCACATCCTGAACAAGGCCACTTGCCCTGGCACAGCAGGAGGGATCCCCGCTGCCCTCACTGACTCCTGAGCTGAACTTGGCCAGATGGCGGCACTTCCGTCTTCCGCACAGAGAGCACACTGCATTAACCTCTGTCAGTTACATCTAACGCTCATCAGCTTGGAAAAAAGAAAAAAAAATCTTTTTTTCCTTGGGAAACTCATTTTTAGGTAACATTGGACTAAAAGCTTTCTGAAAACTAGCTAACTGAATAGAGAAGATGCTCAATGCTGACCCCAGGAAAGAGGATTAAGGCTGTAATGAGCGGGCTAAGGCTGGTGACAATGGTAGAAGGAAGAGATAGGGGATGGGCAATCTTGGCAGAGGGATTCCTTCCCACTCCCAGGAGGCCCTGAACACACTGTGATGTTTCCTCATGGAGACATGTTCCCACATGCCAGGCAGCCTCCGGAGGGTGGCTCACAAGCAGAGGGCTCTGCACCAAAAGGCCCGCTGGGCACAGAGGCTGGCAGAGCGGCCACTCACCAAGCAGGAGACGGAGCGGCGGCTGGCAGGACGGGAAAGCCAGGAGGAGGTCTAACAGGCTGGCGCGCTCGTCTCGCACAAAACGGTTGTATTCGGCCGCGCCCTGCCGGCTGCACAGCTCTTGCAGCCTTCGCTTCTCCCGCTCGTCGCTGGTGTGGTCCACGAGGGCTCGCAGCAACGCCTGCGGCCAAGGCAAAGGGAACAGACTGAACGTACCACGTGTGGCCAGGCTGCTAGAATCTCTGGTTAGGATCTAGCTGGGGATGTGCCCAGTGACCAAAGAAAAAATGACAGTGCCCTTCGGAGTGCAATCAGGAAAAGAGAACTTATTTGCTTTAATGTCACCCTGTTAAGGAAAGTCACCTTCCATGTTCTCCTTTTAGCCACCTTTCCTGTTTCCTAAACCAACCTCATCAGTCCCAAGTATGATCTCCAACTACGTGTCCGATACCTGAGTGACAATGATCAGAAATCTCGGAACTCATCACTTTAACTCAAGACAAAATACTTGTTCTTCTCTTAGTGGATGATTACAAGCTAGACATCTGCGTTCAACTGACAACTGCTAAGTGCTCTTTATACAACATGCAGTGGGCATGCCAGCTCCTTGCTGGCAAGGGCTCATGGGCCAGGGACAGCGTGCAAGAGGCTACCTACCCCAACAGGGGCAAACCTAGGAGGTCAGGGGCTTCCGAAGCCGAAGGTGCCCCAGAACGCAAGCCTGGGCTGCAGGCTGGCCACAGGAGAGAAAACGTGAAGAAGGGCTAAGCTGATGGCCCGGCTCCAGGAACGCACAGGAGGCAGGCAAAAGCACGCTCCCGGGGCCACATGCAGTTCCGTGTGGGTGCAGGGCAATGCGGACACGGGACAAAGGCTGAGAAGACAAGCAGGGCCAGAACCTCAAGAAGCCTCCTGCACATGCACCTCAGACTCACTGAAGGAAGAGGAGGAGAACATAAACGAAGAAAGCAAAGCAATAACATCCGGAGTCCCAAGCCCCAAAGACAGAGCGAAGTCCAAACTCTTGGACAAAAGACCAAACTTGCTAATAACGACTTTTGGTTTCAATATATCCCAAATATGACATAAACAGCTCTTACCACTCGAGGGTTAAGAACAAAGCAATTAAGCACGTAATCTGCATCAAATGCTAAGTGAAATGCTAACAGGGACTTTTTATTCCATGGCTCAAGCACCTCTGTGTCCTGGACTCCCTCACCAGGAAGGATGAGATCACTCCTTGTGAGGGTCACAGGTTCCCGGTGGCTCAGCTCAGAAGCCCTGCCTAAGCTATCCTGAGACCAACAAATCGCATGCCTTCTTCTAAACGCCGAGCGCAGAGCCAAACGTGGAAAAAGCCCTTGAGAAACCATGTGGGGCGAACGAGCACCCCACGTCTCTGCACAGACCTCTGGTAAGATACCTCTTCCGTGCTGGGGTACACAAACTCCCGAGTTCTATTTGGGTAAAGACGACATGTGACAGAACAGCATATATACTAGGAGGCCTCGTTTTTTTCTTAGCAAAACAAAATTCAAGCGTTAAGCCTGAGGATTTGATTATAAAGGACTTTTGCTTCCCAAGTCACTTAATTTTGTGTCCAGAATTTTTATGAGTGCATTACTTTTATAGTAAGGAAAAACATGTTTATCTACATATGCTTTATGAAATGGTAGAGGTGAACTAAAATTGTGAAACTGACTATATTTAATCAAGAAGTTCTCATCACAGTGACTACTACATTTATTCAAATTATATCTAGGCCTGAGCCTCTCTCTAAAGGAGTTTGCTTCCCAAAGACTGCATGCAGCAAACACAATAAGATAGAGCATAAAAAAGGCCTTGTGGAGGGCAGCCTGACAATAGCACTGTTTATACACACTGGCAATACGAATTTGGCAAAGCACGGCTGGGAGGTCTCCCCATTTATACCCACGTGAGGGACGGGCTTAGATAGAATCAGTTACAAGCACCTTTTAAAAGACAGCTCCCGCCATCCTACTGACATCTAGTGGCTCATTCTCTCCACGTTCATCCAAACATCGATACAATCTCCCAGAACCTTTCATTTTTCCTAAAGAATTCTGACTTAACAGTAAAGAATTATGTACTTTCACACGGAAGAGATCTCAACATTAAATGGGTGACAAGTAGGGGAAAGCCTGCTCTCCTAAGCTTCCTGTCATCAATCATGAAAAGGGTCAAGGGCACCTGGATAACACAAGGTCACTTGGGGTCACTTGGATCACTGAATAATGTAGCACATAAGTTAATATCTAGTAAAAATAAGAAAAAGCGCTACTTTAAAAATTTTATTTCAATAGAAAACAAAATTTCAATATAAGCACAACACAAAAATATCTATGACAACTGCAAAAATACAATGTACCCTTAGGACCCATTTTGAAAACACGGCGTGAAAGCCTATTTTCGAAGCCTTCAAAGGTCAAATATCAGATTTAATAAATCCTACACAGAGCTAAGTATACTTTTAAACAGTTACCCAAAGAAAAGTACCTTTTTAGGAACTGCTCGTATTTCAAGGCACCAAGTCAGAACGAACTGAAGAGAACATCCCTCAGGTATATGCTGGGGTAAGGCTGCTCCTTTTCAGGCAGACAGGAAAAGAGTCCGTGACACACAAAGTAAAGAATAAAACATTTTTGCATTTTAAAAAACCAATTAACTGTATACATTACAGTGCTAGCAAGGTAAACACGATTTGTGGGAATGTTTATGCAGTCAAAAAAATTTCCAAAATGAACGCAGGGGGAAAAAAACACCTTACAAAAAAAATAATAAAAGAATTATAAATTCAATAGCATTATTAGCCACATCCTAAATCTACCAAAGACAGATCTTTGGTATGTCTCATAAAGATACCAAATCTAGGTATACCAAACAAGAGGGTAGTTATCCAAAGCCAAGGAACAAAAAGCCAAAAGATGGCACTTGTCCACTAACACTGCATATTATTCTCAAAAAGAATTTTTGAGGGGCGCCTCGCTGGCTCAGTGGGTTAAGCCTCTGCCTTTGGCTCAGGTCATGATCTCAGGGTCCTGGGATCGAGCCCCGCATCGTGCTCTCTGCTCAGCGGGGAGCCTGCTTCCCCCTCTCTCTCTGCCTGCCTCTCTGCCTACTTGTGATCTCTCTCTCTGTCAAATAAATAAATAAAATCTTAAAAAAAAAAAAAATTTTTGAACTGATGGAACTCCAGTTCAAGATTCTAAGCAAATAACTAAAAAAACAAAAAAAACTACCTTTAATCATGAAAAAATATTTTTATATATTAAATCAGCAATAAATATGCTACGAGAAATACACATGATAAAAAAAACTTTAAAAAGGTTCATATAATAAACGTTTATTTTAGGACTACTCTTGTATAACTCAGAAACAAAATAACGCTAATTCAAAAAGCAAACTAACAAATCAGCCCAACTAATCTACCGGCTTCTCCAAGACTACAGCTACATTCATTTTTACTATCCAGCAGTGTCCAAATAAGCATAAAATCCACCATCATTCCATTCAGTGTACGATGTGAAAGTTAAGAAACCCACCAACCAGAGAGTGCCGGGGTTCTCTGCCCACCGACCTGTGGCCAATCTCAGACCGCCTGTGCAGCCGTCACAAAAGGTCTGGGGAGGGGGTCTTTACACTTGTCACCTCCAGTCTGTTAGTCCAATGACACCCTAAGAAGAGATCAGGGCTGTACCTTTCTTTTTTGTGTCTGCCTTAATTTTCAAGAGGACACAGTGCTCTCTTCTGTCCGTGAGCTGCAGTCTTTGGAGAAGGTTTTGTACCTCAGAATCACTGTTGGGACAAATCACGTTGAAGGCATCTCCAGGCTGATAGGAAAAATCTGTTTTCTAGAGAAGAAACAATATGAAAGAAAAAAAAAAGAAAAAGAAAAAGCCCACGAGTTAAAAGAGTTTTAGTTGAACAAAAGCCTGTTTTTTATTACGTAAGCCTTTAAAAATTTGAATTAGAAACAAAATGACTCTAACTGCAAAAAACAGATAAGCCCAACTGAACAAATCTACTCTCAGTACGAGTTATTTTTTTTTAATTTTAAGCACTCTCTACACCCAACGTGGGGCTCAAACTCATACATAACCCCGAGATCTAGGGTCACATGCCAGCCAGGTGCCCCGAGAGTTACTTCAAAGAAAACAACTTCAGTTATCCAGTGTTTTGCTTTAAATCATTTCAGTATTTTTTACGTTAGTTAAGACCTTTCTCATTTAAGGTGCCTCGGTAAGTAATGTTTTATCAACGTAAAAACCCCTCTTACGAAAACACACATTATGAGGGAAAGAAACTCCTTAAGGCTGTCTGCACTGGTTCTCAATGTCCTTTCCTTAGGGGAGGAAGACGGGTGGGAGAGGACACTAATTTTCCTCACTGAGCATAAAACATTACAGCACCTGGCTTGGTACTGTGCACGAATGAGGGCTGGACGACACCTCCCACCGCACGGCTGTTTATGGAGGGCTGCAGAACGAGGGCAGGATCCGGAGAGAGCCTCTGACCACACATGCTCGCAGCCCTGGCCTGCGAAGGGCACAGCCTGAACCCACCTCCTGGCCAACCCTCACCACTTTACGACAAAAGCGTAGAACAGAATAAAAAAACAAATGCTCTGATGGACAAAAAATATTTAACAACATGGATTATTAAAATGTGGAACGTGGAACTATTCAACAGTATGTAAGCAAAACCATCTAGTCTTGATGCCTGTCATTTTTTCCCCCATTAGAGGTTCACTGAAATCTATACGCACAGCCCTGACACACCCTCTCCCGAAAGCACAACCCACTTCCCAGGACCTCCATCGAAATACACAGCGAGTGACTGAGGCTACAGGATTAGCTGGCAGCTTAACTGAAGCCAATGGTTTGGGGCAGGGGTGGGCTTGTGGACGGAGGTGAGAGGCAGCACGTACGCCTCTGAAGCTATATGAAAAATGTTCATACATAACTATTTTTCTCGGGGGTGGGGGGCGGACCGTGACTTTTTCCAGAGTCTCAAAGGAATGAGGCCACCGCTGTGAGAAATGAAGCGGTCCAGGCCCGTCTGGCCTGAGCCCTACTTCCAACTACGGGCTGCCCTCGGGTGAGCAGCTGCCTTTCTCAGGACTCTTCTCACACGGAAAATGCTGCTCTGATTCCATTACTCTTCCGTGGCTTGTTGAGTAAGGGGGCAATGCTATTCTCTCAAATTGAGTCACCTCCAGGGGCACTCCTCCTGTTAGCCCCTTCCTGAAGTGAAAAGAGAACGAGTGTGAGGTGCGGAGGAAAAATGAGGGGTCAAGAATAAAGAGGCCAGATGTCCTGTCAGAGGCTCTCCTCCTTCCTGAGCGTGGGGACTACCGCAGCGCGCCAGTCTCCGCCCTTCCTGACAACATGAGAGCGCTGAGAAATAAATTCTGTAACTTACGGAAATGTCCAATTCCACCAGAAGAGTGGTTTTTATGGCATCCTTTGTAGTCAGTTGAACTGCCTTTGAAATTGGAACTTGAAAAATTGGATCCACTGAAGTCACAGATGCTTGGTTTTCCTCCTTAAGAAACAAATGTGATAAAATATTACTAAATGCAATTTTCAATTTTACTTGCCATTGCTCCACTTAGTGACTAGGTAAGATCAATAGGATTTTATAGAATATCCTAGATATTTAAGTATTCTTGTCTAAGGCAAATGGCTACAGACACAGGCCTCTCAATCTTGCAGAAGAGATAGCTCATCTGTATCTTAAACTCCTTGACTATTATTTGACTTAAACTCCTTGACTAAATTTCTGGGATATATATTGAAAATATCAGATACCAGCATTTTCCTGTAAAGGTCTAAGAGTATTCCAAATAAACCATGCGAAAGGAGACCGCATGCATGCACAATTTCAGGAAGGAGATTCTAAAAGGAAGGACATATTTAGGGTTGGGAGATGCCTGCACAGAGGTTCACAAGAACCTGCAGAGTGGTGGGCCCTGACGTGGGAATGTTCCACGCCTGCACCGGTCAGTACAGGAGCCACTAGCCAGATGTGCCTAAGCCCCTGAATTCTTAGTTTTATATTATTTATTTGAATTTAGTGGCCACGCATGGCTAGTAGCTCTTGTATTAGCACAGGTCTTGGGAAACCGTAAAGAAACCCAATTCATTGCACTACTTCTGTTCCTTTTCTAACTTGATGTTTCTAAGTTCTGTTGAAGATAGAAACTTACAAAACGCTAATCAGTTAATACTGGGTAAATGGCTATGTGGAAAAACTAGGAAAAGGATCAGAGCTCAGAGCCTGAGAGTCATGACATACGGGGCACCGGGAGATGCCCCCTGTCTAAGACAGACCTCGGCAAGGCTGCTGGGAACGCTGTCAGCAGATGGCCCTCAGCTAGCTCATGGTCACCTCGGAGAGTGGCCTCAGCATTCCCAGGTCATGCCTCCTTTCAGAGGCAGCCCACATCCAATGGCTAATCGAGGACTATAAAGGCCCAGCCCTTTGCCCCAACTCAGGACAATGTTGAAGGGCCATCCCAGCTCCGGAGAACACTGTTGAGGCTAGCTAGGGCCTTTGCTGGGATGCATCGCAGCCACTTCTCACTGTGCCCACTCCTGCTTCTGTCCCCTCCATTCCCCAATGAAGATCCCAAGGGGATAACCTAAAAAATAATCACACAGTTTGATTCAAAGGAAACCAGTCTGTGAGAGCCGGCGCTAGCGTGGTTTCAAGAAAGATGCTACATGGGAGTCTGGAGCTGGATCACCCACCTGGCTGACAATGAGCATGCGACACTGGTGACAGATGGGAGACAGGGGGCACAAGGTGATGACAGTGCAAGAGCTCAGTGGGATGGTGCACCATAAAAGGGAAGGCGTTAGCCATACATGGTAGCTGGTGCTTGAGATCTATGGGGAAATGGCACTGATAAGGCCAGCAGAATTGTGGGCATTGCCAAGCTTTCATGATACTTCTGGAAAAAATGCAAAAAACAAAGAAAAATTAATCAACAATTAAACGCTAAGTGTGAAAGCCAGAGAACAGCTCTGTCGCACACAAAGAAGCTGCTCTTCCCCTGCAGCCTGACAGGGCGCTAAGGCCTACCGCAGACAGCGGAGAATGGCCTCCTGGCAGCTGGGAGAGGGGCATGTGGCTGAAAATCTTGGATCTCTAGATTCCCTTGAGCCTGCTGAGCCTGCTCAAGTGACCACTTCCTCCTACGAAGAGCAAGAATTTCCTCCTTGCATTAAGACCGCTGCCCTGCGAGACACGCCCACACTCCCACTCCTGCATCCCATCTCCTCTCCCGGCTGCTGGGCCAATAAGGCTTAAGTCACAACACGCCAGGCCTCAGAAGGGCTGGGCCAGCTAAGGCAGGCGAGGGACGATGCTCTGAAGAACGTGCAGGACACAGCAGCACGCACCAGCAGAAACCGGCAAGGGACGGGCAAGATGGAATGGTGAGGTCCTGGGCCAACAAGGGTAGACTATCAACTTGGACAGAGCAGTTTTGCTCACTGGGAGCACTATCCCAGGATACTGGCTTTAGCACCTTGGCAACAGCCTCTAGAGATGGTTACGAGGCCAAGAAGAAAGCGAAAGTCCACACTGAATGAGGAAGAACTGCTGAGAGTTCCATGACCAGCACCAGATGACAGGAGTAAAAGGCTCAGAGATGTGGACAGAGTAGAGTGGATGAAATGATGAAGAACAAAAACCTATCAGATGATGATGTTCCCTGGAGCACCCAGAGCATACACCACTGCCAAGGCCGACTGGACAGTGCTGGTGAGGGCCACCGACATCATGGAGACGTTCAGGGCTGGCCGCTCTGCTGGCCAGAGCTAAGAGACTAGGCCAACAGCAATGGGAAAGCCTGGACCACCAAAGAACAGAGGGACGTGGGAGCACTTAGCCATCAAAGTTCTGCGGGCGGTTGGAGGGAGGCATAAATATCAGCAGAAAGGCTGGAGGGGTTGCTGAGGGCAGTCTCCCATGGGTAGGGGAGGGTGGTGGGGGAGACTCAGCAACATCATAGAAATTGTACTCAATAAAGTTCTTTTAGGGGGTAAACATACACTGGGCCAAGGGGAATACCCAAATACTCCAGGAACTGCTAGAAGAGGGTCCAGTTATGTTGTTAGCCAGGAACCCAAAGTGTCATCATGGGCCACATACTAGAGTGGGACCTATGGGGCCAGGCTGTAAACGGGAAATCCTGGGCCAGATCTGGTTCCATGGGCCCACTCAGTTCTTGGCCCGTGGTTAAGGGCTATATAGTGGAGAGGCCAAGAGGAAGCCTCTAAATTTGACACTGTCCTCTCCCCTCACCCAAGTAGAAAGTGAAAAATGCAGCATCCTGAGGAATGACAGGCATCAATATTGACAAAATTGTACAGGACCAGGGATAGTCTCCATCTAATTCACCAACCTGGTCCCTGCATGCAACAACCGGGCGGATCCTGGGGGAGGACAACGAACCACAAGGAACACGAGCAGTAGCCCCAGCGACAGCCTCTGTGACAGATGGTTTCCTTTGCTAGAGCAGATTAATATGGCCTCAGGCACATGGCACGCGGACAGAGAGTGAGCCGTTGTGCTCTTTTCCATCTCTATCTCTAAAGAGGACCACACACTGTCACTTAGAACAATTTCCATTTACCATTTTGCTGCAAGACTGTGATAATGCTCCTGCCAGCTGTTTTAAGACCGCCTGAATCAACGCGGACCATCTGGACCTTCAGCGGAACATCACACCAGCCCACTACATTAGGGACATTATGCTACTCACACTCAGCGTGCAAGAAGTGGCCAGTGTGTGGGAGATTCTGGAAAGGCCCAGGCCCTGTGCAGACTGAAGGGCCAGTGCTCTAAGTACGGTTTCCAGGAGTCCAACAGCCTGGGGCATGCCAGGACGCCCCCTCCAGTAAGACCCGCTAATGCATCTTGTACCTCACTTGACCTGGAGAGAGGGAGAAGGGCTGGTAGGCCTTTCAGGATCTGCAGCAGCACTTTCCGCCCCTGGGATGACTGCTCCGACCCGAACACGAGGTGACACAACAGGCAGCCGGCTGTGAGAGGGGCCCCAGCAGGAAAGGGCTGCGCGGCAGGCCTGAGCGATGGTATGGACCAGAGCCCCCGCGGCTTGTACCACAAGATCCAGAGACCCCTAGGCTATGAGACGCCAGCTCTGGGGAACAGATGCTGTGTGGAGCGGGCCTGGCTGAGAGGACACTGAAGCTCGACTGCCCGCTCTGCCCAATGCTGCCTCCTCCTCCCCTTCTCGGTTCCCTAATGTGAGGATCCCAAAAGGATGCCCCCCACCCAAAATCTTTTTCCAACCCCTATATCCCTCGAGCAAATGTACATAAATATGCCTTAACTAGTTGAGATCATAAAAACCTTTCCACTAAATTACCAGCAACTGAAGCCTCTTTAATGACCTGTGCCATACCGGAAGTCTTCTCAGACCCTCTTCCTGCAGCGCCCGTCGGATAAATCACGTTCACATGCCTTGGCCACACGCGCCGTCCTCGCGGCGTGCAGCAGGGCGCTCTACCCTGCCCGTGTGCCCACACCCGCCATCCAGCCAGAGGCTCATGGATCACTCCGGTCTACTCCCAAGCCTGACAAAAATGTACTCACCGTAAGTACCTCACTTAACTAAACAATCTGCACAATAATGGAGCGTAAATGGAAAACAACACCCAACAGCTATTTCTATAAACATGTTTGTCTGAATGCTCTAGAAAGGCACCATAAGCAGATGTTAAAAAACCACTACCCTATCAGGTGTTGGCCAACAGTTCTAATGTACTAGAAAGTTGTATTTAAATTGCTTCTAAAATGTCTAAGCTCTGCTTCATTAAAATAAGAAATCAAGAAACAAGATATCGCGATCCTGCGCTGAGGGTGAGGTTTATGGGAGAAAGCCCACGCGGAACCCCACCATGAGCCACTCTAAAGAAAGAGGGCGTGGCTCCCCATGGAAAGACTGGCTGCAAAGGAAACTGAGTCCAGGCATGGTGGAAGAAGTTTCAGGGTGCCATATACTGGCAGTGGTGAGGAGACCTGAGCGGTTATTCAACTTAATGCTCAAAATGTATAGACTACCTTAAGGACACTTCTTTACTGATAGAAAAAATACACCTGACAAAAAAAAACAAAAAAAAAAAAAAAAAAAACTGACTTAATATAGGCAAAAACCAGTCTGTAAAACGTTACCAAGAAAAAGAATAATCCCCAAAGTGCCAAAGTGGAACATCCCAGGACACCCAAAGTCCATGCTGGAAAAGAGATTTTACTGTAAATTAGAGCTTCAAGTGTAGCTGAGGTAATTTCCTGAGTGCCCACAACAAGCTGCCATCACCTGACTCACATCTAAAATGAGAAACAAATTCTCCTAAATGACAGAGAAACTGAGCTCTTAACTCTTTCTGCCTCAAAGACAGAAGTGACGGTATGCAAGCGCTTCTGCAATGCCCAGGCAAACTTTTTCTGCAAGAGGCCAGACAGTAACCCTCTCAGGCTTGCCGGCCTCCAGGCACCCCCCGGAACCCTGCCGCTGTAGCACAGAAGCAGCCACGGGCCACGTGGGAACAGACGCGCAGGCCTGGGTCCCAATAAAGCTTTACTTCCAAGACACGCGGTGGACCACATCTGGCCAAAAGGCCAGTTTGCTGACCTCTGTTGTAATATAATAAACAACAACAAAGCAAGACCCTCAATAAGTTAATATTCTATAGCATGAGGCATAAAGCAAAACCACTTACCCGGCCGAGAGACTCCTGCAGATGCACCTGCAAATATTCTGGTGGTAAGGCGGGAATACTCAGAGAGGCTTGTGAGAGCGGGGGTATCGAGTGGGTAAGCGAGCACTCCGATTCTGCTGGTGGAGCACTTGACTGACTTCCGTCTACTGCATTCTGTTCCTGCACCTCAGAGTCTTTTCTCCCCGGATCATCTAATCTCAGAAGTTCAACTTGTGATTCAATGTGTAATAATTGTGGTTTCACAGGATCCATCCTTTGGGAAGCATTAAATGCTATCCTGAGAGCGCCATTCCTTTCCTCTTTTCCTCTACTGGACATGAAATGCTTCATGAGGGCAGCCCAGAGTCCATCAATCCATGGCTCAACCACAAGTTCTAAACTGGATTGTTGTAATAAAAAAGGAAAAAAATGCCTAAGTTCTCCATTTAAATATATGATGGAATAATGGCAGTCTACTTGGCAGAATGCTATGCAAATGTCAGAAACACTAAATATAATGACTATTCAGAATACAAAACATACCTATGATTAGGTTAAAACCGTTATTGTGTGTTCATTAGAACTTCAGCTGTAAAAAAACTGAGCATATAGAAAGGTCAGAACAAAAATGAAGCCATTTCGATAATAGGTAATAGGAATGGGGTTGCTCTTAACTTCCTAAAATACAGTTGGTAATATTTTAAGAAGCTGTAATTTTAAGTAGGCATGCAAAATTCTGATGAGGCTAACAGAACTTATCCCAAATCCAAGTCTACTCTAATATCACATGATAATTACCTATGTCAAATACAACATCATTTCTTCCCCCTAGCTAATTTAGTGATTTTTTTTCCCCCCTATAGATTGAAATATCACTAAGAAATCCCTCTGGATTAATGCTAGGTATTCTAAATAAACAGTTCAAACCTTTAACTGGTTCTGAACATTTTTGATAAAATTTTCAGGGCGTCTGAACATAAAAGAAAAAAAAACTAATATTCCTGTAGGAAAGTTGAATGAATCATAGATATGTTTTGGAATGTGGTAGTGTATATACTAATAAGCAAAGTAGGGCAAGCCAACAATAACATCCCTTATATTCTCTGAATGGAGAAACTTTAACTGAACAGGTAAGAAACCATGCATCAGAATCTTGGAAATCGCACCCTTTTCATTTTTAATCACAACTCGAAGGACGTATCAATTAAATTATAATTCATAAAGTTAAATGACAGGAGAAGGAATATTTCAGACTTCTGTCTTATGACTCTGCTATAATCTCATTAGTACACATCCTTGCTTCAGAGCCTTTGGAAAAGTAAGTACATAAAACTCCGAGTTCAACAATGACAGCATGCTACATTTAAAATGTCATTTTCACAGCTCAGAAATATTAAGTCGATAATACCCCCAGTAGGAGAGCTAATGTCCACAGCATACTTACTATAGGGCAGACATTATTCTAAGAGGAAAACCTGCATCAATTCATTTGCTCCTCCCAAAAACTTCCCGCAACACACACTATTATCCCCTAGTTCACAGAGAGAAAGCGAAGCACGCAAATAAGTAATGTGACCAAGATTTCAGTGTTCAGTGAAGGGGGGCTGTGTGATCAAGGATCTGCATGCAGGTAACTGGATTCCACTCTCCCTCCTTAACCCCATCAATGTGGGGGCTGCTACACTAAGCCAGGGTATCGCCATGAAAATAATTTTAGAAGAGGGAAAATTCAACCGAGGTAGCTAGGCTGAAAATTTAAGAGATATAGGTCGATGAAATACACATTCAAGAATTTTAACACTGGATCCAGTAAATGAACAGGGAAACTCAAAGCCTCTGAAGAGAAGGAAAATATGGACTCAGTGACACACTGGATGGGTTCTGTAAGAAATTAGCAAGTAAATGGCTCATATGAGACAATAAACAAAGGCAACATGACTCTGGCAAAAAAAAAAAAAAAACACAAAAAAGAAATCAATATAAAGGGAGACTAAAAGGTGAACATGCAAGGCAATATGGTGGAGGTTTGTCACAATCAAGAACATATACGCTGGGGATGTGGAAAAAGATCCAGCTCATCACCCTCACAGAGAACGATGAAGTGGAGAGTGGGCTAAGTGGAAAGAGAAGCGTTTCCAGCAGACCCGTGCAAAGTGGTGCTATGCAGAAAAGCACGACATTTGCTGAATTTGTCATCGTTCATAAACAAAGATCAAGTGAGTGAGAATACATACACACCAAGTAGGAAGAAAAAAAAGTCGAGTGGATAAGCTGTCATCTGCTGAAACAGCCAGAGGCTAAATGATAAACTTAGTTGTAGGACACCATCTATAAGATCTTTGAACAAACACATAAAGAGAATTTCAAAGGTGGCACATAGAGTGAAATACCAAGCTATAAAAACATCAGTAAACGAATGGAAATAGGAATTGTATTTCTGGCTGGCATGGTGGCAAGCAGCCATTAAGATGGTAAGGAGAGAGTCAAGGCACGCAGCGTGCCGGCACACGAACGCCTCTGGCCTGTGTTCTCTGCCAGGAACGCACGGCCTGCTGGGCACCCTCCACGTGAGGACCTGCCATCCAGTCCGTGTGTGTGTGTGTGCACGGCAGAGAAGCAAACACGTAGGCTATCAGAGGTCCTAAAGAAAATGCGGACTTCTACAAATACCTACACATTTCACGACAAAGATAATTATCCCAGGGCATCTTTACAAATTTCTTCCATTAGCAGGTACGAAGAGGATCGAGGCACTTACAAAAAGTCAACAGAATATGTAAATCGAGCCCTGGCTGATCTTTGGTCCTAGGGCCAAAAAAAGCTAACAAAAGGAAAATAACACTTTCAAAATAAAAGCTTCAGTGCCAAATCAAAAATCATATTTCATAAACTCACAAGCTTTCATGTAGTACAGAAAAGGGCTGACTGGAAATGGTGGAGGGGAAGCATACTGCTCTTACCCCACGCAGTCATCCGCATGGCCGGTGTCATAGAAATGTCTGGCACCAAGCTCCTGAAGTCGCTTATCAATGATCTTCCCGCCATTACAGAAGTATGTGTATTCTGAATCGCCCAGCCCTAAGGAGCCCAAATGGGTTATTAGTGCACACACAGTAAAGTTTAAATTTAAAGAACAGATACAGAAAAAATATTTAAAACTATACCATTCCATGCTCTGATTAACAATGCACACCTCCATGTCTCCTGAGGTTTTCCTTGAGTAATACTAAGTATGCATATATTTGCCTTCTATTTTACAGTATTAAAGTAACAGACCCATCAAAACAAAAACAAACACTTCTTGGCCGCTGTTAACAGAAATATTTTCACATTTTTGTTTCCATGAATCTGTGAAAAAATACGGAAATCTTAAAAGAATTAGATAGTTTTAAAAAAACATAGTATCTATATTTGCAGACTTCTGATCTCGTGCAGACAGAGGTCTGCAGACTATATCCTGTGGGCCGAATACCACACACGGTCTTTCTTTATAAAGTTGTGCTGGAACACAGCCAAGTCCGTTTGTTCACATACTGTTTATGGCAGCTCTCCAGCTGCAACAACAGAGTTAAGGAGTTGCTATAAAGAACGCATGGTCTGCAAAGCCTAAGACAGTTATCATCTGGCCCTTTATTGATTTTACTGACCCCTAATTGAGAGCATAGACAGGTACATCTGCAACATAATCATTTCCTGTATTTCTGTGTTAGGTGAATTAGGAACTGCTATGTTTCCTGGCAAGAAAATGGACTAACATTTTCATACTTGGTTAAAAATATAAGGTTAAAAGTGTCAATTTCTCAATTGTTTAATCATCTCCATATACTTTCACAAAAAGAACAGGGTTAAGCAATTGTGGTGGGCATGGCGGGGGGGTCCATAAATGGCCTAAGAGTGACTAGAACGGTTGGATACTTTTTTTGAGGAATTTTTTAAAGCAACACATATATGTTCATTCTTGAAAACAGAAATTAGAAAAACTTGAATAAAAAAATGTAAATACTCTAAAACAAGTTGTACAAGACAGATCTTAGCAAGGGTCATAACCTCAAATTTCTAATCAGTTACTTATCATAGTATAAGCCATCTCCCCAAAATAATTCTCAAAGAGGAGTCAAGGAACACAGATCACAAGCCAGGAATATGGGCTCTGAATTCTCTCTCTGGTATCCTAGCTTGCTGAGCTGGACCTTCTGATACTTCATCTTAGTTTTTTAAGCTATACTTCACAGGGCCCTAGGCCAGTGTTTCCTAACCTGGAATACACATCAGAACACCTAGCAGTTTTTAAAACCACTGATGCCAGGGCCCCACCTCCAAAAAACTGCTGCCCAAGTAACAGAATTCAAGGAAAACCTCCCCCAACTGATCCTAACAGGTAGTCAGGATTAGCAATCACCCTAGGGCAGTGGTTCTCACGGAGATCCACCTAGGCACTTCTGGTTTTTTTCTTCTTCCTAAAATAACAACAACAAAATCCTAAACAGCATTCAAAGTTGCTCCTTCAAAGGGTGTTTGTTTGTTTCTTTTTCTTTTTTTTTTTTTTACCCCAGTTTGGGCGGGGCAACTGCTGATATTCGGAAAATGTTTCCTAGCTGAGTCTGATGTGCACCCGCGGTGAAGAATGCTATTCCAGGGGCTCCGCAGAGGAGCTGCTGCGGGATGAAGCCAGGGGAGGCATTCACAGAACACAGGACATTGTAGAAATGTCTAAAACATGTAACCATAAACAGAAAACCCAGATCAAAATCTATACAACTATATATCATGGTTTTGAAGGATACATTCAGATACCAGAATTAAAACCAGGAATAACTGAGGACAGGCAGAACGCAAACACAGTCCATACCCAGTAATCCATAGCGCAGGTGAGCAAAGAAATCTCCCGGCAGAGCCTTGTCCTGTATTGCCTTCACGAACTTGCGCGCAGTGTCGGGTGGGTCTCCGGTGCCCGTGGTGGAAACAACCACAACAAGAGGCGCTGTTTCAGTTTTCAGATCATACTACAAAACGAGGACTGCGTGTCAGGGATCCAGGGCTGTACGCAGTTCTGACTTACACATGAGCAAGGCAACAAGCTAGGTCTCCCCTGTCCAGAACCAGCCATCTGTGCCGCACATGGCTTCACAGCACAGAGAGTGAGGAGGGGAAAGTGCAAGTGTTACTCCTCGGACACCATGAAACCTGGCCCACTCCTCACCCCCTCCCGGTCCAGGAAGCTGGGAATACTGAGGGGGGAATGGAGACCACAGGCAGGTATTTCAGCATCTTACAGATCAAGTTTCTTCATTCTAATTCTCACCTAATTTAAATATTCCAAACAGAGCACTTCACCCTCTCTATTTTTAATGACTCCATGAACTCTACTGCTCATGTGTATCATCGAATCTGACTCTGAGGGATTCACTTATTTTTCATGCTTGATACAAGGATCTGAGCCAACAGATTACCACGTGGTTCAATGCTTACAGGAGACAGCACGCCCTGTGTATTGAACTGTGTGTGTGTGTGTGTGTATGTGTGTGTATTGAACTTTTACAGTTAACATAACCTCATCTTAAAAAGGACTACCATGACCTAGAAGTAGATAGCTATCTGTTTAAACTTGGATCAAGAACTAGAGAAATCCATCAGCTGGGGAGAGCAAACAGGACTACTAACATGACTGGTACTACTCACCTAAGGTTCAAATAGCTGCTGGCCTAGGTGGTGAGGTGAGCCCAAGGGGCCAAATCCGGGCTAGTTATATGGTGCTGACAACTTTTTGTTTGTCATAACAGATTCAGATTATATTCTAGCATGTGGCATCCTCAATGCCAACGCTGAAGTTGCTGTAGGATTACAGAACCTGCTGATTGGTGGTGTCCTCCAGGATGCTCCCTGGTGGGTGAGTGGCTACATCGGGAGCCACCTTGACCCTGACACATAAAGGAACATGACGGTTCTCCTGTGAGGGGAGTTTATAATTCACTTGTGCTGCTGACAGTCTAGTCTTTTGAACTAGAGATGTGGAAAGGCCAGAGGAGGTTATGAACTTGAGTATAACGGGTACACTGACAGTAATTTTTAAAGTACTGAACTAAGTACTAAAGTACTGAACAAGTCAAAGTACTGAACTTTGACTTGTTAGTGGCTGGCACGTCAACTTGTGCTTATATAAAAGCTCCTGCTAGTTGCTATGGACTGACTTGTATAAAACAGTAAAATCTGGAAAACTCAATCAGACTAACTGAAAGAAGAATACAGATCTGTTACAATCTTACATAACCTAAAGTAGGAATTTCTGCAGAGACTGAGCTTAAAAATAAGCAGTCCCCGACGTAAAGAAGCTGAATCTTCTCTAGATCTTTACACTTCTACTTTAAATTCTATTCCACAAAAGAATTGCATAGTCCTTCACTGGAGGAACTCTGACATGGAATGGCAAAGTCTTTATTTTGAGGAAATCCAACCGGGGCACTGGGATTCATGAGCTGGGAAAACACCCACGTGCAAGCAAACACACATCTCTTTAGTTTGCACAGCCACCGAGGGATAAACAAGGGAAGCACTACTACTTCCCCTTATAGTTGAGTAGTTACTTGTTTCGGTTTTTGACACTATTTAGTCAAATTCAAATGTACACTTACATGTTAAAAGAATGACAAATCTTACAACAGTTGATAAAATAAATTTCTAAGTGTTGGAAAAAAAAGGGAGTATGGAGGCATTTAGCAGCCTACTTTGCTGTTTAACATCACTCCCAACCAAAATACTTTAAGTGTAAAACACAGTAAAATCCATGAGTAGCCACTTACCTTATCTGACTCACTAATACAGTGAAGATCTGCAGAAAATCCATGTGCAAATGCTTTTTCACATATTTCTTCTGCTATGGCCTTTGCTTGCCCTTTCTGTGTAGCATAGAGTAACAAAAACCTCCTCATCACCTCACGGCATGTGCTACAGCTTTAACACACTGTAAAACAGAAGAGAGACAAAGGGATTCTTTTTTTTTTCCTAACTGAGTACAATACAGGTATTCTCCCTCACAATGTTTTTTTTTTTTTTTTTTCCTCACAATCTTTTTTAAAAGACTCCATGAAATAGACTTCTCTAAGTATGTTAGTGTAATTCGCAGTGAGTCTAAAAAAGAGAATTTATCAAACCAGGAAGAATGGGGCGCCTGGGTGGCTCAGTGGGTTAAAGCCTCTGCCTTCGGCTCAGGTCATGATCTCAGGGTCCTGGGATGGAGCCCCGCATCGGGCTCTCTGCTCAGCGGGGAGCCTGCTTCCTCCTCTCTCTCTGCCTGCCTCTCTGCCTACTTGTGATCTCTCTCTCTGTCAAATAAATAAATAAAATCTTTAAAAAAAAAAAAAAAAACTCAGGACGAGTACAGGAGAAAAGCTCTAAATCGATGGCTCAGAAATCCAATGCTGGGGTCAGACTACTTGCGCTCGAATCCAGCGTCCATCATTCACAACTGTAGAACGTCAGGCAAGCTTTTCAACTGATCTGTGCCTCAGTTCCCTCACCCTTAAAATGGGGATAATAGTACCCACTGAATTAAATCTGATATTTTTATTTTAAAAAATGTAATGGGGTGCCTGGGCAGCTCAATCGGTTAAGCATCTGCCTTCAGCTTAGGTCATGATCTCCGAGTCCTGGGATCGAGCCCTGAGTCCATCTCCCTGTGCAGCGGAGAGTCTGCTTCTCCCTATTCTTCTGCTCGTACACATGCTCTCACTCTCAGATGAATGAATAAAATCTCTTTTTAAAAAAGCGTAAAAATTCCATTGGAAGTATAGGATTCTGTTCCTACCTGATCCTAACACCAAATAAGCTAATCACAGTAGTGATGTTCATCAAGCTACATACTCTGCTCCATTGTTTAATTCAGTATCAGATACAAACATACTTGAGTGCACAGGTATATATGTACAGAGAGAGAGGAAATATTTCCAGTCCACTCAAGCTTAAAATGTTTTTCCTGAAGAGAAAACCAGGAGTAAAACATGGGACTCTCATGGACTTTTTCCATACTCATTCAGGATCTAAAGCTGGGGCACTGTTGGGCGCCTGGCTGGCTCAATCCAAAGAGTGTGAGACCCCTGATCTCAGGGTGGCGAACTTCCAGCACCCACGCTGGGTGTAGAGATTACTTAAATAAATAAAACTTAAAAAAAAAAAAAAATAAACTGGGGGCTGTCAACTTGTAGGGGCAGATTTCAATAAATCAGTATCAAATCCTGTCTTTTCGGGAATGGACCATAAGAATTTTTATGCTCCACTGACCAGGTACATCTAGGGATAAATTTAGCCATAAAGAAATTAATTGTGTTAGATAACATTAAAATCATGGAATGTCCTTATGGAACAGAACAGTGCCTGGCACAGAGCAGGTGCTCAATAAGTCAGCTGAATGAACGAATAAATGACTGCTATCAAGACAACACATATTTTGGGCTCAGCGACAACTGCGGAAATGCAGTGATGGAAATGTCACCGCTTACCGTCACTATAGCTAAGGACCTCAAGCTCTTCCTGGGCGTCAGGAACAGCCCCGGCCGTTCCCGAGAAGGAGAAACCCCTCGGGCCCACCACCACCTTACAAAGGTCTGTGACCCCCGTTTCTCAGAGGCGGATCCCCGGCACCCGCAGGGCACCGGCAGGCGGAGAAGCGGGGGAGCAGCACCCCGCGTGCCGCCAGGGCCCGCACCCCTTTCCGACGCCCCCTTGGGTCCCCTCGCCCCCCAGTGTAGGGAAGTGTTCGGGACGGAGACGCCCACGGAGGTGCCCACGGCGACCTGCGGGGCCAGCGCCGCTCGTGCCAACGCCGCCGCGCGGCCGGACCCCCTCCCGGCGGGAGGCCCCGGGCCCAGCCTCCGGGGCAGCCCGTCCAGCCGCTCTCCGCCCAGCGGGGCTGGCCTCCTGACCGACCCGCGAGGGCCCAGCACGGCCGCGAGAGGGACATGCGGTCGCGGAAGCCGGTGCCTTCCCCCAACCGTACCGCCTCCCCGCGGGCTCGAGCTGGGCAGACTGCCCGCCCGGACCCACGGGGACTCACCTGACCGTACCCAGCCGGAGACACTCCGGGTTAAGAATAAGAACGCGAGCCCTGCTCCCGCGCCTGCGCGCTCTGTCTCGGCACACGCCTTTCTAGCGCCCAAGACCAATAAGGAGCTCGGGAAGGAACTGGGCCAATCACAGCGCTCCGGGCGCGGGCGTGGCTTTCCCCACGCGCATGCGCCAGGCTGCTGGGGGTGGGGCGCCCGCTAGGCAATGAGCCTACGGAGGCCCACGAGGTTCCGGTGGCTCGGCGCCGCTCGGAGCTCCCGCGGACTGAACGCCGTAGGTGTCCCAGCGCGGTAGGTGTCTCGGCCCCGCGTATGTGAGCCCGCGGCGTTGCCGAGGTGTCGGTGTTACCATGGCCCGCCCGCTCCCCTCCGGCCGCCGCCCTGCACGCCCGGTCCTGGAGCGCAGGTTCCCGGGTCGCCGGGTTTAGAGGCGCCCGGCGCATGGGATCTTTCATTCCTAGGAAGACGCGGTTCCTGGGGCGCGCGGTCCCTTCTGGCCTGCACACTCGTGTTCCCAAGTTCCACGCGAGCGTTTAGGTCTACACGGAACTCCCACCTTACCCCCTTCGTGCCCTGCATCGTTTTACTTCTTTTAAATCTCCCTTTTTCCCTCTTGGCCAAACCAGACCCCATTCTTCCTCAGCCCTGGCCAGATCTTTACTCCGAAAGGAAATCAACACCTCAGGCCTTTTCTAGGTGTTTGACCCTTGCTTTGCGTTGACCTATACGAATTTTGGCCCTTTTACCCGTTGCTCCTTTTGGGTACATTTAACCAAACGTAGTGCTTTCTATCAGCCAACATACAGGCGGCGTGTTTAGGGTGTAGACCACCAGCTCTGCCACGGATGAACTGTGCAAACCAGACAAAATAACCTCTTTGGCCTCAGTTTTCTCATCTGTAAGATGCGTAGAAGTACTGGATTCCTTGTGTGGTGAGGGTTAAGCTGTACCTGTAAAGCACAGGGGTGCATTGCAATAATGAGTATTACTCTTAGATGCCAGCCACTTTTCCAAACTGTGGGATGCAGAGACTGATGTTTGGGTACTTGTGTTTAAGTGGGAGGTTTTATGAATCATTTGCCACGAGTATTCCTCCTTGGTTTCTTAAGCATTCATGTTGTTGGATTATGCTCTGTAGATATTTGACCATGTTTTTTTATTTCCTTTAGTTATAAATCAAGAAGAGTGGAGAATCTGATGGCATGGCCTTAATTACCTTGCGGAGGAACCTTTGCCATTTGTCTGATTTTCGGATCCACGGAGCTCTGGCTGCTCTGAAAAATCATCGTGTAATTCACGTTCACAAGGTAGCCGAGGAGCATCTGTGTCCGTGGTTGTGTTTACCACAGTCTGAGCCTCTCAGGGTCGGGTTCCATCGTGGCTGGTGTAAAAAGTTCCATTCAGAAAATGGAAATGGCCTTCATCCAGTTGGTGAGCCGGTGTTTTCTCCAGTACATGATTGGGAGAGGCCTGAACAAAACCTTAAAAGTGTGGATGAGCAGATGTTTTACAGGAGACTAAACAACTTCACCTCCTCGGAAGAAATGTTAAGTTTTATAAGCACACTGCAGACTTTGCCTGATACTCTAGCAGCAGGAGCCTTACAGCGGATTTGTGAAGTGGAAAAAAAAGATGGTGATCAAAAGCTGCCAGAAGAAATACTAAAGAATAGTGTCTTTCAGGCGTTATGCATTCAGTGTGAACAGGAATCCTCAAGTCTGCCAGACACTGTTTTGGTGACTACTTTGCAAGCTCTGACTCTGTTGCAGGTGGACCCCCATAGGAGCCTGGTACGGAGCCTGGTGGCAGAATGCCAGAGTCGCCTCAAAAGGGGCAGCCTGGGAGTTCACAGTCTGTGTATTCTTGGGGAAAGTCTGATTAAACTGCAAGGGCCAGGCTGTGCGACGCTAGAAGTGATTCTATACCAGCTGAAAAGTGAAAAATTGGAAGAATTTACCCCTGAGGATATCGTGGCTCTTTATAGAATCCTGCAGGCTTGTACTGAAAAAGTGGACCAACACCAAGCATTTCTAAATAAACTGAACAACTTTTCTCTGTCCGTAGTTTACAGTTGGAGTCCTACAGCGATGAGCCAAATTCTCAGTGCCCTAGTGGTGCTCGATCAAACTCAGGCACTTCCTCTGGTTATAAAACTGGGAAAACATGTTGTGAGGCATATCCCTCATTTTACTAATGAAGAGCTCAGAAAAGTCTTAGAGGCTCTCATATACTTTGGGCACAACGACAGATTTTTTACGAAAGCCCTCGAGCAACATGTGGTCTCAGCGTGTCTCAGTTTGGATCCCGAGGTTGTCGGCAAGGTCATGGAGTACTGCAGTAGGAAACGGATTCTTTCAAAACCCATCCTCGATGCAGTGGCAGAAACCTTTGTTCTCCAATCAGAAAAATTTTCGCCTTACCAGATTTCTGAGTTAATCGAACCATTTGGAAAACTCAATTATGTGCCCCCGAATGCCTCTGCTTTCTTTAGAAAGCTAGAAAACACGTTGCTCACTCATTTCAATTATTTTCCACCCAAAACACTACTGAAAATTCTCCATTCGTGCTCACTCATTGAATACCATCCGGTCAACTTCATGACAAAAATATTCAGCCCTTATTTTCTTCAAAAGCTGCAAGGTGAGTTGGTTATAACTTCTTCGAGTGGGGAAATTAACCCCGGAACGTGTGATGTTTTTGAGTCACGTATCTGCCTGTGCACTGAGCAATGTGCCACCTCTTTTCTCTTCCGTAATAACCTAAATAAGAGTGTCAGGTGCTAATGGAAACACAGAGTTCCAGGATGATGGAACACAGAGAAAACAGTTTCGGGTCAACAGACTGCCAGCCTGAGGCTCATGGGATGACATGGCCTTGGTCATAGTCACAACATATCAGACGCTGTGAGAGCAACTGGAGACTTCTCGGTTTGGAAAGGCTGGCATTGGTCATCTCAATGGTGGCCACGTCTCCAGTTAAAGGAACTTCTCACTGACTCTAACATACCTGTTACTTTTAATTATGCTTTGTAGTTTGGAGCTTGAGTTCCTTGGAAGTTAAAATGAGATTGCATTGATGGCAAGCATAATTAACTCTAACACGTTCTTTTGCCAGGATCATTTAAAAGTACATTACTTCCCGAGTGATTAGTGTACGTCGTGCATTGCCGGATGTTCCTTTCTTTCACCACACATACCAAAATCCAAACTTAACCACAACTGGAATGCTTTTTATTTCAGGTGAAGAATTATATTTGGACAGACTGAGCCTCGCACAGCTGACCCAACTGTTCTTAACCTCAGTCCTGGAATGCCCTTCCTATAAGGTAAGAGCAAGAGCCGTGTTGCCTTATTTCACTGTGGGGGCAGCTTTCTTTTGTCTCCCCTCCCTCAGTCTTTGAAGTTTCTTCTCTTTTGTTCCGTCTCAGTAACCACGTCAGAAAGCAGAACTTTCTTTCATTCACTTGGAGTTACTTGCCATCGGGTAGGTAGCCTTTTCTTTGATACATTGGCCCCATTCCTGTTGTTTTGTCTTTGAAGGACTGTTTCCTGCTGCAAGGTGTCTTGGAAGATTTTGTCCAGTGCTGCAGTCAGAGCGCCTCTAGATTCCCTCTGAGGGCTGCGAAGGGCTTTAGCACTCCCCACAGCTGTTAGATTCCCACAAAAGTACGAATCTCTGGACTGAGCAAATCCTAAATGATTGCAAGTACATTTTTAAGCCAAGCCAGAAATTTCACTCATCTCTGTTAGGGTTTAGTTCAGGTGCAATTTGCGCTTCCCATCTAGTACTCTAGAGATCCGTCGTCCTAACTTAATCAGGCCCCTTGCGTCGATCACAGATGGCATCTCCAGACTTGGTCATCCCTGCCTGGCCCTCCAGGCTGGACTGAATCACCTTTAAGAGCAGCTCATTTCAGAGTAAGGTGTAAGAATGGAGATACCACTGTTTTCTCCTCCTCCTTTTTTTTAAGATTTTATTTATTTATGTATTTGACAAAGAGATGGGGGAGAGCACAAGCAGGGGGAGTAGCAGAGGGAGAGGGAGAAGCAGGCTCCCTGCTCAGGGGCCCAATCCCAGGACCCCAAGATCATGACCCGAGCCAAAGGCAGACACTTAACCAACTGAGCCACCCCACATGTCCCCCTCCCCCCGCTATTTTCCTTAAAGCAGCTTAAACAGTGCTAAGGCACATTGAGATCAACTGATACTTACTCCCAGCCTCCTTCCATCCCTGAAGGAGCAGTGTTGATGGCAGTTTTTATGTCCAAATGTGCACAAATGCACGAACACTCTCCTGGTTTCTCTCTTGCCTTGGAATGGGGCTACTGCAAGGACAGTGTGCTTTTATATACCCAGTATATCGTGGACATTCCTTGGGGGCAATACACAAAGATTAAGTGTATTTTTTTTAAGAATGGCATGCTATTTCCAGGTATTTATTCTGTTCCATCATTCTTGGACTTGGAGGTTTTTCCCAGCGTTTCTCTCCATCAGCAGGCTGTAATAAACAGCCTTACGTGTCCTTCCCTACTGGAGCTTTTTTGTTTTTTGATCTAGAGACTAGATTCCTGAAAGTGAGAATACCGCATTACCCACAGATTTGTCACCCCTAATGGTTGTAGAGGTCCCTTCCCCCGCCAGGGCTCTGTCCCTTCTGTCGCCATGTGTTATCAGTCCTTTAATTGTTACCATTTCGACTCCATGAAAAAGACTACTGTGTCACATGTTTAAATTGCATTTTAATGAGCAATGATGAGTTGAACATATTTTCACGGTGCTTATTGGTCATTTACATTTGCTCCGAATCCTCTTGTTACCTTTTGACTCAGGTTCCTATTGGGTTGTTTGTCTTTTTTTTTTTTTTTTTTTTTGGTCTCATCCTAGAACACATTATAAGATGGAGAAATTAGCTCCTGTATATCTGTCTGTGTTGTACATATTTCCTCCTGGTTTGTAGTTCTTACTTTTTTTTTTTTTTGAGAGATTGCGTGTGTGCATGTGCATGGCAGGGAGGGGGTAGGGTGCGGAGAGAGGGAGAGAGAGAAACTTAAGCAGACCCCACGCTGAACACAGAGCTGGAGGCGGGGCTCCATCTCAGGACCCGAGGTCCTGAGTTGAAAACAGTCGGATGCTTAACTTCTTGAGCCACCCAGGCGCCTCTTTAGTTCTAATTTTTTATTTTAGTTTAATATTGTTTATGTTATCTTTTTGCTATATAAAATTTTTTAAGTTTTCTGTAGTGAAATCTATCCATCTTTTATGGCTGCTTCTCTCACTGAGAATATTTTACCTGTCCTAAGGTAGTATAAATATTTTCCTAAATTTTTAGAAGTATCATTTCCCTTCCTGTATTTAGCTCTTTAACTCACTTGGAATTTATGAGAGTCCACAGTGCGTGCTAGAACTTTTCACTTAGCTCTTTCCCAGGTGGATTACCAGTTGCAGCATTTACCACATAGCTATCATTTTCTCCCTGAACGGAAATGTCACCTTTTTCATATTGTCCTCTATTGAAAACATGAGTGTCCTCAAGGCCCTTAAAGCAATTCTAAGAGTTCCAAAAATGTTTCTTGAGCTGTAACAGCATTGTTGTTCCCTCCCTCCCTTTCTTTCTGTGACCACTGACTACTTTTAAAACACGTTTAAAAGATATATTGAACTATTGGATTTATTGGATTTATTTTCTTGTTTTGTATCCTATCTTCCTTTCTCACGTTTAAACATCCCATTTTTAGGGTCAGAAACTTCTTCCTAAGTATCAAGTGAGGTCATTTCTTACTCCGTGCTCTTCACTGGAGACGCCTCTGGATTTTCAGCTTTACAAATCTGTGAAGATTGGGCTGATTGACCTTTTGGGAGCAAGATTGTATTTTGCTTCGAAAGTGTTAACGCCCTATTGTTACACAATAGGTAAGGGGTAGGGGGCTTTGCTGCGCCTTACCAGCCTCGGCATGCTGTCCTCTTCGGGAATCTGGGCAATCTAGTCGCCTCTGCAAGGTCTGGTAATGTGGCAGAGGTGCCCTTCCCGGAAGGCAGGTCGGGACACTGGGTGAGCGGGAGGGCTGTGGAGTCCAGACGGTCAGGGGAGTCCCACGTGGTAGCGGAATGTCTTTGGGCAAAGTAACCTTTCTCTGCTTGCTTCTTTTCTGTAAAATGAACATAAGAAGCCCAGTGACCCAGACTTGCATAAGGACCAAGGGAGAGTGTAGGGTGATACCAGGAATGTAGCGAGTGCCGCGTCATAGTTGGCTGCTGCCGTCGTCCAGGGCGGCGGCCGGTACTGCCCGTGGCTACTTAAATTTCCATTAACTTCGGCTGAAAACCCATCCAAAGTTCAGTCCTTAGTTGCACGAGCCACACATCAAGTGCTCAGACTCCCAGGGACCTGGCGGATGCCGTAGTGGACAGAAAAGGTGAGAAAGCACGTGCTTCACGGCAGAAAGTTCTGTCGCACGGGGCTGACCGGAGAGTTCACGTCCTTATACCCTACACGTTTTTTTAAAATTAATGAGTAAAAGAAAAGCAGCTCAAAGGTGACAGTGTCTTAATCGGCTTCAGCGGTCATAGCTCACCTCCTCTGCACAGGCTCTTTCTACAAAAGGAATGGCAGGACGTCAGAGGGAAGGAAGCGGGGGTCTGCGGTACCCGGCGACCACGCTTCGGGGCGCAGGAGGCGTTGCCTGCCTTGGAGGCTCTGGGAGCCCCAGTGATGAGAGTTTTGACTTGTGGAGGTTCTCCCCATGCTTTGCTTAAAGCATTTCCCTCACTCTCCAGGTTGAAGGGTTCCGCCACTTACTACGGAAGGGGAAGGAGAAAGCAGACGAGGTTTTTGTCCTACCCGATGTCTAGAGGACTCCACTCCTCGTTTTCGCGTGGTGGAGCCTCCTTAACTTAAGGCTGACTTGGTTGGTCGTAGAGCTGGTTAAAGCGAAATTCTCACCATGGTCTGGTGTGGTCGTTACTTCGCAGCCGTCAGCGCAGCTGGTCCATCGCGGTGTGGAAGAATTCAAAACAGGAGGAGGAGGACAGGCGCGTAGTGTTTGTGAGGGTATCACACGGAGAATGTTTCCTTTCTTCTCTCACCAGATGTTGAAATTAAATTAGACGAAGAAGGATTAGTACTGCCATTTACAGTCGATGAAGATGTGCATAAAAGGTAAAGAAGACTGGTGTGGTTTTTATGTGACGAGACTTGGCAGGCTTGATAACCGATGCTATTTTCTCAGGGTGGGAGAGTAGACCAGGTTCTAGAAGTGAAGACACTGGCATGCAGCATCCCGATTGTGGAAATTCCGAGTAACATAGACATTAATGTTAATAAACTTGAGTGCCGTTTCAGCACAGGAAAGGATAGCACACCGACGAGTTACTGAAAATAATGCTGACACACAGGAATAGGTGAATCCCAAGTAAACCCTTGCCACTGAGAACATATAAATATTTTGGATTGTCTTAAAAATTAAGTTTCTCCCTCTTATCAGATAAAGGGCTGGTATCCAAAATCTATAAAGAACTTCTCAAACGCAATACCCACAAAACAAATAATCCAGTCAAGAAATGGGCAGAAGACATGAACAGACATTTCTCCAGAGAAGACATCCAAATAGCCAACAGACACATGAAAAAATGTTCAACATCACTCAGCATCAGGGAAATACAAATCAAAACCACGATGAGATACCACCTCACTAGTCAGAATAGCGAAAATTAACAAGACAGGAAATGACAGGTGCTGGCGAGGATGTGGAGAAAGGGGAACCCTCCTACACTGTTGGTGGGAATGCAAGCTGGGGCAGCCACTCTGGAAAACAGTGTGGAGGTTCCTTAAGATGATAAAAATAGAGTTATCTTATGACCTAGTAACTGCACTATTAGGTATTTACGCAAAGGATGCAAACATAGTGATCCAAAGGGGCACCTGCACCCCAATGTTTATAGCAGCAATGTCCACAAAAGCCAAAATACGGAAAGAGCCCAGATGTCCATGGACAGATGAATGGATAAAGGAGATGTGGTATATAAACAGTGGAATATTACTCAGCCATTACTGCAACGTGGGTGGAGCTAGAGTGTATTATGCTAAGCGAAATAAATCAACCGGAGAAAGATAAATACCATATGATTAAATTCGAAACAAATGAACAGATGAACATAGGGGAAGCGGCGGGGAAAAAGAGGGAGGCAAACCATAAGAGACTCTTAACTAGAGAGCAATCTGAGGGTTGCTGGAGGGGAGGGGGTAGGGGGACGGGGTAACTGGGTGATGGGCATTAAGGGGGCACGTGATGAAATGAGCACTGGGTGTTATACGCAACTGATGCATCACTGAACTCTACCTCTGAAACCAATAATACACTGTTTGTTAACTAAATTGAATTTAAAGAATTTAAAAAATAATAAGAAAGTTTCCCCCTCTGATTTTTCAGGGTGGCGCTGTGCATCGATGATCCAAAAAGATTTTCTCTGAATAGCAAACACTTACTGGGAAAGGAAGCTATTAAACAGAGACACCTGCGCTTGCTTGGTTTTCACACAGTTCAGGTACGACTTCTCCGGGTTCCTTTGCTCCGAAAGCAGTTGGTATTTTCGGTTAGCTTTTTCCAGGGTGCTAGGTGGTCTGCCGGCCCAGTGGACCAAAAATCCTACATCTGGTTTAAATGCCAACTTTGTTCATTAGGCTTAATCTCTGTGTTTATATTTTGAAATATGGAACATTCACACCTTCTGTTTTTCAAAAGTGAGGTGTCCCTGGATTTTCCGTAAGCTATGCTAACCTCTGCTTCTAGAATGTCTAAATTACTAGAGTGTCTGTTTTGCTTTCGTCTCCCCCCGACTTCATGAATAGGAATAGACAAGAGGACCCGTTAAAACCAGGATCCTCACCCACACTTTTCATGCCTCAGCCCTGGTTTGTGGTTGCGTTAGCGATGGCTCGCCAGGGGCTCCTGTAGGGAGTCAGCGGCCAACGTGCGTGGAGCTGCCCGGCTTCTGCTCTCCTGTCTGGTTCCTTTTTTCCACGACGTATTTCAGCTACGTCCCCAGACTGATGTTCCCAAAGCTCACACGCCCGTGCGTGTTCAGAAGCCTTTATCGTTCCTTCACCGCTTACAGGAGGAAGCGAGAACCCCGCTACACTGAGCGTTCAGGACCCTCCACAGGGCCCTTGACAGCCAGCCCGCCGCCAGACCCTTCACCCCGAGCTCTGCGGCCCCTTTCCCGCCCCCTGTGCCTCCGCACGCTCTCCCTCTGCCCCTGCTGCCTCCGCCATCAGACTGGGCCCTGCCGCTCTGAGTATCCACGCTCTGGCTCCCGCGGGCTCCCACCGGCCCTAGAGCGCCAGTGTCCCCGCGTGCTGTGCTGGCTCCTGGAGCCCGGACTGTGTGCCAGCCGCTGTCGGAGGCACTGGGGCTACACGACGAAGGGCTGTGGGCCTCGGCCCCCGGGAGCCTGCATGCCACCACGGGGAGGGCTCTGGAAACCAGGACACTAAGGTGACTTCACGACGTGGTGGATTATGATGTCTTTTATCTCCTCCCCTTTACAGATCCCCTATTATGAGATTGAGCTGCTAAAATCAAGAGTGGAATTGGTGGAGTATTTACAAAGAAAACTATTTCCTCAAAACGTGGGCGTTCGGTGGTAACAAGAAGGAATCCTGGCTTAAGGACTCGAAGAGAAGAACTTGTGTTTTCGTGGGACTCAGTACAAAACCAAAACGAACGTTGTGAATTAGCCATTTGTTCATGGACTGTGGTGATCTGGAAAGGGTCTAGTTTTCCTTATACCATGTATATGCTTACCAGTGGTAAATTTAAAATAAATTTTTATTTTTATTTAATACTCTTGTAGGGACTTTTGTATATGAAGCAATTGGTTGAGTACAATAAAGGAACATAATGAGTGTCATTATTTTTAAATTTTTGTTTTATGGTAGTTATTTGCTAACTGAAAATATTTTCTTTTGAGACTTTCGTTTCCTCATATAACAAATACAAGGAAGAAATCTTGTCTCCTATTTCCCTCTTTCATACTTTGTTAGAGGCAGTCATACGTGGTAAGGAGAGAGAACAGTCGAAAAGAGACTAGGACTATGCATAGAAATGTGAAATTACAGAATTATGCAGAAATAACTCTTTAGTTAATAAGAATGTTTTCCATTGGAACTGGAACTATTTATCCTGTTTCTAAGGTGTAAAGATGTGAAAGTTAACTTGTTTAGGTGGGGCTGGGGGAGGAGCTTTTGGTTGAGAGAGAGAGAAGCTTCTGAGTTTTGAATCAGGAATGAATCGGATTGTCCCCCGGGCCAGCGTCCTCGCCCCATTGGGGTCAGGTTAACGTTTCGGGGAAGAAGAGGATGAGGAGGCCGGCCAGTGGAGTAGAGAGAGCTCTGGAGTTGGGCGCTCGGGCTCCTCCACCAGCAGGTTCGTGCCCCTGGACAGGGACACCCCCCTCGGTGCGCGCTCAGTCTATGCCAAGCCCCCGCTGAGCTCTGCAGCTGAGCCTCTGCGAGTCCCCCTGCCTTCTGATCTGGGTTTTGTTCCCACTTTGCAGGTTCATGGACCAGCTCAGCAAGCTTGGGTGTCCTGCCCGTTTCATCCATCACAAGAAATGAAAGAAGGTTCCAGTCTAGTCTTGAGGCGCAGTAGAGCACAGTGGCTAAAACTCTAGCCTCGGTTTCAGCCCCAGCTTTCCCACCTGCTAACGGATGACCTTGGCCTCCGTTGCCACAGGGATAATCGTAAATCGTAACAGGGCTGTGAATAGCTTTAGGGGACTGCCACAACTAAGCACCACAAACGGGGCGGCTTAAAACAACAGAAATTTCTTTTCCCCGGTTCTGGGGGCTGGAAGGCTGCCATCTGTCAGCAGGGTGACGCTCCCTCCGCAGGCCCTGGGGGAGGATGTGTTCTTGCTCCCTCCAGCTGCTGGTGGCCCCAGGCGTTCTTGGTGTGTGGCTGCGTCACTCCAGTGTCTGTGTCCATGTTCACACGGCTGTCGTCCCTGTGTGTCTGTCTTCACATCGTGGGCTCCCTGTGTATGCGTTTCTGGCCCAAACTCCACTCTTTTTATAAGGACTCAAGCCATATGGGATCAGAACCCACCCTAATGACCTCATCCTAACTGGATGGGATCTGCAGAGACCCTATGTCCAATTAAGGGCATAGTCACAGGTATTAGGGATTAGCTTTGGGGGG
>CM052895.1:129006160-129090772 GCA_028534135.1 Potos flavus
GGCTGCAGGGCCGGGGAAGGGGCTGGAGGAGAGGAGGGATAGGGGCGGGGCTTCACAGCCAGGGAGGGGCGAGGCGGGGAGGTAGAGGGGATGGGGCGGGGCTGCAGGGCCGGGGAAGGGGCTGGAGGAGAGGAGGGATAGGGGCGGGGCTTCACAGCCAGGGAGGGGCGAGGCGGGGAGGTAGAGGGGATGGGGGCGGGACTGCAGAGCCAGGGAGGGGGCGGGAGGTGAGGCGGGATGGGGGCGAGGCGGTCCTGCGGCGCAGTGGGGCTGGGGCGGAGCGGTACTGACGGAGACCCGGCTGGGGCCTCACTGCCGGGGACCAAGGCTGGGGAGAAGGCCAGGGGAGGGTGGCTGGGGCGGCGCTGCAGGCCTGGGCTACACTTTGGGCCAGTGCGAGGGTCTGGGCTGCAACTCCGGCGTGGGACTCTGGGGGCAGGGCTGCAAGGGGGTTGGGAGGTAGGGGGGCGGCTGGTGCGGGTCTGCACAGCCTGTGAGGGCGCAGGGGCGGGGTGTGAGGAGACGGGTTAAAGGGGCATCAGAGTCACAGGGGGAAGGCAGCTGGGAGAGCGGCCTTCCTGTGGGGCACCTGGACCCCAAAGATTACAGCTACCACCACGGCAAGAGTAAGGTGGACCTCCCCCTCGCCTAGAGAATGGGCTGGGGCCGAGCCCTGTGTGTGTGTGTGTGCGCGCGCGCGTGTGTTGGCGTGGGGGTATGCTCAGCTGGAATGAGGCGCTGGGGTTTGGGCATACAGGGTAGGGTGGGGTGTGAGAATGCACAGCCCGGTGTCCTGAGCTATTTGGGGGCGCGTCAGGTGAAGCAGTTTCAGGGGAAGTGTTTGGGAGCCTCTGGGCTTCCAGAACCACTACTAGGAGCAGCAAGGTGACCCCTCTGCCCTGGATCTGGAGGAGGGTCTCGGGAGCTCCGGGGCTGCACAGAGGCGGGAGGCGGGACTCCCTCTGGGGTCAGCGGGGCAGTCCTCAGGGCAGCGACTGTGCCCAGAAAGTCACGGGTACAGACACCCGTGCAGAGCCCTCCTGCAAGCCGAAGACGACCAGGAGGCAGATCTGGACAGCCGCCTGCGGGGACAGCGGGGCAGCGAGCCCTCATTAGGCTCTGGCCAGGCTCCAGCAGGCCCACCGGCCTCCTGGGGAAAGCCTGCTGGTCTGCGAAGGCCATTTTGCAGTGGAAGCAGGAAGAGAAGCCAAAGGAAGAGAGGCAAATTCAGAACTTGTCAGGAGTCCTCTACTCCTTTTGTGAAGCCACTGTCCCTGTTTCCAGCGTGTCTTGGGGTTCGGGGTGCAGGGGCATCATTATTCCAAGGACGCTCAGCCTGCAGACAACACGGAGTGGCTCAGGGAGGGTATAGGCGAGCCAAGTGCCTGGGAGGAAGGAGGTCTTTCCCTCATGACGCGTGAGGTATTCGCACAGAATGCACCCTTCCTTTCTTTTCTCCTCCCCACGCGTAAGTCCTAGAGCCCAGATGAATCCCCAGTCAGATCAGGTCAGCATACGCTGGAGGGCTTGCCGCCCGTGTGATATGAAAGAACGTCAGGGAGCTTAGCCTTACAAACACAAGCGGAGCTTTCTAGTTTAAACACTTGTTACAGGTTGAATTGTGTCCCCCTAGAATTCTCGTGTTTGAGTCCTCAGCCCTCATCCCGAGCACCTCAGAATGTGATCTTATTTGGAGACAGAGTCTTTATGGAGGTAATCTACAGTGAGGTCTTAGGGGGGCCCTCATTCAGTGTCCTTATGAAAGGGGTGTTCTTATGAAAAGGGGAACTTTGGACCCAGAAACAGACACCCATAGATTGAAGATGATGGGGGAACAGACAGGGAGAAGATGGCCTTCTACGAGCCAAGGAGAGAGGCTGGAAACAGCCTCTCCCCTCACAGCCCTCAGGAAGGACGAACCCTGTGGACACCTTGATCTCAGACTTCCGGTCATCAGAGCCCTGAGACAGTACATTTCTCTCGTTTAAACCCCCCAGTCTGGGTGCTTTGTTTTAGCAGCCCGAGCAAGCCAACACATAACCCTCGGCCGGGAGGATCTCATATCTGTGAGCACCTCTCTGTTTGGCTTTGAGCAATGTGGAAGGACGGAAGGACAGAGGAAGAAAGGGGACATCCGCCGCACCCCTGTCTTTGCAGCCCCGGTTGCTGTGCTCTTAAACATGAATATCCAGCAGGCATTAATACTGGGGAGATTTAGAGCAGTGGTCCCCAACCTCAGTGCTACGATGGACCTCATATTTTCTCCTCCCCTGAGCGCTATGTTTTGAAAGAACTTTTATCTGTAAATAATTTCATTGATTAAATGAATTTTACAGTTTAAGCATGGAAAACCCATATCACTGCCAATTTATGACTCATGAAGAGCATTCCCTCACAGCATGAGAGAACGAGCCCAAAGGCCAGGAATCTCGATGTTTAAGGTTGGTCCATGCTGTTTTATTGAGAGAACATAAATTTGGTCTGGCTTCCTGACAAAATGAAAAAAAATCACAAGTACATCATCTTATGTGTACCTTTGAGGAGTCCTGTTACGTACCACTTTGAGACTATCGAGAAATAAGATAAAAGACTAAAATAGATGGGGGTCAAGATACATATTTGTCAGAGCTAAAAGCCAGGTTGCAGGTTACTGCTAAGGACTCTGGGTAAAAACTGACTGTGGACACTGAATCTCTGAATCCGGTAGATTTACCGGCCCGGCCCCTGCAGCTGCGGGCCCCAGAAAAAGCAGAGCTGAACCCCCAGCCCCTGGGGGCCAGGTACTGCCACAGGAAAAAAGCAGAGTCGGACATGGCAGGTCCAGTTTATTTATTTTTTTTAAAGATTTTATTTATTTATTTGACAGAAAGAGAGAGAGATCACAAGTAGGCAGAGAGGCAGGCAGAGAGAGAGAGGGGGAAGCAGTCTCCCTGCTGAGCAGAGAGCCCGATGCGGGGCTCAATCCCAGGACCCTGAGATCATGACCTGAGCTGAAGGCACAGCCTTTAACCCACTGAGCCACCCAGGCGCCCACAGTTCCAGTTTATTCTTCCTAAATTCACCGATCTGATACGTGGCTCTACCTTTCTGGGGCCAAGATGCAGAGAGATGCCTGAGGTGTGCGGTGCCCAGAGCTCTGTACTTGGAAGGACATCAGGAGTAGGCGAGAGTTATGCTCCTGCAATTCAGGGGTCCTCACACAAAGGCCCTTGGGCCCATTCTGGCCCACTGCCTGTTTTAATAAAGTTTTATCACAACACGGCGCCATGCTCATCATTTAGTATTATCTCTGGCTACCACCAGGGTTCAGTAGTTGCCACAGGAAACCATGTGACCTGAAAACCTAAAACGGTGACTGTCTCTTTACACAAAACATTTGCCAACCCCCGCTCTGATAGATTACTGTCCCTGGAAGACAGGAACGGGACTTAGAATGAATGAATGCAAAGCAGACTTTATGAAAAAACAATTCGGTACAGTTTTGATAACTGGGATCACAGGCAAATTCAAATCCTGAAGTCTTTAGTGTCACGCAGAAGAAAATGATGGAGTAGAAATATTAACGCCTAAATAAAAGAACCTTAAAAGCAGCAAGAAAAACAAAAGGCATTTCAAAGTACCTTTGCAGGATAACCGCCGATGGTAATAACGTGCTCCTGGGGATTATGTGGACTAGTATTTAATCAGTTGGGGGACTGCAGAAGCTGATTCTCTACCAGGAGATCATTTGGACTGAAGAGGATGAACTTTGTATCAGATTTGCTGGAGGACTCAGCTGCCCCCTCAGTTAACTGTGAACCCAGGCGGTACTCAAAGCTGAGAAGAAAGTGGCAGAATTAGCTCTTAAGTCAATTACTGTGGGTCATACTTAGGGATCAGTTAGTTAGTAGCACAGGCCAAGGAATCTTTGGTAAAAATACTGGCTCTATGTTACCAGCTGTGCAGACTGCCCAAGTCACAACCCCCCGGGTCACTTTGCCCACCTATGAGTGGGCAGTACTCATTCATAGTACCAGCTTCAAGGGAGCGATTATGAGAGTTAATTTAATTCACGGGTATAAAGTGGCACATGGTAAGTCCCATGGAAGTAAGGCTATGATTATTACTATTTGCTTTTGTTAGTGATCCTTCGAGTTTCCTTCCACGGAAGGTTAGTTTCCAGCCGGTGCCTTAGATCCCTCTCACCCCTGTTTGCTGTCAGAGATTTACAGGTGAGGCAGGTAATGTGTGTCATTTTGGGGGCTTCTAATCTAAGGGGTCTCCTCTGGGAGAGCCCAAAGTTAAGGCTCTCAATGCGGCACACTTATTTAAAGCCCCAGTAATGCCTTGGATCCTGAGACAAATTTGTCATCTAAAGCTGCCCGCTAAAATCTGATCAATTCCCGTACTGTCCCCTAGGGGGCTCTAGCAGCGTGGGCTTTTCCTATAAAATACCGTTGCCGGGGCAGCAAGGCAGATTCAGTTCAATGATGTTTTTAAATTACTTTTTTCCTTCTTCTGCCTTGTGCAACATTTCTGCCACCGAAATGGAAAAGCTAAGTCAAAGGACAATGCCCTTTTATGAAGGATTTTATTAAATTTCTCCAAGTCTAAGAGCTACATTAAAAAAAATTCTCAGGTGGTTTTAGAATGTGCTTTCTCTCCTGGTAAGCCGGGCTATGGCGCGCTCTGTGTCCAGTGAAGCTTGGCTCAGAAAGCCTCACCCTGGCTTTAGGGAGATTAGCCCACTTTCCTTCTCGGTGCGTGGTGACGCAGGGAGGCTCTCCTGATCGGGGAATTGCCCTTCACAGAACGCAGCCAGGCACTTTGTAGATAAAACGATGCATGTTGGCTGTCCAGAGATGCAAAGGGGAATCTCGGGCGGGCCTGTGCCCACATCCAGTGCATAGGAGGTGCTCAGTATGAGCCCGCCACCCCAAGTCCCCCTAGATGGAGCCTCTTCACCCTCAGGCACCGAGCAAGTCTTCCGTGCACACTCAGCCACTCCTGAGGGCTCTGGAAGAGGGATGAGCTCCAGTTCTGGTGCCCCTTTACCTCTTAAAATCCAGGCGGACCCTTGCACCCACATGCCTTGCAATAAAAATGAGTTCCAGCCGGAACGCCTGGGGGGCTCAGTCGGTTAAGCGACTACCTTCGGCTCAGGTCATGAGCCCAGAGTCCTAGGATCTGGCCCCATGTCAGGCTCTTCGCTCAGCTCAGAGCCTGCTTCTCCCTCTGCCTCTCCCCCTGCTCTTGCTCTCTCTCTCTCTAATAAGTAAATAAAACCTAAAAAAAAAAAATGAGTTCCAGCTGAATGAAATTATCACACACCGCCTCAGACATTTTCTTCTCCCTCCCTGTCCTTTTTTCCTCCAGTGCACATTTTAGTATCAACCGACTGAGCGTTTTACTTCGTTATCTTGCTGCTTGTTCCTCCCACTGAAGTCTGAGCTCATGAGGACAGGGATTGTTATCGTCACTGTTCTGTCCCGAGCACTTCATAAATACAGGCTGCAGTGAATGAAGGAGGCATGCAGGAACGGGATGCAAAGTTTATTTAAACCAGGATAAGTCAGACTTACAAGATTAGCCTCTTAGACTAAACAGAGGTTCCGTTTGGCATTCTCTGCTGCGTGGGTTTTCCTTGACCTTGCTCTGCTTCTCGGGGATCAACGCTGGGAGTGGACGGGGTTGCTCTTCCTAAAGGCGGCTAGCTGCATCTTCCCTGTCCGGTGACCTGCCCCTGGAAAACTGGAGGCCTGTGGGGCCGGGGGTGGGGCTGAATATCTTCCTCCAGGGCAGGTGGAGCTCAATAAGGGGCAGGTCACTCCGAGGGAGGGAGGAAGGGGTGAGGGGAGAAGCCGTGCAGGCGTCTTTCTAGCAGAAGTCCTCCCTATGGACCGAAACAGCTGGAGCAGTGGGTCGTCTACTGTGCGCATATGAATGCAGTTCTATGTGTCTAACTTTGTTTACAAGAACACGTTCACATGCACATCACACAGCCGTGTGTATGTATTTGCAGCTTGCTTTTTTCATGTCACACCATATCTTAGACACTTTTTCCAAATTCATCCCCTTGGGAGGGGCACAGTGACACAGGAAAAGGAACAGCGTTATTCCCCGTATATGTGGCCGAGTTTCAGCACCCGTGGCTCGCCCTTTCTTCTGTGAGGTGAATAGCTGGGGGGCGGGGACGTGGGGGGGCTGGGATCAATGGAAGCGGGAACAAGTGCTCTGAGCCTCCTCTTGGTGACAAGGTGCGCAGACCCCTGACTCAGAGACACCTCCAGTAGGAAACACGCACGGAATTAAAGGGTGGTGTTAGTTCATTCCGACTCAGGGGTAAAGGCGGCGGGTTCCAGGGCTCTAGATTTGGGCAGCACTGCCAGCAAGAAATCCCCTAAAAGTAAGGAAGAAAACGCCTAAACAAGGCTGCTTCTGATAGGATTCTTATTAAACTGATAAAATTTTCAGATTATTGGAAAAGTTACAACCATTTCCAAAACGTGTGATCTTAATGCACCAGGAGAGGAAACAGAATGTTTGCCACAGAGGAACCAAAGGGAAGAGCTGAGTATTGTCCTTTTGAGAGCTAACATTATGTCCTTGACAAGCTACAGCCCTTCTGAGAATGGATTTTTGAATGACGTTACAATTAATGAAGGTGTCCTCATTAAGCTTCACATACCACTGGACCCTCCTGGGGAGAAGCACCAGACTTATCAGAAGTAAAAATGAGGCCCCTACGAATCAAAGGAAACCCTTTTGGATGACCTTGAGAATTTTCATTTCTAAAAGTCGGTCATACACTGGATCGGCAAATAGTGCCTGAAAGCCTTCGTGCGCCCACGAAGAGAGGAAATGAAAGCAGCCCGATCAAAGCTTGATCACCATTTCAGTCCAGGGGGGCTGGGCTGTGCTCTGGAAACAAACAGACCCTGAACCCTGCGAGTCTTAACCAGTGGTGTGTCAGAGCCTGCTCGTACATTTTAGCATTTTGCCGGAACTCTGCGTTCCGTCGGAAGCCTGAAATCAGACACAGTGAGAGTATTTCCACTGCTGAAATTAGCAAATGCTACAAATCAGGCCTTTTTTGTCTGGGGAGCAGCTTGTTGACGTAAGCACACCGCTGGCCTTGTGCATATCCACGTAACGTAATGGAAGCGTGTTTCTTTCTTCACGTGTGTTTCACCTGCCGGGCTTTCTTAAGACAGTAACTTGGGAAACCAGGCTTCTGCTTTTAATGGTTCCGGACGTGAGAATCTCTGGGGCCTTGCAGTCCTTGGTTGGATCCTCTGAACGTGCCGGCCAAAGAGCATCTAGAAGGTGATGCCCGCTGGCTTCCCCCACAGTTCCTCGCCAGAGGTTGTCACCTGGCCCCAGCCTAACTTCTTCCTCTCTGGTGCCACCGTACTTTGTGCCTACCTCTGTTGCTCCATGGGTATTACCCTGAATTGTTTCATTAATGACTTTATTTCCATCCTCAGCCTGTGGTCTCCTCTAAGATGGGGAGGCCCTAGTTTTGTCCCTCTTCCTGCCCTGGTTGGGTGCCTTGCCTGATGGTTAGAGCAATGCGCTTTGGAGATTGAAAAGTGGAGGTCTCCACTCTACTCCCGGCGTTGGCCCAGGGCTAGAGAGGGGTTATTTTGCAATGTTCGGAGCACGGATCACCACGGGGGGAACTGAAGGCAAGTGATCAGACGCCACACCCAGATCGAGACCATGCTACATTTTAACAATACTCAAAATGCAAAGGGACAAAGGGAGATCAGCAGAGAGAAAATAAATGGGCTCCTTTTGCTTTGCTTTTCAAAAGCAATGATATGTGTGAGAGAGGAAATCTCTTGAGAGATTTTAATAGCAAAACACCAGTAAACCCAGAAGCTCTGTTTCTGGGATAGCCTCTAAATCCCGCGATAGCCTCTAAATCCAGATGGGTTTTTATTTGTGTGATTTTGCTTCAAACTGCGAAGGAATGAAACACAGAAAGAAGGATTAATAATTAACATTCAGGAAAAGACAGATTTTCGGTCTGATGAGGTGTTGGAAACGGACAGTCACATTGCTAAGTGAGGCTGCCTGCCTGATGAGGGATTTCCCCCCCTTATTTTTCGGTGACCCAAAAATCCGTTTTCACTCTGGAAAGTGGTAAATATGCAAAATCCCCGCACAGTGGAGAGACTGGTCACACCGTGTGGGGGCAGCGAGGTCCCTCATAAAGACCCCCGCGGGCTTGTCCATCAGACCCGGGCATGGCCGGTCGTCCCCACGGAGCCCCGCAGGAGCTGCGACTCGCGCAGCTCACCTCTCCTGTGGCCCAGCAGTCCTAGAGTGCAGCAGCCCCTGGGTGCTCCGTCCTGGGGAGCGGGTCTTTCTGTTGCAGACTGCAGCTGATCTCCCCGAAACACACCCACTTCCCAGGGTCAGCCAGGCCCGGAGGGATTCTAGCGACAATGGGACATCTAGATTATGACCACAAGCCCAGCTCAAATTCCTGTGTGTAAGGGGATGGTGTAGGGGCGACGGGCTATTTTGTTGCTGTCCGGGTCTGCCTGCTGGGACAGCCGGCCGGGCCAGTAGCTCTGCTCTGAACCCCTAAAGGAAGGGTCTGGATCGTGGTGCCTCACCTTGCAGAGGCCGGCATTCCCTCCTTTGGGGCATTTATGTCCCACCATCCCGGCAGAGTGGGGGGTGTACTTGAGCCTCTCTTGTGTCACCGCGGGGCCCTCTGGCCTGGTGGCTTCCCCAAAAAGGCTTGCTGCAAGGTGTGCTGAACCTCTCTCCAGGCTAGAAGCACGCACCCAGCCAATGCCACCAGCTTCTGCAGACACTCTACAATCCCACACACTCTATGTTCAAGATGCTGAGATTTCTCCATCCTTCCTACAGGTTTTTTTTAAAAAAGTCCTAATTTTATTTGATTATCAAATGTCTGATTTTTACATAACCAAAGTGATTGATATTTTCTTTGTGACATTTTCCCCATTGCTTTTATGCGTAGGAGGTCCCTTATGGATTTTCTTTTCACTTGTTTTTCTAATCCATCCAGAATTGACTTTTGACGATAATGTGCCGTAAAGACCCTAATTTATTGTTTTTTTTGCAAATAGCTAGCTGACTTTTACAGTACCCAACTCGGAATAAAGTATCACCACCCCGCTGATTTGGGATTTTTGTTTTTTAAGCCTGGGTGTATGAGCTATGCTCTAGGTGTCCTTCGGGGAAGGTGAAGGCCGGGGACAGCCAACCCAGTGCATGAACAGACCCAGGAGCCCAGTAGGTGACAGAGGATGGCACCAAAAAAAGCTCTTGCAAGGTGACCTCATTAAATGCCATCGGGGTGATGGCTCCTGCCTCTCTAAGTCACTTGGAGTGAGTCTGAACTCAGGCAAAACAGGTGAATAAGTGCCACAAGCGTGTTGCCCTTGGAATTCTTAGGAACCTAAAATAATCCTAAAAGCTCCCCTTGTGTTCCTTACTAGATAGTTAATTGCACCAGGATGATGGTTAAGGTTCTGAGCTATCTTCACGACTCCCCCTGCAGGAGTGGCATGTCTGGCACAGGACAGATGACTCGTGAGGGATTTGTCAAGGTGGCCTTGAAGCCACATCACATTCTGGCATTTCCATTGCTACCAGCCCCGCGGAGCCCTGTAGTTGGTGAGGATGGGCGGTCCACCTTTTCCAGCCGACCAAGCCCATGCCATGAATCCTGTTCACTGTTTACCTTCTACCTCCGCGTCCTGCAGTTGGAGGGAATTGTTCGAGCATTACTACCGGGGAAAACACGCAGGCGAGCAAGCACAGGCTAGATACCCCGTGCCCCCGAATGCCAGCGAGACGGCGTGTCTGGGTTTGCTGCTGGAGGACCCAGGGCAGCTGGCCCTTGGCTGGTGGAACATAAAGGACAGGCCTGATTTACACGTGAAGATTAAAGAAGAGCTGACACATGGATTTCTTTTCCTTTTATTAGGTACCAGATAAGGCAGATTAATTTTTGTATCAAGAGAAAATTGGGATGAAAAAAATGGAGCTATTTCAGATGAAAGCTGTTAACGGGATCATTTTCTAATACATCAAAGCTTTGCGTGTGCACGTATTTTTATATCTGATGTATGTGCGTATATTTTAAATGCATATATTATGTATCAAATATATATACGCATGCATTATGAATGACATTTGTTAGAGCCACCACATCTGATTAAAGGAAATATTTCTGCGGAGAGGAGTTGTACTAGGTGCCTACCTGTTGGCTAGCAACTCACAGATACCTCCGTTTGGTTATACTGCCCCAGTGTTCGGTTACGGTTAATTTTTTAAAGCAGTACAAGCTTATTGCAGAAAACTTGAAAAATACGAGAAAGGTGGAAATGAAGGAGAAAAACACACAGATTAAGTGCATTACTGTTACTTTAAGGTTGTGCACTAGTGGTAGAGTCAGAGAGCAGGAGGGTCAAGCGCCTTGGTCAAGGACGGATCTGCAGGAGGTGCAGGGAAAGAGCCACGGAGATGTCCCCGCCCTGCCGGGCCTCTCGGGGACCTGCTCTGGTCGTCCAGGGTCTGCTCTGGGGTGAGCTTCCCGAGCGCATACTCAGTGTAGACGGGAAACCGTACATCTCCACTGCCCATCGGGGAGAAGCCTGGCTTCTGAGCTCCACGAGGATTTCCGTGGCCCAGCCGTCTGGTGAACCTATGCCTGTCTTTCTCTTTTTCTTCCCAGACAGGCATCATTTCCCTGTACGACTGTGTCTTTAACAAGAGCCCAGGCTACAATCAGAAATTGCACCGAGATGACAGAGAACACGCAAAAAGCCTGGGACTTCACGTGAACGAGGAGGTAATGTGAAGACAGCCGTTGACAGAGTGCGAACAGATTAGCTATGTGCGCGCATCTCTATTTAACAGTGCGCGGCTCTGACTCCCACGGGCGGCCCCCCCCACCCCCGCCTCACCGCTCCCAGCCCCCCGCTTCTGTCTCTGTGTATTTGTTTTTAGGACTCTGTTGTTTAGTTAACAACTTAATGAAGGCAAAACTAAAACGTTCTTTTCGACAGATAAAGCAGGTTTTTGCTTAACTTCGGAGTCTTGGCTGCCGCAGTTCTCCCACGGACCCTGGGAGAGTAACAGGAATAACCTCTCTAGTTTAGGCACCGGCCTCCAACCTCCACATACAGGGCAGCTCCGCCTTTAGGTTTGCATGATTTTCTGCAAAGGAGGGCTCGACCTGAGGTCCGCTGCACAGGTCTGCGAGCAGCAGCAGGAGCAAAGCTCCCAGTTCCCAGGGAGAGAAGGTCGGCGTCACAGCAGGTGCCGGTGCGAGGAGGCTGTGCGTCTCCTAAGCGCCGAGACCCTCCTGGGACCTTTCCGCACTCGGGACACCGTATCCACGGAGTCTGAGCTGAGGACGGCATGTTTCTTAAGAGCCACGTGCTGAGTAAATACCATCATCTTTTCTACAATGCACAGAATTCGGAACATAAGAGCCTCTGCTGGGATTTCTTTCTCGGTCAGCGGAGTTTTGCCCGTGGCTGTTCTTGTTAAGAATGCTGCCAGGTCACTTCCAGGGGACCTTTATTTCGATGGGAAATTAAGTGGTGAACTATGAGGTATTACTACTTAAGTCACAGACATTAAGTGTTTTCCTATTGTTTTTATGGGAATTAATTCCAAGTTGGCTAATGCTTTCCTGTCATAAGAACACCGGCATCAAGCCCCAGGTTCTGAGTGCCTCCCATGTGCACTGAAAAGTCCCTGTCCTCTTAGAGCTGATATTCCTATGAGGAAATAGGAAAATAATTGTTATATACATAGGGAACTGAATTCCAGGTTGTGGTAAGTGGTATGCAGAGAAATAAAGCCTTTTAAGGGGGCAGGGAAAGTGAAAGGAGATTGGGGAGCTGGGGGGGGAAGGGAGTTGGGAGATGAGGGGGGCTGGGAAGGTGGGGGGGCTTGGGGAGAGAAGGGGGCATCGAGATGAGGGGTCTGGGGAGATGGGGGCTCAGGGGAGATGCGGGTGCCAGGAATGACAAGGTGGAGAGTGGAGAGATGTGTTTTGGGGAAAGAGAGGAGGCAGGAGGGGAGAGAGGCAGGCAGGAGGACGGGGGGAGGGCAGGGAGGGGGAAAGAACACAACCTGAAGTGAGAAGGGCGAGAGGACGCCCAGTGCAAGGTCTTTGCCTTTCCTCTGAATGACATGAAGGACTTGGGGACGACGAGGGGCTCTGAGCACAAGGGACAGGGTCAGCATAGTTTAGGGGGTCCCCCTGGCATTAAGAAACCCAGCTGGGGAGGGTTGCAGGTGTGCGGGTGAGCCAGGCAGAGACGGCTTCCAGGACGCAAGGTAGGTCCCACGACCAGGGAGGCGTGAGCTGACCCCGTGTTCTGGTGGCCCCGGACAGGAGCGCCAGCGGCCCGTGGGAGTGCTGATGTCCTCGGTCTACGGGAGGCGCATACACCAGCCTGTGGAGCCCCTGATCCGGGACCACGGCCGTGCCAACCACGTGAAGGCTGACTTCTACAGGAAAAATGACATCCCCAGCATCAAGACGCCTGGCTTTGGGCACATTTCTCCCGCCTGACGCGCCCGCTGCGGCCTGGACCGCGGGGTGGCACAGTCAGGCATCGGAGGGGCCTTACGCGTCCCCCCACCTTCGCTGGGGTCAGGGAGCTGGCCTGAAGCGGCTTGCGCCTGGACAGTGGGGGGACGAGCCCGGGAGCCCCGTTTCCTCATGTGGCCGTGGTGAAGACCCTGGCCAGAGGCCTTTAACGTGATGAACATCTCTGGGACCCTGTCCGCTAAAATGGTGCCAGAGCCATTGGGAGCACCCGAATAAAAGCAAAGTGTTCCCACTCGACCGTGGTCTGGTGGCCGCGTTCACTGTTTCTGTGGTTCATCAGACCCCGGGGGACGCTCCGGGAGAGGCGTGCACACCCTTTCTCACCAGCTATGGAAACCACCTGGGTTGGTTGCCTGGGTTTTCCTTCCTCCAGGAGGAGATATAATGATATCTCCTTTTGGAATAAGGAGATACTCCAGTATCTCCCCGCTCCGGCCCAGAGGACTGAGCTGTAAGTAACACGAGTCTGCACAGTTGAGGACAAAACCCTAGGAGGGATGGGAGGCCCCCGCCAGCAGCGTCGCTGCCCCTCCTCGCCACAGGTCATGGAAGAGACTGGGCGTTGGTGTTGGACAGACGTGGGTAAAATTCTGGCTCCTGCCTTTCCCAGCAGCATGGGCACAGAGCCCACCATTTCACCGACTGGAGCCCACCTTTCCTCCTCTTCCAAGCGGGAATCCCAAACCATGAGGAGTGTGTGTGGGAATCAGGGGTCCAAACGCAGGCACACGAGAGGCTAGGACTGTTCGTGTGAATAGTTTCCCTTTTGGAAACGGCTGCTTCTAACCCAAGTTGGAAAGGTTTACTTTGGAGAGAATTTGAAACTTACTCAAGTATTAAGGTATTGGCTATATTTTTAATGAATGGGTCTCTTTGAAAGAAATCATCCCTCACCTGTCGCCATTAAATCTCCCACAGCTTAGTGGTTAATGAGCAGGTGATCTAATTAATTTTACTGCTGAATCCCCCCTGGCTGGTTTTATTGTTTTGATTCTCTAAGGACATATGACACTTAATTGTTGACAATTTCAAGGCCGAGTGACCCCTATGTATTTCTTTATTCTTTTGAAAACAATTTTTGTTTCCACTTTAGGGTACTTTCTGTTATTTTTCCTCCCAAACACATAGCAGTAGTTTACTTGGGATGTCTTTGGGTATCTTAAGCTCTATTTATAATAATAGAAAATCTATCAAGTTTAGATAATGAAAATTTTTATAAATTACTCTTTCTTCAGTTTTGACTACCAAGAAAGACAAGGCATCGCTAAGAAATGCCTTCATCTGAAAGTGACTACAATAAATCTCTGTCAAACTAAATTATTTTCAGTTACTTTAAGTCGGATCCTACTCCCTTAACCTTCTACCTTTATTTTTTATTATTTTTTTTTAAAGATTTTATTTATTTATTTGACAGAGAGAGAAAGAGATCACAGGTAGGCAGAGAGAAAGGGGGAAGCAGGCTTCCCGCTGAGCAGAGAGCCCGATGCGGGGCTCGATCCCAGGACCCTGAGATCATGACCTGAGCCGAAGGCAGAGGCAGAGGCTTTAACCCACTGAGCCACCCAGGCGCCCCTACCTTCTACTTTTAAAAAGCAGGGACTGAATTGGACAAGGTTTCGAAAGGTCTCCTGTTTGTTAAGCATCAGGGAAAAATTAAATGTATTTCTGTTGGCATTCCGACTTCCACAACTTTAAGCCACTGAGTGCCCAGTCACCTTATAAAAGAGAAACATAGTAAGAGAATTTGTTCCGATGCATCCGATCTCCACGGTTAGCCAGTCTTTCTTGGAAGGCAGAGTGGTGCTGTCCTTAGGAAAGCATAACGGACTGGGGACAAGGAGCAACGTGAGGATTTGCGATAATGCAGACATTTCTAAACAGATGTAGGAAACACTGCAGGTTTAATGGGACTACACGCAAGGCATTTTCCTGGGAGAGGGCTCTCTGCGAGACTCGAAGGTCAGGGAGAGCGCTGAGGAGAGATGCCTGCTTGCTACCAAGGTCGCTGGGCTGCCCGGTCGTCTGCACGGTTTGCTCACAGGAATGTTTGCAGCTCCAGAGCTTGTCATGAAGCCTTGATGGGGGCGGGGGGGGCATGCTTTCAGATTTAGGGAGCAGGCCTATCCGCGATCTAGGCTTGTGTTGATCACCGATAGCTGGGAAGTCTGAACAAGCCCCCGGACCTGTGTGCACCCGTTTTCTCATTTGGAAAGCACGGGGGGCTCAGACTGGGGATCGGAGTCCCCTGGAGAACGTGCTACCCAAACACAGCACGTGTGCCGGGCACCACGGCCGGGACTTCTGACTCAGGTCTGGGGTGGGGCCGGGAAATGTGCATGTCCCCAGGGGGCTCCGCTGCCACTGGTTGGGGACCATACTTCAAGTAATCCGTGTGTGCACAGACCTTTGCAAGGTGGACTCTGATAATGACGGATTGCTTTAGAAAGTGTCTTGTTGGGTAAGCCCGGCATTACAGTTTTGGGAAAACACAAGTCTCCTTTTGAGTTTTCATCCAATTCAGCACACCCCGATCAAGGCAGAGAGCCATGACCAATCACTCGGTGGTGGGTGTCCGCTAAGGGCAGGTGACCTAAAGCAGCCCGGGATGGGTGCTGAGGACCCACGGGGTCCGGCTGCCGACCACGGTCACGAGTGATACAGAAGGCCACTCTCAAGTCCCGGAAACCCCAGCCAGGGCTTCCTAGTCCGGATCGCCGTTAGAGCGCAGACAGTCCCTACACTAGCTTTCTTCCTTCCGTCACCTCTACGAGAATTCGCTGTATCCAGGTCAGTGCTGAGGTGTAATTATAGGATCAAAAAATTCCTGACTGAGGCAGGCAACGGACCAAGTCATGCTGCATTCCCACTTGGGTGATGGAGGCCGGTTCCTAGTTTCGAGAAGTGCTTTACCTGAGTCTGAGTAAAATCCTGGCGCGGAGGCTCTGGTAGCTGCCAAACTCTCCCACGGTCATTAGCTCTTGCACTCAGACCCGATCCCATAAGCTATCAAAGAGGAAATACCCCTAAGAGAAAATGCGAGATACCTTCCAAGTCACACAGCCAATAAGCGAGCAGTCAGGAGTCCAACGAGGGCTCGTGCTCCGGGTCTGAGTTCCCAAGAACAAGCTGTTCCGGACAGATCGCGGTCCTCCGCGTCTCACAGACGCCTGCCCTGAGCTGGGAGGAGAAGCCAGCGTGCCCCCCCGCCCCCCCGGGCCGGCACCTGCAGCTTTGCTTCTAACCATCCCATCATGCATGATTGCTCTCTTTGTCACCCTTCAAAGTACGGTTTCTTTATGTGAAGGAAAAGCCCCAAAACTCTAGAGTTGGATTTACGTGAACAAAATTCCCCAAGACTTCTTTCTTCAAAAATGCGTAACATTGGCTCTGTGCCCTCTTCAGCCTCCTCAGACATAACAGGCATCTTCTGGGGCCTGGCAGCATCTCCCGGTGAGTCCAAACTACTGTGGTGGGCTGCACACTGTCGGTGCCAAATCACTCTCCCGCAGCCTGCGGCTGATGGCTCTACCGAAGCATTAAGGCAGACCAGAGTACGTGGCCAGAGAGGGAGGGCGCTGCTGCTGGTAGAGAATCCTTTCACTATTAATATAATTTCCCAGAAAATGTTCTCTAGAGATGTCAAGCGAAAACCAGACCGTGGGACCCGCTGAGCATTTCCAGGGAGTGAGCGGCAAAATCAGGTATCTGACCGCAGACTTCGTCCTGATCTGATTTACTCAAGGATATGTCAACCTTTGCTTCCGGGGAGCTCTTTCTGCAACCACCGTCAAACAGGAGCAGGGAAAACAAATCCCGATTCTGGAATGAACCCGCAGGAGAGGGAAGAACGGGGGGTGGGGGGCGGGGTGGGGAAAGATACGGACTCCGAACCAAAGTACGTAAAACTTTTAATGAATCAACCTTACAAAAGACAATGGCATGAAAACATCAGACGCGTCTGGTACAAAACTGGTTCTAGGTTGTGAGAACTAATCCTGGACATGGATGGCACGAGACACGAGACACGACAGAGCAAGGTGACAGGACCACGGATCCCGCTGGGGCCCGTGGACGGTCACTGGCGAAGAGACACGTGGGTGAGCAGAGTCGACTCCCATGTGGGTGACAGAAATCAACTTATTCACAAATACTGTGTGTTTGAATATCAGACTAGCAGATGCGGTTGGCGAGCTACCATATTTTCCAGAAAAGAACATGCACCGGAAGATAATATACACCCCCTAGTTTTATTGCCTTAAGAATTTTTGTTTATTTCACGTCAGCCGTCTTTGTGAGTTCTTCGAATGCGTTTCTCCTATAACACACACTCCTTTTCCTTCTGCTTCGGAGTAAGCACAGTGCAAGTGGCAGAGCGATCTTGGCACACATCAGACACCAAACGATATGCCACCAGGGTCATAGGAACGAGTCTGAAAAGGCTCCATAGGACAGAACAGAGCACGCACATCAAAAACGAGGGACAAAAATTGCAGTCAGAAAGTGCGTTGTACCTTCCCGAAAATACAGTCTTCTTGCCCAAGTGAAGGCAACTCCTCAGGATGCCAGGTTGCTCTGGGAAAGGGACCTTGACATTTCTGTGTTTACAAAGTACGTCTTCAGCTCCCCCTTGCCTTTCACGTTGATTATTCCTCGGCAGGTGCACGTGTACCCCAGGGTCTGGAGGATGAGGCTTGTCTCCTCGGTGACCTAAAAGCACACGGACAGATGAAGAAGCGGTCAGCGTCTCCGCCACACGGCCTCTGGCAGGTCACCTGACCGCAAAGATCAAGAGCCAAAGCCACTCACACGTTCTTTGACCCATTCATTCCACCCCTGAGAAATTAGAAGGAGAGAGAGTAACGCAGAAGAAGAAGAGCTTTTTAAAGATAATGTGTAGTTTTGTGCCGTGACAGTGACACACTGTAAACCACCTAAAAGTCAAGTGATCTCCAGGGGGAAGCGCACCATGACGCTGTCATGATCCGTATCGCGGACGAGACCGTGAAATAAGCAGGTCTGTTTCGCCCCGAAGGAAGCGTGAAGCCTGGCCCCACGCTATGATTTCTCCTATGTAAAGATGACGTATTCACATAGAAGACACCCAGGAAAGAGACAGTAAATCAGGGTATGTTGGAGTGGCGGGACTCTTAATGATCTTTACAAACAGACATGAATGTCATCTCACGATATCGTAAATATGAATAACAGATTGTAATACAGGTGGGAGAAGACATCCCGAGAAGTCTGGGGGTTCCTGCAAATGGCCCCAGGCTTCAGGTTGAATGCTCAAGAATAAAACCAAAAGGACACTAGGAGACCACACTAGCCTTAGATTGGGGATGACACCCCAGGTCAGGTCCTGAAGGTTCCCTCCCTTCACTGAACTGGCTATGAGATGCTCACAGGGCTGGGCCCCTCCTTTGCAGCCCGCGGATGGGACGATGGGACGACAGGACGATGGGACGATGGGACGGGGCAGGTGATTCCTGCTGCTGCCCCGGGGGCAACGAGCCCCACTGCAGAATCGCATTCGGGTCCCGCTGGGGGCCACAGGGCGGTGAAGTTCCCGGCGGGACGGCCCCCTGTCCGAGAGGAGATGGGTTGTACTGAGCCTGACACCACCTTAGCCTGGGTGTGCGCTGTGATCTCCTCGGGACCCACGTCTGGGGCTGGCAGCCCAGGCCTGCCCGGGCTCTGTCTGCTGGAGCGTTGGCGCGGCTCCCGCTAATGACGCTTTCTCAAGCAGAGAACGGGTGAGGCGAGCACAGACTCGGCGAAGAACAGGCCTCAGCTCTGGAGGTGGGAGAAGACCCTCCTATTCAGGAACACGGCCCCCAGACGGGCCTCCCAGGAGGAGGAGGGATTCCCCCCCCCCGGACATGGCACCGGGGGTGGGGGGGGGGAGGGGAGGCAGCCCCCTCAGGTGTGTGGGTGACACACTCACGTGCTGGACAGGCTTGTGGACGGCACAGCAAGGCTATCGAGCAATTTTGCTTTTGGATCAGGCTCCGTTGGGGACCACGTGGTGAGACGGCCTCCCTGGGCTTGGTGGCTGAGAGAGGGGTCCAGGGCAGACACTGCCAGGGGCCGGAGGCAGGAGCACATCAGAACCACAGGAGAACCCAGGAAGGTACCCAGGGGCCCCCGGAAATAAGGATGAAGTGTGTGGTATAAAGATCTCAAGGGCAGGCTGTTGGAACAAGCTAGAAAAATCACTGTCTTCCTGTAACCTGACCCAGTGGCCAGCCCCCAGCACAGGGGCCGGTGAGGGTCTTTGGGACCCTCATGACCAGAGCAAGAAAAGGGGGACGCGGGTGCCAGATGCTCACGTCCTCCCCTCCCCTAGGGCCGGACAGGTGGAGCCAGCAGCCCAGGACCACTCTGCATCCTGCATTAGACCCGGAAGAGTATGGACGTAGGCAAGAAACTCAGACTACAGACATGTCCTCGTGATCGGAGTTCTCAGGGGCCATCAGAATTAGAGAATCCTACAGGTGTCTGGCTTCTGACCTTGCCCAGAGATCAAACGCATCTTCTGGAGCCTTGGGGGTTCACGGTGCGGCTGAGGTGTTATCGGCGGGGAGCAGCGCCCCTGGCATTTGCGAGCGATCTGCTGGACTGTGGAGTGCCAGCGCCACAACTACGGGGACGTGAGAAGCAGGGAGCTGTCTCCAGGGGCAGCCCCGGCGAGTAGTCCTCCAAGTCCGGGGGGAGCCTGGCTGCGTGACCCGTGGGCTCTCTCTGCTGCTCTTCGGGTTTCCAGGCGGGAACGCTGGGGGGAGTGGAATGCTCTCTAATCCAAAGAACCTGGTCCTCAGGCCCGGGAGGAGCTTTGTAATGATCTGAGCACCATTCATTCCTCCTGGTCTCTCACTACTTTTCTTGCACATAAGAGGAAACGCGAAGCTCCTGGAAGAGGAGGGAACAGCACGCCCTCAGGAGAAGGAATCCGCTGGACACAAACCTCCCCGCTGCTGGGCTGCGGGAACACACACGGACCTGCAGACGAGCTGCTCTCCTGACGAGAAACCCGTCTCGTCTCCTCCGGGCTCCAAGCGCGCAGAGACCCTCCCGGGGGCTGCTCAGCCCTGAATCACCTGGAGGTTTACGATGCCCAATACCCTCCCGGAGACACACACGAGCTCAGCCTCATTTGAAGCTGTTGATCAGGAGGGGATTTATGAGCTCCAGGAGGGAGCGCTCTCCCTGGCCAGCCTCTCTTAAATTGTCTTTGATTCTCATCCCAAGTACTTGAAAACCACCCGGAGGGTCGTGAAGCATGTTAAGGCCACCATTCATCTTCTGAATGTTCCAGGCATGGGGAGGGAGCCTGGGCTGGCCTACACGTGGGAACGTATGTCCTTGATAGGAGCGCCCTCTCCCCACAGCAAATGGAAGACGCCATGTCGGCCAGGACTGCTGGAACATTGCTGGTGACACGCATGCAGGGAGGCCCAGAGGCCGTGGTGCCATCAGCACATGGTGCAAATGGGATGCCAACGCGGCGGCCCGCGCCTCTCGGGGAGGGGGGGGGGCGGGCCGTCTCCTCAGACAGCGACCACCTCTCAGCCCCACTTCTGTGACAGCTTCGTCTGGACTGGCTCTCTTTTCCCTGGCACCGGCGGTTTGGCTGGGAGGCCCTGGCTGTTCCTCTCCTCCCCATGTCACTTGCCATCACCCCCCCCCCCTTGGTTGCTCGGTCGCTCCCTTTCGGCGACGGGTGACTAATCATCTGGCTGGAAGAAGATGAACACATAGAAGTAATGTCAGTCCAGTTCCATATAAAAATGAGGGACATGCTCTAGGAAGGTCACAGAAATGGAATCCTCTGGAACGAATGAGGTAGGGAGCGTGAACGGCAAGTGAGCAGAAGTTTGATGAAAAGCCCGCTCTTGATGACACGGGAGCCGGGGTCTCCTACTGAAGTCGGTGGAGAGTCGAAATCTCTACCATAATGTTAGGAGGCACGGTTATACCTGAGGACACTGGCCAAGCCGAGGCACAGAGAATACGGACTTACGGACTTCGTGAAGGACCAACACAAGAAAAAGCATATGTCCAACGGTTTTCATACAAACTTGCCATTTGGCAGGAATTTATCTTCCAAAATAGAATGAAGTTGGAGTGACATGTGGAACCGCAGCTCTCTGAGGGTGAGGCCAATTGAAGGTTCTGCATAGACACACACGCACACACATTCTTCTCATTAGGAGTCAGTCTCTCCTTCTAGATGTCTGGGATCGCACTCGAGCATCGTCCCGTGGGTGGATTCCAGCGCTTTCCCGTCATTCTAGATAACCAAACCCCACCCTGGTCTGATTCGGCACTGCTATTATAGACCACCCGGAATCCCACCCCTCGTCTTTCCCCAGTGGGCTCTTCCCCATCTCCCTCCAATTCAGCCTCCAGGACAGGAAGTCTGGGGGTTACGTCTGGTGTTGGTTATACTATTCCTCTCCCCGGCAAAGCACCTTTTGAGGTGCTGGGGCCAGGAGACGGAAGAGGAGGGAAGGGTCCTGCCCTGACTTCATGCTCAGGTATCTGACCGCCATGTTGGTTTTCACGATCGTTGACTTTCGCCAAGGCAATACTCTTTGTATTACTAGATTTCTAAATTATTGCTAAGAGCGAGTGCAGAAATGAATGAACATTTCCCCAATAAAAAAGGGCTTCTGTCAATGTCAATGTGTTTCACGGTTTCCTCAAGATTTAAGTAACTTTCAAGGTTCTCTGTTTTAGTATGTTACTATCATTATTATTACACTTATTTATGGTTTCCGAGAGGACAGAACTGGCCGATGCTGACAGAGCACGCTGAATTACCTGTATTTTGTCCAGCACACCAGTGCTGTCCATCCTGCTGGCCACGTTCACGGTGTTGCCCCAGATATCATACTGCGGCTTCTGAGCTCCAATCACACCCGCTATCACAGGTCCGTGGTTAATACCTGCGACACAGCAGAGCCGGGTGAATGAGATTCAAGTGCAGCCACCGTCTTAAACAGAAGAGCTTTACAAGGATATTTCTGAATCATCGTTACTAAAAAAACATTAGCACAACCCATGGGGTTCTAAAGCAAAGAAAAAAGTTCTTTTCCCTTCTTAACCTTGATTCTTGTTCATGTCCCCATATATCATTATTATTCCGTTGGTTATGCTTTTAAAAGGCTAAACATAATAGTTTCCTATGTTGCTATGTAATCTTAGGCAAGAGATGATCCTTGGGTTTTCCAATAGTTGTGGAGTTAATGTTAATTTTGAAATATAGGTCTTTCTGCTTGAAATAGCTACCCCGAGTGCAGTGACCAGCAGTCCTGTCACTGCTGGATTTTTGGGTTCCTGCCGCCATCTTGCTGAACGCCCCACCGCCAAACACCAGAGACGTATCCTCTACCTGCCATGCTCTGTTCCACGCGCTTTACATGTAAAAACTCCTGTGGTTCTCGCAACAGCCCGATGGGGTGGGTACCGTCATCATCACTTCCGGTTGCAGGCACGGAAGCAGAGGACGGCGCCATCAGACAGGCGGTAGATGGCAGAGGCAGGTGGCTCCATGGCCCCTGCTTATAAGGATGCTGCCATCTTATTTGCCACAAGCGTCCCCTGCCCAAGGCTTCTTCCCACCTTGACAGCTGTTGCCTTTGATAACATCCCAATGGCAAGTTTACAGAATTCCAGGGAACATGTTTGGGCTGCTGATCTCCGTTGCTAAACCACCTTCCAAAGGACACCCTGAATGTGCACTGCGCTAGTGAGGGCGTCTACCCACGTCAGCATTAAAACAACGAAACATCTTTGTATGGGCAATATAGATTCAGATTTGAGGAAATTCTGACCTAAGAAGCTACAACTGATAAGACTGGGGGAGGGTCCCAAGAGCCTCGCATTTGGAGGGATCTTTGGGTAGACAGGCTGGCCCCTGGTGGGCAGGTGAGACCCACAGAGGGTCTCCAGACAAGTGGTGGGAGGCTTCTCAGGCTTTCTTTCTTGGGTTCTTGGCCCCCTCGAAGCTGGGCTCTTTACAGCTTTGCCGCCATCAGACTGAGGACAACCCTCCCTCTGGCGTACGCCTTCTTGCCAACTGTGATTCCCCAGGGTGAGCCACCAGAAGTTTGCTGGAGAAACTCAGGAGTCGCTACTCTTCAGCCCAGCTGGCCAAGACCTCACTGGTCGGACAGATTTCTTGCTATCCCAGCCTGCCCATGTGACTTCCCAGACACTCGGGCACCCCAGACCACCGCTGACACTGGTGGCGGGGGCCGTGACTGCCCCCTCAGTTGGGAACTGCCATTGTAACCCATGGTTACTATGTGCAGACACCTGAGCTCCGGGTACGCTGAAGCCGTGGGAGCCCGATCAGCTTCTCTAATCACAGTGGCCCGGGCTCCTCCCTCACCCTGTGCACCAGGTAGGATGAATCCTTGTCCCAGCATCTCAGTCTGAACAGGCAGACCCACATGTGTTATGGGAGTGGTGCGGAGAAAGGCCGCAGAAACAGAAATAGAAATACTGGCATGGGTTGATGATGCCCCTTACGTTTTCTGCTGGCTCTGGGACCTCTGCCGCACTGCGGGAGTCACGCTGTGTTGATTAAGGAGGGTGTTACTGAGTGATCCCATTTCCCACTCCCAAACTGCTTAGCGTGCTACACTTGGCTACAGACCTAAGGCCAAGCTTCCTCTTTGCAATGGAGAGGTAGGTCGGAAACACAGTACGAACACTGTTCCACAAGATCTTTGAAGGTATACAAGAGGTAAGCAAGAAATTCTGCTTTTGCCGAGTACACAATAAATCTCACACTCTGCTTTAGACACCCCAGATAATTTATTCCAGCTGCTGGCTGGTGCTCTTGAATCCCTCTGCCATCAACTTTTCTGCTGGCTGCTGAGTCCTGCTTGGTCAGTGCCTGGCAGTGGGGGACAGGAGGCATGGGGAGAGCCTGGGCTGATGATTCCTGGCACAGGGTCAATCTCTACTTAGCGCAGGAATGTGCTCGAATTTTGGTTCCCGCTAACTGATTCTGTAGCTTGACCCGCAGAAAAGGACGCAAGGAGTGCATTCATCTCTTATTATTATTTTTTTCTTTTTTATCCTTTTATGCTTTTTATTTTTTTCCCCCAAATACTTTTATTTTATTTTTTCAGTGTTACAAGATTCATTGTTCATCTCTTATTATTTGTATCATTTTTTTTGTTTTTGTTTTTGAAATATTACTCTCCTGAGTTCCTACCATGAATGGCCACTGGATGGCGCCAGGCACCCAAGTGCAGCTGGGAAGCTGCCTCTGAGCGAGGCCCAGGAGTGGGGAAAGGCAGCCCCAGAGGCTGGTGAAACTTTGAGCTCAGGCTTCTTTAGAAATCTAAAAGAGCTGGCACGAGGGGCGAGTGTATAGATACTATTTACTATTCAATAATCAGAGTAAAGTAAATACTCAATAAACTCCGATTGAAGAGAGTCTATTCAATTACTTAATTTGGAAAATGCAGTTATGGTCTAAACCAAGAAAACTGCTTTTTTATTTTGGGATGTAACACAGGTGACCAGTGACCGGCTGTCCCCACCTCACCTTGCCGTGAAGGGCGGTGGTGTTTCGGTCTGTAAATGTTTTTCAACAGAGCGGGTCCTGCCGCCAAGTAATGGATTTTTTTTTTTTTTTTTAATGAGAGTGCTTTGAAAGTTTGAAGAGCTCATTCTCTAAGCTGTCAAAACAATCAGAAGGCTCTGGGGTCTGATGTGGTCAGCAGGCTGTGGGGCAGCCCCCCGCCTGCCTGGCCCTTCTCACCTCTGGAGAAGGCAGCGCCCTCACACCGCTGGGCCCGGAGGCAAGAAAGTCCGAAGGAAAAGGTGTCCCGATGCTAAGAGTTAACAGCATATACAAACAGCCAAGAGGCCACCTTTAGCTCCAGACCTGTGAACTATTTCTGGGTTTTAAAATTCAGAACACATGCACAGCCAAGGAAGAAAATCGCTCTAAATATTGGGATTTTTTTTTTTTTTAAGTGGAAATCTGTACGCAAAAGAAATGAAAAGCCATTCAGATGGAATTTATTACAAGACCTACTCTTAGGTGGACTGGCTTTCAGAAGAAGCAAAATGTGTGGCCAAGAGGAACATAAAAGGGTCAAAGCAGCTCGTACCCGCCATGAACGGCCACGACCGTAACCACGGCCCGACAGCAGGCACTACGCTGAGGGTTCGAAGCCCACTTTTTATGTTTACAGACATTTGAAAAAGGCAAGTAAGCATGAAACATGCTCATGAGTCAACTTAAAGTAAGGGAAGAACTTACTAGAAAATTTTAAAAGAAATTTAGAAAGAATTTTTTTAAGTATTTTAAAGAATTTTAAAGAAATACTTTTAAAGAAAGTTGGCCTTTTCTGGTAGACTTGAGCATCCGATCAGAAAAGTTATGGTTATTTCAAAACCTGGGACACGTGTTTAGGGTTCTTGGAGGTTGTGACCCCCAGGGGTGTGTGACTATTTCAACAATTCTAAGATGCCTTAAAAAAAAAAATATATATATATATATATATTTAAATATTAAATTTATATAAATATAAATGACATTTTAAATATCACGATTATATTACAATTTACATTATAATTACATTATAAATAAATAAATAAATATATATATATATATAAATTTTTGGATCTCCAAAGCCTGGATGCATCTCATGGCCCATGGCAGGTGCTAATTTCATTGGCAGGAGTCCCTAAAATAATGGGGTGGTTTACAGTCGATGGTGCGCATGATGGCTTAAGGCCGTGCACACGGCTTGCAGAGGGACCCCGGCTGGAAGGATGAGGCGGTGGGACTGAAATCCAGCTCGCGGTCCTAAACACAGGGCTCACAGCCTGGGTCCAACCAAAGGGTATTTTGTTTTCTAATTTGTACGAACGTGTCTCAGAGGCTCCTCACTTCCCTGAGCCTGCCCCCCGCCCCCCAGTCCGGTCCTCTTGCCCTTCAGACAGACGGGCATGGCTCTGCTCCGACTTCTGCAGCGAGCCCATCCCTCCGGCCATGCCTCCCCCACTCCTGCGAGATCTGCCCACACAACATACCCACGCGCAGCTTGAAGTCGTTGAAGGAGTGCTTGTTGATGGCGTCCAGTTTCGCCACCAGGGCGAAGGCAAACTCCACCATGGTGCCAATGTGCATGTACTGCCTCTCGGGCTCCTGAGCAGAAGCAAGCACAGGTGGGGGTTAGGGCTCAAGGCGCGGGAAGACGGTCCCTGGGTCAGGCTGGGCCCCAGTCGGGGAGAACGCTCCAGGCTACAGCCGCAGCCGATGCTCTGTGAGGGTTACCCCGCATCACGAGGAGGCCTCGTGCCCCAATTCACTTTTGTGGCCGTGGGGAGACCCGAGACCCTAGGAGACACGGAATACCCAGACAGAGGCCCAGACAGACACCCAGAGGACGCTGTGAGGAGAGCTGGTTCCTGGTTCTCCACTCGCCTCTCACACCCATCTCCCCGCCTTCTCCGCTGGGCTCTGGCTTCCTGTGGGACTGACCAGTGGGGGGGACCAGGGAAGGTCCGGGGGTGCAGGGGAGAGGGTTAGGGTCCACTCCCCCTCTTCCCCACTCCACACCTCCCACAGCTCACCCCGGTTCTAGAAACACCACATCTTCCTTTTGTCCCGATAGGGGAGGGGTGTTCTGTGTCCCCCCAAATTCATAACCTCTGATACCTCAGAATTTGTATTTGGAGATTCTTACCTCCATCATTAAAGAGACGACTAAGATTAAATTGGGTCATTAGCATGACTTATCCTGTATGACAGATGTCCTTATAAAAAGGAGATTAAGACACAGACACATGGAGAAGACCACACAAAGACACAGGGGGAAGAGGGTGTCTACACAGCAAGGACAGAGGCCTCAGAAGAAACCAACCCTATCAGTGCCTCGACCTCTGACCTCCAGTCTCCAGAACTGGGAGACAATCGATTTCTGTTGTTTCAGCCTCGCATCTGTGGGGCTCTGTTATGGCAGAACCCTAGCCAACTAACGCAGGGGGCGACAACTCCCTGCCTTTACTGTCCCTGGGCGATTTATCATCCCTCGAGGAACAGTCATCACGCATATAGAGCTGAAGGAAAGGACAAGTTCAAGGTTTCCATGAAGGTAAGTGGGAATTTCTATTTCTATTTACTGCTCATTTATACTTAATTTCTGTTACTAATTTACATTTCCAAGAATTTGTAACACCTATTATATTTGTAATTCCTTTTGAAGATCATCTTTCTAAAATTTCTATTTTTGGTTATATTTTAAACACAGACTCTCTATTAGGATATGTATGTAATTCGTAAAATGTATTTCCATGTCGTGAAGTTTCCCGCTGCCCCGATACTTAATGATTGGGTCCACCGGGACGTGGGGTTACATGCAGACCCAGCCCCGTGAGCTGGGCCTGCCCACGCACGCATCCGGGGCTTGTGGTTCCCAGACACCTGTCTAAGCACGAGAATCGATGCAGTCTTTCACCTCCCTCACTAGTCAGTGAGTCCCCCGGAGCAGAGACTGTCCTCTAGTACTCGGTGCCTCCACAGAACGGCAGTGTGTGCTCCAGGAGAAGCTCCTGGCACCTGGTCATTGAGAGACTGCTCTCAGATTGCCTGTGGCGGAGCCAAGAGGAAATGTCTAGGAGGAACAGAGAGCATCGTCAAGCTCTGGTGGGAGGTCCAAGTCAATGGATGCTCACTGGGGGGGCCTGTGCTCCGGAGGGGCCATTCACACCCCCCCGAAGTGGGAGAGGGCTCCGAGGGAAGAAGAGCACACAGAATATTCAAGCGGGGATGGGGGATGAGCCTCACCCGGCTGGGGGACAGAAGAAGAAACCAGTAAGGACACCGGGAATCCCCGAGAGAAGAGCAGGAGAGGCGGGCCTTTGTGGCGCTCACGTGGTGACTTCCGGGACGAGCGTTCAATCCCACTGGGCCCCAGAGGAGCTCAGTCAGAGATGGAGAGAGCTCTCCAGAAGGTCAAAGGGGAGGCCCCTGGTGAATGGGGAGGGGAGCGTCCTCCACGCAGGGCGAAGACAAAAACGAGCTCTGAGGCTCTCAGTAGGGATGAGGGAGAGGGACGGTGGAGGCAGTGGACAGTCAGCCTATTCGAGGTGACAGGGCGGTGGGGAAAACCAAGGCCAGAGTAGAAAGGAAAATGGCAGCGGAGTTATTCCACGAGTCCACAGTGTTTTAGTGACGGGAGTCAGGAAGGGTAGCACTGGGCAAGTCTGTCGACGTGGGCGCTGCTGACACCTGGGCCGGGTCATTCCCTGTCCTGGGGGCCTCCGCCCACAGACGCCAGGAGTGACAGGACAGCTGCCTTCCAGGAATGACAACCCAAAAGACGCTGCCCAATGTCCCCTCGGGGGCAGACATCCCTCCCCACCCCGAAACCACTGCGCTCAATAATACAAACACGAGCAGGAAAGAGACAGTACATTTCCGGCTCAGAGGGAAAGTTCTTCCTCTCCTCACATAAATTCTGTCCTTCTAGAGAAAGACCAATGAAATGTTACTGGCACCCTAAGTCCTCAACTTCAAATTGTGCGAGAAAATCCAAACAACTTCAACAGCGGGAATTACAGAACAGACTGTCCCGGCTACCGTCAGCGAAAACGCAGAGTCATTTCTTCAGACAGCACTGCTCTTCCATGAGCGCTGCCTACCACTTCCCATCTCATGACCCCCGGGAAGGCGTGATCCGGAGGTTCACGCAGTCCTCTGGAGACACCGTGCCCCTGAACAGGAAGCATGAACTGTGAAATCAACAGGCAGAATCCGTGTCACTAACATCACAGCTGTCCCAGCAAGAAGCACAGATTTGCCGGGCGGGGGGGAGGTATTGGTTTGCTGCCTACCGAACCACCGCACAGCAAACGAGCTTCCCTCCCAGATAAATTATCACCCGATCTGTTTTCATGCAGCGGCCTTAAGCTGGAGGTTTCCATGACCTCAGTGATGAATGAAGAGGCCAAGCTCTGGGAGTGGGGTTTAAATCCAACGTCGATAACTCATTTGGGCTTAGTAAGTGCTGGAAAAAAATTATGCTCCGTCTTTAGAAGAGCTCAGTTCATTTCAAAAAGTCCTTCTAACTGAGCTTTTGATAAATATTTGATGACAGTATAAAGCAGCTCTTTCTCCCATGATCGAAATGATTTCTGTTAGATGTCTCCAAATATTTAACCGACTTCCAGTGACACGGCGAGCAGATGCATTCGGTACCCCGGAACACATCTTAGAAGACGTTTGCTTTGGAAATCCCATCAGTAAGGAACATCGCTTAAAGCAAATGTATGTTTATCGAGGTCGTTTTGTAACGCAAGTGACCGGTAAACACCAAGCTAATTCTTGAGGCTGAAATTAACATATGCCTCCTCTCTTGACCTCTCCTCTTTCCTCCTTGCCCTTCTTCCACCCATCAAATATTCACCGAGCACCTGCTGTAGGGGCATCTGTCTGCTGCTGAAGGTTTAGAACAAATGCCTGGAAGCAGTCTCCCCTGGGGGGATCCTAATGAGACCTCGCTGTTCTCTAAAGGGAAGGTCTGCTCCCTCCCAGGTGAGCTGATCGTCACAGGCTGAGATCAGCTCTCACACGGTGGCTCTGACCACCTGAGTGTCAGGTACCTGTCGGCGGGCACAGCTGGGACTCACAGTTTCCCAGGGTTAACCAAAACTCTGAGGCGTGACCAAATATTTATGGAAAACGGCCTGACTGCTAGGCCACCCGTGGACCCCTCCAAATCCCCTGAACTTGGATTCCGGTGGGCTCTCACTTTTTTTCCACTGATCTCACTTTACAAGGAATGTATTTTATCAAAATGCACACTGCGGAATGTTCTAGAAGCATCCCCCCACCCTCACCCTCACATTTTAAACCATTTTCCAAGAGGAAGTTAGTTACGTCATGGTTAGGAGGGCTTACACCTGAGAGGCCTGTTTTTCACATATATTAATCAGATATATTAGGGACATGATCGTCCCTATGAACACTGGGACACGTAGGTACCTGTGCTGGCTGGTGCAAATTTCCAAACAATTGCTAGCAGCAGCATGTGCCTGTGTGTATTTAATCCTCACGGTGAGTCCCATGAAGGATCTCCTGTCTTCCGTTATGCAGATGGGGAAAGGGAGACCCCGGATGGTTAAAAACTTGTGTAAGTGGCAAACCAGGCGTCTGACTCCACATCCCATTTTAGCCGCCATCTTGCCCCCCTCCTTGCGCGCATCTAGAATGTGGTCGGACCTTGGCTGTTTGCATTTTGTGGATCATCCTCATCTTTGCATCGCATCTTTGACTTTCCTTCCATTTTAGTTTATCAATTTTAAAACTTTTACATTACATTCATTTTTGTGAGCTTCCTCAGCGATAGATTTACATGAAACACGCACAAACAGGTAGACAAGTAAGCAGTTTTCCTTCATCGTCTTGCTGGTAAATGGTGGCAGGTGGGTTGGATGATGAGTCTAAGAGATATTCAGCTGATGGGGAGCTATCCCCAGGACCTGCTCATTAATGGCTCTGGAACTAGCCATGTGGTTGGCTGGAATTGTACTTGGATATCTTAGTGCACACTCAAACTGTGTATCTAAAACTAATATTATTATTTCATCTCCCACAAGACAGCTCTCACTCTTGACTCTCCTGCTTTGCTAATGGCGTCATCGATCGCAAATCCCTCTATCAGAAGCCTGAGATGCCAGCAGCTTGGCCTTCTGTGCCGCCGCCCCTCTCCCCCCAGCCCTCAGTTCCTAAGTCCGCGTCCCACGGGCTCGCTTCTGCCACTCACTTCTTCCTTTATTCTCCCAGGACCAGGATTTACACTCTGACCATTACTTGTCCGAAGGCAGAAAGTTCCCCCAAATAACTGCTGATACCTTTGAGTCCGGCAACCTCGGGTTCAGCCCCAGGTCCTACAACCATCATCTATGTGACCTTGGCTGAGTCACTTAACTTCTCTGGGCGCCGGTTTCCTCATGTGTGATGGGACAATAAGTGCCTGTCTCCCAGGGTTGTAGGCAGGGTGAAATGAAGCAGTTAAGTCAATTCAGGCTGTATCCCTGGGGCTCAGGATTTATTTCTTTTCTTTTATGATGGTTTAGAGAAGCATGTCGCTCTGCTTGACTCGAAAAGCCTCTAGGAGGAAAATGTCAGAAACTGTCTTACGCCCCAGTTCAGAACTTTCTCCCTTTGCACACACTGAGCAGCCTACAGAGATGTATGGCTTTGACAATGACCCGAGTGTCTGACATTTCACCAGTCTTTGAGATTCTCAGTATATTTCGTGAAGAGCAATGGTTTCCTTTCTTTCAGTCTTCAGTTTCCTGTCAGTAGCATGAAATAGGAAGACATTTCTCTCTGCTTACGACACATCACGGGAGCTCTGGTGTTTGTACAAAAATACACAGCAGAGACCTGAACTATTTTCTCCTTTTCCAGTAAAGGAAACTACGGTTAGTTTTGAAGGGTGCTTTACCTACTATGAAACCCTGGCAGAAGGCCTCAGAGAGACTCCTCACCTCTTCCCTAGTCAATTTTGCAGAGTCCCTCTGCTATGGACTGAATGTTTGTGTCCCCTCAAAATTCTTATGTTGAAGCCTGAGCCCCGGTGTGATGGGTTAGGAGGTGGGGCCTTTGGGAGGTGGCTAGGTCGAGTGGGGGGAGCCCTTATGATGGAATTAGTGCCCTTACTCGGAGGGGCTGGGGAGAGCTTGCTTCCTTCCCCTGCCTTCCACCATGTGACACACGGCCAGAAGACAGCCCTCAGCAAGCCAGCAGGAGGGTCCCCGCCAGACGCCTGATCTGCTGCTGCCTTGGTCTTGGCTACACCAGCTTCCAGAACTGTGAGGAGTAAATGCTGTTCGTCACCCAGTCTCTGGCCGTTTGTTAGGGCGGCCGGGGCTCGCTGAGATTGCCTCCAATATTCCATGTCACCCAGCACTGAAACTGTTCGCACGCGTGCCTTTCCCGGACTGTCAACCCGGGAGGCCGGTTCCAGAGGGCCAGGCATCAGCAAGTCACTGGCACCCACCACAGTGGGGAAAGGAAACATCTGCTGGATGTCCTGCCAGCTACGTAAAACCTAGAACCACTGAGCCAGAGACGGAGCCATTAACCCGAGTCCGTGAAGGCGGAAGGAAAATGCTTACTGCTCCTTGCTTTGCCGTCAGCTCAGTGTCCCTAATACACCGGGTGAGCGAGTGTAGGAGTCTCGTGGGTGGATCCCAAGGAGCCTGGGATCTGAGCTGGGGGACGGAGGGAGCCCAATAACGGAGAAACGTTTGCACTCGCGGGCAGCGGTGTCTCTACAGGGCAACTGGGCAAGACCCAGATGTGGCAAAAGGCAGTGCTAGTAACTACCCTCAAGTTACAATCCTGGGTCTGCTGGTGCATTTGTTTGGATACAAAAAATAAAATAAGCTACTACCTTTACTTTTAAATGTTTTTAAAATCAGGTAGTTTTTACATAAATAAATAATTCAATAGAATAATTAAAAAGAGAGTAAGACTACAAATGCTTCATAAAATGGTAGTCCTCTTACCATGGTAGAGAGTAAGTGCTTCCTGGCACCCCTGACTCTCTGCTTCTCCCCTCCCTCTATTTGTTCTGGTACTACAAATGTTTTCTTCTCAAAGCATTGCTGGCCGTGGGTATCAATCTACTTGAGATTGTGAATGAGAGCTAGAGGTCTGGCTTATTACAGCAGTAATATAATCAAAGCAGGAATTTGAATGAAAGTTCATTCCTGTATTTTGGGTTCAACTTATCTAAGTTCTTTTTTTTTAAGATTTTACTTATTGATTTGATGCAGAGAGAAAGAGCACAAGCAGGGGGAGTGGCAGGCAGAGGGAGAGGGAGGAGCAGGCTCCCTGCTGAGCAAGGAGCCTGATGTGGGACTTGATCCTGGGATCCTGGGATCATGACCTGAGCCAAAGGCAGACACTCAACCGGATGAGCCATCCAGGCGCCCCTCGACTTATCTAAGTTCTTAATAATATTTGTTTGAAAAAGATCAGAACAATATACACAATTGCTAAGACCAGCGAAAGCCCGATCATTGATTAGGGCATGCAGGATGGACCTCCTCTAGGATCGGGGCCGTAGAGCCCCTCAGAGGTGGAGCGGTGAGGCTCCCGGGTGCAGCGGAGGGAATGAGGCCACAGGGAGTGGTGTGGCGGGTGGGGAGAACATGCTGGAAATGATCTTTAATTTTTTTTTTTTAGTGAAATGTCCTTTTTCTAAAAATAGTAGTCTCTAAGTCAATAAAAACATACTTGTAACCACAATCTGCTCTCAGGGCTTCCAGGGTGAAGGCCATGGCAGGAACATCAGGAGGCCTGGGTGGCCTGGAAGCAGGTGGGGGTTGGGGGGGGGTCCTGGCAGTGAAGGGCCCCCCGGCCACCGGCTTCCGCCACAGCTCGTGTGTTTCACAGGCGTGTTCATGGAGGGATGAGCGGGGTTAGAATACCGGCCCATTCTCCGTCTAATGCTTTACTTTCTCACAAGCACCTACTTCCTTCAAGGACAGTCAGTGGTCATGCTTGTTATCTTCAAGCTTAAAATGAGAATGCACTGTTTCATTGAAAAAATACAAATGAAGCCAAACAAAGGCAGACATCAGAGCCGTGTTCTGGCCAGGGGCGGACAGGGTGCTACGCGTCTGCGCTCCCTGCGCGTCCCTATGAGGCTCCCACGGGGAGAAAACGAGGCAAAACTTAGGAATGCGAGCTAAATTTCAAAAGGCTTTTATCCAGGTAACTTTGCCTCTTCTTGGATTTAAGAAAAGCACCTCAATCCTTGATCAACCCGATGTATTTTGCAAATTGAATGTCTTTTGTTGCCAAACTAAATATTTGGCTAAACAATGAATAGAAAGGGGTTTTTTTTGGCTTAGAACTAGAGAAACAAGTAGGTAGGTTACAGGTAGGTTACAAAAGGCAGAGGAGAATGTTCATTTCTTAGAACAATAAAATATCCACATTGATACGTATCAAGTGTGTCACGCCCCCCCCCACCCGCCCCATCAAACGTAACACACTTTCCTTGCAGAAGACTTTCTCTGAGCTTCAAAGTATTTCTAGGAGGACCTTACCGAGTTCTAATTAAATGCCCTACATAAAAACACTTCATACTGAGTAAACGCCCCGCGTGGACGTGAGGACATATCCTATTGCATTTGCGTCCCAAACCCTTCTATTTGTTCTACTGGAGGGAGCAATGGTATCAATATGCAAAGCAGAGTGCAAGTCACAACTGTATTGTAAGGCTATTAGCATTTTTATTACCTGCTCTGGCCATGGAGTACTTTGCATATTGATGCAGTGTTCCCCAGAGCCTTATGAAATGGGTATGCTCCCTGTTTTACGTAGGGAAACTGGAGGGTAGAAAGCTCAGCTATTGTAGTCATAAGTGGTCTCACGGGAAAGTCACGCTACCATGTGGAAAACCGGCACTTAGGACAGAGTGGTGACGGGGAAGAAGTCAGGAAGCAGCTCACGGGGAGCTAAGAAGGCCGCTTTGGTGGCGGTGGATGAGGGCAGGAGGGATGGGGCCTGCGGGGCAGGAAAGGGGCGCCAAGGTCAGGCAAGAAGCAGCAGAGACTGAATGGTACCGATTTGAACTCGGCGCGGACGTGAACGTGGTGCGCGGGGGGCGCGCGGAGAAGCAGCGGAAGGACCGGAGCTCCGGACCAGCAGGTGAGCCCTGCCCGCAGCAGCCCTGCTCCGTCGCCGCGTGTTCTCTCTGTGACCTTATGCCCGTTACGTCTCTGCCGTGCCTCAGTTTCTCCTTCTCCATCTGTGACATGGGTGGTTGTGGGGGGATCTCTTAGGCTTGTTAAAAGCAGACTCAGGAGGCAATTTAGTAAGTGGTCACAGACGTCAGGGGGAAAAAGGAGAGGGTTTCCATCAGGAGGAGCAGGTCTGTAAAACAGAGGGAAGGAAGCGAAACGCTGTTCTGGGCAGTAAGGTGGGCACATGCTCTATCCTCCACTGAGCAAGCCCAGGTCACCTCTGTGCACAGAGCCCCCTGCTGGGGACTTCTAGGGGGGGGGACACCACCTCAGAAGATGGGGGTATGGGAGACTCGCTGTCCCTGGAGAGCTGGGAATGCAGGCCTGGCCCCACGCTCAGGATGGCTGATGGTGGGGTTGGCGGGGGGCGGACTATGCAGAGGGGATGGATCATGGATCAATTCTTAGGGGAGGCCCCTGACGAGAGGAGGTGTCAGGGTCCCCCAGAGAGGGACCACAGGCAGCAGGCAGCCCAGTGAAGGACCAGAAGCTAAAGCGGAAGGGCTTCTAGGCGGAGGTGACCACCAGCTCGATCAGAGGCTGCAGACGGGACTCTGAGAATAAGCGTGCAGGGCACACGACCCGACTTGGATTCTGGAATGTGGAAGTACTTCCTGATCTTCAACAGTGGGATTTATGGTGTCGGTGCTCACGAGGGTGAGGGAGGAAGGGGAGGTGCAGAGTGAGGACTCTCGGCCACAGAGTGCCTGAGGGAGGGGAGAGACCCTGAAGAGCCAGGGTCTGGAGGAGGCAGAGTATGACATGTTTGGCTTTAGGGGATGATGGGGGATGTGCCCACCCCACAGCCCCAATGCTGAACGGGCCTTCACGCGGCAGCGTCTCTGAGAATCTCCACTCCAAGGCTCCGCCAAGGGATCAATAAGTGGCTATTGGTGACCTACAGGCTGGAGTGGGTGCAGTCAGGTCACGTACCCTAATTGGCTCCCCAGGAGAGAGCGCCTGCAGAGGCCTCAGAAGCAGGGCTGGGATGAGGTGAGGTGACTGGGGGACCTCCTCAGCCACAGAATTTCAGGAGGCGCCAAAAAGTGCAACAATCATGATAAATGACATCCTCATGTAGTATTTTGAAAATAAAAATTAATGCAGAAAAATCCGGAATCAACTAAAATATCAAAACTCTAAATAAAGGTAAGTATGTGGAACGAATTGTTTTCCTGCCAAAACTCCTACCTTGAAGCCTTAAAACCCTCTCCCCAAGATCTCTTTTTCTCTCTTTGCCCTGCGACGACACAGTCAGAAGGGGGCCGTCTACCAGCAGGAAGAGAGTTTACCAGCCCTTGTATCCTGCAGGAACTTGGTTCTGGACTTGCAGCCACCAGAACCGTGAGGTAGTCCATGTCTGCTCGCAGACTAAGACAGTAAGTGCCCAATTCCTCACAGCCTCGGGCAAGAAGAGAAAGGTCCCTTCCTACAGACAACATTTTATGTTATTTTTTTAATGGTTAACTTTTCCCACAACATTAAAGGTGCTCAAAAAGTATGTTTGCTTCCATTAAAGCCAGGAAAATAAATTTATCATCAGTTTTGTTTTTGGTATTATTAAGGTAATTCAAAGGTACTTAGAATAACGTTGGGGCGCCTGGGTGGCTCAGTCGGTTCATCGTCTGCCTTCGGCTCAGGTCATGATCCCAGGGTCCTGGGATCGAGCCCCGCGTCGGGCTCCCTGCTCAGCTTCTCCCTCTCCCTCTGCCTGCTGTTCTGCCTGCTTGTGCTCTCTCTCTCTCTCTCTCTCTCAAATAAATAAATAAAATCTTTAAAAAAATGTTATACATTTTCAGACCTCTATCTTACAATTTTCCAACACTGTAATGTTCTGCCAATAAAAATCTAATCATTAAAAATACACAATACCATGTATGTGGGGCTACACATTTCTCCTTTCGCCTCTGGCACCAAGATGGCCTGGGAAGGCACTGCTCAGAACCCAAGGTAAGATTCTCCTAAGGTTTCATTTATTGCTCATTTATTTTACTTTTCCTTATTACTAACGTAATGCCTACCCATTAAAAAATAATCTGGAAGCAAACACCCCAGGAGAAGAGCAAATGGAATAGGTACTACCCCCATTCACTTGGGAAACGGTTAGCGTTAGCTCTGAGTCAGATGGTTCATGTTCCAGGCTCTGCCCATGAATATTGAGGAAAAAGAGCAGAGGGAGCTCTGTTCAGCACGCTGCTATTTCTCTGTCCCTCTCTCGGCCCATCCAGTCTGTGGGAGGCAGGTGTGGGAGAGGGAGCAGAGCAGATGGGCTCAGCCCTTCTTTTCCTGGGAGGAATCGGCCTGCCTACAGCAAGCTGTGCTCTGGTAAGTTCTGTTCCTCTGATTGCACCCACCACCTCTGTCTCACAGCAAACCTGTTCCTGGAGCGTCAGGGAGCCCACTGCCCTAAAAGGAAGGGGGAGGGGGTCTTGTTTATTGAACCACGAGCTACCCGGCGTATCTATACACGCACGTACACATACACACGCAGAAACAACACACAACCTAACAGAAAACCCCCTCAAAACGATAGTTAATTGAATGAAGATACTCAATTTTGCCCAAACCACCTTCTCGACCAAATTTCTCAGTGGTCAGCGTGGTTTTTGACCATGTTGTTTTTAATCAAAAGACCAGGAGCCATCTTTTAATGAGTCATCCTAAAATAAACAGCTCTAATCTTCCACACTCTGTCGTATATTTATCTGGTATCAAGCGGCTACCGGATGGGTTGTTTTTTCCTACCCCTGTTGACCAGAGAAAGGAGTTCTGGGAACAGACTCGGAGAAGCCTCTGGAATTCTCTTTTTCTCATTAGGTCTTGGTCACTAAGGTTGAAGCTGTACATGCAGTACAGTTTCTGGGTCAGCGCATGGCCGTTGGGGCCCCAGGGAGGCTCTGTGGGTGGAGCTGAGGCTCCGTGTGCTGTTGGGTGGCCGATAGGTCTGTACCTGGGCGTGCTCCTGGCTGGGCACAGCGCTCAGACCCGTCGCTGCCATGTATGTGCTGCCAATGGTCTTGATCTTCTCGACTCCACTGAATTTCGGCTTGGACAGCAGCTGGGAAGCAATGACAAGCATTCGGTGACTCAACTGGACGCACTTTCTAAAGACAGTCTCAGACTCTAGTTCAGTAATGGGAATACGACGTATTTCAAGCACTGCTTACATACCCTTTGATCTTGGGCTTCGTTGAGAAAGAACACTTTAGAGTGTGTCCTTGGAAGGAAATGCAGTATAACAGTTTACTTCCAATTAACATGAATTACCTTTTAAACGCTGCTAGTGAAGGAGGCTAGGATAAATTATGATGCAAGTGACAATGGCCTCAAATAAATTTCCCAACGTTGGGTTTGAAAGGCTTAGCACAAACATGATTGAGTGGGGAGGGTCTTCCGTGCATGGGGAGGGTGATTTATGACCAATTATAATGCTGAGAACTGGCTTGTGCCTCTGAGCTCTAGATGTAAGGGGAAGAATGATCTAGAATGGCTCCCCTCATTAGCTCTGACCTGAATATTTCTTGTCCCAGTTTCTGGTACCAGTTTTCAGCTTCCTACTGGCCTCCTCCCCATCCAAGTACATTAGGACTTGTGGTGGGATGGAGAATAGGTAAAAATAAGAGCAGAAGCTGTAGTAAAGAGAACGAGTGGAGAGAGGAAGGGAGGGAAACTCTGAAAGGTTCTGTCTGTATCTGCTCAGGAGGACAATGGCACCAACTGAGGACTGGGGACATCCTGACCTTTTGTTGGCAGTCTGGCTTTTGGGCATACTAGTGGGAATCTATTTGCTATGACTTCACCATGAGACTTGAGTCAACCTCATGGTCACAATGGTGGGAACAGAGAAATGCACGTGTCACCCAAGACATTTTGAAGACTGGCCTGAAACCATCATATCACATGAGTAATTTCATCACTGTATTTCAAAGTTCCATGGATCCTGATGAACCTATGTTCATGTATGTCAATTTTGCTATATTTTGCTTGATATCTGCAAGAATGATGTAGCAGCAACATCCTTAAAAGCATAGGCATGTTTGTTCTTACCAGAAAACAAAACACATTATTCTCTATGTAGGCAGAATACTGGAAATTGAAAAATGACACCTGTTTCAAATCTGAAACATATACTCTGTCCCTTCTAAAATATATTATCCCTCATATAGACTTCTTTTTCAATAATAAAGCATGTCATCCCTGCGCAATTCAAGTTGATATCTGACCTTGGAGTATGCCGAGATAGACATGCCAATAATCTACTATGATAAATACATTCATTATCGCTTTTTATATCAAGAGATAAGCAAGCATTTTCCTTGGAGCTCAAGCCTTTTGAGAAAATTCATGAGCACACTGGAAAGACATTTTACTGATATTAATTTTGGTACTTGTTCCTGGGGATCATACTATCTCAAAAATAAACCATATTTCTCTCTCCAAAATTAGTCAAGGACCATAAGAGAGCAAAAGGCTTTAATTTTTAGCCAGCCGCCATGAATTACACCCAAAGATATATTTCAAGATATGTCACAAGATTGGACTAACTTCAAATGCAATGGCCACAAGAATGCCAAAGTGTGGGACGGGGGCCACCCCTACCTATCAAGGGTAATTCTCAAGTACCTACATCATCAAAGTCGGCGATGATCTCATTCAGGAGCCGAAGGCATTCCAAGCCCTCCTTGTTCACATCTGACTCTGTGTAGAATTCTTTGAAATCCGGAATAGAGGCAAACATGACGCAGACACAGTCATAGGACTGGTGGTATAATTCCTGCCCGGGAGAAAAGGAAGAGCTGAGCACTAAGAAACCTTCTCAACAAACACACTCTTGAGGCAAGTGTTTCTTTATGTTAGAACTGGTGAAGAAATCACCCAATGTCCCACTCCACCTCCCCCAAACCAGCCCCGAGCCCATTCCAGACCCTGGCCATTGGTGGGAGGTAAAGGCTTCTAAGGAGCAGGAGGCAGGCTGAGTCCTTGACACAGTGCTTCCACTGCCACTATCAGCTAATAGAAGGTGTCCTTCCAGTAAAATCCTCCCTGCCATTTCTACCTCAGACCATGACAAGAGATCACAGACTTCTGGCTTAGGAAAAGAAGTATCCTTTAAGCAACTGAAAGCAAACAAAATGATCTCTCAAACTACTCTATTGGCCTAAAATGACTTGTGATGGCTATACCCCTTGCATTGAGGTCTTTATGCATTTTATTTTTTAGTGTCTCCTGAAAGGAGAAGATGAAACCCATCAAGGTACTTCTCAATTACACCAGAAAGATCCAGTGAAACTCTCCAGGTTACTTATTCATACAGAATCAAACACCAACACTATTTATTCAAGATAGCTTTTCACTTTTAAATCGAAAGAAGCTCATAGTTCTTCATCCATAGACATGAATAAAATTACAATGTCCTGTCAATACAATTTTAAGGTGTTTCCTTAATGTTTTCAACATACAACCTTCAAGTTCAGCGACGGTTTCAGAAAGGAAGGGTTGTTATGTGGGCATAGGGGCCGATCCTGGTTGAGGAGCTGTCCTCCCACTGGCGCTGGCTCATCAGGGCCCACAGGTGACATGACACGGGCAGGAAGGCCAGGCGCCACGGTGGGCACAGCGCAGTGTGGGAAATAGCCCCTCCACCAGGGACTGTGAGGAGCGTTCTGTTAAACAAGATGGCCGACCTCAAAGTGGAGAAAGAATACAGGCGGCTGGGGCTTCCTGTGTGCCTGGCAAGGGGAGAGAATCCACTCCTCATGGACGGTATCGTGAGCTCTGCTCTCTGGGGCACCCAGGGAGGCAACACTTCAACAGCCCTGTAAAGGGCTCTCAGAAGAACCTCTCAGAAGAACCGTTCTTCCCCCACCGAGGTCTCATAACAAACACATCAGGACAATGGCGACATATGAAGGTTACAACCACTTCCTAAAAAAGCTAGACTTATGTCGGCTTTCTGTTCTCAGGGCCAACCACTCTGTAATGCCTTCTGCTCCTGCCTCACAATCTTCACAAAATACATGAACAATGGAACAAGGTTTTTCTTTTCTACTTGGCTCTCAACATGGTTGAGTTGGCTCATTGTGCAGACCGGTACTTTGTCTGAGAAGTTGTTTTTGTGAACATTCATATCCTGGGAAGGCAACATGGGGCAAATGTGATGGCCAAGCTTAGATTTTGGTAATGCTGATGAAGCCGAGGAGTCGGGGTACAGGGGAGAGAGAACCCTCTAGAAGCCTGTTCTAGTTAAAAATGCGTTTTATAAAAGAAATATGCATTTCACTGACTTCCCTACTCCTCAGGAAAAGGAGTACCTCTGCAAGACAAAGAAGTGTTTTCTGTCCCCTGCATTTTCCCCACTGTCTGCTGACACTGGCCAGAGCGATCGTCTGGGGAACGATGATGATGACAAGAGGAAGGCCGGGAATGGGCAGCACTGACCGAACACCTGCTGCCTGAACAGTCCACAGTCTTAATTAACCTGCTTCTGACTACAGTCCTACGGGGCTGTGCTATTATTCTCAATGTACAGAAGGGGAGACTGAGGCAGAGGGTGGTTACATTACTTGCCCAAGGTCGCAGTTACCAAGTCTGACGCACACTTGACTCTTACAAACACTACACTTTACACGTGAACCTGCATCTCCCGATGACCACAGACCATGCTGCTTAGATTCAGGGGCAGTGCGGGCCTCCCACCGTGTGCAGATCACGTGACCTTTTCTCCTTTCCCCCGAGGTCTTGAAGGGCGGGTGGAAATGGGAGCCAATGAAACGTAAGTCTGAACGGACCGGCAGTTTGGATGAGGGTCCATTTTAACTGCACTGGTTTGGAGTCTGATGAAACAAGGTTTATCTGTTGGAAGGAGTCTGGCGTGTTCTCTCGTTCCGCTGTCCTCAAAGAGGAACGCACGGGATAGTCACCAGTGGGTCTCCCCTTGACCAAATGTCCCCTGGGGTTGGCTCCAAGCATGTGTATGCTTTGGAAAAGGTCCATGGGTTCTTCTGCTGTGCAGCCTACAGGCTAAATGAAGAAATGGAAGGTCAGGGGAGCAGGGTGACACGGCAAGCCTCCCGGCTGGCCTCGGGACCAGGACTAATCTCTGGAGCCCTGCTCAGGCACTCCGCAAGTGGTGAGTGCTGCTGGGGGCTTGGGCTGCAAACCGCTCACCCACCCTCTCTACGGATCAGTCACTTGGAACCTTTGGGGAAACACCAAGGATGGGCATGGGTCTCTGGCCCCGTGATCCCTGATTCAGGGCTCAAGGACTATTCTCGAGAAACAGGGAAACTTCCCCAATGGGAAGCTTCATAAATTCTCTGGAGCCAGTGAAATATGCAGGGGTCAGAAACATACCCTAAACTCATGAGAGGTTCCCTCAGATCTCTGGGTTGAGCTTGGGGCCAGAGAGGACCACAAGCTGATGGCCTGTGCTTGTCGCATATTTCTAGAGGATCTGGGCATGGGAGTAGGGCAAGTGGGCAGCCTTTGAGGAGACTTTGGAATTCAAAGTCTAGAATGAGTGACTCTGGCTGGGCACGCTGCTGCCAGAAGGTATCACCGAGCTTTGCAGTAGAAATGAGCTTAGGTGTCATTTCAACACTCGCTCACACATAATCACTCTGCCAAACAAGCTCAAGCAATTAAAAAATAAAAACAGAACAACTGCGTCTCTGTGCCCACTGCCCCTTTTAGTTTGCTGAGTGAGACCCGTTCTTCTCCTACCCAACCCAACCCCGGACGAAGACTTGGGACAATCCCGTGACTCTTCAGTCACTCTTGGGTGATTCAAGTCCTCTTGTCAATAATTAAAATGCCCAGCCCAACGAGTGGTCAAAACTTGGAACCTGGCTGAACGTGAGGCTCTTCTCCTTCAGCAGCTCGAGACTGCTGCAGTGGGGGCAGTCGCTGGGGGGCTGGGGGCAAGGGGTGCAACTGGCTTCTACACTCTCCCTATTCATGTGTCGACTTTGACCCTCCCCAACTCACTTAGTCGGGCTTTGAAGACCTCTAGGGTGTAGGCCGGGGAGAGAAGGAGGCGTCTGATGGGGCAGGAAAGCACTCCATTGACTCCCTCGCGCTCCTGGGGCACTCACGCCTGGGGGCACTCACGCCTGGCCGACATTGCCATGGCTTATTTGAAGACTCCCCATTGCTTCCTCCATCACTGAACATCCCCCCTGAGGTTCCCTTGCCTTGGATGATACACTCCGTCCTGCCTGGGACCACCCTCTGCCCCAGGCTCTCTGACTGTTCTTCTAGCTTCTCTGCTGGGGCCTGTTCACCCCCCCAGGTGGCTCCGTAGAACAGCATCTCCAAGAACCTGATGCCAACGGTCTTTCTCTTGCTCTGTCCCCGAGCAACGTTCAGCCTCCTTTGCCCTCCCAAGCCCTGACAGTTACGTCCCCACCCACAGCCCCAGCTCTCCCGGCCCAGACGCTTTGATCAGTCCCTGCCCTCTGCATTTTCTACTTGTCGGGGACCTGCCTGTCACGTGTGTCCCCCAGAGGTAGGCGTTTTCCGAGGATACCACTCAGTGGCCCCAGCACAGGGTACCCACGGCAGGTTCTGGCCCATGCACAAGGCCGGAGGGGAGGGAAGATTCCCGGGCGGCTGACCTTCCACTAAGTTCTGTCCAGCACCCCTCCTCCAGGCTCCTGCCCATTCCTACGCTTCCCGCGAGGGAAGGGCTGAGAGTCATGCAAGCCGAGTTCGGGAAGGGCATTTGTAAGCGAGCAAAGGGTTCAGTGTCCCCTCTGGAACATGCGAGCTCCCACTTGTGGGTCACAGGATCACTTTAGCATCTGCCCTGTGTGCGTGCGTGTGGACGCGTGCCCCCACACACTCATATCCTCCCTCCCGGGGGCCTGCTGCATGCTAGGCTTCACGCCCCATGTTCGGACCCACAGACAAACAACACAAGCCCTGCCCTAAGGAGCTCGGGTCTAGCTGGAGAGAGCGCCAGCGGAGAGAACATGAGAACAAAGTATGATTGCGGCTGCTTGGTAGCCAAGAAAATGTTCGGAACTGCCACTAGCACTCAGTTTCCAGACTCCCAGATTAGTGCTCTCTCCTCCTGACTCATTTCGTGGCCAGGTGGACCTCTCATCCCCCATCTTCCCCCGCCCCCAGTTGACCTATGTGCTAACCATTTAGCACCTGGGTCCCCAATTGTCACCTAATGCCCTAATTTATGCCAGGGTGTCTAGTAATTAGACAGCATGAAAGCCCCTCTGGCGAGCCGGGCGGCAGTCTAGCCTGACTCTACAAGGAACATGGTCAAGGGGTCTGGCTGGGGGGGGGGGGTGGCGGCGGGGGCCCACGGCTGGGAAGGACGGTGCTGTTTGCGCACCTGGCGAATCCCCGCAGCCCCGCAGGGACGTCTGGGTCCCGTTCTGATCAAGCCTCAGCTCTCCCGTAATGAGGCTGCCTGACTCGGAATCGCAAGCCACCCTTACCACCTGGAGACACGGCACAGGGTCCATTCGGTGACAACTGTAGTCTTTTCAACGAGTGATGAAAGCTAGCTTTGATGTCGGCTAAAGAGCCCTCTCGCAACGTTCCAGCTACACCACGGCAGTTTCAAGGGCCCGGGTCCCGGCACACAGGGTCTCTCCCCGAGCCTGAAGGGCCTACTGCCCAGACCTGGCCAAGACCCTGGGCAGCCGAGGGAATGGGGAGGCTGGCGGAAGCGCTCAGCAAAACAGCTACCCCGAGGGAAGGAAGAGGCGCCTGCAGACATGAGCTGTGGCTCTGCCCACGCACGGGGAGCACAGGCAGAGTGAACAGGTTTTCGTCGAAATCAGAAGTTTCGGGGATTGTTATTGTGATTAAATCATTCTCTACTTCTGAAGGGAAATTCATTTCCTCTGAACATCCATGTGGTGGGCTGGAGAACCAAAAAGAGCTGGAAGGCTCTTTGCTAACATCGGTCCTGGCCAAGGTCACGTGTCATGTTCCCAAGGAATGTTCCAGAAAACCATGCCTTGGTTATGCTTATGGTGAAACGGAAAGGCATGCTCCTGCCCCCCTCCCCGCACCCCCTCCCCCTCTGGCTCTAAAAGTAAAACCTGGGGTCTCTGCATTCAAGAAGGCGTGGGTGCTCAGCCCACTCCCCAGAGGAGGAGCTGGGAAGGAGGAGCTGCCAGAATCGAGGGCGAAGAGATTACATTGGGGTTTGCTCTCCATTCTCTTTGGGCCATGTAAAGGGTGGGGGAAGAAGACTTCCTTGAAACTATTAATAAATTCCAGTGGGCAGCGATTCTTAAGGTTTGCATAAATCTGGGGTATTTACTTCCAATATAACTAAAATTCAGCGTTGACTGCATGCAAGGCACCGCTCCAAGAGCTTGGCGTGAATTACTTACTGCTTTAAAAATCAGTCCTGGCCTCTGAGAGGATGGAGGCCTGGGTCGCACAGCTCGGAAGTGCCAGGGCTGGGGCCAGACCTGTGCTCTCAGCCAGAAGCAGGGCCCAGCGGGTGGAGGAGAGCTGGCCCGGGGAGCAGGCGGGCCGGGCATCTCTTCCCTTCCAGGGGCCTTGCTCTTGGGTGCAGGGCTCTCCCACGGTCCCCCCCGTCGGCGGCGCTCTGCCATGCCTGCTCTAGAATCCAGCCGAAAAGATCCCTCTCCAGGGACTGCACCGTTCCACAGCCGGACCTCCTTAGGGAGAGAGAGCGCTCATGCAGGGGGCATCTGCTCGGCCCTCACACCCGGGGGCCTTGACAGGATCTGAGCCATCAAAGAGCACACACGCCATCACCGCTCAGCCGCAGAAGGCCGCGCCGCAGCAGCCTGGCCGGCCTGCGGTTCTAAGGCCAGGGTTCCCCCCCGTTGGGGTGGGGAATGGTTTCTTCTGTCCCGGGACGGTCAGGCGAGGACAAAAAGTCTGATGGGGACAGGGGAAGGCGGGCAGCCAACCTGTCAGGAAGTCAGAAGGCCGAGGCAGGAGTTTGCTATGTTTTATGAGTCTCCTTATAGTAACCTTGTTAGGAGTTTTGGGGGAAAAAAACCCAAAAAACATAATCGTCCCCTACTGAGACTCACGGTGGGGGTGCTCAGGAGTGTTAGAAAGGCGGACTTAGTGATTCTCTTTCTTGTTCGGCCCTGCACAGCGAGCTCTGTTTTGCATCCAGGCTCTTCCCCAGGAGGCTCATAACCAGAAGAATCTCCTACACCCAGCGTTTGATCTTCAGCACCCACAGAGCACGGGCTGCCTTGGAGCAGACAGGGCGGGCCGTCCTGACAGCGTGGGGCCCGACGGGGGTCCCTGAAAGCTTTCAATCCTGCAGACTTACAGCGGCAGCCTGTGTCGCTCCCCCCACATTTAACCCACAAAACCTGGCGGTGAAGTATGGGACGTCACAACCGAGGGCAGCTGTGTGCCGTCTGCCTCCCGACAGGGCCCCCTGCTGCCCGCAGCTGCGCAGAAGGAAGCCGCTGCGTCAAGGACCGTCTGGTTGGCCTGATGCTCCCTGTGTAAGATCCCGTGTGTGACGCTCTACCCTCCTGAGCGAACTCCGCAGCTAGGGAAAACACAGCTAATGACGTGGGGCATCACGGCACCCGGAGCCCCAACCAAAGACCCCTGCCGTGGGGCTGCGGCTCCGGGGCCTGGAGCGGCCCGTGGCAGTGAGTTAGGGAGCTCTCTGAAACGGAGCGCATGCTTCTTTCCCTACACGGCTGCAGGAGGCTGGGTCCGGGCTCTGGCTTCTGCCGGTGGGGACCAGCCATCCTTGGGAGCCACCGGCGGGCTGCGGATTCCCTGGGCCCCGAGACGTATTCCAAGTACACGCAGGGGTGAAGGGGCCCTGCGTGAGCCCCCCCAGGAACTCCCTTTCCTTATCTGACAAAGACGGAAACAGCACAGAGCTGATGTTGTGACATGATTCCTACTTGGTCCCTGAAGAGTTCCCGAAATGCCCACGCAGAGGGAGCGCCAGTCAGGACTCAAGCCCATGGGGCCACCCCTGCCCCCACGACAGCCCTTCCCCAGGGACCCCCCACCCCCCCTGGGTGGTGAAGGCTCCAGGAGACCCTGTGTGGTTCAAGTCTTAAAATGGCAGCACTAATGAGACTTGAAGAGAAAGGTCACCCCTCTCTGGAGGCACTTGAGAGTGCTAAGGTCTGGCACACAGTAGGGCCACTCGGGAAATGGATGCGTCAACGTCCGCTGCCAGCACCAATGCCCTCCTCATACCCACCCTGGGGGCTCAGGGCGATGCGACGCATCAACGTCCCAGACCCCACCCAATGCAAATGCAAAGTCAGGCCCAACTCTTCTCCTTTTATGAGTGGGGAGACCGGGCTCGGCCTGAGGATGTGGCCAGGTCAAGTTCCCGGGACAGAGTCCAGGCGTGGTTGTAGGTTTAAGCCCATGCTATCTACCTCTAGGTTTCTTCCCCTGACCCACCCTGCCATTCCTATGACTTCCAAAGAGGCAACTGTGTTCAGACATTTGCTTAGAAGAAGTGCGACTGATAGGGAAGGACAGAGACAATCCACAGATTCCCCAGGTCTGGCCCAGGGAGAGGTCAGGAGACATCAGGGGGGGGTCTACAAGGGGTTGGGCTGATCCCAGGGGCCTTCTCAGGGCTTGAACTAGGCACGCTTCTGGCCAGAAGTAGCCTCTTGCAGCCAGAATATTCCCACTCTCTCCCTCCCCAGCCTCCCTTCCCCCCAGCCCGTTTCTAGAACTTTCTTTTCAGTTTTGGAAGCCACTTCCTCACAGTGGTGGCCCTTCTGGACTCACACATTTATGCCAGTGTGCTTGCAGACAGGAGGATGCTGTCCCCTCCAGGTGATGGGGCCACCTCTGTCTCATTCATCTCTGTGTCCAGGCCCAGCACCGGCCTGGCCACGGGGCAGGGCCAACATTCGGCACACGCTGAACTTATGAGCTGAACCGAGAGCTAGGCAGACAGACATAGAGATGCTCTATGTTGCTACTGAAAGCAGGTGGCTCCTTCTGAATAGGGGCAGGGATGTCCTTATCTGCGACCAGCAGGCAGTCAGGTGCCAAATGACCGACTGCCTGCAGAGAGCAGCAGGGGAAGAAATGGAAAAGTGAGTGGTCCACAGTCAGTGAGACCTGCGGTGGGACCCTGACCGGCTCGCCACGGCCAGCACGCTTCCAGGAGGAAGACGGCGAGGACGTCCAGCACCTCACTCACCGCGCACTTTCTACCTAACGACAACTGTAAATACGCTCAGGGGATGTACTGCTCCGAGCCCTCTCACTTCGGATTGCTTTGTACCCTAGCATCATGGAGGTGGGCTTCTCTACTAGCAAGTTCATGCATCTGCAAGCTTCCGGAGCCGTCGTCTGCTCCCGATCCCAACCGAAAACCTCCCCAAAACACAGATCGCACCTCATCTCCGAAACCCCCCACGGCGCCAAACACAGGCCTTCGCACACAGTGGGTGCTCAAACATGAGTTTGCCCCTGTCCATTCACCTGCGGACTCTCGTAAGTCAGGAACGTGAACGAGATTTCGTGACATCTGATTTCATAAGCCATTTTGACGTGACAATGACACCCTGGTCTTTCCAGTTCTACTTAAGGATCCCTCCCCTCAGAGGCTCCCAGAAATCGCCATCGGTATCCATTCGAGCGAGCAGACTCAAGTCTCGGACCTGCTCCCGTATGGATAACGTCTCAATTCTGTCTACGTCCTATCTTTGAAACTCTAAGGCCCTCTGAAGGCTCTCGGGGAAGCTGCGGGCCGTGGGATGCCTGCTGGAATTGTGCTGGTTAGGGAGGCGGCCCTCGCACCACGGAGAGGCCACTTTTGTGACTTGTTGGGAACCCCAGAGCCTCCCGTCGCATCCTGAGAACTTCCCGTGATGGGGAAGAAAAACTAGGAATAACGAATCCACGTTCGGAGGGGAGTCTAGCTCACTCGTCCCTGCTGACATCCCCATAAACCCATCAGTATCTTCTCAAAAGGGACCAGTCGAGGCCACTGGCGGACATCTGCAGCCCGCAGGTGTCTGAAGGACCAGCGGCCTCCAGGTCCCGGCTGGGACCTGCTCGCCCTGCCCCAGCCCACCGCCCTGCCCCAGCCCACCGCCCCGCGGCGCCCCACCTCGTTCTTCAGGCTCCGGGCCAGGAAATGCTCCGCCACGTGCGCGGGCAGCACGTTCTCCAGCAGCACGCGGTTCAGGTTCTCCATGGTTTCTATCTCCTCCCGCTCTTTTTTGAACTTGTTCTTCCATAAGAAGTCTAACCTACAGTAATATTCACTCTGTTACAAGAGGACACAGAGGTAAAGAAACGATAGGGCATCTTGTCCTGCCAGAGAGCGGAGGTTTTAAAGAGAAAACAAAAAGAATGAAACAAAACTGAAAAAAGAACCCCCCCCACAGAACGGTCTCCCTCCCTACGAAGCCCGCTGCTGCCCCGAAGTGTCTCCCCGCCAACCCCTCACCTGCACTGGCGAAAAAGCAAGTTCGGGAAAGAATGAGCCTTGGGGACGGGATGGGGCGGGGGGGGGGGGGGGGGAGGTCAGTGACATGGGAGGCTTCTTGCAAAATTATGTTAATAAAAGATGGCTCGAATTATCTTTTGAGAAGACGCATAATAGGATATAAACAGTGAACATGAAAAATGGGAAATACATTAGCCGAGAGTGCACTGTTGGATAATTTGCATTTAAAAAATAAGTTTTTTTTTTTTTTTTTTTTTGGTGGCAGTTTGCCTTGACTCTTTGAAAATCAGTTGTCCCCCACCCCAAAATTCTGAGATTAAGTATTCATTGAAAATTTTGTCTTTCTTCATTTAGGACGGCACTGTGCTGAGAGAATGACATTGTATTTACACAGAAGTTCATGTGGGTATCATTTAATTAAGATGATGCCTGCCAGTAAAAATGTACGTGTTCATGCTTTATCATGAAGTGAAATTTACTGTTTTTTAAAAACTGTTATTATTAATGTACAGATAGAGAGGCCTGCTTCCTGTCAAAGGGTCTCTTTGATTTTGGCATCGTGTTACGTCTGCTATGGGGTAAATAACTTAATATGGTGAAACAGCCCTAAAAGAACCTTCCTGTGAAACAAGGGCCTAATGGGGTGCATTTCAGCCAAATAGTAACTTCCTGACCAAAAAAAAAAAAAAAGCAAAGAAGAAATCAATGCTGGGGGTTTGTTTTATTGGTTTGATTAATTATATTAGTGTAGTAAACACACACACACACACAGCCTCTCGTGCACAGATGGCAATTAAAAAAATTCACATTTTGAAACCTGAAAGAACAATCATTCATCATTTAGGTTTGATTCAAACCATGTATGATATGCTCAAAAATTATTCCTCCTCCTCTCGTGTGGAATTTATTTTTACTTCGTAGAGAGATTTTTTTTTAAAGATTGCAAATGAGGTATTTTTAATGTTTGCGTATATTAAATTTTTACATTAGTGCCAAATCTTCCACACTGTGCACATCCTGCACATCCTGCCCTGCGCTTCCTGGAAAATGCCCCTCGCTTGGAGAATAGATTATTTGTTTGGGTTTTAGGGGATGAACCAGTGGTGTGGCTGGTTCTAAACTGAGATGACTTGGCAATCCGTGATGGCGGCATCGAGGAGACCCAGAGGCACACTCGAGGTCAGACGAAGTGACCCGGGGAGGAACCCGGGGGGGGCAGGGCAGGCAGCAGGCCCAGCACAGGGGACTGCGTGGGGTTTCCAGAAGCCTTACTAAGGGGTGGCTCCGGCCTCCCCGGTGACCGAGCCTGCATCATGGGCAGCATCTGGTAAGTCTCTTATGGAAGGAATAGAGGCACTTTGGGACCAGGTCCTCTGGACTGAAAGCGACATTCTGGCAAGCATTTACCTCTCACCTCCCCAGGGCATCTGCTTGAGGACCCTCTCCTTGAAGGACAAGCCCATTAGAAACTCACGGAGAAAACCCCAATAGGAAGACAGATGTTTCTGTCCCAAACCAGTTGAATGGATTCAATGGTGCCCCCAGAAAGACAGTTCCAAGTCATCATCTCCAGAATCTGGGACGGTGACCTTCTCTGGAAATAGACTCTGCAGGTGTAATTAACTTAAGGATCTCAGGAGGAGATCAGGCGGGATGGAGGGTGGGCTGTCAGTCCAATGACTGTGTCCTTATACAAGAAAGGAGAGGGGGATCTGACACAGACACCCGGGGGCAGGCCGGATGGAGGGTGCAGTGGATGGCCACGAAAGCCACTGTCTCCGAGACTCTGTATGTCCCTTCAACTAGAACAGCAGTCCTGCCTTGTGAACCTCTATCCCCACATCCTCACCCATCTCCCAGAGTCTGTCTGGGGCTACTCCACAGTTCTCAGGGCCCAGATCCCATGCAGAGACGTGGAATTTGCCCTTCGTTTGCGCTGGCAAAGACGAGAGAGAACAGGAAGAGCCTGGAAAAGGCACCAGGCCATCTCTGGGAGCCTCACTGCTGTCTTTCACACCGGACACAGCCTCGAGGGCAGTTCTTGCTTTGTCTAGTTCTGAAAACAAGCTGAAGAACTACAGGGACAGAAGAGGTGGTCCCGGGAGGGGGGTGAGGGGGCAGGCAGCATGTGATTCCACGCCTTCCTGGGCTCTGAAGCCTTGTACACGGGGACCTCAGCCTACCTGAGGCCACCAGACTGCCACCCGCCCAGATCCATATCCTGAAGGAGCCCACCCAGAATGGACACCCTCAGTGCAGTGTTTGGTCATTTAAATTCGGGAGAAATACAGAGAATCTTCCTTTCGCAAAAGAGGCCCTTGAATTCAGGCTGGCATTTCTATCGCAGACTGTATTTCAATACAGAGAGTAGAACCCCAGCTCTTTTCCGGGAGGTGTGTTACGGTTTTATTAAGGTGTCTCAGATGCCCAGATCAATATTTAGCATGCTAATTTGCTCGGAAAGCAAAAACATCACCATCACTTCAAAAAAGGATGGTCATGGGGCAGGGGAGTCATGAGGACAAATGACAACAAAAATAAGTTGCAAAATGTCCGTACTATTATTTAAAAAAAAAAAACACCTTGGGAAATCAGTGACCCTGAGTCCACGCCTATTTATGAAACTTAAAAGCCTTATTTTAAATATCACACATTTGTGACTTATTTGTATTTTCAGAAGCACTATATCACAAAAACTTGGGACGTTCCTGTGAGCCCAGAAGACGTGGGAACTTTGTCCTGGCTCACCCTGGCACGTCCCAATGCCAGCTGTTAGAGAATGATTGTTAACGCCATCACCCCTGGAGGGAGTGGTGACTTTTCAGGCCTCTAGGTGTGTATATGGCCGGCTGTCAACGTTAGTGACAAAACAAGCAAAGACTCCCTGTAAGACTGGGATCAGAGCTATTATGTTAGATTATGCCATAATCTTGAACCCTTTGGGTTGTTTATCTCATGTCAGAGAGTGATCAGGGATCAGGGGCAGCCACCGGAGGCAGCAACATGTACACGTATGGAGCAGTACTGCATGCTTATCATCTCAGCGACCAATAAAAGAGTGGGGAGAATTCAGTTTGATCTCTAGCTCCTTAAAATGTATTGTTGTGAAGCAAGCTTGAGTGATCACTCTAGGAGAAGAGAGTGTTGGACCAAACATCCCTGGGATGAAATGGAGAAACAGGAGACCCCGCAGAGGGGGCCGCCATGTTTCCGGAAGAAGGATCACGTAGGTGATATTCTGCACGGAAGCCCATTTCTTTCCCGTCTGTCACTGCTAATAGGGTTTCCTGAGAGTGGACATGCCTTTTCTCTGTGAGTGAGAGCAGAAAGCAGGTCAGTAGTGGAGAAAGCCAGGTCTCGGGAGAAACAAATGAAATCAGGAAAAAAGAACGGGCATGGTTTAATGGGTTAACTGAAATGGGCAGAGGGTCAAAACTACAAGCCAAAGAATGCAGAACCAAGCACGTGCCAGGGATGGGGGCAGGGTGGGATGGGGCGGGGACAGGGGTGTTCTAGAACTCTGCAGCAGGACAAAAGCTCAGCTCCAGGGAGAATGGAGCTCCCAGGAAGGCATGAGGGGAGAGGACAGTGTTTCTGGGCTGCTGGACTGGCAGCCTCCCATCTGGCCTCTGCGCTCACTGTGCATTATTAACTTCCTACTGTTTAAGTGTTTGGAGACAGCTATATAATTTAATTGGCTTTGCATCTTAGTTGGTTGTTTCTATATAAATCGCTTTTCTATGTCACATCATCCATCCAAGAATTCCAAACAAACTTTGGTGAAGGCAGAGTGTGTGGCGTGGAATGAGTCTTCGTTCTTTGCGCAACTGTCCTTGTGTGCAGCTAGAGGAAGAATACTGTCCTTGAAAATCCTGCACCCACAGCCTCTCCTTGGAGACTAGAAGTAGGGCGGGAACCCAAGGAGGGACAATTCCCTTCACATCACAAAAGACGATTTTTGAACAGAGGACTATATTTCTAGGAGTGATTGCAAGTGATGGCAAAGGTACTTATACCCACTTCTAAGAAAAAGAAATAGGCCACGCATTCTGAAATGCAAACAAAACCCCAGCGAAGGGCGTATTTTTCCAAAGAGCGTCAGCTACTGAGAGAACATTCTTGTCAGCTTACAAAACCTACTGCGTTATTTTGAGATTTAGCAGGAAATGGACTCACATCTCTACCGTTCGCAAAGTTTGCCTCTTGTGGAAGAAATGAGAGACCTTTTCCCTTTTGTCTGTATCTACACACGTACACCCATGTTTCTTGTAAGTGATAAAATTATTCTGCTGTGTTTGCATTTAAGTAGCTACAAGGCACATCAGCAAAGTATTATCATTATTATCACTGGGTGGACTCCTTTTTAGAATTGAAATAGAGTCCACGTACGAGCCAAGTATTATTAACACAGCACTTGAGAGGAAGTTACGTGAAAAAGAAATGTCTTACCTGTCTACCCAGAACAAGCAGTGTGACGAAGAATATAAAGAGAGACACTGAGCCCATGGTCTTCAGGTCTTTCCAAATGCCTGGTCTATTAGAGAACAAACAGAGAGACAGACAAAAACAATACAAAAAAACATACATACAGGACTTAGAATCCGTGTATCAACAACTTGAGAACCTCCAGCGCACGTTTTTCTACTCCAGCCAAAAACACACCTTTCAGATACATCCTCAGGCCCAGGTCGCATCCAAACCAAACAAAATAATCCCTATTTTGAGAGCTCAGTAACAGGAGATGCTTTCAAATTAACATAGACTTCTTACTTTATCTCCAAGCTCTAACGAATATAAAAGGAAAGAACAGAGGCATGTGAATAATATTTTCTTTCTTTCTGAGATCAACATGGGTAATTTGACATAGGATTTCTTCAACCATTAAAGTCATCACTCTCAGAAATTGACAGTCATGTCAGGTAAAAAAAAATGAAATTAATTTCTACCAGCTACTGGTAGACGTCTACCAGTAGGGAGATTAATTTCTACCAGCTACTCTCACCTACGAATTACATACTATCTCATAACTTTTTTTGGCAGGAAGTTCTCAGGCCCTCTTCCATATGGTTTTATAATACAAAAGCGAGACACAGATGGGAACTCTTGGTCCTCTGCCCCGTTTCCCCTTGGGTCCAGGTAGACCTCAGTCATTGATCCCTGCCCGTGTCCTCCACCACAACCTTGTACTCAATGGTCACCCCCATTCCTGGAGTCGGCATGCATGGTGGGCATGGGATGCCCAGACATTCCTTCCCATGTTATTCTGGGTGTTTCTGTGAGAGTGTTTTCTGGATGAGATTCACATTTGAATCAGTAAACTGAGTAAAGCAGATTGCCCTCCGCAATGTAGGTCAGCCTCATGCCATTAGTTGAAGGCTTTAGTAGAAGAGAAGGCTGACCTCCCCCCGAGTAAGAGAGGATTCTCTCTTGCCTGATTGCTTCTGAACTCAAACCCTGGCTGCTCCTGGCTCTCCAGCAGCTTCTAGCCTTCCGTCTCCAACTGGGCCATTCACGACTCACATTTTGGATTTGCCGGCCTCCAAGATCGTGTGAGCCAATTCCTTACGATAAACCTGTTAATTGATATATATTTATATAGGATGTTTATATCCTATTGGTTCTGTTTCTCTGGAGTTCCCTGACTAATACAGCGTGGAAAGAGACATCTCTTGCCATCCCTGGGGAGTCCCACGTAGTTGACAGATGATGCATCTCCCACATATAATAGTGAATAGGACTTGAAAAAGAAATTATGTAATAAGACTTGAAAAAGAAATTATGACTATGTATGGACATATGTCACATAAGCAGCATAGATCATGTGTAATTAAAGAAATACCAGGTAATTACTTTCTGCTTGTGAGTTGCACCTGCTTTGAGGTTTTCCTGTTTCTCTACCTAGGGTTCAAGGGCTGATGACATAAGAGGAGTCCATGGCAGTGAAAGGGCTCAGGTGGGCTTTGGTGTGGGATCATCCATGGAGGAACTGAGGCTCCTCTGCTCTATCAATCTGGGGGACCTGGGTTAACCTCTTCAAACCTCACCCTTGTCATCAGCCAAAGGGGGTCACAGTGCCCATCTCAGAGGCTGTTCTGGTCACTACCAGTAGTGATCAACCCAGCACAGGGCTTGACACATGGGAGGCACTTCATAAATGGCCCTCATGAGTTTCAGTACTAGCTGCAGAGTGACAAGGGAGGGGATGGAGCTGGAGAGGTAGAGAAAAAGATAAAATGTAGGTTGGTGAATTATCATTAACTGACTGAAAGATCCAAGGACACAGGGAACTTGGAGGCAGAATGGCCAGTCTTGGTGCTTTGAAGGGCTTAGGGCCTCAGAGAGCTCTCCGGAAATGCTGAGCCTGGATTAGGGGCTCTTTCTTCCCTACTAAACCAGCTGGGCTGCAAGCAGGTGAGCTCCCCAGCTGTAAGGAGGTCACTGGTTCCCGAGCACGAAGTAAGCTGAGAGCGGCCACTTTCCTGCTTGCCCAGAACTCATTCTAAGAAATGAAGTTGTTCCTTTTTGAGCCTGTGACAGCTGTGTCTAAGAGCACAGCTGAAGGGACTGAAGGGAGCAGATGTTTATATAAACAATGCTGGCTGCAATGAATTTTAAACTCACTTTCTTTCCTATATTGACTATACTGACATCATATTGCCGAAGGAAAGTGGTACAACACAGCCAACGTTCTCAGATGTGCAGGCAGAGTTTGACATTTCCACATTGCTTCATGAACCTTCTGTTCCTTTGTAATTCCAGGAGTCTGCGAAAGCGGCTATGACATCCCCCTTCCACCCCCGCCCCTGTTACCCCCAAATGAAGAGTAAAATGTTAACTCCCAGGTCAGGGTCTTGTAGCAGCTGCATCAGTACAACCAATCAGAACTCGGGTCCTCCTTGCATTCCCAGCTAAGGGACCAGATGTCCCAGACATGCAGAGCCAGCCCACGTCCCCATCACTGATGGAGAGGGGGACGTACGACCCTCTTTATGCAATTCAGGGCCTGGCTGGGTTTTCGGTTAATCACATAGAAGATACAGGCAAGCAATCCTTTTCTGGGACTCCTCACATTAATGTATTTGAACATTGGTTTAGGGGTAGAAATGCTCTGCTCCACCCGTCTCCCAGATCTGGAGGCTTCATGAGGACGAGTGGTGGGAAGAGGTGGGGACCTGGAGGGAGAAGGACAAGGGAAGACAAGACAAGTCTTGGAAATAACGAGGCACACCCAGCCTGTAGAACGGACTTGTGTGCCAACACACAAATGCCTTTTCCCCTACTGACCTGCTCTCAACTAAGAAGGACTGCACTGCACTTTCGTGGATTGCATTTAGGTTTTTCAAAACCTTCTTTTATTCATCCAGCCAAAAAGAATGGCTGATTGCTGTAGGAGCCCTTCTCTCCTCTGTGGGCCATGCATGGGCAAGTGCCAGATGGCTCTGTCAGTTTGAAGGAGAAATCTGTCCATCCACAGATGCGTTCCTGGGTTACCTTGCTCCTTGTGTGCGTGTGGGAGAGGCAGGGAGGAAGGGGAGTGTGTAGTGCAGAGGGAGCATCCAGGATAGGTGGAATAAAATCCCAGGATCTAGACGAGGCAATTGTGTTGATGATCACGTTGGGTTCCTAGAGCTTCTAAAACAATGTACTACAAACTGGGTGGCTCAAAGCAATGGAAGTTTATCATTTCATAGTTCTGGAAGCCAGACGTCTGACATCAAGGTGCTAGCAGGACAGTGCTCCCTCTGGAACTTGGGGGGACATCCTTCCTTGCTTCATTATGGCTTCTGGTGGTTGGCCCCCAATCCTTGGTGCTCTTTGGCTTGCCACGACATCATTTCGATCTCTGCCTCCACCATCAAATGGCATTCTCTCAACATGGCCGTCTTCTTATAAGGACACCGGCCATGTTGGGTTAGAGCCCACCCTACTCTGGTAGGACTTCATCTCAAACAAATCCATCTGCAACCACCCTATTCCAAGTAAGGTCACATTGTGAAGCACTGGGGGTTAGAAGTTCACCATGTCTTCTTTTGGGAGAGACAATTCAACCTACAACAATCGTGTTGGTCATTTACACAAAAATGGCAGCTAGTTGGGTGTGAGGCTTCCTTCTCTCTCTTCTTTAAGTTTTAAGGTTGAAATCCATTCTGGACTTTTCGCTTGTCTGGTTGTGCCATCCCCAAGTGATGAAGTAGGAGACACAGCACTAATATAACTGAGAAAGTTTCTAACTCAGTGACAGCTCTAGCCAAAATGTGACTGAATATGCTTTCTTTCATACCTAAAAATTGGGCTCTGGAGGCTTAGATGCCCAAACAAGCCTGCAGCCACTCACTAATTTACAATGGGCCCTTATCCTGAGGTCGTTAACAGAGCAATCATTCTGGCCGTCAAGATTTGAGAGTATAAAAGATCAAAGAAACCTAAAAAATTGGATAAGCAATATGGAGGAATTTCCTGGTGGACCAATCTCTAACCTAAAGGCAAATGATTCAGTTGAGGTAAAAAATGACATTTTTAATTCTCAGGAGAGAAAGCAGTCCAGGCATGGAGACACAAACATGATCTTACATTTAAAAGCTTTATGTTTTCCTAGGAGAAACAGGCCTCTCTTATTTTTAAGAAGAAAATTTCCTAAAGAAACTCAGGATTATGTGGTTATTCTATTTTTTTGTTTGTTTTGTTTCAAGTTTTTACTTAAATTCCAGTTAGTTAACATACAGTGTAATATTAGTTTCAGGAGTAAATTCAGTGATTCATCACTTATATACAACATCCAGTGCTCATCCCAACAAGTGCCCTCCTTAATCCCCATCACCCATTTAACCTACCCCCACCCACCTCTCTCCAGCAACCCTCAGTTAAGAGTCTCTCATGGTTTGCCTACCTCTCTGATTTTATCTTATTTTATTTTTCCTTCCCTTTCTCTCAATTCATGTGAATTTATTTCTTAAATTCCACATGAGTGAAATCATATGGTATTTGTCTTTCTCTGACTTATTTCACTTACCATAATATACTCTAGCTTCATCCATGTTGTTGCAAATGGCAATTTCCTTTTTATGGCTGAGTAATATTCCATTGTGTATATATCTATATACGTGTGTGTATAAATATAAATATATAAATATAAAAAAAAATATATATATATATATATACACCACCTCTTCTTTATCCATTCATCAGTCGATGGACCTTTGGGCTCTTTCCATAATTTGGCTATTGTTGATAATGCTACTATAGACATCACGGTGCATGTACCCTTTTGAATTTATATTTTTGTAGTACAATTGTTGGGTTGTAGGGTAGTTCTATTTTTAACTTTTTGAGGAACCTTCATACTGTTCTCCAGAGTGGCTGCACTGGCTTGTGTTCCCACCAACAGCGCAAGAGGTTTCCCCTTACTCTGCATCCTCGTCAACACCTGTTGTTTCCTGAATTGTTAATTTTACCCATTCTGATGGGTGTGAGGTGGTATTTCATCGTGGTTTTTAATTTGTATTTCCCTGACGATGAGTGATGTTGAGCTTCTTTTCATGTGTCTGTTGGCCATCTGCATGTTTCTTTGGAGAAATGTGACTCATGTCTTCTGCCCATTTCTTAACTGGATTATTTGTTTTTTTGGTGTTGAGTTTGATAAGTTCTTTATACATTTTGGATACTAACCTTTATCAGATATGTCATTTGCAAATATCTTATCCCAGTCTATAGGCTGCCTTTTAGTTTTGTTGATTGTTTGCTTTGTTGTGCAGAAGGCTTTTGTCTTGATGAGGTCGCAATGGTTCATTTTTGCTTTTGTTTCCCTTGCCTCTGCAGATGTGTCTAGTAAGAAGTTGTTGTGGCCGAGGTTAAAGAGGTTGCTACCTATTTTCTCATCCAGGATTTTGATGGTTTTCTGTCTCACATTTAGGTCTTTCGTCCATTGAGAATTCTATTTTTAACTTTTTGAGACACCTCCATCCTGTTTTCCAGAGTGAGTGCACCAGCTTGCATTCCCACCAACAGTGTAAGAGGGTTCTCCTTTCTCCACATCCTCGCCGACACCTGTTGTTTCTTGTTTGTTTTTATCTGTCCAGCCCATCTTGCCTTTTGGGTAGAGAATTCAGTCCATTTCCATGGAGAGTAACATTGATTGGCAAGGACTTACTAATGCTCTGCTATTAATGGTTCTCTGGCTGTTCTTTAGTTCCTCTGTTCCTTTCTTCCTTGAGGTTTTGTGTTCCTTGAAGCTTTTCATTGCTTTCTTCAATTTGATAGAGCTGTTATCCCTTCGAGTCTTTGTCAACTGAGTCTGGGATGGAAATTCCTTGAGGCTCCTTGAGGTTTCTGGTCACACCGGATCTACACCTCTTGCTCCCTCTTGTAGCGGAGCTTTTTTTTTTTGTTTTTTTTTTTAAGTATGTTCAGTTAGCCACTGTATAGTACATTATTAGTTCCTGATGTTCAATGTTTCATGTAGTGTTCAATGATTCATTAGTTATGTATAATATCCAGTGCTCATCACAACACATGCCCCCTTAATACCCATCACTCTGTTACCCTCTCCCCTCTGAAACCCTCAATTTGTTTCCCAGGGTCCATAGTCTTTCATGGTTCGTCTTCCTCTCTGATTTCTCCCCTTTCAGATTTCCCTCCCCTCCCCTGTACTCCTCTGTGCTATTGCTTATGTTCCACATATGAGTGAAACCATCTGTTAATTGTCTTTCTCTGCTTGACTTACTTCACTTATCATAATCCCCTCCAGTTCCATCCATGTCGATGCAAATGGCCTTTCTGATGGCTGAGTAATATGCCACTGTACATATGGACCACATCTTCTTTATCCATTCATCTGTTGAAAGGCATCTCGGCTTCTTCTATAGTTTGTCTATTGTGGACATTGCTGCTATGAACATTGGGGTGCATGTGCCCCTTTTTTTCACTACATCTGTATCTTTGGGGTAAATACCTAGTAGTGCAATTGCTGAGTCATAAGGTAGTTCTATTTTTAACACCTTGAGGAAACTCCATACTGTTTTCCAGAGTGGCTGTACCAGCTTGCAGTCCCACCAACAGTGTAAGAGGGTTCCCCTTTTTCCGCATCCTTGCCAAAACTTGTTTCCTGTTTTGTTACTTTTTGCCATTCTAACTGGTGTAAGGTGGTATCGCATTGTGTGTGTGTGTTTTTTTTTTTTTTAAAGATTTTATTTATTCATTTGAGAGAGAGAGACTGAGAGAGCACATGAGAGGAGAGAAGGTCAGAGAGAGAAGCAGACTCCCCGCGGAGCTGGGAGCCCGATGTGGGACTCGATCCCAGGACCCCGGGATCATGACCTGAGCCGAAGGCAGTCGCTTAACCAACTGAGCCACCCAGGCGCCCCTCATTGTGGTTTTGATTTGTATTTCCCTGATGGCTGGTGATGTTGAGCATTTTTTTCATGTGTCTGCTAGCCATTTGTATGTCTTCTCTGGAGAAGTGTCTGTTCATGTCTTCTGCCCATTTTCTGACTGGGTTATTTGTTTTTTTGAATGTTGAGTTTGAGAAGTTCTTTATAGATCTTGGATATCAGCCCTTTATCTGTAATGTCATTTGCAAATATCTTCTCCCATTCCGTGCGTTGCTTCTTAGTGTTGTTAACTGTTTCCTTGGCTGTGCAGAAGCTTTTTATCTTAATGAAGTCCCAAAAGTTCATTTTTGCTTGTTTCTCTTGCCTTTGGAGACGTGTCTTGGAAGAAGTTGCTGTGGCTGATGTCAAAGAGGTTATTGCCTATGTTCTCCTCTATGTTACTACTTATGTTCTCCTCCAGGATTTTGATGGATTCCTGTCTCATACTGAGGTATTTCATCCATTTTGAGTTTATCTTTGTGTACGGTGTAAGGGAATGGTCCAGTTTCATTCTTCTATGTGTAGCTGTCCAATTTTCCCAGCACTACTTATTGAAGAGACTGTCTTTTTTCCATTGGGTATTTTTTCCTGATTCATCAAAGATTAGTTGACCATAGAGTTGAGGGTCCATTTCTGGAGTCTCTATTCTGTTCCACTGGTCTATGTGTCTGTTTTTGTGCCAATACCATGCTGTCTTGGTGATCACAGCTTTGTAATATAGCTTGAGGTCAGGCAATGTGATGCCCTCAGCTTTGTTTTTCTTTTTCATCATTCCCTTGGCGATTCGGGGTCTTTTCTGGTTCCATACAAATTTTAGGATTGTTTGTTCCTGCTCTTTGAAAAATGCCAATGGTATTTAATAGGGATGACATTGAAAGTGTAAATTGCTCTGGGCAGGATAGACATTTTAACAATCTTTATTCTTCCAATCCATGAGCATGGAATGTTTTTCCATCTGTTGGTGTCTTCTTCAATTTCTTTCATGAGTGTTCTGTAGTTTCTAGAGTACAGATCCTTTACCTCTTTGGTTAGGTTTATTCTTAGGTATCTTATGGTTTTTGTTGCTACTGTAAGTGAAATTTTGTGGCGGAGTTCTTAAGTTTTCGCACCTCCTCTCCATCGGGCAGGGCACCAGGCAGAGTACTGACAGCCTCCTTTTGTTTTCCCAAACAAAACTTGCTAAAGTCTGTGCTCTGTCTCTCCCTGGTCTGGGATTTGAGCCGGCTTTCTGTGTGTGCTCACTAGCCATCTGCCAAAGCGTGGGAGCGTGGGCAGGGAGCCGGCCACAGGGTCGGGGAGTGGGAGGTGCGGGGATCCGTGGGCGAGGTGTTCTCAGTGTCTCCTGGGTGGGCTTCTCAAAGGAGGCCGTGATGCAGTTAGGATCCGGGTCCCTGAGTCCCTACATGCCCCTCCCCAGCCGCTCCCTGCCCCCGTCACGCAGCTCAGGACTCAGCACCATGGATGGGTCCAAAGGGGAGTGTGTCTGGCAGCATCCTTCATGGCTGCTCACTCGCATGGGAGATCTCCCTTGGGCCTCAGCTGTGCCCTCTGGGGGAGACGGGGTGTGGGAGAGTCAAGCCATTCCTCTTACTCACTTCAGTGCGATCAAACAACGTGCTGGAACCTCTGCTCTGGAAACCTGGACTTGCAGCAAGGCTCTCCGAGGCTCTGTCTGTGGGTCACTGGCCAAGTGTTTTCTCGGGGCTCCTGGACCACAGCCGAGAGGGGCTAGAGCTGGTTCACAGCTGTTGCAGGGCCTACAGCCCGGGGCCCGTAGGCCTATTACGTGAACCTCGAGTGCATGAGACACCTCCTCGGCCCTGTGGCTTAAGCTGCTGGATCCCCCAGCTCCTGCAGTGGCACTTTTGTCCCCGGACAGATGTCAAATCCTGGTGACTGAGGTTGGAGCTGGCGGTGGAGGGGAGGGGTTGCGGCAAAGACGAGAGAGACATCATATTCTCCCATGTGGGTGAAGTCACTTCCTTCCTATGTTTCTGAATCCCCACCTTCTCCAAGGTCTTCCCAGCATCAGTCTACTCTGGGCTTCCTAACACCCACCCGGCCCACAAGCTCATCCTTTCCTAGGTGTGCAAGATGAGCTTAACCATGACATGCTGACAAGTCCGTGGGCTTTCTGCTGAAACCTGATTTTCTTATAGAGACTTTCTGTGATCTTCTTTTTTTTTTAAGATTTATTTACTTGAGAGAGAGAGAGAGAGTGGGGAAGGGGCAGAGAGAGAGAGAGAGGGAGAGAATCTTAAGCAGACTCCATGCCCAGCACAGAGCCCACTGGGGGGTTCCATCTCCTGGCCCCGAGATCATGACCTGAGCTGAAATCAAGAGTCAGACGCTTAACTGACTGAGCCACCAAGCACCCCTGTGATCTTCTTGACAACAGAGACTACACTTTCTTCATCCCTGTGCTCTGGCTCCAGCCTCAGGCCTGGCATACGAAGGATGTTCAACAGAAGTGTGTCATAAAAGCCAATGAATGAGTGGACACATAATCATGCTGTTTGAAACCTGAGGGGCTTCCTTTCCAGACACTCTTTCCTCTCCTGGCTGGACAGAGACGCACCAGAATCCTATGCAGTTTTCTGGAGAGAGTGGCCCGATGTCACCCAAGGACAGATGGCCCAGAGCCTCATGCTTTCTCAGAGTGTCATTCATAAATGCCAAGCAAGACACTGTGGGCTGGACAGACGACCACACGGAGGGACAAGCTCATGCTGAACAGTGAGCCCTGGAGGCGGCTGCGGGCCAGGAGAGACGACCGGGCTGGGGCGGGGAGGGGGTGCTGGCCTCTGCGACGGCGGTAAGGACATGCCTGTGAACGTGGCCATGGTTTCGTTCTGCGGAGGTGACAACTGGTCTGCGGGTGCAGGAAGGAGCAGGGCTGGCCATGGCTCTGGCCCTGGAGACTGAGGAGGTGAGGATATGACGTACGTGCCCTGCACGGTCTACGGGCACAGGCGCTGTGGAATCTCCCTTCTCCCCTCATCCTAAAACCAAACCAAACGACACAGCCTAAAACTCAAGGACCCTCCTGCAGGTGGATCCACATCCCAGCAGAGTTTTGAGCTGAAATAACCAAGTAGCTCACTGATGGTTGCTTTTCAGAGAAAAAAGGAAGCTTGGTGGAATTTGAGTGGCCTTAGGACGACTTGCTTTTTTGCTAAATTGGCAGCTTGGACGACCCTCCTCCTTCTCCGACCTCCCGGGCGGCTGCTGGCAGGGGTCAGCCACCCAGAAACGTGTGTGCCTTACTTTCTGGAGATGGCCTGGGGAGCGGCAATCAGGAAGGGCAAGAGAAGCTGAGGTATTAAGTCTGAAAGTAATTTCAAAACTTTTCAACATTAACTTGGATATACGATGGGTTAGAATGCCAATTTGGAGTACATTTTTAATTTAAAAAGAGGAGACTTTGGAGGAATTTCAGGTGCTTTGGAATAGCCCCAGACCCTCCACCCCAGTGGTGGACGTGCGAGGCTCTCCTGACTTTCTGCTCATCCTGATTAATGCCCCAGTTCTTCCTCAAGACCCTCAGGGAGCTCCTCGTGGGCTCCTCCCAAGTTGGGACGCTGTCAACACGTGTTGCAAAATCTCGAATTCTGTGTCTTGAATGAGTCGTAGGCGAAACAGAGAAAGGAAAACAATGCCGCCTGGAAGGTGCGTCATTCATAGCTCTGCGATATATGTCTGAGTATCTTCATCACTGCTGTTGATACAGAGCTTTAAGGAAGTCAGAATTACGCAGACATTTCCACCAGCAGCCATCCGGAGGTCCCGAATGAGGCTGGGCACTGGGTGCCGCTGCTCACGTTCACGCCTTAGTTATATGCTGCCTGCGGAGGACTCGTCTCATTCCTCGAAGTGCTCAGACAGAGCTGGTTAGCCCACGGGGCTCCTTGTTACCCCCTCAGTTCGAGCTCTTCCACCCCCACACCTCTTCAGAATTAAAGGCACATTTCCCGCAATTCAGGTGAATTAGCATCATTCTGGGTCCATGTGAAATGGTAACACTCATCTCTTGAGACTTTTTAGTTCTCTAAGGTAAAAACTCACAGGAAGAATCTGACAGTGTCTTGCAGACTCTGTGGCAAGACTTTGACATGGGAAGGGAGAGTGTCTTTGAAACAAAAACGGCTCCTAGCAATATCAACTCTCATCACTGTCACCGTCACTAGGAAGAGCACCGGGGGTCCCTGGCCGCGTTGGCTGAGGGCTTCGGGAGACGGTGTCATGGGAAGGGACCAGAATCGCTATGAATTGATTCAGTAAATCATCCTGTACTCACAGGAAGATGGAGGATGTTATAAATGCCAAAGAAGGAGGAGATATCTTGTTCTGGACCTTCTAAATACCAGAAACCTCTGAGCTTCCTTCACCATGAGGACTTAACGAGAATCTCATAAACACAGGTATTGTGGCATTGATGGACTCCATTTTTTTTTTTTTTAAGCTATACAAAAACATTTATTAGCTAAAATTTAAAGAAAATTATAATTCTTTTTTTTTGTTCTAAAAAAAAGTTTTTACTTTCTTTTTTTTAAATTTAATTTTATTTTAATGAATGGTTCGTGGCATATCTTCTCAAAGTAGTCTTTTTATCTCCTTTAGTGTAGGCTTTCCATATAGTATCCTTGATGCCTTTTTCTGAATTATTCATTGATCTGGAGTTTTTCTCGTGCATACTTCTCCTGTTTTCTTTGCTAACCCTGTTGTCCTGTCGGCTTGTTTCATCCTGTTGGCCGGTCCATGATCAATGTCACGTGTGGTTCTGAAAGGTCCCTGAAGCATGGGTCACGGTGAACTCACATACAGGACAATAGTACTGTCTAGCTGTGTATTCAGAAGATGGCCTGGTACTGCCTTATAAACAGAGATGCCCTCTCGGACCTTGCCCTTGAAATACAAGACTACAAACAAAGTTGATGCTGTCCCTGGAAAGACACATCGTCAATGAGCCTGTCTTTAGGGAAGCAGATGACGTGAGACTTCGTTACGGCCAGTACTGGGGGCCCTTCTGATTATTTGGGAGTGCACCTGCTGTTAGTCATGTATCCAACAGAGGTTTATTGAGCACCCTCTTACTTACTGGATGGCAGGCATGGTTATAGGCACTGTGGGTATCAGAGCGGTCTTTGGTTCAGACCTGCTCTGTCCTCGATTCGCGAGTATCTATTATCTGCATCATAGAAAAGGAGGCGGCAGACAACAGAGCCCCAGCCAATTCATCCGGGGGAGATACTCTTCATCTCTGGAGGGTGAGAGGGCTGCTAGGTCTTCAGCAGAAGCTTGGGGTAGGTTGGCCGGCAGGGCTCAGGGCCAACATGGGGGCCAGTCCAGAGGCCAAGGTGGGCACCAAGGACACTCACTGCCATAGCCAAGCGCACATTCCAGAAAGAAGATCAGGATAAGATCCAGGAAGCCAGCAGTGGAAAGGGAGGGCAAGGATGCAAAGATGAGAAATAAGTCTGAAAAGAGACAGGACCAAGCTTGTCTTCAGTGACACAGATGAGCTCAATCAGGAACCGATATGCTGCTTGGCACTCCTGTGAGCCAGCACCCTCCCTGAAGGGGGTCTCTGGCTGTGGGATTTAGGGATGTTCCATCTCAAGGCACTGCCCCAGATCAGGGGGCTTTTGTTTCTCTAAGGATCCTAGTCCTATCGGAAAGAGTTGTGTCAGCATCGACACCGGGCAAAGGATGGGGAAAGCCTTAGCAGGTGTTTGATGGGATAATCTCTTGACTCTCAGAGAACAAAGAACACATTGACACTGAGTTTCCGAGTTACATCAAACACACACTGAGGCTGGAGAAATCAGGAGGGAGGTGGAAACTCCTGCTCTTAAGAGTCTCTCATTTGGGGTTAGTATTCAACTGACATTGAGAAAATGTGTTAATTTCAAGGTATTCTGTTTTTCTGCCAGTAATTGTCATCGTTTGGTGGAGGAATGCTGCTTCATTCTGGGGATACTGTGGCAGCTCACGTAGGAAGTGGCTGTGGAAATGCCAGGACCTTACAGAGAGGGGGAGGCGGCTGGGGAGACAGGCACGCGCCTCCTCCTGGCAGGACGCTGGCTTCTGTGGGAGTGAAGGCAGGTCCCCGAGGCTTCTCGGGTCAGCCCTCTCAAGCTGTAAGGTTCTTATAGAGACAAAACTAGGGGAAGACAAACAAAAGATCTTGAAGGAAATGAAAGGACTCTGAGAGTCAACACTCCTTTTCTTCAACCAAGGACTGATTCTACCGCTGCTCAGTTCTAAGCAGAGATCGTGTGTCTGTCTCAGGTCCCCAGAAGTCATTCTCTTTCCATCAGAAACTCGCTAATCTAATTTCCTCTTTTTCTTCGGATGTGTAGCATATTTAGGGGCTTCAAATTTAATAAAGGGAAATTCAGCGGCATCGTCAGCTGCGCATAAAAATCAGTAACACCACATTCACGGAGGGATTTGATACAGGCTCTCTGGGTATAGTAGAGAAATAGTAAAGCATGTTTGCTTAGTGACTTGGAGAATTCACTGGGAAATTAACTCCTGATTTCATTCTCATCCTCACTCAGGAATCATAAACTTTCCTTAATACCATTATGCAACTCCGCTCCTCTCAGCTTGATTACAGATTATTAGGGCTTCCTGGCGTGGAGGAGGATGGAAATTAAATTCTGTGAGGCGAATGCGCTGCCGCGGCATTTCTGTGCTCGTCTTGGCAAGGAGTGTGCACATGGTGAGGTGCCCATGGTACTTGACCCTGAGCTTCCAGTGGAAAAGTAAGTGGCCGTGCGATGGGAACACAAGCCACCTTTCTGGACCCACACATCTAGGAAAATATTTAAGGCATTTATTTTATGTTAAAAGAAATACCAGATAATTTATGGAGGATTATGCAACACGCTTATAGAAAAAACTTGAAGGCTGGTGGGTCCAGAAATAAACCCAGTGCGTGATATAAAAAGTTTTGCTATCAAGATGTGAGATGGAGAATATCGTAATGATGACATTTTTTTCCAAGCAGGGGATAAATATTCATTATAAGCTTATGGAAGTAATTTGATGACAAGAAGCCTTTTATAAACCTGAGGAAGGGCTTGAGGACCATTCTTCCAATGTTCCCGACCTCAGGGCTGGATGCGATCACAGTTGTAGCTTTTCTTAAAAGTCAATCTCTTCGTAGAAGAGAGAGTTGTCAGTTGATAACACTCCTTCCACACAAGGGTAGTTTAGGAAATCTCCCCTAAGAAGTTTAATGCTTTAACTTGTGAATATATCTACTTATGTTTCCGGTATTTTCGTGTGTGTTGATTCATTTGTCTTGAGCTGGGGGCGGGGGGCACATCTAGCTGTGTCTGGGGAGTTGTCATGACTTGGGGGGGTGGCTGTGTTGGTGTCGAGTGGGTAGGGGACAGGGTTCTGCGACACATCATGTAATGCCCAGGACGGTCCCCCCACCGCCCAACACACAGGAACTCATTCAGTCCGAAGCATTAACAATGCCGAGAAAGAGAAACCGTTATACTTATCAATACAAATCACTTCTCTAAACTACTTCCTATCACCTACGTGTTTATGATGATACCGGTTCTACATAGTCTATAACGAAGACACACACCAGCTGCCTGCACCAGTTTTAAAGAAACCTGCACGCAACGATGACCGATGACAATGGTGCTGCTCGTTGGCATTGACTCAACACACTCACATTATCAACGTCCCGCGAAAGGACCAAGGGGAAGCAAGAGGACGCAGGTTACCTCTCGAATAAGACTTGGCTGTAGTCGTCCAGGACGTGGGCGTGAGTGTGCAGAAGGATGGTATTGTAGCCTACCAGTGCCGCCATCATGATCAACATCTTCAGCTCGTAGTTGACCCTCAGGAAAACCGAGCAGGAGATCAGTCCCAGGATGCAGCTGTAGATGAAGTACTGGGACGGGGAAAGAGATCAGGTGAGTTGCTCAGGATCCCTTCTGAGAAAGGCTGCAGTGAGCATTAAAATTGGAGATCACCACCAAGTTCACTCTGGCAGCTTATGAAAACGGCTGTGAAAGCAGATGCCCTTTTCTGTTTTCTGACCCGGTGGTAAACGCCCCAACACTTCGGCTTTAGGAAAGAATTACTCATTCGGTGCCTCCCTGACCCAGTGTAGCAGGTGCAATAATTGTGCAGACTGCCACACAGAAACAAGTTTTAACAATCTATATTTGAAGGCGTGTCCTTATACGCAAACGTCCTTTGCTTCTTGAAAATGAAAACCATAGGACTCTGTACCCATTTATAGATTTAAAAAGTTATAGTCCATAGAATCTCTTGGCCTTGCAAGTCTTCATTCATTAAAAGGACAGAAATCATTACAGGTAGTTCGGTTAAAAGCACAAGAAAGTCTAGGCGTTCTATTACAAGAGAAATGGTGGGTCTAAAGCAGGAAGGATTTCTTTTTTTTAAGATTTTATTTATTTATTTGACAGAGAGAGAGAGATCACAGGTAGGCAGAGAGGCAGGCAGAGAGAGAGGGGGAAGGAAGCAGGCTCCCTGCTGAGCAGAGAGCCCGATGCGGGGCTCGATCCCAGGACCCTGGGATCATGACCTGAGCCGAAGGCAGAGGCTTTAACCCAGTGAGCCACCCAGGCGCCCCAGCAGGAGGGATTCCACAAACTAACAAAGCTTTGGCCAGGGTGAGTCACGAATGCCCTGGAAGCGGACGGGCACCTGAGGAAATGGGAAGAACCGGGTATGAGGAGGAAAGCACATTCCATCCTGTGTGGCCCCGGGAAGCTGCGACTCTCACTCTTTACCGTAATGGACTTTGTCAAGAAGGGACGGCCCTGAGTCATCCTCGCTTGGCTCACTCATTCGAGGGGTTTCTTTGGGCCAGGGACCTAATCTGGCTGTGACACGGTGTCTTCAGCTGTGACACGAGGGGAAGAATGTCCTCCTTTTAAGTCACTGAACAGAGTGAGCAGAGCTTGGAGCCCAGAGCCCTGCCCGCCAGCAGGGACTTGCTGAATGAAAGGTCGCCAGTCGCACGAAGCCTTTATCTGCTACACCACTGTTTTTATGATGAGGGTTAGCGGCTATCAGCATTCCTAGAAGGGGAGCCGCATGCAATAAAGTCTAATAATTTTAATAAAGCATAGATCCGACTGATGTTTGATAAAGCCTCTCTTTAAAAAAAGAGCCCAGTTTGTAAGGCACTCAATTTTCATGTCATTATATGGAGTAAACCATGTGCAAGCTGGTTATTTTTATCACTTGAGCTCCTTTATTTCCCCGGCTAAGGCCATCCACAGTAAGCTCTCTGGAAGGCTAGTGATATTAGCTCATCCATCCTGTTCGGGGGAAGAAAGCGAGGCGAGGAGTAAGCTGCCCCGGTCAGACCCAGCCCTTCCTTCTCTGCGAGAGGCGCGCTCCATGTCAGCACAGACCCCGTACTCACAAGGACTGGGACCTTCCTGTCAGCTTCACGAGGAAGACCAGCGACTGCCCCTGGTCACACGGCAATGGGGTCACCTTTTCAGAGGTGACGCTTTCCCCGGCAAGGCCGCGTTACAGGTGGCTGCACTGTGTGGGGCCCCGAGGGTTCTAAGCCTCCTTTCTTTGGCCCGAATTACCTCCCCGATGCCAGTTCTCCCCGATGCTGACACTGCTCCCCATGCAACAGAGAAGAGGAGGAAAAGAGGGGAAGAGAGGGGTCCGGGTGGGACTATTGGGGCTGGCCGAGAGGAAAGACAGAATGAAGACTCCGTGAGAGCAGGCGGGAGCACTGCCTCAGTTTCCCCCAAAGCAGGAGGCGGGGGAGGGGGCTGCATGCTCTGAAGCCAGTCCTTATTTCCACAGAGTTGGGCCTCTGTTACCTTCGCTAAGTGACTAAGGAGCCATCTCAGATGGCAGGCGTGAGGGCTCATGACAGGATGCGCGCCAGGCCTGGGGACAGCCAGAGCACCTGGGGAGGTCCCCTTGGGGCAGGGGACATGCGCGGCAGCCTGACACGGAGGCTCGTCCCCACTGGAGCCCATAAGATACAGGCTTCTACTGCTCACGTCTTTTTTTAGTTCATTTTTCTGCTAACTCACTGTTATATTTTTCAAAAGTATCATTCCACAACAAAATGGAAATTAAAAACAAAAAACAAAATGAACACAAGGCCTTCCCCACGAAGAGTTTAAGAGGCCCTGGTTTACAACCTGGCGGTCTTCCAGCGAGTAATCAAGAGTATTCTAAAACTGTTCCCTAAAAGCCATGAGATTGCCTTGGGAGCTGGTGGGCAGGGGGTGGGGAGGCTCTCAGTTTCTGACGGGATGCTGCTACGAAAATATGCTGAAATCCGTAGAAATGGACATTATCTACAAGGTCAGCCTAATGGCAGGAGCAGAATTAGGAGCCACCGTGTGTATCACCGGGTGAATGCTGGGAGGCGGGGGACAGAGGGCTGTGGAGGTTTTCTTTAACATCCGTTATACGCTACAGCTACCAACACCGATGCAAATACGCCCGTGGTTTCACTTTTTAAAATTCATTCTTGGACTTTTTAAAATTTTATTTTTAATTTTTTTAACGATTTTATTTATTTATTTGACAGAGAGAGAGAGATCACAAGCAGGCAGAGAGGCAGGCAGAGAGAGAGGGGGAAGCAGGCTCTCCGCTGAGCAGAGAGCCCGATGCGGGGCTCAATCCCAGGACCCTGAGATCATGACCTGAGCCGAAGGCAGAGGCTTAACCCACTGAGCCACCCAGGCGCCCCTCATTCTTAGACTTTTAAAATGTTTTCATATTTCAGGAATATTTCCTAGAATATATACATTAATGGGAAGTAGCATTTAGTCCACTCTTTATTAAATAGCTTTCTGAACACTTGGAGGCCATGCACGAGGTGGTCTGGGAACAGATCAGAGGTAGGCGGACAGACTGCAGACAGCGACAGAGGGATAGGTGAACGACGGGGGACAGCTGAGGAGGCCAGGCCAGGGGTTCTGAAGATCAGCTGTCTGCACTAATAAGACATCTGCCACAGCGAGCTCAGGTGGGCAAGAGTCCTGGGGGCAGGCTCCCAAACAGACGTCTATGAGGGTGTAAGGGCTAGTGAGCTCTTTCTATATAATTTTGATATAGTTGATATATTAGTTAATGGTTGCATTATTTATTAACATTTAAAATTAATTACTAATGATTTTAATTACCAAATATCGGTTGTTAATATTACTTCATCTTAAGTTAACGAAGTTAACATTAGTTAATATGGTTATTAACACGCCTGATACAGCGGATCGATGAAATCGACTTGCGTTTTAATGCCAAAGGAACAACCACTATTATCCTAGGTAATTTCCTTAAGTCTCTTTGGCCTCAGTGTTCTCCCCTGCAAAGCGGGAATTCCAGGAAGAGCAGCCTCACAGGGCAGGTTTTTAGATGAAATGATCTAAATGTCCGATATGGTAGGAACCCCCTACGTGGCAAAAATCCTTTGTGGTTGATTTCGTTGGGCATTCTAAAATGACCCTTTCTCCTACTATAGGAATATATGTTCCTATATGTTTATATGTTTAAAAAAAAAAAAATTAGGGAATGTACAGGGGCACCTGGGTGGCTCAGCTGGTGAAGCCTCTGCCTTCGGCTCAGTTCATGATCTCGGGGTCCTGAGACTGAGCCCCACATTGAGCCCGGCCATGGGTCTCCCTCTGCCCTTCCCCCTCTGCCTGCACGTGTGTTCTCTCTCTCTCTCGAATATAATCTTCTAAAAAAATTAGGGAATATATGAAGGACACATATAAAAATAAGGGTCTCCTATAATCTCCAACAACCAACTTGAGCCACTATTGATTATTTTGGGTATATCTTACCAGTCTTTGTGTGTGTGTGTGTGTGTGTGTGTGTGTGTGTGTGTGTGTGTGTGTTACTTATTACTGGTATCAGTATTTTAGAAAATTGGGGACATATTTTGGAATGATTTTAAGTGATGCTTCTCAACTAATAATTGACTGTAAATATATATTTCTATGCCATTAAATATTTTGCAACGTCTTTTGTAATGGTTGGGTATAACTAAATAGCAGAATTTATTTAAACAATCAAATTTATTCTAACTTTTAGGTTGTTGGCTTCCTTTTACTTGTTTGATGTTACATAAACACTTGGATGAACACCTTTGTAGCTAAGTGTTTGCACCTGCACGATTAATTTCTGAAATTAGTATTGTGGGGTAAAAAGTATGTCTATTTTTATGCTTTTTGGTGGCTCATAGATTACCATTACAAAAAGTTCTATCACTTTATTTTATTATTATTATTTTTTTAAGATTTTTATTTATTTATTTGACAGAGAGAGAGAGAGATTACGAGTAGTCAGAGAGGCAGGCAGAGAGAGAGAGCGGGAAGCAGACTCCCAGCTGAACAGAGAGCCTGATGCGGGGCTCGATCCCAGGACCCTGAGATCATGACCTGAGCCGAAGGCAGAGGCTTTAACCCACTGAGCCACCCAGGCGCCCCTATTTTATTATTTTTTAAAAGATTTTATTTATTTATGTGAGAGGGAGAGAGAGAGCAAGCAAGAGCACGAGAACAGCGGGAGGGGGAAGCAGGCTCCCTGCCGAGCAGGGAGCCTGATGCGGGGCTCGGTCCCAGGACCCCGGGATTATGACCTGAGCCCAAGGCAGATGCTTAACCGACTGAGCCCCCAGGAGCCCCGAGTTCTATCACTTTATACCACTTCATACTCCACCACCTTGTCAGCCTCAGGTGACACGTACAATGGGGTTTGAGAGGAATAATGTCTAAGTTGTGCGCATCCACAAAGGGCTTTCGTGATGTTCCCTTCGATCTCTGAAGGGGGAAGCCAGGATGTTTCTAGCACGTTAATAATGCAGTTTCTGTGCAGACCCTGCTGGGGCACGTGGGGCTTCCTCGGCAAAGCTCACCATAATCCTCTTTCTGAGGATTCACTCTTGGGACAATAGTGGCTTGTGGACGAAGACCGACCTAGATTTTGAAGAGTCTACTGTGTATTTTTTCAGAATCTTTTAAGATTGAATAAATGTTCCTTTTTCCCACCTTGAGCTTCTAATGATTTGCTTCCTTCGAAAATAAGATGTCATATGGCATCCCTCAATGAGGCTCAGAGGGATGAACTCACGGCTTTTACTGATGCCAAGCACAGTGGGCTGTTCCATTCGAAAACACTGGATGGAGAGATTTTCTAAAAAAATGCTTTGCCAGCTACGCTCTCCTTTCTTATGAAAACGCATATTCACTGTAAACCCTTGAAAATGCCTTGTGAATGCTGCCTGGGACCCTGTCTCCCTCCTTGGGCCTGTGCACCCCCGTGTGCGAGTCAATGTGCTGGATTCAGGGAGGAAAGGCTGGACCGCAGTTCCTTTCTCTATAGAAGACGGCTCCAAATTGCCCACAGTGAGATCACAGCCAATAAACGCTTACCATGCATCCTGTCCCTCACTTTTCACATCACTGCAACAGAAGGATGCTGTCTGACACTCACGGGGGTTTATGATAATGCCTTAATGAGGGCCAAGACCCCCTGGACAAGGGACGGAGCTTATGTCATCCTTAGGAGCTTTGGTGAGCTTGCCTCAGAAGCCTTCTCAAAAACACACCAGACACCCCTATTCTCTACACAGAGCTGGGAGCTTCCTGGGCAACTGAAGACAGATGGGGAAAAGGATCAAAGCCGAACAGCAAGGGAACAAATCAGCGAAAGAAAAACGAGGAAGGAAATCTCTGTTGTCACTTTAGCTAATGGAGTTTAAAAAACTGGTAAAGAATTTTTAAAGTATACATATTAAATGATCAATTTCAATCCCCAAAATGGTTCTTTTACACTATATGGTTTCAATCCCCAAAATGGTTCTCAGACTATAAGGGACAGAAACTAGATGGGAATAATCTGAGCTACCTTAAATGATTTTGCAGAACAGGAGAGTATCAATGTTTTTTTTTTTTTTTTTGCATAAACGATTCATGAAACGAAGTTACTAAATAGCAAATAACTGATTTAACCCTTTTCACTTAAAAGACTGATTTGTTAGTAGTTTTGAAATTTCGATCTTGGCCCTTCTGGACATTGGTTAAAATGAGTCAGTTGGCAAGGATTATTGGAGGATATTATCAGTGGGAAGTGTCTGTGGCTAAAGGAGAGACAGAAATCCGTGATGTGGTCCCCCCATTATTAGTCAGGAAGCCAACACTCATCCCCTGGGACCACGAGCCAAACGTCTAAGCAACAAGTCCAGAACGTCAGTGACCTACACTCGAATGTCAGATGCTGAGATCCACGGTGTAAAATGCAGCAGTAGGAGAAGAAAAGCAAGAGACATCTGGGAGAGTATGACCGTGACACTGGACGTCTGCAGGTGTCTCCCTGGTGTCGCCAGCCAGGGCTGCTCTGACGGGAGGCTGGCGGTTTGTAGCTGGACGGGACTTACTCAGGTTATCGACCCCAAAGAGGAAAAAGTGAAGTCCAGAGCCGATCGGAACCTGGAGGTCGTCACATGGAATGGGCAAACAGCTTACAGGAAAACAGCAAAAGCAATAAGAACGAGCGAAATGTTCTTACCGGGAGGAAAAACAGATTTTGCGCCCGCAGAATCGCTGCCTGATTACTTAAGGCGGAGAGACTTGTGTTGGATGTATTGGCAGTTGGAGGAATTGTTTCCTCTGGGTCACTCAGGAAAAACTGCAAAGAAAATGTTTTTTCAGTGAATTAGTGTATAGGAGATTAAAGAGTTAGCATATCGACCTAAATTATTAACGGCCGTGTAATAATTCTTCTGCCTGGTAAGCAGGATCATGTGGGCAATCTGGTGTGTGTATTTCCAACGCTAATAGCTTCATCGTCTCCTGTTTGAAGCTTTGAGAATTTCTATGAAAGAGGCGAATAACTATTTATTGTTGTGCTCCACGCTTCCAGTGAATTCCAGACCTACACGATTGATATTAACGGAAACAGAAACACTTCTGTTAAAAATTAAATTAAAAACGTACAAAGCACAGGGTGGAGGGCTTGGTTGGGATTGCGTCTGAGGCTAACAATACCTTGCACCCGGACATTCAACTCTCTACCAAGAAATCAGGGCCTTCTGATTTTTCTTTTTTTTTTTTTGCAGCGTCTTCACTGTCTTGCTTCAAACATTAACTGGGCCCGTGGATTTTTTGCTTACAAGAAATTGTGTGAGCCAAGGCAGTAATGGGTGTCAGCTCTGGTGTGTATATTTGCGAGTGCTTGGCGGTTCAGGATCACGAGCGATAAGAAGTGGAGACGGTGAGTGCTCGGAGTAAGGACTGTTGGAAAGGTGTCCTGATTTGAAAGAAAAGTAATCCTGAGCAAAGGAGGATGGCGAGCTCTCGTAAAGAGACTGGCTCTCGTACAGGTGGTGGGATTGCAGGGTTAGAATCAATACGAGCCACCAGCAACGCGTGCAGAGACCCGCGTGGAAGGGCCAAAGGTGACGGCGGGCAGCCCCGGCCCTCACATCTCTGCCCACACAGAGGTCAAGAAGGTCACGGCCGCTGATACTGGAGAAACGTTCAGGAGGGCTGCCGGCCTGAGGCCGGAAAACTTCAGGGCGAACCGAGGGGCTCCCCCTGTTGGGGAGGGTCTGTGCATCATGGAGAACGGGAACGTGGAAAACATGCTCTGTGACATCATTCAGACCCAGGGACACGCACATCGGGCAATCCCCCGTGCGCCAGGAGTCTAGACCAGGCAAATGCCTGGTCGGGAGAGTGGAGGGTACCAGGGCCTGGGGGAGCAGGTGGCGGGCGGTTAGTGGTTCATGGGCACGTAGTTTCTGTCTGGGATGATGGAAAGGTCCTGGGACTCGTTGTGGTGGGTACACAACAGTATGAACATCCTCAGTGCCACTCGGCTTCACACCGCAAGACGGTTAGAACGATAAATCTTACATTAGGAATATTTTACCCAAGAGAACACTGAGAAACATTAAAAACAGAAAGAAAAGAAAGAAAAGGAAGAAAAGGAAAGCATTTTGGTTTATCCCAAAGAGAACACTTAAAAATAGGAGCTTTTGCAAGGGGACCGGAGGGAGGCTATGATTTTCAAAGGAAACATTTTCTAGATGGCAAATTAAATTTTCTTCCCAGTGACCTGAGCAGAGCAGGCAGCTTTCCCTCAACACGCGCTCGCGCGCGGATACACACACACACACACACACACACACACACACACACACACACACGAAAGAGCTGCTTTTCTTTTCAAATGTGAGTCCAAGGTCTGGATCAGCCTTGCTGGGCTAACGGGGGCTAAAAAATAGCAAAGCCACAACTTGGGAGTGGGGCTCAGTCAATCTGGAAATCGTGTTCCCAAAGGAAGCACTGAATAAGTTTAAAAAGCTATGCTGAATTAAACAGAAACCTCTCCAGGATGGGGGTTGAAGCAGGGTTAGGAAAAAAGGCACAGAAATCACGCCAGGAGCATTTAACAGCACCCAGGTAAAGACTGGAGGACGCCCGTGTCCCAGCAGGAAGGGTCTTCTTGCCTGAGAGTGAGTGGGTGACCCTAGGGGCCCACTTCCCCTGCGCAGCACCCAACGGTGCTCGGCCTCTGAATGTCGCATCAGCGTGGCCCAGAGCACGGGACCCCGTGTCTGTCTCCCACCATCATAACTTAGGGGACAGGGGTCCGAGTAGCTGGAGGGCATGCCTCTGAAAATCTTCAGATGTGGGCAAAGACCCCACCTTGGTGAAAAAGTCCTTCCCCTTCTGTGATTAATAAGAAATGATAAGAAGGCTTTACAACCAGGGAAAATGATTTCATTTCTCTGTCGGCTTTCATACCGTTTTATAATGCTGCTTTGAAATCGTAATACGAAAGGAGCATCTGCATGGAAAAGACCCACTAATTTCACGGCACCAGATGTCAATACAATACAGACAGAAAAAGGTCATCCGGCTTCCTCCTTGCCCACAGCCTCTGCTGCAGGAGGCGGCTCAGGATGCGGAGCAAAGCCTTATTTCATTTCTCTCTCGCGGGTCATCCATCATACTCCTGATATGTGTCCCAGAGACTTCTCTACCTCTGTTGGCAATAAATTCCTTTCTCCGTGAGAAAGGAGATGGATTTCTGGTCCCAAGGATGTATTTTTTCTCCAAAAGAAACACAGTTTATATATATATGTATGTATATATTCAGTGGGACTGAAGGCCGGTCACTGTCTCTAAATGGTTGAGGAGCTGAACACGTAGGACCAGATTTTATATTCCTCAGTCCCACTGAATATTCTCTATGAAATGCAATCAGATCTCTTTCCCCTGTAGGTTCTATCTTTAAAAAATTCGGTGAGAAATCCTGGTTTTATCAGGCCAAGGGCACCCCCGTTTCCAGGACTCCCTCGGATGGAGTGCGAGGCGGAGCGAAGCTGATGAAGAGGCCACCCCAGCTCTGGCTCCCCGTTGGCGTCAGCGTCACCTGAATCTGCACATGTGTCGTAGAAGGAACGGCACGCTCTACGAAGTAACGGATGGACAGATGCCAGGAGAACATCCGAGGTCCCCTTCAGCCTAGCCCCTTCGCTAGTTCCTAACACAAACATCTGCTGTCAATCGAGTCCCAGCTGCTGCATGTCTCCCCTCTCCCTCACCTCTCCTCCCCCTCTGGGGAGCTCCTCTACCCATCCCCTAAAATTCGGCACAGCCGGCCCTGCCCACCTTCCTTGCCGCCTCTCCACACGTCTCTGTTGCTGGCTGGGAGACTCACGATGGGTCTACCCTGCTGCCAGTCTCCTGGACTTCGCCGTGAACCCCCAGAGGCTGGGAAGGGGATCTGGGTTCCAGCATCTAGCAATGCACCAGGCACATACCTACGCTCGATAGATCTTTTTATGCCAAATGAAAGCTAATTGGCAAAAACCATGTCTTTATTATTTAATATATATAGCCTACCTCCTCAACTTGATTTTTTGCTTCTGGAAGGCATGGACTGAACATGATGCTCTATAGTTCCAACCACCAGTAAAACATCCAAAATACGAAGTATCTTCAGGCCTTATGGCTGATGGTGATAATGTCGGAATAATAAGGATGACTGCAATGTGCACGGATTAGTTACGTGTCTGTTTTGAAGGACAGAGCCACAGTGGTATCGCTGATATAGTAAGAGAGACCACTGGTTAAATATTCACGGCAGGATTCCTGAGGCACACAGACTCTTAACAGTTCCCTCCAGGAATTCCTTTCATGCTTTTCCACTATAGCTTTGCTCTGCTTAGTGTAACTTCCCTCTGATAACCGCAAACGCCCCTCAAGATCTATGTTAGCAATTACCACTCAAGCATCTGGCCCACAGATCAACATCGGAAGGGTCTCGAGCCTCAGGTTTTACTAGACTGTAGTAAATAGCCTTGTCTTAGCAGCAGCTAGCCCCTCAACGTCCCGAAAGCCTTGCTTCCAAATTCCTCAGGATTTACGCTATCCCTAAGCCCCACTGACTAAAGAGTCTAGAATCAGCCACTCCTCACAACCCGGGTGCAGCTCTTCCTGCCCATGGGTCCTGTCCCAGTGCTACGGTAAAGGCACCTTTTTGCCCCAAAAATGTCTCAAGAATTCTTTCTCGATCATTTGCTCCCAGCCCCAGAAGTGGAAATGGAGCCTGTGAAAGTTTAATGGACACCCTCGAAAATCGCCCTGCTGGAGAAGTGGGCCGCTAACGTTCGAGATCGGGCCTTTCAGAGTCTAGAGCAGGATGCCGCTCCCACTGTGCTCCCTGCATCTAGATGGTTCTGCGGTCTTTGTTGATTACCCTGCCGACATTCAACGTCCTCTCCGTAGCCAGCAGGGAGGTGGGAAGCTGCTGGTGCCGCAGTTGGAGGTTGAATCGCATAGGCGGTAACTGGAGCTATGGTCAAGGTCAGAAAATACCACCGAGTCAGGCACCCGAAGCCAAGAGGGCCATGCCTGGCGAGAGCCCTGACTCACCATGTTGAACACGGCCATGGTCAGAATGATGGCCGTGGTGAGGACGGTGAGGGAGACCCGCGGCCAGGGCCGGTCCGCGATGATGCCCGACGACTTCAACAGCCACAGGAGGGAGGCCGAGGCTTTCTTGCTGCATTGCTGGGAGGAGACAGAAAAGGAAATGCACTGCTGCTTTACAAAGCTTCTTCGAGAGGTTTAAAACCACCAGAGGCCTCCGGATTCTTTACGGAGCAAACGAGCAGGCTCTGCTCACCCCCCGCCCCCCCAGAGGCCCAGACCAGGTCACGAACCTTAATAAAATTATGTCAAATCTGCATCCTGTCTTTCTTGACCACCAGTGGGTCTCACTGGATGCACACTGGCCTCCTAATCCCAGTGAGCTGACTGTGGACCTTCCAGAAACGCGCTTGGCTGTTAATGCCACCTGCATCCACTGACAGATGTGGAACTGGTACTAACTGCAGTGATCATCGTAAAAGGAGAAAGAATATAAATCTATATGGAAACGCTACTGTGGCCTTGCTGATGGGGACAGTGACCAGTGCAGTTGCTACCAAGGGTGTGGATGGATGTCACTGTTCTTCATTCAGTACAGGCAGGAGATTCTCCTCAGAAAAATAAAACATTCATATACTGTGTTTGGATTAAAGGAAAAACAACAGGAAAAAAAAATTTCCCTCCTCCTTCTTCCTTTCTGCCCCTTACTCCCCCACTTTCAACCTCTCGCACTGGAAACAACAGGCGATCCCTCACTCTGAAATTCCTCCTAATTTAACATAATCATTATAGCAACAGATCGCATTAACAATTTCATTAGTATTCTTTTACTTTTATTATTTTTTTATTTTTATTTTTAGAGAGAGAGCACACGTGTGCACATGCGTGTGGGGAGGAAGGAGCACAGGGGAGAGAGAGAATCTCAAGCAGGTTCCACACACAGTGTGAAGCCCGATGTGGGGCTTCATCTCACAACCCTAAGATCATGACCTGAGCTGAAATCAAGAGTCGGACACTCAACAACTGACTGAGTCACCCAGGAGCCCCGGTGCCCTTTTAAAAGATAAAATCAGTTACCTGAAAAGAAATAGATGTTGCTATTAAGTGAAGTTTAATACAATGAAAAACATTTAGAAAAGCATTATCAGAAAAACAAAACTCATCTTAAAATCTTGCCTGAAAAAATGGTGACACTCATCATATAAACATGCATTTTTGTGTATTTGCCTAAAGGAACACCTATTTTGGCATTTTAATTCCCCAAGGACTGTCTTTTTGAATGGCAGCAAGCAGCTGCAGCATAATTACTTGTAACATTTAGTGCCACAGAGACCGCCGTGTGCACTTGGATTCTTTAATTGTACTTGAATTTCCTACAGAAAGGCTTCTTTATTTCAGTCAATCATATTTTGCAAATCAACATGTTTCTTTCATAAGCCCTGAGTGAACCACATTCCTCATCCGTCCATCCACTGCGTGGCACTCACAGCCTGTCCACATTGCATTATCTTTGATGATGCGTTTGTCTTTGGGAACATGGAGAGCTGGCTAAGCATGGTGACCATATCGCACCCCTCTTTGTATTCCCAAAGCAGCACAGTGTTGAGCAAAGAGTAGAGACACAACAGAGCTTATCTTTAGCTCAACCATCTGATCTTAATGTGTATCAGCCACTTATTCTTCAAAGAGAACTTTCCAGCAGTCAGAAACAAAGAAGGAGTTCACTGCTAGAGGGACTGAAACTGTGAGGTTGGCCTGGGAATGTTCTGGAACTGTAAGCTGTAACACCTAAGGGGTGGGCTTCTGATGCCCACAGGAGGAAAGAAGATGTTGTCTTGAGCTTGCAAAGTGTGGGCAACTGAGACCAAGATCCCTGAATGAAAGCAAAAGCTTCAGGGGCGCATATATTTTTTTCGAATTAGTGTTTTCATTTACTTTGGGTAAATACTCAACAGTGGAATTATTAGATCATATGAACACTGAGTAATGTATAGAATTGTTGAATCATTATATAGTACACCTAAAACTAATATAACACTGTATGTTAATTATACTTCAACAAAAACAAAAAGAACAAACAAAGAAATCCCAGAAGCCCGAGAAGACTGTTCCCTCCATGTAAAGTCTAGAAAATCTCCATGCACTAGTTCAGGAAGTATCAACAAACTTCCAATAAACTTAGATAAATTCTAACTCTAAATATGGTGATGAGTTTGAAATTATGTTATAAGCTTCATAATAGGAACCTCAAGAGGGGTCATTCACTGGGTCAAAGACCAGAGAAAGTCCTTGGAGTTCCTGCTAGTTGTTGGAGGATAAGTCCCACCAAACATAACCTGAAAGTAAAAAAGAAATTAGGAAAAAAAAAAAAAAAAAAAAAGAAATTAGGAACTACATAGGACTACGGGCCTTAAGAGGAAGAATCAGCAGACACAACAGAAAGTAGAATTAGAACCACAGGATCGTCATGTATCCTATCCATCTGCAAACAGCCGGCAAAATAACATTAAAATAATCAAGGATGGATTAGAGCACATTAATGAATGAGCCCTTAAGAGAAAAAATAACAAATGCATTTTAGAAATGATCCACAAAGATTCATAAGAGATGAAAATATAGCTACTGAAAAACTCAGTAGTTGTGCTGGAAAGGTAAGATAGCTCTGAGGAAATAGCCCATAGAACATCATAGAAAGACAAGGATGAAAAACATGAAAGGAATCTTGAGACACAGAAAATACAATGAAAAGAATCCAGATACTTGTAATGGACAAGTATTGAGAAAAAGAGAACAGAAGGACCAGGAAAGAAGCAAAATATAAGGAGCTATGGACCAGTGGCTTTGCGGACCTGGAGCAAAACATGAGCTCTGTGGCTGATGTGACATCCTGACTCCCAGACAGAAAAATGAAAGCAAACCTGTACCTCAACACAAGGAATCTATGGCCCATGACTGACAAAGAGCAAATCTACAAAACCACCAGAGAGAAGACATTACCAGCCAAGAAACAGCAAGTAGGCTATAGATTTCTCCTCGGAAAACATGGACTCATGTTTTTACAATATTAGAAAAATTATCACAAACGATTACTCAAAGAAGAAAAAATAGATGATTTTTTAAATATAAAAGCTGATTAAATTATGCACAGGCTCTCACTGAAAGGATTAGGAAAAGGAACAATCCTTTGGGACTATGGAGACTGAGTCCTGGGGGAAGGAAGAAAGGTGAGATATAGATATACAATAAGAACGATGACAACAATGAATAACAAGAACAGTTTAAATTTAGAAAAATTTATCCAACAGTCTTCATCTTCCTGTGCTCTTTTATAGCTCATCGACTCAGCTCTCACCTTCCTTTCTTCAGCGTAACTACGGAGTTTCTAATTTCATGAATCTGATCATCTTATTCCATCTTCCATATTCGAGAATGAAATGGAAGACGGAATGATCAGATTTTGAGTACGGTATTCTTCATCAACAAGATGGAGATATTACTAAGTTTCATTAGTCGTGGGTACATTACATGTTTCAGGGTAATCGGTAAACAGAAAATATTAAGATATAAAACTTCCAAGTCACTAGAGGGAATAAAGGAGAACAAATAAATTCCACGGATGTAAGACAATACAGGAGAGGAGGAAAAATAAGTAGCAGCAAAGGAGATACACGATGGATTAAAGAAAAAGCAAAGTAAGACTAGTAGTAATTATAATACACGTAAATGTGTTATACTTGTCAGGTAAAAGAGAGAGACTGCTAGATCAGAGGAAATAACATGCAACTGGATGTTGTTTACCAGAGACACACCTAACACCCACATACTGACAGGGAAAAGCTGAATAAAATGAAGGAAGGAAAGGACAGTGGGAAAGTACAAAAGAAAGCTGGCAGAATTATATTGACATTGGAGAAAATAGACTTCAAGGGAAAAACACTGCTGTGGGGTTGAAAGCTTTTCTATCAGCCAGTGTGTGACCTACTTTCCTTCCACAGGATGGACTTGATGTTTGTGCTTTAATCTCTGCAGGGAACAGGGTCGGTGGTTGGGCACAGAATCTCTGCGACACAAAGCTCAAGAAAACCACACTGAAAGAAAGATCTCTTGACGCGTGCTAGCATTTTCATTTACTGTATCTGGCATCTTTGTTCTAAAAGACACTTTGGGGGGTGGTTTTCTGGGTGGTATTTTTGGTTAGAGTTACTCTCTTGTATTTGTTACAGAGATGTATGTCCACTCAGGTTGTTTAGTGTTAAATCTGGCAGAAATCACGTACTTATTATTACTAATAGTATGACGACAAGTATTACGACTTTCATTGCTGACTGTATGACAATGTAAACTTGAATCTCTTATTCTATGCTTTAGTTTCTACTTAGATAAACTGGATTTTTTGATTATCAAGTAATATAATAGATTTTCACATTTGAAGGATTCTCCTGTATGTGAAAACATGTTGCAAAGTATATTATGAAAGGTACTTTCGTACTAGAATAATTTAGAGTCTAAATTCACTCATAAATTAAATTTTTCCCCTATCTTACCAAATGTCTTTTTTTTAAATTTTTTTAATTTTTTCAGTGTTCCAAGATTCCTTGTTCATGCACCACACCCAGTGCTCCATGCAATACGTGTCCTCCTCAATACCCACCACCAGGCTCGCCCAACTCCTCTCCCTCCTCCTCCAGAACCCTCGGTTTGTTTCTCAGAGTCTACAGTCTGTCATGGTTCATCTCCCCCTCCGAATTCCCCCAATTCCTCCTTCCTTTCCTTCTCCCAATGTTCTCCATGTTATTCCTTATGTTCCACATGTAAGTGAAACCATATGATAATTGACTCTCTCTGCGTGACTTATTTCACTCAGCATATGGCTTTTAAGATGAAGCTGTACTTTCCCCAGAATCCAGTTTTAAAGTAAACTGGGCCAACAGCTGAATATTGTGTATCAGGAAACTAGACCAGTGGGAAATACGAATGATACTCCCTGCAAGGTGGTCTTGACTTTCCAATGTGATTTTGACCAGTGGATGGCTTAGCCATCACTGCAAGGCAACCTCCATGCCACGTGTGCCCACGACCACGAACGTGGACATCCCTGCCTAGTGCTGGGCGCTCACCCGCTGGTGACTCTCTCCACACACAGTCTGGCACCTTCCAAAACTTTCCCCCTACATGACTAGAAGTGGAAACTGGCTGAAGCGCGCGGCACCTCCAGAGCTGGGCATCTCTCGTCCACAAAATGCGGGGCTGGACAAGGTCATCTCTGAGTTTCCTGTCCGCCCTCAAGGTCTGCCATTCTGAAATGCTAACCTCAGGAAGATGCTGACGCTGTGGTGCCTGCAGACACCTGACAAGGGAGGACGGGGACAGGCCAGGACACCGGCAGGTCAGGAGCCTCGCAGCTTTGGCAGCCGAGATTGGCGACTGGGGCTGAACTCAGAGCCATGCGCTCGGAAGAAGTCAACAGGGGGGAGGATGAGGGCCAGA
>CM052895.1:129091272-129114104 GCA_028534135.1 Potos flavus
AGATCCTAGGCCCCACGGTGCTCGAGGACGGGCCCGTTGCAGGGGCTGGCGGGTTTCTGAGAGGTTCTAGAAGGCAAGCAGTTGCGGGGCCCACCCACACGGTGAAGTGGGCAACCTGGGGCAGGCGGAGCTTCCGGGGGATCCACTAGGACAGGGGAGGGAGGAGGAGTGGAGAGGGGGTTGGGGGGGTGGGGGGGGTGGGAGAGGCAGATAAAGGTATGCTCCTCGGGCTTCTCATCACAGGAAATCCCAGGTAACAAATACATTCCCTGACTTTTTTCTCACACTGAACAAGTATCAGTCTGATTTTTCTAGCAAAAGGAAAAAAGAAATTACCTGCATTTCATGATCACTCTTATTTTGTGCCCACTTTAATGGGTCTTTCTCTCTCTCTCTCTTTTTTTTTTTAATCAAACCCAGCTGTACAATAATGACAAGTCAATGGCAGGCAGGTTCCCAGGGGGACAAAGGTAAAGCTCTTGGAGGAAAATTCTCCATCAGGCTTACCTTTTCTCGACCTCCTTTTTTTTTTTTTAAAGATTTATTTATTTATTTGAGAGAGAGACAGTGAGAGAGCATGGGAGAGGAGAAGGTCAGAGGGAGAAGCAGACTCCCCGTGGAGCTGGGAGCCCGATGCGGGACTCGATCCCGGGACTCCGGGATCATGACCTGAGCCGAAGGCAGTCACTCAACCAACTGAGCCACCCAGGCGCCCTCTCGACCTCCTTTATTGAAGGATTTTACTTGAATATTAGCATCGATGTTGCCTCTGGCATTTAAGTTAACATATATTAATGGAAGGATATGAAGGATATTAATATTTCTGGGATATTAAATACACTTTCAGAAACTCAGTATTTAATCCAAAAATAAATGAAATCATAGGAACACTTCCTACAATTGGCATGTTTTCAGGAGGCTAGGGGATAAGCAGTTAGGATGTCATGATAGTTCTCCGTGACCACTAACATTATCTGTGACACACAGCACTTTTGATTGAATTTGGAAGGCAGAATAGAAAGCACTGAAAGCCTTTTTACATTGGTTGTGCCTTAATTTGTTTGATGTTGACAGTTATAAAAAAGTCCTTACAGAATCCTTTAAATAGTACAAAGAACCTCTTAGGAGAATGAGAAGAATCCCTTCTTGAATTTTATCAGGATTTCCTCTTGACCAAGGATTACAGCTGGTCACTGGTGGGGATAGGGGGAGACTCATTCACTGATCCTGCTAATTCAATTTCAGAAAGACAGATGACCCCAAGCCTAGGCTTCCTGACCACTTTGGCAAAATCTAGCCTTCTTTTGAGGAGGAGGCGGGCACCCGTTCATTCCTGGCACTGAAATTTTCCCATAAGATAACACAGAGTTACGGACTCCCTCGCATCTGGTGTGTGGGTGTCAGGGTCTTAGGAAGCCCCTGGGAAGAGGAGGAACCAGGCACTGTGGGTGTGGGATCCTGATGGCCCCGAAGCACGTAGGGGGACCCAGGAGAGACGAGGAGCCGTGAGAGGTTGGTTGGATTACACCCAGGCTGAGAGGAGAGACGTTACGTAAGAGCAAAAGCATTCTCTCAAAGGCAGCAAAGTTGCCCTGGAGATTCTTTTTCCAGCCCCCCCTTCTCTGTTTCTTTTCAATAGCAATTTGCTGGAAAGAAAAAGTCACCTTGAAATCTTCAAAACACACTATGATCCCCCCACTCTGAAGACTGGGTTCTTTGGAACAGCAAATGAGAAATGGGGCCATTTAGGCACAAAGATAGAAGCTGAAGCAGAATGAGGCTTGGATTTCCGGTGGGACCCCAAAGGGTAGTTCCTGTTCTGAAACCCGAGAGATGGGCTGCAGAAGTCTTCTGGGGGCCAGGAAAACAGAGGGGGGAGCCCGCGTGCTTTTCCGCCTAAGGAAAATGTAAACCTGGAAAATCAGACTTCTTTGTAGTCAATCATTTTAGAAACTTGACAAAGATTTCCATGGGGCAATGTCTACAATCTATAGTTTTTAGGGCATTTAAAGAAACTTCAGATGCCACGTGTGCATTCCAGGAAATCGGAAACCATAGTGCCACTTTGGGAAGAGTTTCCAATCCAATTTGAAACATCTAAACTGTGATCTAGCAAACAACCCCCCCATCAGTTTGCAAAGGTAAGCGGCAGAGATGGTATAGACGGTCCATTGTTGAGAGGCAGACACATACTCTGAAATCTTAACACTTTTTGGCTAAAAGATTTCTACACATCAGACTAGAATGTATCCGATGCTTGGGAGGTGGCTCAGAGCGGCCTCTCTTGTTTCCACACAAGAGAAACCACTGTCTCTTTGGACTTCCGTCCCATTGTTGGCTTTCTTATGATGCTTTCATGGAGCCACTTGCTTTGGACTCAAGAATACACTTAGATTTTTGGTTCTTACATCCTGAACTAGCCCTTGAACCATAAGAGCTTGCAATGATTGGTTTAAAGGAAAACACTAACAAAATCTATTTTTACATTTGCTATTTTCATATGTTCCAAAATTTTGTATCTTGAAAGTGGATATAAAAGACCTTTTTGGTTTAAATTTTAATTCCCCTGGAGAGAAAAATTCTCCTATTATACTAGTGTTTACTGCTATAAATACTCTGAAAAGTCAGAGAGGATACAAAGTGGTGACAGAAATAAATAAACATGAATATAATTTTAGAGTGTGACAGCCAACACTTCAAATAATCCTCAAATTAGTGTCTCAGCGGTGCACGGGCTGCCTGAGTGGATATTCTGGGCTGCTGACATGAAGCGGGCAGGCCATTTACTGGGATCTGGGAGCTCCTGAAACGGTAAATCAGCAAACTCCCCTGTTTCAAGCAAGAAATCAGTTTCCATTCAATGAGCACAATTTTCAAAGAAGTTCCGTATTTAAAGTACTTACCAAAAGCTGTCCAGCAAAGCAGATGAAGAGGATGAAGGCGAGCACGAGAAATGCAGCTCCGAAGGAGATCCCCAGAATGGATGTTCTACCAGGGAAACGAAAAGGAACAGGTTAGTGTGGGGGTAGTTTCCATTATAGTGGAAAGCTGTCAGTAATAGCCTGGGCTTCATTAGGACTTAAGGTAATGAGGACTTCATTTCTCACTCACCTTTTGAGAAATGAAATTGGAGCTAAAACCAAAAATACATCCAGAGAAAACTGTGTCCGTGTCTGCAACTGTGTCTGATCACCTTGCCGATTCATCGAAATTGCGCTACAAGCACCAGGTCCTTGCGAAAGCAAAACCGTCTTTTACTGACTCTCTTACTCTCTCTGGATGCCTGGGTCTGGCCTCTTAGCCGGAAGGAGCAGCCTCATCTGATGCCCTAGAGGGTGGCCGATCTTACTCCTGCTCACTTAGGAAACAATGAGTCCTTACCCTCCCCAGGACAATCCAACCTGATTCAACTTCTTTCAGCAATCATGCAGTTAAATGTTTACTGAAGTTCCCCAAAGATTTCAGGGACCATGGCTTTCACATTCTTGCCCAAGCTGATGAACATGCAAGCTTCTTCCTATGATCATGGAAACATTTACAATTTTGCCACCGACAGGTTGCAGGTCGATAAAAGCATTTATAAGAATTGCATGCTTCTCTGAGACATCTTTTATTTTTTATTTTTAGTTTTTTAAAGATTTATTTATTCATTTTTTGAGAGAGAGAGAGAGTGAGAGAGAGAATCTCAAGCAGACTCCCCACTGAGCACTGAGCCAAGTGCAGGGCTCGATCTCACGTCCCTGAAATCCCGACCTGAGCCAAAATCAAGAGTCAGAGGCCTAACCGACTGAGCCACCCAGGCACCAGGAAACATCCTTTAAATCATTAAAAAGTTCAAAGCCTCTTAAAACCTCATTTACTCCAAGGATAGAGTGTTCAGGGGTATTAAAAGAGCTAAACCACAATGAATAATCCAAGATGAAATTCGAATGACATCCAAGGAGAGGTCAGGTGGTGTCTCAGACTGCAATGGAATCTTCTACCAATGAGGTCGGCCAGAGACACTGAGGAGACCGAAGAACGACACAGAGAATAGAGCGGCAACACTGAACATCATGCACGGGAGGCTCAGAGGGAATTCAGCAACACGCGTGCATAGCTGTGAGTCCTCAGCGAGGGAAACAAAACAGATAACCAGTGCCTGTGGCCACCATGCTGGGAAGGTTCCACTCCGCTCACACTCTCAAACACCTCCTCTATTTCGAGATGACTTACACTTCACGCAAGGTCCACAAAAGCTTGGCTTCAAACCCAAACCTGAGCCTGACTCAGTGATGCTCTGGGCACGGAGTTATCTGCTAGAGTGATTCCCAGTGCTTTCAAGTGCCTAGCCAGATAATGACATTTGTTCACATTTTATGAGTGACGCTAAGTCTCTGCTAGACAGGTGGCTATACACCAAATATACCTCGTCCCATGCCAGGCTGTAATGATACAGACGAGTAAGATGTCACACCTGCTCTGAGCTGCTTACAGGGCAGTGGAGGTAAGCACCGTATGTCCTTACTTCCCTTAGCTAGAATATCCTGCTTTCAGACAGCACTCCAGTCCTCAGGCTCTGGTCAGAAGCCACTGGTCTCATATCTCCCCAGTGCATAATCTCAGAGCCTCCTGGTTAGCCAGGCAGTGTGGGAGGAGGGGACTGTGAAAGAGTCAACGCCGCAGAGGAATGGAGGCCTCCTGGCACTCCTGTGACTGGAGAGGGACACAGTAACTCATCTGCTGGATTTGTGTTTGCCGTCTTTCTTACCCATTCTTACAGGATAGCTCTGATAGGCTTTCTCTGATTCTGTGCTGCCTGGCCTCTCTGGTATGGAGATAATATCGGCTTCATCAGGTTGAGTTTGGAAACATCAGATCTTTTTCTTAGGTCCGAAACTGTTTAAATGACACATAAGTGGTGTCTTCTAGGAGGTTTGGTAAATGTCAACTGTAAAACCATCTGATGATAGTGATGGTGGTTATGGTGATGGTATTGATCATGATGAGAATGGTGATGGTAGTGGTGGGGATGGTGACGATGATGGTGATAATGACAATGATGGTTGTGATGGTGATGGCGGTGATGATGGTGATAGGTGATGGTGATGACACTGATAGTGTGACGGTGATGGTGGTGATCATGATGATGATGATGGTGGTGATGGTGATGATGATGATGGGGATCATGATGATAATGGTGGTGATAGTGATAATGACCATTATGGTTATGATGGTGATGGTGGTGATGATGGTGACGATGGTGATGGTGAGCACAATGATGATGATGGTGGTGGTGAAGATGGGGATCATGATGATAATGGTGGTGACAGTGATAATGACCATGATGGTTATGATGGTGATGGTGGTGATGATGGTGACGATGGTGATGGTGAGCACAATGATGATGATGGTGGTGGTGAAGATGGGGATCATGATGATAATGGTGGTGATAGTGATAATGACCATGATGGTTATGATGGTGATGGTGGTGATGATGGTGACGATGGTAATGGTGAGCACAATGATGATGATGGTGGTGGTGAAGATGGGGATCATGACGATAATGGTGGTGATAGTGATAATGACCACGATGGTTATGATGGTGATGGTGGTGATGATGGTGACGATGGTGATGGTGAGCACAATGATGATGATGGTGGTGGTGAAGATGGGGATCATGATGATAATGGTGGTGATAGTGATAATGACCATGATGGTTATGATGGTTATGATGGTGATGGTGGTGACGATGGTGAAGATGGTGATGGTGATTGGTGATAATCATGGTGATGACATGATGATACAAGATGATAGTGACATAAAGATAGATTATTTACTCTGTACCAAGCACTATTCTAAAGGCTTTATATGTAGAATTCACTTAATCCTCACAATAATCATGGATAGTATTTACTATCATTACTTCATTTTACCAAGGAGAAACTGAGACCCAGAGAAGTTGAAAAACTTGCCTGAAGTCATATCTCTATTAAGTGGTGTGGTCAGGATTTATGCCCATTCGGTTGTATCCCTGACCCAGATTTGGTTTTTAGGAGTAGACATGTCACATTTCTGCCTTGTTTATTGGCTCTATTTCTTGAGTCAATTTTGATAATTTTCCTGGAAAATTTAGATTTAGATTTTCAAATGTAAAATATTCTACATAATATTCTCTTTTAATTTTAAAAGTCTCCATTTTTGAAGCATTGTTTTCTTGACCTTAATGTCCTTTTTCTTTTTCTCTCTAGATCAGACTTTTGAAGCTGTGTATGTTTGTTGAGCCTCACAGTGAGTGAGCTTTTGGTTTATTATTAGGTCTACGCATTCTGATAGTTTTCCATGTAATTAGTTTCTGATCTAAATCTTGACAATTGCTTCCTCCTTCTTTACACAAACTTATATTACTTTTTTCTTGATTGTTATTTATTGCCAATCTTTTATATTTTCTAATAAATGCATTTAAGGACATAAATATTTCTATAACTACTACTTTAGCCAAATCCTACAGCTTTGGATTTGTAGTTACTCATTGTTCTTCTCTAAAAAGCCTGTAATTTCAACTTCTATTTCCTTTTAATACAAGAGCTATTCGGAGGTCTAATTTATAGATTCCACAAGGAGATCATTTTTGATCTGTTCCTGTTACTTCTAATTTCATTAGATTTGACCAGAGATTGTGGTCTCTATTATTTCTACTTCAACAATTTATTTTTCTCCTAGGGTGTGATGAACATGATTTACTTCTATTGTATCTTACAGATTTCTAGAAGTGCTATGTATTTCTTTTCACTGGAAACAAAGCATGTTCCCTAAATATGCCTATTGTCAGAGTCGGATGAGTTAGTCAAATTCCCAATGGGCTGACTTAATGGTTCAATTTGGTCTGTCAATTTTAGAATGCATTAATATTTCGGGCTTGTGGGATTGTGGGTTTGTCAATATATCTGAACATTCTAATTGTTTCTCTTTATTTCAAAGAGATGCTGGAGTGCGTGAAGATTTACGATTGTTAAGTCTTCTTGGTGACTCTACCATTGTACAAATCTTTCTTTTTCTTGTGCTGAGTGCCTTCCACTTGATTCCATGTCATCAGAAATTTTTATTCCTGCAGATTTCCTTTGCCCGTAAGCTGTTTCCCAGAATAGCTGTTTTCCATCATTATTTTTTACCTTTCTTGTCTTTTTAGTAAGATCTCCCGTACCTAGTACAGAGGTGGCCTTAGGGTTTAGCCTTAATCTTTGAGCCTCTTTCCATGACAGGACATTTTAATCCACTCACAACTATGAAATTTGCCAATATTTTCTTAAAATGTACAGGAGAATTCGCAAAGAAATCACCATGGTGGGAAGTTTTCTTTGTAAGAAGGTTTAAAAGACAATATTTAATCAATTTAATGGATAAATACCCATTAAAATTTTCTATTCTATCATGTGTCAGTTTTGGTACAGTTGCTTTTCACGGAATTTTCCCAAGATCTTCTTCATCTTGGGTAATTTATAACACTCCATATTTATTCCGATAATGTCTGCAGGATCTGTAGTGAATCCCTTTTTATTCCTTATGTCATTAGTTTGGGTGCTCTGTGATTCTGTGATTATCTCTCTTTCTTAATCAGTCTTGCTAGTGGTTTAGGAATTTTTTAACTTTTTCAAAGAACCAACTTTTGCCTTATTAATTTTCTGTATTGGTTGTTTTCTATTTTATGGATTTCTTCCTTCTTTAGTATTTATTCCCTTCTACTTGATTTGCTCATCTTTTTCTGGTTTCCTAAGTCAAAACTTTGACAACAAATTTTAGCCCTTTCTTTTCTAATATAAGCATTTTATTTTTTAAATGTTTTTTAAATTTATTTATTTGACAGAGAGAGAGAGAGAGAGATCACAAGTAGGCAGAGAGGTAAGCAGAGAGAGAGGGGGAAGCAGGCTCGATGCAGGGCTCGATCCCAGGACCCTGAGATCATGACCTGAGCCGAAGGCAGAGGCTTTAACCCACTGAGCCACCCAGGCGCCCCTCTAATATAAGCATTTTAAAGCTACAAATTTCTCTCTAATTACTGCTTCAAGCTATACCCCACACCTTTGGGTAGGTTATATTTTGATATTAAAAATATTTTCTAATTTCTCTTGTGATTTTTTTTTATTTGACTCATAGGTTATTCAAAAGCATACAGTCTAACGCTGAAATATTTGGGGATACTTTAGATATTCTGCTCTTCTTCATTTCTATTTTGATTTTGGTATGGTTAGACATTACGCTGTAAGATTTTTTTTTATCTTTTCAAATTTATTTCAATCTTTCAAATATGTGAAGATGCTTCTATGGCCTAGTATATATTTTGGCCGTGTTCCATGTGCAGTTAAAATCACATGTATTTTACAGCTAGGTTAGTGTTCAAGAAGTAGATAATCTTGTTCATATTTTCTATATCCTATTTATACAACAAGGCAAACAAAAGGGATATTAAAAGTCTAATTATGATTGTAGATTTACTAAACACTTTGGTTTTTAACATTTTTTCCTTTTATGTATTTCATAGCTCTGTTTTAGGAATTATGCACATTTCATGATTGTATGTTTCCTGATGATTTGCCTCTTTCATTATTATTCAATGTCTCTGTTAATACTTGTTTCCCTTATGTCTACTTTGGTATTACTATACATATAGTAACCTTCTCATGTTGTTTAGATGATACATGTTTTCTATCCTTTCAATTTTATCCCAACTGCCTTTTGTACTTAAAATGCATCCCTTGGGGTGCCTGGGTGGCTCAGTTGGTTAAGCGCCTGCCTCTGGCTCAGGTCATGATCTCAGGGTCCTGGGATCGAGCCCCACATTAGGCTCCCTGCTCAGTGGGGAGTCTTCTTCTCCCTCTCCTTCTGCCCCTTCCCTCTCCTTGTGCTCTCTCTTTCTCTTTGTCTCAAATACATAAAATCTTAAAAAAAATAAAAGACATCCTTTGGGCTACTGATAATGCTATTATAAACATTAGGGTGCATATGTCCCTTTGAATCAGTATTTTCATGTCCTTTGGGTAAATATCTAGTAGTTCAATTGCTGGGTCATAGGGTCATTTTATTTTTAACTTTTTGATGAACCTCCATACTGTGTTCCAGAATGGCTAAACCCATTTGCATTTCCACCAACAGTGTAAAAGAATTATGGAAAGAGCCCAAATGTCCATGGACTGATGGATGAATAAAGAAGATAGGGTATATATATATAAAGTACAATATTACTCAGCCATCAAAAGAATGAAATCTTGCCATTTGCAATAACATGGATGAACTAGAGTATATTATGCTAAGTGAAATAAGTTAGTCAGAGAAAGACAAATACCATATGATTTCAGTCATATGTGGAATTTAAGAAACAAAACAGATGAACATAGGAGAAGGGAAGAAAAAACAAGATAAAAACAGAGAGGGAGGTATAAACTATAAGAGACTCTTAACTATAAGAAATGAACAGCGTTGCTGGAGGGGAGGTGGGCAGGGGAAGGGATAATTGGGTGATGAGCATTAAGGAGGGCAGTTGATGTAATGAGCACTGGGTGTTATATGCAACTGATGAATCACCAAATTCTACCTCTAAAATTAATAATACACTATATTTGACTAAATTGAATTTAAATACTAAATAAAGTAAGTTATGACTATCAGATATGACTCAGGAAGAAATAGAATCTCTGAATGGGCCTGTAAAAAAGATTAGATCAGTAATTAAAACAAAACTCAAACCAAAAATTACTTGCGAAGAAAAGCGCACACCCAAATGGCTTCACTGGTGAATTCTACAAAACATGTAAAGAAGAATTTTTACTACTTTTTCACAAACTCTTCCAGAAAATAAAAAGGTTGGAACAGTTTCTAACTGATTCTATTAGGCCAGCATCACCGTCATATCAACATCAAAGATATCGCAAGAAAACAAAACTGAGACCAATGTGTCTTTATAAATAGAGATATAAGAACCCTGACAAACCATTAGGAAACCAAATCTAGTCACATATAAAAAAGGATTATACAACATGACAAAGTGGGATTTATCCGAGAAATGCAAGGTTGGTTTAATATCTGAAAACCAACTAGTGTATAATACACTATTTTAATAAAGGAAAAGAAACATACATGACCATCTCAATAGCTGTAGAAAAAGCATTAGACAAAATCTGACACCCTTTTATTATAAAAGCACTTAACAAACTAAGATTAAAAGGGGATTTCCTTTATCCTAATAAAGGCACACATGACAAGCCTACAGGTCACATTACACTGAATGATGAAATAGTGAATGTGGTCCTCCCAAGATCATGAACAAGAATGTATGTGTGCTATGATTACTTCTGTTGAAATCACACCGCAGTCTCTAGTCAGGGAAATTAGGCAAGAAATTGCAATTACAAGCATCCCACTGGAAATGAAGAAGTAAACTTATCTGTACTTGTAGATGATATGATTTGGTATCTAGAGCATTATGTCACAACCTGAGATTTAGACCTAGAGTAGCTCAAACCCGTGGCTGTCTAGTTCTCAAGTTCATAGCTCACCAGCACTTGTGGTGTTCAGATGGATGGACCTCTCATCCCAGGGAATAAGAAATACCATGAGGCAAAGTAATGGCTGGCCAAAAGCTCTTAATTATAATCATTTATCCTGACTGCTCTATCAAAATCATGTTCAGGTTCATTAAGCATACCAAGATGTTTGTGTAACGGAATCAATTTTAATTAACATTATAGTTGCAAAGCTGTTTCTTTTTAACACACAAGCATAATTGATTTATATACTCACTGAAAAGCAAACTTGACTCTTCCCTGTCGTGATGTGAGAACAATTACACTTTTTAGTGATAATTTTTGACTTTGGCACTTTAATCAAGTGTATTGTTACAGTATATGGAAAAAGGCTGATTTGAGACAAGGTCCTTTCTCCTTTCTGTCGCCCCTCCCCAGTCAATTTATTGCTTACAGGTGGTCCTGACATGGGTGAGGAAGCACATTTGCAGGCAGGAAAAATCCAGCAAAAATATACATCCATTATCCCCCAAATGTCTGAAAGCTATATTAATTATAAACTCTTCCTGTGGGTAAATAATGGTATCTTTACCTGGAATTCTATTGAATGTGATGACTTCCATGTCCCTCCTCCCTCCTTGCCTTCACCTCCTCCCCCCAAGAACGATGCAGATCCTCCCATCAATGCTCTGTTCACACCTGTTACACAGTGTCCCGGTGTCCCGTGAGGATGATAAGAACTCAGGGAAGAAGGCTTTTCTTTTAACTGCAAGTTAGCATGCAGTCATAAAACCCCCTTTATCTCTCTTTTTTTAAGTGACAGGTGATAGAACTTCAAAACGAAAGGGAATTTGGAAAAAAAAAAAAAAAAAGGGAATTTGGTTAAAAAAAAAAAAATCAAAAGCTGAGAAGAAGAAGCATTTAAATATTCATCGCCCTTACAGATCACTGTAGCCTTTCTCTGATAACACGATTTAGGAGCGTTGGGATGTTCTGGCCACTTGAAGGTCCTGGGATGCGGCAAAAGGGAGAAGGAATTGCATTTGGCAGAGTAAAAAGCCTCCACTCCACAGCAACAATAAGGGCTGAAGATCTGAAGTTTCAGACATATTATTCCCCCAGAAGGCCCACGGTCTTCTCTTTCTATACTCATTTCTTAGGTGAGCTCATCCCATCTGATGGATTTAAGTATTACCTATGTGCTGGGTTTCCCAAATTGTGACTCCACCCCCAGCTCCTCCATGAACCCGGGACTCACACACTCCCTCCCTCTGCAAAGCTCTACCACTTAGATGTCTAAGATGCACACACATGTCTTTGATGTCTAGAACTGAGCCCTTGATTCACGGCCCTCCCCACCTGCTCTTTCCCCAGGATTCTCCCTTCCTGTAAATGGCAACACCATTTTCCCAACTACTCAGGCCGAACACCAAAACCAACACCAACATAAAAAACCCAGAGAACTCAGCTTTCTCTTATTGCTCATGTCCCATCCAATAGCAAGACTTGTCTCCATCACTCTTCATGAGACACTCCAGCAGTTACCGCCTGCTCTGCCTCTCTGGTGCCAAGCACCACCTTACCTGGTCTTCCTATTTCTAACCCCCTTCCCCCTGCAGAGCAGCAAGAATAATGCTTCTAAACATACCTAGATCACATCCTCAGCTGAGAACCTTCTGGAGCTTCCTATCACACTTAGCATCAGACCCAAAGTTCTCCCAATAGGCTGGGAGGGCCAACAACTCCTGCTCTCACCTTGCTCCTTGGACTCCATCCTCCAAGGATGGACTGTGGATCCCATCATCTGGAATGTTTTTCTGCTGGATAGGCACATAATGCCCATCTCAATTCGTTCGGGCTTCTTTTTCAATGTCACTTAATTCGTGATGCTTTCCCTGGTCACTCTCATATGAAATATCACCCTCCACAGCTCCAGAGTATCCTATTCTGCCTTATTTTTTCTTAAAGATAATCACCACTGAATTATTATATGTGTATTTGTTTATTACATTATTGTTGCGCCTCCTACTAGAACGTAGGTTATATGAGGGAAAGGGCATTTCGGGGGTCGCTGGTGCTTCCCCTGCATCTCTAACGATGCTTAGCGTATGACAGCTCAGAATGATTCCACATGTAACTGGGTGCATGTATGTGCTTCTATTATGGATTTCTATTTCTATAACAAATGCTGGGAATATATTCGCCGGTATAAAAGTAAAGGTCCATGGCCTGTTTTATTGAGTGAAAACATGCTCAGCCTCATTTTTACTGTTATGGTTCCTCATATCTTACCCTACCACTGACATACAGCTAAATGCAACACAAATCAGTTTTCATTCCTGGAAAGAATACTGGTTTTCATTAATTCCATTTTTTCATGATGACAGCATTTTTAGAGAGGCACTCTGTTATACGGACTAAAGACTACTCCTTCTAGCCTCCCTTGGAACCAGGTTCACACATGTGACCAAGATCTATCTTGGGTTGTAAACCAAAGTGTCATGAGGTAGCTTCTGGGAAGTTTCCTCAAGAGACGGAAGTTATGAATGCTTTCTGCCCTCTGCTTCTGGGTCTGTTCCTTCATTTTGTTGCTTAGAATGTGGATGCTGCCATCTTAGAGGAGGAAGATGAGGAGTATAGTCTAATGAAGGCAGGGATGTGTCCTGGGGGGATCCAGGTCCCCTAAAGAATCCAAAAGATCAGAGTGCCATACTGTAATCTTTGGCCTTTGATTAATGGGGAAAAACTAAACTGCTAGCTTACATTCAAGCTACTAATTGTGAGGCATCTCCTTACTTTCTGATGACCTGAATCCACAGCCAGGTACTGTTCATCTCAGCAAAAGCTATAAGGTTCGTTTATCTTAGACAGTGAGAATTGTCTCCTCCCTACTCCTCCCTTTCCTTCCCCCTCCTTCTCTTCCCTCTCTCTCTCCCTCCCTCTTTCCCTCTTCCCTTCCTTTCTTCCTTTCTTCCTTCCTTCCTTCCATCCATCCCTCCTTCCTTCCTTCCCTTCCTTCTTTCCTTCCTTCTTTCTTTCCCCTAAGATTCATACCCATTCACAGGTGGTAAATTACTTTCACAGTATCCAGCATTTGGGCCCACCAATTTGGTTGCCCACCAAAGAAAACTGCCTCCATAATCAATATTTTTCCATCATTTGTGTTCAGAAAATCAAGTCTACTTTCAATGGACATGAATGATTCTACCGTTAAACTTTCTTCCATTTTTTTTCTTCTTTTTGGAGATAAAAACAAAATGAAAGTAATTCTTTTGAAATGAGTATTAAAGAATTAATGAGCATTGATTATTCAAATAAATAATGGAGTAAGTATCAAAGAATTTCAGTAGAAATAATAGATCTCACATATTTAAAATTATAATTATTAATTCGGCTTAAGTAAAATATCATTATCTTAATTTAACTTGGGCTAATATAACACATGATATTTAACTAAATTTTATTAGGAAAAAAAATCATTCTTATTATAATAATTGCCCATGCCTGATTTAATCTACTTAGTTTGGCAGACAATATGAATAAAACCACAGAGAATTGCAAAAACAATTCAGGCTTGATCATTTTTGGTCTTTGAAGGTAGCTCACATTTCTGATAAAGTTACAGTACAAGGCAGAAAGAAGAGAGAGAACAAGCCTAAAAAGAAGAGTCAACTAATAATTTAATGACAACTATTCAAATTCTGAGACTAGAGCCAGATACACAATTATGTGCCAAATAGGGATGACAGTTGGCCTTCTTTTAGGCAAACCCTTCCCTTTGCTGCTCCTTTCGAGGTCATGAATTCTTCTATTATTAGTTATTCATGCACTCATTCATTTATTCACTTGTTAGTCATTTTTCACCTTTTTCCAAAAAAAAGAATGAGGCAGTTTCTCCAAAGGAGAACAAACAAAACAAGAGTTCAGCACATTAAAAAGAAGTGAGGAAGTGAGAAACACCATTATCCCAATGAAAATTATTATTTTTAGATAGACGAGCTCATGAGAAGAGAAAATACTACATATATAGAGGGTATTCACAAGCAGAACGTGAAGGGTATTGATGCAAAACAGCCCAGTAGGAACCAGGGGCTGAGACATGCCTCGGAGTGTGAGAGTTAATGTCTACCCAAGGGATGCTGTCAGGCATTTCCTTAATGGGAAATTGGAACTGAGCTCTTGACTAAAGTCAGAAGCCATAAATTGCTGTCCTACCAAGAAATGGGAAACATAAAAACTATGTCCAGCAGTCTGAGAATTTTCAGGGAAGTTGACTAACTAGAGCAATGAGTGGAAGCAGAGTCATCCTGAAATGAAATCCCCAATCTTGCTCCATGTTAAGGGGTTAGTCAAATTCACAAGATCTGTTTAGTGAAGGGACCTTGACCTTGACCTGAATTTAACAAAATACTTTGACTCGAACTGTTGAACCCCAGAGACAGATGGCAGAGAGAGACTGAAAAATATATCACAGTAATGCCTTCATAACTCAGAGTATGTGAAATCACTATGGACCCAAACCCTTGATGCCGGTGAGCTCACAGTAAAATTATGTCTAACCCAAGAAGACGTGCCACCATGAGTCACCAGAGAGACCACACAGCAGAATTCATGCATTTATGCACCACAATAGCAGAATGAAATAAGTGCTATTTTCATACAATATATTTATACAATTTCATACGTTTATTATGCTAATAAAGGAAAAGAAAAAAATGGAATCCTTAGGTAAAATATGGAATTATAAAAAACTCAGATTTTAAAAAGAACCCAACAGACGTCTTAGATATAAATAATCACTGAAATTATACACTCAGTGTGGTTGAGGGATTCACCAGAATGAATGCAGCACAGAGAAATAAAGAGGTGTAAGCTTTGAGGAAAAATTATAAGATCTGGAACACAGAATGAATAGCATGATATACAATTAATAAGATTTTAAGGAAGAAAAAGTAAAGATAGAAGGAGTATATAAGGTGATAAGGTCAGAAAACTGCCAATATGAATTTTCAGATTGAAAAATCACACCTAGGCACTTAGGTAAGAAGAATAAATCCACAAGGGGAAAGAATACACTGAAATCCCAGGGGGAAAAAAAAGCACCCGTGGAAGAAAGATAAATTATCTAAAAGGAAATACAATGGGATTGATAGAAGATATTTCATTAGCAGCAACAGATGATGAAATTGATGGGATATCATCCTCATAATATTAAGGAAAAATAGTGGTAACATAGGATTTTATACAGTTAAACTATTATTCAAGAACCAATGTGAAATAAGGTAGATAAAAATATTTTAACATAAAGAAAAAAACAGGAGCTCTTGCTACTCACAGACCTCAATGAAAGAACTAATAAATGAAAGACACCAGCAAGAAGGGAAATAAACTTGAAAGAATAATTTTTTTAAAGGATGGCGAAATAAATAAGGGGATTAAGAGTATACTATATGAGCACTGAGAAATGTATAGAACTGCTGAATGATTATATTGTATACCTGAAACTCACATGACACTGTATGTTAATTACGCTTTAATAAAAAAAGGCACTGATAAGCAAATAAATTGATAAAGAACAAGAGTAAATCTAAATAAATACTATGATTACCATCTGGAACAGAAGTTCTAAGAAAAATTATATAGAAGATATAATGATTAACCGCAGAATATCTTAATACTATATATATATATATATAGTTATATACATACATAGTTATGGAAGTACATACATTTTATATATGTACATTATATATATATATGACTATTATGTGTGTATATAGAGAGAGAAAGAGAGAGAGAGAGTATGCAGGCACACGAGGAGGAGAGAGAGAGATCCTAACTAGTAAAGGAAAAGAAAAGAATAAAGAATACTGGATCAATCCTTCTGAAGTTAGGAAGTGGGAAGCTGTACCAAGAAAAGCAAAGTAATCGAAATATAAGAGGAAAAAGTGAGTAACAAAATCAAATACAAATGAAATCATATCACATTAATATATCAGAAAACATATCAGATTGAATAAATAAAAAAAATAAAAATAGATGCTGTTTAGCTGAGGTATACCCAAACAATAATGGTTTCAAGAGCCCAGAAACATATCTATAGGAAGTGTAACACAGAATTAAACTTGTACAGTCTGGATTATGTGCATACATGTTTATCATAGCATGCTCTGTACTTTGCTGTATCTTTGAAATACTTCACAAGAATTGTTTACGAAGGAAAAGAAAGATGAGGACATTAGCATGGAAAAAATGAAGGAAGAGGACATTATAATACAACATAATATAACATAAATGTAATATGAAGCAAAGCATAGAAAGTTCTGGTCTCAACTCTTTCCATCAGAAGGGTCTGCTGACCTATTCTGAGCTCTGCCAATGCCAACACAAAGAGGGAAGTGCAACCAGCACAGATTTCACAATGTTGATGCTCAAAATCAACTTGTTGCTTAAAAGAAACATACTACTAATTGGTGATGATGGCTGAGAGAATGAACTTGGATGCGTCCTCCAACACACAGAAGAAAGATAAGAAAATAAAAGGAAAGACACAGACATCTCCTTGATGTTTTCTGAAAAGTGAAATCCCATGAATTATTTGTCTTGGTCCCTGGAAATTTTTAGCTTCTTTGGCAACACCTTTTAAAATATCCTAGTAGTGGAATTATTGGATCATATGGTAATTCTATTATTATTATTATTATTTTTGGTAATTCTATTTTTAATTTTTTAAGGAACCTCCCTACTGTTTTCCACAGTGGTGGCACCAATTTTCAGTCCCACCAATAGTGCATGAGGGTTGAAAAGAAAATGAAGAAAACAAAAACGCTAATTTGAAAGGATATACACACCCCTATGTTTATTGTAGCATTATTTACAATAGCCAAGATATGGAAGCTGCCCAAGTGTCTACTGGTAGATGACTAGATAAGGTATATATATATATATATGTGTATACACACACACACACACACACACACACACACACACACACACACACACAATGGAGTATTACTCAGCCATAAAAAAGAATTTTGTTATTTGTGACCACACGGATGGACCTAGAGGCTAATTAAAAAAACTTAGAGAAAAACAAATGTCACATGACTTCACTCATATGTAGAATTTAAGAAACAAGACAAAGAAAGAAAAAAAGAGACAAACAAAAAAACAGACTCTTAAATACAGAGAACAAAATGGTGGTTTCCAAGGGGATGCAGGTGGGTGGATGAGGGAAATAGATAAAGGAATGAAGAGTACACTTATTGTGATGAGCACTGAATAATGTACAGAATTGTTGAATCAGTATGTTGTGCACCTGAAACTAATAGAACCCTGTATATTAATTATTCTCGAATAAAAATAAACAAAATAAGTGCGTGGGGGTTGGGGGGTTGGGTGAGTCTGGTGGTGGGTATTGAGGAGGGCACATATTGCATGGAGCATTGGGTGTGGTGCATGAACAATGAATCTTGGAACACTGAAAAAATAAAATAAAAATTAAAATAAAAATGTATAGCATAAAAAAGAAATATTCTGCATAGTAATAAAATGGATGGTTTGGAAAAAAAAAAGTCCTAGTCACTTTCTTCTCTTCTAGTTTCTTCTAATGGGTGATAATCTCTGTCTTAATTATGATGTAGGAAATATAAAAATGTTCATTCAATAGGAAGATGCAGAAAAATAAGTGAATTTATCACCTAAGAGTAATAGTAAGGGCCCACTTCCCTTGGGAATCGTTTCCCTTATACAACTTTTTCAACGCCCTTCGGCTCTATCAGTCGGCAAGCTTTGTGTACACAGGCTCAGCTGCTGCTCTCTTCTACCAAGTGGCACAGGCCTGGGACTCAGAAGGGGTTTAATCTGCTACCTTTCCTTGGGTTGTAAAACAGATACTTTGCTATGGGGAAATTTCACTGAAGATTTTGTAAGCTTAGAAGGAGAACTTCTTCGGCCCACATATTTCAATGCAAATTTACGGGGGGAAGAGGTAGTTTACTGGGACCTCCTCTAAAAGGGGGCAGATAGCTTGGAATGAACATGTGTGAGTTATACTGTGACTTGTAACTTCTACAAATGCTTTTGTGTTGCTTCTTGCTCAGAAGAATGTCCCTTGGAATGCAGAGGGGAAAGGCAGACCATTTCTCTCTAGTTGGCTCAACATCTTCATGAAACAAAATGCAACTCAGCCTCAGAAATTCAAGTTGTCCACAAATGCTGCTGAAGTTAAATGCAAACACACAACTAGATCCTGCTAGGTTGAAAATGGTTGCTTTGGCCTTTACAGAATATTGATAAGCGCAAAGAAGATTTGTCTTAAAAGTTTCTTTCTCTATCCCCAATTATTGAAAAAAGGACAAGAGTTTCGTTTTCTTCTTCTTTTCTCTTAGACTACAGAATGAGAAAGAATCCATTACGTTAAAGAAAGTCGGTTGACTTCTATGGTGCTCATGAAGAATGTATGAGAGAAAGGCAATCTAGCAATCCCGGAGTGACTGGATTTTCACCCAGAGATGGGACTAGGGGTCCACCCTGAAGTGTGCAAGTGTGAAATCTGGCTTCCTCAGTTTCTCCCTTCTAAATCCAGGTGAGCTACACAGTGACCTATTATAACAAGAAAGGTGGCAGAGAGTGGACTTCAGGGAGAAGGTGAAATCAGAAGGGATGGGTGCATATAGTGTGCCCAGAGCACGTTTTGTCCTTTCCTTTTTTAAATTTTATTTTATTTTATTATGTTATGTTAGTGACCATACAGTACTTCATTAGTTTTTGATGTAGGAGGATGGGTTAACCCGGTGATGGGTATTACAGAGGGCATGTATTGCAATGAGCACTGGGTGTTATACACAAATAATGAATCATGGAACACTACATCAAAAACTAATGAAGAGGGGAGCCTGGGTGGCTCAGTCAGTTAAGCGTCTGCCTTCAGCTCGGGTCATGATCCCAGGGTCCTGGGATCGAGCCCCATGTTGGGCTCCCTGCTCAGAGGAGAGTCTGCTTCTCCTTCTACCTGTCACTCCCCCTGCTTGTGCTTGTGTCAACTCTCTCTGTCAAATAAATAAATAAAATCTAAAAAAAAAACAACTAATGAAGGTTTTGTCCTTTCAATACACAATAACATTACCTGTTATTAGAAAAAAATCTAGAGATTTTGCTCTTTCTGGGTAGTTTTTGGGCTGCATTTCTTCCACTGGGCGCCAGAGTAATACAAAAATCAAGTCAGAAGATTAAATTTATTTTTTTAAAAATCCCTGTAAGGTGAATCAATACGTTCACATTGGAAATGCAATATTATTGTAACTAAACATGAACACAGGAGCCACTTAACTTCACAGATACCGAATGAACGGGCCCTCCCCTGTTCTATGATCCTTCTGTTTGGAAATTTGCACCGTCTTCTATCCGTTAGTACACCTGGGCTCCCACAGCGCAATACACCGGGCGAGTCCCACTGGGAACCGTAGGTACTTACTTCGGTAATACTAGAATCTGCACAATGAAGATGCAGAAGAATATGAGACACGCGCAGGTCACGTAGTACTTAAACGCTGGCAGGGCGGTGGCTCGGTACTGAGGGGACAAGAAAGAAACCATGAGTGCTGTTCTCCGAGAGAGGAGCTGAAACAGCCAGCGACCTACCCCACCTACTTCATGCGTCACATTCATAAGTGGCGAATGTGGCACAAAACAAGCTAAAGACAATTGGTGCTCATCTCTGGCGATGAGCGCTTCCTCCCTCCAAATGAACTAGGAAAGAGCTTCCTCCCAAAACCATGATTTTTAAGAGTTTAACTATTCCGAAACCCAAAGCCAGGCCATTAGATCACTCCAGCAATGAGAGACAGCCCCGGACCAGAGGGACAAGTGAGTGAAGTGACAGCACCAGCGTGAGCCGTGCAGGTGCCCTTGGTCCCCTTGTGGGTCCGATGACCACGGCCACGTAGAGTTCACTTTTGAAGAATATTTTGGAAATGCAATTTCCTCATATTATTTATTTAATTTAGTCTTTTCTGTTATTATTCATCTCAATGCTACTTGGAGGTAGTAAGGAAATTTGGAAGACAGACAAGGCCAGTGGCTTTGTTCCATGTCTCTGAGCATTCCCTGGGCATGTCCGGAACTGGCTGATGGTCACCAGAAGAGCAGGCTGGGGACAGGTGGGCAGAAAGTGAGCTTAGATCCCAATGTGGTCTAAAATTTGCCTTGAAGTTTGCCCTACAAATATGTAATACCAGGGGACTGTCAGCAAAGGTTCCATTTAAAAATGATGATCACCTTCTGTTTACTTGAATATATTTTGGTGAATTTTGAGGCTTGATGGTCAGGATAATTTGAAAGCTGGTGAAGAAGCTGTATTTACATAATTGCATAAATGTGATTATATTCTATGCATTCAGTTGCACTCTTATCTTTTACCTTCTTCTGGGCTTTCAGTCAAGATATAAATTGGAATTTCCTTGCCATATTAATAAAGGAAATGGATTTCTATCAAGCAGGACTCATTTAACATTTAAACAATAAGTAACCATCAGTATCTGTTAAAGTTATTCAAGGATAAAATGGCCAATAATAATGATGAGTTAAATCAAATGTCCATTCGGTAAATTGTCTGTAGTCAGCATCTTGACTTAGAGGCAGACAATTGATCTCATTAACAGCTAACACAAAAGAAAGTCTGGGTACAACTATAAAATCCAACCCGGTTGGATTCTGGATATTCTATTCAATATCCATAAAACAATGAACCAAATTTTCTCAAGAGCATTTTAAAACCAGTGTTGTGACTTCTGCCATTAATATAGTAGCTTGTTCAAACTAAGCCTGTAGTTACAGAATTGGATGATAAAAAATTATCTCTATCTTATTCCTTTTTCTAGATCAACAAACAAAAAAAGGCAAATATGATAAAACTGACCTAGAAGAGTGGTTCCTTTTTCAGCAATAATTACTTAATTCGTTTTAGCAAATTCACGTTCAGCATGTCAAACCCAAATATCTGCTTATTTATTTGCACTTATCATAGCTCTTACTTCAGGGGTCACATGGGAAAGTATTTGGGTGCAATGAATACTGAGAAGTTTGGGGTTTCTAATTCTCCCAAACAGATGTTGAATGTAACTCTTATTTTTGTTAAAAAAAAATTAAAGTGATTTATGTAAGAAACTGCAAATTTATCCCTTTTTTCTTGATTTCTTGAAGGATTTTGTTTTCTTTGAAAAAATTTTTCTAAGAAAATAGGCCGTTGAGAGAACCAGGTATGAGCTCCTGTCCCCTCCCCTTAGCCCCAGATCTCGGATCTGCTGCAAATGCCATCCCCACCAGGAGTGCTGAGCAGGGTGACTGGCCAGCCAGAAACTCAGATTTTTAAAAACTCACACTTCAGAAGAAAAGACTGAGGGAAAAAAATAGCTTACTTCTTTTTCTAGTATTTTATTGTAGAACAGGAGTGAGATTCTCTGAATGTCTTCAGACTTGAGCCACTGCCTGGAAATAAAAAAGACAGACATCATAAAACCAAACTTCCAACCAATGATCTGAAACTTCAAAAAAAAAAAAAAAAAATCACGTGCCTTCTTCTTTCTTTATTGTAAATCATCCAAAATTGAAGATTTTTTCTTTTTTAAAGATTTTATTTATTTATTTGACAGAGAGATCGAAAGTAGGCAGAGAGGCAGGCAGAGAGAGAGGGGGAAGCAGGCTCCCTGCTGAGCAGAAAGCCCGATGCGAGGCTAGATCCCAGGACCCTGAGATCATGACCTGAGCCGAAGGCAGAGGCTTTAACCCACTGAGCCACTCAGGCGCCCCCAAAATTGCAGATTTTTTAAAAAAATGCATAATATCGAATAACTAGGTATGGAATCTAGGACTGAAATAGGATGTGCAAATATAATACTGCTATTCACACGTGGCCCTCCTTGGGAAATTAGCTATTGCAAACCAGTTGTGATACCAAATTGAAACTCGCGCTCCCCAAATTAAATAACGAGGGAATACATCATCAAAAGGATTCAAGTTCAGCAGTAAATTTATTCCCTGATGTTTTACTGAAATCACGTGGTAGGTTCATCCACCGAAAAACATACTTCATAGAGAAGCACCATTTTTCTTAGCTTATAGCAAGGAATACATCAGAGCATCAAAACCATTTAGTGTCCTCCAAGTTCTGGGAGAGAAGATCCTGCTTCCTTCACACTTACTGAAAATATTTTTATTGTCATGCCTTGCATTTCTATAAAGTAAAAAATTTTGCTTGAATGCATTTTCAAAAATGGGTAAAAATACAATAAACAATCGGTTCAGACCACTAACGTAGTACGTTGATACAAACATAAA
>CM052895.1:129114604-129151534 GCA_028534135.1 Potos flavus
TCTTTCTCTCTTAAAAAATCAGAATTCTCATAGTCATCCTCATCCTATGGTTCATACATGGGAATGGAAATACTTGCCCTTGTATGTTACAAGAACGAAGAATTCCTAAGATTTGCTGAGATGCCCTCTCTGCTCCTGCCCTTTACGGAAGGTGCCAGAAGACAACCTATTACTGATCGCTCTGTCAAATGCATAGAAGCCGAACAGGAGAACATACAGAGAATGTGGGCGCCCTTGGTCAATGAGGGTAGAGCACAGAGACACACCAACCATTGCCTGAGTTGAAGCTCAAGTTCAGTTAGAAGCAAGAGTTCTGGAAAGTTTCCTCAAATCTTCTAACATTGCTGAGATTCTGGACATGAGATATTACCTCTGCATCCATCATGGATGGATAAATAAAACATAGCATACCCACACAATGGAATTAACTACTCCACTGTTAAAGAACTAAAAAAATAAAATAAAAGTAATTGGGAAAAAAAAAAAAGTGAAAAAAAAAAAAAAAGACTGACACATTCCACAATGTCGATGAACCTTGAAAACATTATACTATGTGAAATAAGGCAAACACTAACCAATAGATATTGTGTGATTCCACGCATATGAAGCATCTAGAAAAGGCAAATTTGCAGAGACAGAAAGTAGAAAAGGGGTTGCCAGGGGCTGGGAAGAGAGAGGAATGGGGAGTTACTGCTTGGTGAGTATGAAGTTTCTGTCTGGGATAATGATAAGGTCCTGGAAGTGGACCGTGGTGCAGGTTGCGCACATTTTAAATGTACTCAATGCCACTGAGTTGTACATGTAAAAATGTTAGGGGGCAATAGTTATGTTATATATCATTTTACCACGATAAAAAAATAACAGAAATACTGACGAGCTGGTGACATGCCAGTGGGCGAATGTAAGTATTCTTTCTCTTAAAAGCTCTTCAATGGGCTGGAATAATGTAAACATAACAGAACTGGAAAAGAGTTGACCCAAAAGCAGAAATCAAGCTTCAGTAACCCGACATATTATTGATGCACATAATAAGTACATTAAAAAAACCCTTTCTCCCACTAGAACCCATTTCATCCAGTGTTGGAAACCTACACTGAGATTGCCTCCAAGGGCAGATTATAAATTGGAGAAAACCTATTAGTTTTACTGATTAGATTCACTTACACTGTCTAGACCCACAGTGCTGGAAATAGTTAATTACTTCTGAAACAAAGTAAAAATATTTTTCATGTCAGAGAAGATAAATGAGTTACTCTGGGGAAGAAGCAGGAGGGACAACGTGATTCCCACACTGACTAATCCTCCCGTCTCTGTTCTTTCTTCAATTCCACTTAATTCACTTGCCTCCGAGGCTGATCTGTCCATAGTGGTCTGTGGTCACTGCTACCCACCCAGAGGATCGGGACCACTGGGATCACCCATACTCACTGAAGGCACTGTGGGCCTCCCTGTCTCTCTCTGGACAGTCCTGGGGAAGCCACCTGCAAACCTTTTTAGTTCACTTCATCATGTGACCCACATACACGGTGGCTAAACACTTGACAACTTGACTTCCTCCTGTCCCACTGAGAGCCCCATTTACTCGACACCTGAGACAAGGAAATAGAGCATCAACCACATAATTCCTGTCCCATTTAGACTGAAAATGTGTGCAGGATAGGGGAAAATCACTTGACTAAAATAGGCAATCAAAAAACCCAATACATTAAAATCTTTCAATCATATAATCAACAAACAAGAGCTTTTACCATTTATAAGAATATTCTGGTTTCTATCACGGGCATTCCTAAAGAAGTATATTATGGCCCTGGTAACAAAAATTAATTTTGTACCTTACACTTTTATTTGGTACTTGTCAGCTGTAATATTATTCGACATAAGGATAGCTTCCCCAGAATTATGATGAAAGAAACTATAAATATAATACAGAAAACATACTCTACGTATATAAACTGAAACTAAATTTGTAGAGCTGAGCATTTTTGACTTGATGCAGTAATTTTGGAATTTTACAGGAACTGCAGTCTGGTCATGGAAACTACCTTCTCCCTGACAACTCGAGTGTAGCCATATTGTTTGTCCGAAATCGTCTGTAGGGAAGGGCTCAATCGCTAAATTGTACATCTGAAACTAATATATTGTATGTTAACTAATTGGAATTTAAACTTAAAAAAAAAGAAACTGTTCATCAGATGGTAAGAGCACAGAGATTTTCCTTAAGATTAGAGAAGATATTTATTTATTTTTTCACTTTCTTTTTTTTTTTTATTAACATATAATGTATTATTTGTAGAGAAGATATTTCAATGAAAAAAAAAAAACACTTTGGAAACAACGCAAACTCTCCTTGCCCGCAGATTTCTACCTCGGTCTTACTGTAATCTAAGGCTAACCATAACAATGCAAAACTCTTACAGAAGTCTTACTTTGGACTGAGTTACTCACACACCAATATTTGGGTCTCTGCACACTTACATTTAAAGGCTCGATAATGTTTTTAATCCCAGTAGACAGAAAAACAGAAATAGTTGTGAGTGAGAATTATAACTGAAGATTCTCAGTTAAAAAGGATCCTACTAAGCCTTATACTTACTTTATGGCTTCACACATGTCCAGCCCCATTTTCACACAGTTCTTGGCGTGGTTCGGGAGAGATATAGGGAGTCCAGACACACAGTAGTAGCAGTCTCCCAAAATTTTTATTCTCATGCATTCATTCTCCTGGAAGAAGAAATCACAGCATTCAGTTGCACTCAGATTTTCTGAATACCATCAAATGCTAGTTCTACTGATACAATCACAGTGACCTAGGGTTTGTGGGGACAGAAATGAGCACTGGTTGCGTTTCCCTTCATGACCCAATAAGAATGAACCACCCTCATCCACACGCCCATTTGCCAAAGCAGGAAGAATCAGGAAAAGGGGAAAGAAAGGAAAGCAGAGAGAATGTTCTGGAATGATTTACTCTTAACAGTAGCAGAGGAGTATAATGACAGAATCATTCTCTCCAGCCCAAACATCTCAAGTACTGACAGCGAAATGAGATCTTCCATGCAGAGCAGAATCTCCACGACAGTAAATGATGATCAGAACTCGACTGGAATTAGAATTTTATGTCATTCCCTACTATGCTCATGGTTTTCTTCATTTATTTTAAAGCCAAAGCAGATTCTTACCTGAGAACGTAGCTTCTAATAAACATCTCCATAATACAATAAGTCACCATTCAACATTGCCAAGTAATTTAAAACTTAATTCTGACCTTAGGTTAAACTGTTTTAATATAAAGTGGTACTCATTATTTTTCTTGGCTAGGTGGTTTTTATATTATGATATTGAGATTAGCTTCATTCATATGCTTGAATCCTATACGCATTTTTAACTTTTCTAGTTACTTTATAGACTCATCACTAAGGGAAAAAAAAGAAAAAGAAAAAGAAAAAAGGCAAAAGAAGCAAAACACAAACAAAAACAAAAAAACAAAAAAACCCAGAGATGTGCCAAACACAGATCTTTTCCTTCTTAACACTAAACATAGGCTTATGTTTAGACTGAACAAATCTGAAATAATAAAATGAACATAAGATTTTCTTGTTCTTAAGTACATGTTAGGTTTGTTGAAGATTTTGCACATTTCTTTCCCTGTGTGATAGAGAGCCCACAAGCTAGGGCATATTTCATACTTATCTATGCTGCTGGAGATGATGTGCTTACTAATTCCTGGTTAAAAATCTCAGAAGTAATAAAAAGGCAAACAATTACATACTGATAGGGCTTCCGTCCCAAACTTCCTAAATAGATATTCTGAATCTAGAACACACGGAGATTAACAAAAGTGAATTCCTGGCAAACTTATCAAAGACCAGTTAACTGGATACATATATGCATGTGTTTATTTATGGGCCTCAGTTCTGTTCCATTGGTCTGTGTGTCTGTTTTTAGTGCCAGTATCATACCGTTTTAATTATGGGGCTTCGTAATTCATTTTGAAATCAGAAGTGTGATGCCTCCAGCTTTCTTCTTGCTTAAAACTGCTTTGGCTATTTGGGGTCTCCTGTGGTTCTGTATGAATTTTAGATTTTTTTTTTTCTGTTTCTGTAGAAGATGCCACTGGGATTTTGATAGGAATGGCATTGACTCTGTACATGCTTCGGGTATTATGGACATTTTACCAATATTAGCTCTTCTAACCCATGAACATGGGACATCTTTCTATTTATTTGTGTCTTTTTAGATTTCTTTCATCCACGTTTTATAGTTTCCCGCGTACAAGTCATTCACTTACATGGTTAAGTTTATTCCTAAGTATTTTATTCTTTTTGGTGCTAATATAAATGGGATTGTTTTCTTGATTTCCTTCTCAGATACTTCATTATCAGTATAAGGAAATGCACCTGGTTTTTGTACATTGATTTTGTATCCTGCAACTTCACTGAATTTGTCTATTAGTTCTTTTTTTAAAAATATTTATTTATTTATCAAAGAGAGAGAGAGCACGAGTGGAGGGAGGGGCAGTGGTGGAGGGAAAGGAGAGAAGCAGACTCCCAGCTGAGCTTGGAGCCTGACACAAGGCTTGATCTCACGACCCTCTCAACCTGAGCCAAAATCAAGAATCGACACCCAACTAACTGAGCTGCCCAGACACCCACCCCAATCTATTAGTTCTAACAGATTTTGTGTCTATTTTAGGGTTTTCTATATACAAGGTCATGTAATCTGTAAACAGAGAGAATTTTACTTCTTCTTTTTTGATTTGGATGTCTTTTATTTCTTTTTCTTGCCTAACTGCTCTGGTTAGGACTTCCAGGATTATGTGGAACAGAAGTGGTGGGCGTGGGCATCCTTGCTGAGTTCCCAATCTCAGAGAAGTTGTCAGTTTTCCTCCGTCAAGTATAATGTTAGCTATGGGCTTGTCATATATAGCTTTATTTTGTTGAGTTTCTTCTATATGTTATCAGTTAAGAGTTTTTCTCATGAAAGGATGTTTAATTTTATCAAATGCTTTCTCTGCATCTACTGATCATGTGATTTCTAGCCTTTATTCCATTAATGTGGTCTATCATGTTGATTGTGTGTTGAACCGTCCTTGCATCCCAGAAATAAATCCCAGTTGGTCACTGGGTATGGTCCTTTAAATGTGCTTTTGAACTCAGTTTGCTAAGTGAAATAAGCCTGGATTTATTCAGGACATCCAGAGGATAGATGCTGTATTATCTCACTTACGTGAGGAACCTAGAATAGTCAAATTCACAGAAACAGAGAGTAGACTGGTGGTTGCCAGGCCTGAGGGAAGGCGAAAATGGGGGGTATGGGTCAGAGGGCACACAGTTTTATGTAAGAGGAGTAAGTCCGAGAGATCTACAGTATAGACAGCATAGTGCCTACTGTTAACAATACTGTATTGTATATTCCGGAATGTACTAGGAAGGTAGGTACTAGGTAGGTATGTTAAGTGTCTTAATCACATCATCATCAATAATAAATAATGAGGGCAAGAGGACATCTCTGTTTGTGGTGGATATATTTATAACACAGATTCAGTGATGATTCACAGGTATATGCTTATCCTCAAGGTCATTACAGTTTATATATTAAATATGTAGTTTTTCATAGGTCAATTATACCTCAATAAAGCCGTTTAGAAGACTAAAAAAATAAATGCATGATGTTGAGTTCCTTAGCTTAGTTATGTGCTTTATGCAGAATTCCCTCAATTGGCTGAGCTATCTATTTGCTTATGATGCTGTCCCCCGCCATGTTACTTAACCATGAGGCATGAACTGCTTCCCAAAACATGCTCTCTCTGTGACAACAATGGGTAGATCAAGCCATCCTAGGTTATAATCTGATACATCCCTTCGTTCAAACCATCAGAGAGAACAGAAGGTCACACTAAGTATTTCTGTTATGAGCAATGAAGTTTGTCTTCCCCAAATTCACATACTGAAGTCCTAACACCCGGTGAGTGTGAACTTGACCTCACTGCAAATATAGTTAGTTAAGATGAGGTCATACAGGAGTAGGGTGGGTCACCAACCCAATACGACTGGTGTCTTTATAAAAAGGGGACTCTCAGACACTGAGACTTGCACAGAGGGAGAATGGCACGTTAATACTAGAGCTACGCTAAGATTGGGATGTTTCTTCCTAATGTGACAAAAGTGACCTTTTATTAATTCAAACTTTGAAGACATTTTTTAAGCTTTAAATCATCTTTTTCTAAACATGAGCACCCCAAAAACTCAACCTCTCCCTTTGATTTGGTAAAAGGAAGAAAGTCGTGCTATACTCTAACTGCTTTTTTAAAAAAAATCCCCAGTGAGATCCCTCGTGGTCAGGCGGGCTGCAGAAGGCACCTCCTGACCCAGGAGCGACCCTGTGAACATTAGAAGTGACATTTATTCCTAAGAGGCTTGCCCGGAAATGTTCTGTATGGTTTAAAAGTAAGTTGAATCTTGCAGGGAACTAAATTTGAGACCAATTCTCTCTTCCATATATAAATAATTCATTTTAATCAGCATAATGAAGTATTTTTTGCTGGAAATAATTCAAAAAAAGAATGAGGCTGACTGGTGATGCTTTAAGAGGGGGAAGTAAAGGGCTGGCAAGGGAGGAAATAATTCTTATCGCTATTCCCACCAGTAACCCTCACGGTTCCAGTAAATATGCAGGTTCTAGTACGGTTTTAGATTGCCTGTCACCATTTCCTCTCCATGAACGTATGAACGGCAAATACAGAACTTACATTTCCATTCAAGTGGCACAAGGGTCAATGGATATTAATGAGACAACAGTAAGTAAAGGGCTTAAGTGGGAAACATGCATCCTATTTTAGGGGTTCTCCCATGGTGCTGAATACACGAATAGTTACAACTGGATGAGAGGCAATCTTGTTTCCAACTCTTGACCTGGAAATGCCTAAAAAGAGGAACTTAGAACAGCACCGGGCAAAGGGATGTTCATCTTAAACTCACCATCTTGAGTGTATTTACTATACATGCGCTGAGCTCTCTATAAGCCTAAGTTTTAAAAATAGATGCAAACATGTGCTAATTATATGCTCCAACATTTCTCATCCCCGAGAAATGAGACTCGTAAGAGCCCGATGGCAAATAAACCCTATAAATCTATAAACACCAGTTCTAAATGGTGCTCTATGAAAAAACAAAGAATTGGTAAGGCAGAGAAAAAGTAAGCCATGATTTTAGAAAGTCTCAAAGTAGAAGGGACTCACTACTACTCACCTTTGCAATTTGGTCGAACTTTCCAAAGAGCTCGTTCAGCATGTGGACCAATTCTCCCGGAGAGCAGTCACTGGCCAGACGGGTGAAGCCAACAATGTCGGCATACAGGATACTGTGGGGACAAGGGGAACAGAGTTCGCAAGGTCATATTTGTTAAGAAGTAATGATACTTTTTTTCCCCTTAAAAGAGTATATAGTTTTTATATTCATGTTTGTATCTTACAAGAAAAATGTCATCTCCCCAGATAGGAAATACATAAATATTTTGCCAAACTTTCCCATTAAAAATGTTTTCTGTTTGATACTGAGTTTTTATAATTAAATTGGAGAAGAAAAAAATCACATGATGCACTCTGTCCATTCTAATTGATCACCTTTATTCCCTCATGGCCAGTCCCTCTCCCTCCCTCGCTTATGCGGTATCCATTCTGAGAGTTCGTTAAACTGGCGGAATTCAGATATCAATGGACTATGCTTCTATTTGCACCATTATATGCATTTACTTTATAAGAATTCCTAAAGTAGAGGAAACAAAATAATAAAAGCAAATTCTGTTTTTACTGATTCGAAGAAAGAATAATAATCTTCTTAAAAGAAAGAGTACTTAACAAAAGGTTTTGAATGATTTGCTCCTTGCCAGGACGAAGCAGACACTGTACATCTCCCTCAAGCTCAGAGTGTTGTTGGAGGGATGCATTAAAAAAGGAAGGAAGGACTCTCGCAATCTCCAACCACAGTGATAATAAGTGTGTGTATTGGGTGGGGGTAGATTAGCTGGTGACAAGTCTGGGAAAGCTTCCCTCCATGGGACATACATGCTAGTGTGACAGATAATCAGATTTCTCCGGGTTCTGTCTGTGTTTCGTTAACCTTCAAGGGTCAGGATAGGGACACACAGCCCTATCCTGATGGATGTGTGATATCACTTTTCTATACAATGACACGCTTCTGATTTGTATAAAGGCCTCACAAAGAAGCCTAAAATTCCTGCCGGTAGTTGGAGATTCAGATAACATGGTTTAAGATAGACCCTGAAACAAAACTGACTGCCACTTCATACCCATCAGGATGGCCGTTATCAAAAACATGGGAAGTAACAGGTGTTGTCAAGGGTGCAAAGAAACTGGGGTCCTTGCACATCGCTGGCGGGAATGGAAAATGGCGCAGTCACTCTAGCAAAGAGTACGGTGGTTCTTCAGCAAATGAAACAAGATGCCCAGATGGCCCGCTGAGTTCCCTGCTGGGAATACAACCCAAAGAATTGGGGCACGGACTCGAACCACTATTTGTACACCCACGTTCACGGCAGCATCATTCACGATAATCTAAAGGTAGAAACAACCCAAATGTTCACTAACGGATGGATGGACAAAGACATAGGGTATATGCCTACAACGAAATATTACTCAGTCTTTAAAAGAAATGGAATTCTGCCACATGATGCAATACGGATGAACCTTGAAGACATGCTGCTCAGTGAAATAAGCCAGACACAAGAGGACAGATACTGTATGATCCCACTTACACGGGATACCCAGAGTAGTCAAGCCACAGAGACAGGACCTAGAAGGGTGGGCGGGGAGGGAAGCTGCTGCTGAGTGGGTACCGAGCTCCTGTTTGGGATGAAGAAAGAGTTCTGGGGACGGGTGGTGGTGACGGCTGCCGAACAATGGGAAGGTGCTTGATGCCACTGCACTGGGCAATTAAACATGGTTAAAACTGTGTTAAGTTATGTTACGCATATTTTGCCACAGGAAAAAAAGTAATGCGGCAGCGGCCAGCCCGATCTTAGGCAGAGAACAACAGGCTCTCTGCTGTTGGCCGCGCTTGTTCACTGGGCCAAGCACGAGGTTTGTGGCTTCACCTTGGAGGAAAGACTTGGTCCTCTGCTGATGACAAAAGCTGGGGGAGAACCCTCTGGTCCAAGAAAATCAGGGCTGCAGGGGCTTTCACACTCTCCATTCTGTTCAGATGGTGCCATCAAACCTTCCCTACTGCCCCCCGCTCCCCCAGCACCCTGGAACAGCGAAGATCGCAGATGCTGAGCCTGGTGCAAGAGGAAAAAGCTCAGAGAGAGTGTCTGAGCCAAGGCAGCACTGGGAGGGAGAACGTGCGGATGGGTGGTTGAACCCACTTCCTTCTTGTTGACAACATCCATCGTGTTTCCTGTGGTCCACCCTTGTAGTGGGTGAAGGCCCCCCCAGATAGGTTGGCTGTAAATGCCTTACGATGGTCCAAAAGTTACCTGGCAGCCGGGAGACTGAGAATGTAAACAGGTAATTGTGATGCAATGTGCAAAGGGCTACAGGAGAGGAAGCTGGGTACCCGGTGGGATGACCCAGGCACCCGGCCTACATCTGACCACATGGCCGCCTTAGAAAGATCACTCTGGCCACGGCAATCTGGAGGAGGGCAGGCCAGTTAGAATCACAGCGCTTTCACCCAGAAGGCCCCTGTGGAAGGTATTGCCAGGAGAAATGGCAAGAACGGTCAGATATGGGAGAAATGTAGGAAGGATGAACCAGGCGTGGTTAGCTCAGATACGGTGGGTGGTATCTCTAGGGGAGGGAGGAGTCAAGGATGAAGACCCAGTTTCTGGTTGAGAAGGGGGCTCAAACCTAGCTCTGACCAAGTCAAAACAAGCTTGTTGGGGAAGATAACCAGTTCAACTCCGGGTGGGTTGAGCCTGATGGCGGTGTTGGTGGAGCATCTACGAGGAAGATACAACATTAGGTGAGTGAATATGGAAAGCTGTGGTTGAATTCTGCACCTTTTAGAAAATATTTATTTATTTATTTGAGAGAAAAAGAGAGAGAGTATGAGTGGATTAAGGGACAGAGGAAAAGGGAGAGAGAATCTCAAGTGGACTCCACACTCAGCATGGAGCCCAGTACGAGGCTCGATCCCGTGACCCATGACCTGAGCTGAAGTCAAGAGTTGGACGCTCAACTGACTGAGCCCCCCGGGTGCCCCGGCTGAGTTCTGCACCTTAGCATCCCACAGATGGTCACTGAAGTCCTGAATGAGAAGTGGAGAGAACAGAGGGGAGCTAGGAGAGAGCTCTGAAAACACTCATCTACACAGAGGCTAGATTCAGGGAAGAGAAAATGGCAAAGGACATGGTAAGAAGAGAAAAGGAGTAAGATTTCATGGAGTCCACAGCGAGGGAGAATTCTTTAAGCGGGAGGGCAAGGTCAACTGGCCAACCATCCTGAGCTGTCAGAGATAAGGATGCAGAGGCTACGTCATACTCAGATCTGGGAGCAAGGCAGTTGGTGGCGAACTGAGCAGGCATGAGTTCTGTGACCTGGTGGAGGGGGGCGGTGGAGGGTGAGGATTTGAGGATTTGAGTCTTCTACAGGGAAGACTAGTCAGAGAGTGAGGAACAACCTTTCTAGAATCTTGGCTATGAAACAGAGAAAGGGTCAGTCTCAGAAGTGGATGGTGGAGGGGCGCCTGGGTGGCTCAGTGGGTTAAAGCCTCTACCTTTGGCTCAGGTCATGATCTCAGGGTCCTGGGATCAAGCCCCACATTGAGCTCTCTGCTTGGAGGGGAGCCTGCTTCCCCCTCTCTCTCTGCCTACCTCTCTGCCTACTTGTGATCTCTCTCTCTGTGTGTCAAATAAATAAATAAAAGACCCGTGCTTATTTTCAAAGAAGGGATGGGTTTGTGAATGTTTCCATACTATCAGCAAGATTCAGAGGAAGTTGCCGAAGATTCGGGAAGCAGCTGATAGCTGCTACCTTTTCATCTAGAAATTCCTCTCTTCCTCCTCAAGATTATTCACATTAGTATCATCCTCAGAGAGTAAAGAGCTAGGATATGTTATGAACAGAGAATAACCATTTTTTTGAATGAATGGCCAAAGTAGGATTAAAAATTAGCAGATCTTTACTGTACAAAATCCTAATGAGAATTATTATCCAAAAAACCTCCTCAAAACCGCTTAGGTATTGACTGGATTCTCCACAGTATCCATTTACCATGTCTGCTTCTTGGCTTCTGCTTATCCTATCCAGGATGAAAAAGTCGTGTTTTCACATTTCTTATAAAAAATAATTGGTACATCGTGTGATTTATATATGCTTTTACATTTTTAAGTTTAGATATTGAAGTTACTTTAGCGTTCCCAACTATATTTTTGAATTTAAATTGTGGTTTTTTTGGATTGAATTTTTTTTAATTTATTTTTTATTTCTTGTTTTTCAGTGTTCTTGACACTGCAAACATATTCCAGATGATCTCTGAAGGCGCCTCTCCAATCCTTTGCCTTGACAGTGTGGTAGTCAGCTTCCAAGATGGCCCCAGGGAGCCCCTCACCTCCTGGGACTTACTCTCCTATACTCTCCGCCCTCCGCTGGGGTCGGGCTGATCTGCGTCACCAAGAGGACACTGCAGGAATTACAGCGATGACTTTGCAAGCCTAGGTCATGAAGGAACTGCAGCTCGCCCCAGCCCTGTCTTGGATCCTTGCTCTGGGGAAGCAAGCTTTCATGTTGGGAGGTCACTCGAGCCACCCGTGAGCAGGCTCAGTGATGACGACCTGAAGCCTCCAGCCCACAGTCAGGACCCCTGCAACCATGTGAGGAGCCGCCTTGAAGGCAGGTCCCCCAGCAGCCCGCCTGACACCAGGCCTGAATCTGCATCAAAGACCCTATGCCACAGCCACCAGGAGAAGCTGCTCTCAAATTGTGACAGACAGAAACTGTGAGATGATGTTTACTGTTGTCTGAAGCCACTAGGTTTTGGGGTCCCTTGTTCCGTAGAAATTGGTAGCTAATACAGACAGCATGGGGAGCCCTCATCACCTGCCAGAGGTCGGTGGTCCCATCGGTCATTTTTATCAGGCTCTTTGTTCCTGGATTATTTCAAAGAGACCCAAAGATATTGGGGGACCCTGTTTAGATATGACTGCATTTATCTTTACAGGTGCTAAATACCCCATTTGTGACTTAAAACTCTCCTCAAATAGAAGGGCTATTGTTGATTTTCAGACAGCTAAGGCTGGAAAGGGCAATTTCTAGTATAATAATGCCTTGTTGGATACTGTGAGAATGTTTCTTAATTCTTTAGGTGAAACGCTTAAAAATCTGAAGGCAGGCCAGTGTTCTAAATAATTTTACTCCTTAACAGGTGTGAATGTTCTTGTAACACATTTATTTTTCTAATTTCTCAAAATGGTATGGACTTAAATTTTTTTTTTTTAACTCCTGATTCTTCATTAGCCACTGCTTCCTTAGTTCTGATATATAGCTTTTTCTATTATTGCTCTCCCAATTTGCATTTCTCATTATACATCTAGCTCTGTGCATGCTCGGGCATGCTTGGGCCATATCACCAGCTCTATACACCTTTCTGAAAATCTGGGGTCAAAATGAGATGTGTCTTAGCAATGTAGTTAAATTGCAGTTAAATTGTGGTGGTAAAGGGTAGTCAAATTTGTTTCTTATTAATAAATTTCAAAAACCCTTGACTTGCACTGGGTGTGGTGCGTAATCAATGAATCTGGGAACACTGAAAAAATAAAATAAAATTTAAAACAAACAAACAAACAAACACCCTTGACTTGCAGCAACCAGACTGGAAGCTTGGATCATGCACCGGAAAGGATCCAGGCTTGAGAGCAAAAGGCCAAGTGGTCAATGCTCAGCTAACTGCAGTTATGTTTGTGGTTGTTGCTTCTGAACTATTGAACAGGGTGGGTAATAACAACAAGGTGGAATGAATGAGGCCAGATACACTAGGTACTTACTGAGAGAACCTGGCAAGAATAAAAAGCACTACTACAATATAGTGGAATGCATGTAAGGAAAGCCCCCCAAAGAAGTGGTATGAGGCTGGGGTGGGCTTGGAGAACAGTGAGGGACCAGGCACCTGGGTCTGGAGGGGCCTTGTTCTGCTGCAGCTGGGAGATGGGCAGCAAGGGAGGACTCCCCCCCCACCGCCGTGCTGAAGTGAGGGCCTGCACAGCTCCTCTCTGGAGGAGAGCTAGGGGAGAAAGAGGCCCCACAGGGTTCTCTTTCTGGATCTCAATCCCATACTGATAACATGTTTTCCACGTACTATGATTCTAGGACTGGCTCCTCGGAAAGCAGATGGGACTATGGCAGACGTGGAAAGCAGGAACTTGCACTAACTAAGGAGCACATCAGTCCCCTGTGATATTGGTCACTGGTTGGCCACACCCCAGAAAGCGATCATTCCTGATGGACAGGAAGTGCTCCCTTCACTGAGGCCCTGGCCCCGTCAAGTCCCTCCGGAGGGATCAGGGCTTGTATCAAGAGCCCGTGGGTACTACCTTCAGTCTTACTACAGAGTTGAGGGTCCTGAGCTCTGGGGAGGCCACGAAACCTGACCATGGTGCTCCCGGGATAAGGACCCCACCAACCTCCTCTCTCTCCTTTGTGACGGAAGGTCAGCCATAGAAAGCAGGGCCATGGCGGACAACGGAACCCGGTAAAGTGAAGAAGATTCTACTTCCTTATCTTCCTGCGAAGGCCCTGAGGGGCCGCAGGAAGGGGCGTGGAGCGGGGACAGTTTCAGAGGAGATAGGATTTTGTGAGATGTGAGCTCCTGGGCTGGCGAGCGGCTCCCCAGACTTGCCGAGGAACAAGAACAGGGCTGCATACCTCACGTTGGTGTGTCGCTTGACGTACAGGTTGTGAAAGTTGTTTGTGTTTTCCATTTGGCCGGCTTTGGGGCCCTGCAGCCTCTGGATGATCTCGGCTTTCATTTCCATGGCTATGTGAGCGGGCAGCAGGGAGAGCAGAAGCCGCTCCTAAAACAGGGTGTGGGAGGAAGACCAAGACATTTCAAATCATTACGGTAACATCCAAGTCATCTCTGAAAGCATCACGGATCTGCAGCGGGGCCAAGTGGACGACTCTTTCGAACAAGTTAAAATATGGAGAGTAGAAGGACGTCGAAAAAAAAAAACCAAATTTTTAAGGTCACTGTGTGTTATATTATTTATTATTTATGGAGTTCTAAGTGTGTGTTCTTCAGAGTGGAGAATAAAGGAAAGCAAAGATATTTCCTCCAAGGATACTATTTATCTACTCTGATTTTAACATAGTAAAGCAGAAATGATATAAAAATGCTGGAAACCTATGGGCAGTCAAAGATAGAAAATACTCATTTTTGCCTGCCTGTTTTGGAGATAAAGTATAAGCTTTATTGCATTTTAGAAAGTCAACAAATATTCTGTACTTCCTAAATAAGATAGTCAAATATTTTCAAATATTTCATTTCCTCTGCAAAGACCACACAATCCCTTTAGTGATTCTAAACTATTATAAAGACAGAGTCAGATATAGCATCTGTAAAATGTCATGTATAAAAGACTACAGGTGGAACACATGGAAATGATAAATTACGAGCCTTTCTTGTATTTTTGGTCTTTCAACACAGCAAACAGTGGCATGTAACATTACACTTATTTTAATATCTACTTATTTTAGAGTGACATTTGCAGTATTTTTTTTTTGAGAAAAAGTATCAAAGAAAGGCAATCTTTGAAATTTTGTACTCATCCTTATTTTAAACATTAATTTATTTTAGCAGTGCCTGGGTGGCTCAGTTGGTTAAACATCTGATTCTTGGTTTCAGGTCGTGATCTCAAGGTCGTGAGATCGAGCCCCACGGTGGGCTCTGTGCTCAGCACAGAGTCTGCTTGAGATTCTCTCTCCCTCTCCCTCTGCCTCTCCTGCTCATGCTCTCTCTCTCTAAAATAAATAAATAAATATTAAAAAAAAATCAATTTATTATAGAAAACATCATATTTTTTTAGGTATTGTGCATTTAACAACTGATAGTGTTGATTAAAAAACATTTGTTGAATGAAATATTTTCTCTGGCTTCCACATATTCTGTCTCTTTTTTCTTTCCTTATTTATTCATTCATTCATTCATTCATTCATCCACTCATTTATGTGGACAAAGTAATAGAATACAGGGGAGGGGAAGCTGATCTTTTTCCCAGGTTTACAGGGCTGGTGTCCTTTTGGGTCAAGCCCTAGGGCACATCATTTTAGTGCCTGCTGAGAAAATCCACCGAGGGAGCAGAGGGAAGGCCTGGAGTGCATCCAGATGAAGATGCAAAGACCCTCGCTACAGCCCCTCCCCAGCCTGTTCCAGGGGAAAAAAACAGGTGCAAAGCTAATAGGAGACCGAGTGGGTACCTATGGGGAGGATCCCAGTGCCTGGTAGGGTGTTTCACCAGGAACTGGCATAACTGAGTGTTGGTCATTTGTTCTGTTGCTCATTAATTTATTCACACATTCAGAAAACATCCATCATGGCCCATTAAATGCCAGGCCCCGTGATAAGCACTAATGGTAGATGCAAAGAAGAGTGAGTCAACATCCGTGATACCATGTTGTTCATAATCCAGCACGGAGCCCACCCCCAGTGCGCTTGCCAGCAGATGAGGCTGGAAGAACAGGCTAGTGTTGGAAGGGAGCCACATGCCTGAGATGCGGGAAGACAGAGGGAAACTGCTAGTCCATGAGCACCTGCTACTCATGTGAAACAAATGAGTCAAAACAGCACCTCTATTTGATTAGTACTGTCACCAACCTCTTTGCAAAAGGAGGCAGTTAGGTAGATGGCAAGGCACTAGCAGTTGTCATAACATAAGTGCTGATACTGATATGACAAAGGGAATTTTATCGGTACTTAAGAGATTAAGAAGACACTTTTAATTTATTATGTTTGTTAAATTCTCCTTGAAGTTCCCATTTAATTAAAACTAAATAAACGGAAAAACCAAAGTATTTAATAAGTTAAATGTCCATATATACACCTGGGAAAATATAAATTAATATTAACTGTACAAAATAATGAGGATAATGTCCTGGGTGATCTAAAATATAATAGAAATGAAATCTACAATGGGAATAACACAACCTGTGAAGTGGGCATAAATGGAGTTAAAATATTCTGAGGTCCTAGAATTATACGGGAAGTGGAAAAGGTAGTAATTTATAGTAGAATGCAGTAAGTCAAGAATGGATATAATTTCCACATTAGGAACAAAGCGGGAAAGAATGTATGACTAACAGGTTAGCAATAAAAATGAGACAGAAATTCTTATTAATCCAAAATAAGTCATAATGAAGAGTCAAACAGAACTTAAAACAGGAGAAACAAGCAGAGAATAAGTCATAAAATGGCTATTATTGGCCTATTAGGTCAAAATTACATTAAATGTAAATGAACTAAATACTCCAATTACTTGATTAATACTATCAGATTGGATTTTAAAAAAGACAAGCTATAACTCTATTCACAATACGCACATCTTAAATATAAGAATATAGAATTACAGAAAATAAGATACCAAAAAAGAGATAAATTATGAAACCCTTAATGAAAAGAAAGCTGGTGTGGCTAAATTAATATAAAAAAATAGACTTTGTAGATATTTCAGTCTTCCAGGAGAGGATGGAAAGGTCCACATATTCTCTAGAATTTTTTTTTTTGTCCCAGATAAAATGCACAGTAGGTCATTCATTCATTCAAGAAGCAACTATAGAACAAATACCCTTTTTGAGGAACTTCTGCAGGAGTTGAGCAATAACAATGCACAAGGTGCCTCTTTATTTCCTTTTATATCCCCAGTCTCTGTGAGTGGAAGGAACCACATTCGAAGATGTATCTCCAATGTCCAGAGCAAAAACTATTATTTCCTCCTCTCAAAAAAAAAAAAAAACAACATATCATATCAACAGGCTGTGTTTAAGGAGAAAAAGCACATTTCAAGTTCCCCCATGTTGGGAAATGGCCGGTGAATGTTGGTACCCACTTGAAGTTATGTTCTGATTTTATTCCTATCCTAAGCTCAACTTCCCTTCTGTTATTCCCCAACTTTCGCTAACAATCTAACAATATAGCAACATCATGTTAGTTTAAAGTGAGGAGGTGAGTTCAAATTTTGGACTTAAGCAAAATGCTGAAAGAGCAGACACCATGCCTGACTGTGTGAGACGTCTCAGCAGGCAGCCAGGGGCCAGGACAAGCAACAACAGGAGGATGGAAAATACTGAATTCAATAATGGAATAAAAAAATCAAGTAATTGGGTTTAGTAAAGAAACAGGTAGCCCCCCAAAATGGCCTCATTTGGAATTAATTCAGAATACAAAGAAACTACTAATGACATGAAAATAGAAGTTCAAATTTTAAAACTTGAAAAAAGTCTGTGTCCTTATTATGCACAAATTGAGGATTTGGTTTATTTGGTTGATGGCTTGGTGGTGGTACAAGTTGGTTCTCTAAGAACCCATGTGAAAAGATAATGGGATTTACGTTTTAAATAAATGATAAACCCTTTTGAAATCTTGATATCAAGAGTTACTCCATCATCTACTCATCTTTTGCTACCCGTCCCCCAAATACACAAATTAGCCACTTATCTTGCATTCTTCCACGTGCTGGCCTCTCTGACCAAAAGGATGGTTAGACGTTTGAGAAGTCTAAAAGTCATTAAATACATGACAGATCCAAGGAAGTATTTAAGATAGACAGACTTCGTCCCTTAAAGTTTGGGGCTGAGTTCCACTAAGGCAACATTTACTTAAAGCCATTTCCACAAGGATTGAGCACACTATATGTACTGAGGAACACTGTGTGGGATGGTCACTCTCCGTTTATTGGATGTGTTAGATAGTTGGGTATAAGACCAAATATCATAAAGGAGTCTCTATGTCAAAAATCTATTTCAACAAATAGCGGAAAGCTAGTGAGGAATGTGTGATATTGCCATCAACAATAATCAGGAGGCCTTCCTGCTCATATTCTCAGATATGAATAGAACAACCCTCGACAGGAGCCAAGGGAAGCTTATTGCTCTGAGATGCCATCAAATCTCTGTCATCATCAAAGCCAGTAGACACTGACTATAAATTTGCTAACTTCTGAAACAGTAATAAAGAATGTTACAGCATATACAATATAACAGATTATAAATCTGGACCTAGGCTATCTTTTTAGAAATCCCAGTGGAATCTGTGTGTCTACAGAGAAGTCTGGTGATTGGCTTAATTTGATTAAAACCAAGTTTGTATTCTTTCTGATGGGTGATGGATGAGTCAAGGGCCATGAAAGAATAAAATTCACCAGTTAATGCTCAACTTATAGAGTTCTGCTCTATTATCTTCTGATGATTACCTGTGTGTGTGCATGGATTCTGTGCAGTGTTCTGTAGGATTTAAAACAATCAGTAGCCTTTCCCACTGTTTACACTTCTAGTGTAAACTTCTTGTGGTCATGCTTCTAGTCAAGCTTCTTGTGGCCGGTGCTGTCCTGTCCATATTCCCTCTGCCTTCCTTGGAGGCCACCTACAGCTTGTTCCTTACAGTTTCATGGGTCTCAACCAATGAGAGAGAACTGATGGATAAATACTCTGGCTTCTGCACCCACATCTCTCAGGGGGAAGACCTGAGCATGCGCCATGCTTCCCTCTGAGGGTCTCCAGCAGATCTGAGCCTTGGATGCCACCGGTGGTTCCTTCCACTAGCTGACCTCCCTTCCTGATCCACTCCCTCACTCTGCTCCCTGCAACTACCTCCCAACTAAATGACTCCGCCCAGATTCTTGTCTTAGGGTCTGCTTGGGGTAAATCCAACTGAGATCTTTCCAAGCATCTTCTCTCCTCCTCATATACTCTGTTGTAAGAATAGGCTAAATTCCCAAAGTTAGCCTTTCCTGAAGGACAGAGTCCTTGAACAAAAAAAGAACCCAATATAGTAATTCTCTTTCAGGCCCATAGCTTCATTTAATGACCAAATGTAAATTATAATCTTTATTTTAGACTCAAACGGAGACGGATGACTGGCTTTTTATAGGTAGTTTCAAAAATACAAGATACGTATATATATATACACACATATATACGTATGTTATATAAGCCAAAATTTTCTTTTTTTTCTTTCTTTTTTTAGTGTTCAAGAATCCATGTGAATTTAGACTGGAATTCAGATTTTAGTAACAGCCAACCAGACAAATTAAAGAACCCGAGGCTTCCTTATTACCATGCTGTTCTGTTACCGCCGGTGGAAGGCAGAACCTCTGATTAGAGCTCATGAATGGGGTCCGTGCTTTGGGGTCTGCACATGTCCTCTTGGTGATGGCAGCATTGGACAAGAGGGTGAGCCTCAACCAAAAACCTGTACTGAAATATGTAAATCAATACACTTTTATCTTTTTTTTCCCTTACGAAATGCTATACTCTGAAGAAAAAAAAAAGGCCCAATATTATGGCACACATGATAAATTTCAACTCAATTCATAATCTGACAAGGTTAATATTTCCATTAATATATCAGCTTTTTGCTAATGTAGCTGTGTGCCCTGCCAAATTATCGGAAAGCAACCCACAAATGTAAGTGCTTAATATACCGGATATAATCCAGCTACTCTCTCCTTCCAAGCACACTGGAGAAATTCCTTCAGGGGATTTTTGGACAATCAAGTTGTCATTAGATTGATGGATGCGTACCATTACTACTTCTTTCTCTTCCTAGAAAAGACTGTCTAATGACAGAAAATCTGACGAATTCTCACATATTTTAAGATTACCTGAGAAATAACTTGGCCTTGGTTTGAAGGGTCTAATTCAACACATCCTTTTATTAAACCTCCAATTATTATTCATTAGTATTTTTTTCCCTAGAATTTGTTCTTGTAAACTGTGCCTCACAGAACTATGGAGTTAGGAAATTTCAAAGCACTGTTGATCTAAGTATAGGACACTTCGAGCTCCAGGACACTTCGAGCTCCAAGGTGTTTCTAATATAATGAAACAAAGCAGATGTTACAACTTTCTATTTTTATGCTATTCTGGAGATGATTTTAAGCAAAACCAATTTAACCAAAGAAGACTGGTACTTAAATTTTGAGCTAAGATATGATAATGCATGTGATGCCTTGTGCCTTCAGTAAGCCATGCATGTAATAAAAACTTAAATCTGCTGAATTTTTCAAAGGAGGGGACGACAGTGACATGCTCCTTTTGTAAGATGGGAAAGTTTTTCTCTTTCAAAAATCTTATTTCTAGTTTGTTCTTGTTTTAAATGCAATCCAATTACATCAGGATGCCAAACCAATGTAACGAACGGAAGGGATATTGTTATAAATGTTTCTCCTCCCAACGGAAAGTAGCTATCAGAATGGAAGGCACCAGATCCCTGAGCAGCCACCAGGTTACATGTGGTGCTAAGGAGATAGATGATGTCATTTAATACTGGCCTGCCTTATGAAAGGACAATGTGTCCATTCAGGAACAAATGTTGAGAACACAGTACTCAGAAAACACCTGCCTGGGACATAAAGATACGTCAACACCTTCCCCAGCTCATATCTTCTCTCCCAGCCAGATTCATGTCTGTTGGTCTCAGAAAATAGGCAGCCTCCATTGGCACCAACCTCGATCATCGGCACATCCCCAAAATATGTTCTAGTAACAACTTTTACTGTTGCTGTTTCCTGCTGTTAAATTTAGCTTCTTTCTTTTAAGGTTCCTCCTTAAAAATCCTGTTTCACATCAATTAATCAGAACACACTGAATACTCTTAATATTTTAAAGGTCACGTTTCATCTTTCCATGATTTTTACAAAAAATTCAGTTATGAAATGGATGTATGAAAGAGAGCAGCCACACTTTGTAGTAGAAAGAACACCAAAAATGGAATAAGACGTGGGTCCCTGACCTTTTTCGGCCACTATCTAGAACACCCCAACCAAATCACTCCAGCCCTTGAGTCCCAGTTTGGTTGTCTAAAAAATTTGTCTCTTGAGCTAGGGGAGCTGAAGGTCTCCATGTCCATGTGAATTCCTAGCATTTGATGGAACCAGAGGAGGCCCTTTCCAGAATTTACTTCTCAGTGTTTTGGAGTTGGACAATGGGTGACACATAGAGAAAAGAGCCCAAGCTCTCAAATCGCAACATGGTGGCAAATACTGTCAGAAGGACAATGAGAAAGGAGTGACCACTTGGAATCTTGACAATGGCGACAAGAGGATACTGAGCATGTGCTGGTTCTTGAAGAATGACTTCGACAAGGGGGAGGAGGATAAAGAAGGACCAGAAGTTATGGTGTGCCCTATTAACGGCCAGTGTTGGCGTACAGAGGGAAATCGCGCCTGTTTACTCCACAGTCCAGGAAAATTGGAATGCTTTGTGCAAATTAAAATGGATATGTACTCAACAAATCGCTGTTTCCTTTTACAAACCAGTAAGTCTTTTCATTACATGTTTATATTGCTGCCTCATTTTACAAAGCCTGGTCACATTCAATCTCATTTGAATGTAAACATTTTTTACCAAAAAAGGGGCAAGCTAGATATGGTGTCATTCAAAGGGTACAGGCAGGTGGTTGGTGTTCACCGGGGAGTCAAGACCAAATGGAACTTGTGTCTCCTGACTTTACAGCCACTGATCACTCTTTCCACTCATTCTGATTTGCAAGCTCATTGAGATGACGGAGATGTTTTTAGGGCACACATCATTAATAGATGGTACAAGAATGAAATTATCACTCTCATGTGATGACTCTCTAGTTCAGAGAAGTTCGAGAACAAAAGGGCCAATCAAGTCAAAGCATAAACTGTGTTTATAGTCATGGGGTTTGGTAAATGGATACTTTTAGACTCGAACTGTTTACCATCCACTGTCAATTCAATTCTCAAAAATAGAGCTTCTGGTGGGGAAAAAAAAATCACTAATAGGATAGAAATATTCAATCCTCGGGTGAAGAATATGGAGGTCCTAAGATAAGAGGCATGGCTCTATTCCCTCGACCAGCCTGCAGGGCCTTCCACTACACGCGGCGCCCAGAGCAAGATGGCAGGAGGGGTCTGTGAGGATCACAGGCACCTCTCAGGCCGGTGAACCCACACGGTCTGAGCACAACACAACTCAACACCAGTGGTGCTGAATCACCCGAAGGCGATCTCATCACACGTCGTGTGTGAGCCACACTCACACAACATGGAGTAAAGGTAAAGTGCTCCACAGTGGGGTGAATTCTGGTCTGATCGGCCTTTCAAAATCATCTGCCCACAAGCAAGGAATGCCATCCAGCCTGAAACAGGTGAAGCTGGCTGAAGAAAACACTGTGGAGAAAATGTGTAGACTGACCACACTCCTGATTTTTTTTTGGGGGGGGTAGTGGGGGCAACCCCCCCCCATGATATCCAGGTGGCCAGAAGATTTCTCCTGAGAAGGGAAGGTGGAGATGCCAATACTAGTACTGACAGAAGGAGATAACAAGAAATAAAAAGAAGTTTGTTGGAATCGACTTAAGGAAAGATTGCGAGGAGTAAAATGGAATAACTTAATGTTCACAAATGCAATCCCTCAATGAAACCACATGCTAGAGATGACTAGATACCCAGTTCTATGCAGGAAACACAGTACACTGGCTTATTTTTCTGGAATAGGTGTTGACCCTTTCTTTCCTTGCTCTACTCACTGTAGGCTTGGCCATGGGCCTCAGTCTGACCCGGGAAATGTGAGTAGGATAGTGTGTGCTCCTTCTAAGCAGAACTTAGAAGGGGCCCCAGTATGGGGCTCACCATGTTCTTGCTTCCCTCTGCTCTGGGGACCAGCACTGTCCCCGGTAATGGCTACTGTAGGCGCGGGTCCCATACCCGGGGCAAAATGGCAGCCCACTGATATTGGACAAACACGAGTGAGAAGGCTTTATTGACCAGCCACTCCGACTTGGGGGCGATGTTTGCCACAACCTAGTCCAGCTATTCAGACAGCTGGAACACCGGAGGGCCACGTCTGCTGCCCCATGTGCTCGGTCCTTGTGTGCACAGCATTGTCACAGCTGCCCTGACTTGGTGAGAAGTCCCGTACTCACTCCCATAAGCATCCTCAGCCTGTGAGCTGAGGCTCTAGGATGAAAGGTCTGGAAAGTCCCTTGGGAAGCAATGACTCTTTCCCCAGCAGTGGAGCACAGGAGACAGACTCAGCAAGGCTGTGTGGCCGTGGGGAGCATCCTGGTAGTGTCCCCATGACTTCCCAGCCCGCACTGGTAGCCCCTGGCTGCACTGCTGGCCGCGGAACAAGGGGCTGGAGATCCGGCCTTCGGGTGGCTTTACGAGGTGGAGGAATCACTGTGCAGGAACCCCACCCAGAGTGGAACATTTCAGGACTAATCTGCATTTCGTTTTTCCGTGACGAAAAACAGGGATGACACGCCTAAAAGGTGTTTTTCTAACTAAAGGCCGAGGTCATGAGAATCTGCCCATTCTTGATGGCGGCAGGTGTCGTCCTACACATAAAGCATTGCGGTCTCTCTTCTCCTATCGAGGTTTTCATTCTGACTGAATACAAAAGCTGTGGGCTTTCCTCAGCCAACCAAGTGTCCTCACACTGCAGGATGCTGGCAGCGCAGTGTCACACGGCGATGTTTATGGCATCGGCTGGGACAAGCACAGATACTCCGGTCTGTCTGCTGGGTGCTGGGCGAGTTCCTTCCCTGACGGAGGTGAGCCTGCAGGTTCGCTTTGTTGAAGCCCTCAGTGGCCTGGGATCCTGGGGCGGAGCGGGCTGATCTGCCTGAGCCCGGATGCCCACATTCATGAAACCGTACGAGCCCATAAGAGGGGTGTGAAGGGACGAGGATGGCTTCTAGGGGGCACAGAGCTTTGCAGGGAAGACCAGTGCCTTCAACGTTTTGACCAAGTTTTGCCTCAAAAAAGGTCTCTCGAATCACATTTGGGGCATTCAGAATTGTTGATCAGAGAACAATAGGTGGAACAGCATGGAAATGACCTTCCTCCTTTGTCTTCCCAGGAAATTACAGAACTGCTCAACTTGAATGCGGATGCTGTGCTCTTAAATCCTGATTCTTTTCCCCACTCGACAAATACTTCTTGGCTACCTTCCACGTACTGGTTCCCGTTCTGGGTGCTTTGTAAGCATCATCTCACTACTGCTTCCCAAAGCCTAATCAGGGAGCTATTCTTACCTTGCCGGTTTCTACAAAGAGGAAACTGAGGGCCAAACAGATGGTAGAGTCAGGACTTGAACCCGCGGGTGTGTGGTCCATGCTTAGATCTCTCCTTAACCCGTTTGCTAAACTGTACCCAGAGAGAGAGGACAACCCATAAACGGGCAGAAGAATAAACAGCTTCGGCTAGTGACAGGGAGGGGACTGCTCCCCATGGCAGTGTCTCGAGTTGTGACCAATTCCCCTTTCTCTTCGGTGCGGTGCATGCACCTTTTCCCCAAGGCTGAACGTGGAGACTTGAACCCCAAAGTAAAATCGCTCTTGGGGTGAGCTCCATCAGTCTCCTACACCATCGACAGCCCTCAGCCGCTCCCCCCCCCCCAGTCTGACCCCTGCCAGAAGCTCCCCCCGGACAATGCTAGGGCACGAGCAACTCACAGCTGATCATCAAAGGCTGTCTTTGAAAAGGGAGGCAGCTAAGAATTCTGGAAGCAACTGCTTGACATTTCTCTCGTGAACCCACAACTGAATCCTTAGCGTTTCCTTTTTTCTGCTGTGGATACAAAGATGAGTAGATGGTGTGGAGTGAGGATCCCAGGACTCCACAACTCTGAAGTCGACATTCCCATTTCTGCTTATTTGTCGAAAAATAAAGTGCCCTGATGTCAGCCTCCAGAGAAAAGCCTCCAAAGACACAACCCGGCGGATAACACCTTTTACACGGTGTGCCTGCCCTCAAACACGGGTCGTCATCTTGGGCACGGATGCGGTTGGTACGAGAGATGTGCCCACGATTTCTGCACCACATCACCTTCTCCAGAAAAGAAGAACAATGAGGGAAGACAGCTAACAGAACGGCACTAATTCTCAGTCTGCGCATCAAGCAATGTCCGAAGTTTCCTCAGATTTAGTTAAAGACGCGAGCAGCAAATCATCCAGCAAAATCCCCACAGCGAAAAGCTGAAGGGCTGTCACGTCCTAGAATTTTATTAAAAGGAACTCAAAAGAAATGCCTGGGGTTCAAACTCAAGAATAAAGGTAGCCTTCCGGCTGCAGCTTGCTGGACTGTGGCTTGGCATAGACCCGATCTGTGTACTCATATCGTCAAAAACAGCCATTTTTAAGGTCCATCTTTGTCTTTAGAGAACACATTCTTAGTAACAGACTGCGGATTTTCGTTCAAGGATTCTTCCACCGAAGTCTCACTCATAGTTCTGTCTTTGGAAGCAATCACATCGAATATTAGCTAAAAAAAAAAAGTGATTCTTGCTCAAAACCTCACATTTACTGCTACTTGACAAAAAGGAAGTCATGGCTTGGAGGTTCTATAATTTAAGAAAAAAACATCTTGCAATAAACGTTACTGCAAGTTACATGTGATGATAACTGACGTTTAAATCATACTGGTAATGCAGCAGGAAAGCTGGACTTAGTGTGCTTTCTGGCTCGTTTATTCTGAGCATATAGGGTAAGGACACATCCAGATTTTAAGTTCATAGGAAGCAAGCTGGTAGCCTGAGCCTGGCCAGGCAGATGAGCTCTGATCGGCCCGTACAGGGCACACGTGGTGCACGCGCACGCACGTGCATGTGTAGGTGAAGGAATCTGAACAGGTACGTCCTGCAGGTTCGTTGTACACATTTACCTTATTGGCCTTTGCGGCTGGACAGTTCTTTGCCGTCCTGTGCACGGTGGGATGCCTAGCATCATCTCCGCCGTAGATTGAGACTAGACTGTAGTAGCTCCTAACCAGTGAAATGCCAGTAGAGCCCCCGTCCCTGTCTGAGACAACCTAAATTGCCTCTGACCACTGCTAAATGCTCCCTCCTGGGGAGTGGGGGGGGGAGGCTGGAAATCTCCCCTGGTGGTAAACCATGGTTCTGAATTGTGAGACTTCCGCCTTAGACCTGTAAGCTGACTACTTCTGCCCTATTGCCCCTGGCCTTCCCTTCCTTCCCTTCCTTCCCACTCTGGACTCTGTGGTCCATCACTTCAATCTCTTTCTTGCCCTGATCCTTCCAGAACAGAAGAGCACACCTCTCTAGGGCATCCCTCAGAAGGACACCATGACTTCTGCTCATGTGCCATTGGCCAGAGGTCGTCATAAGCCTGTCCGTCTCTCTCAGGGATGCTGGGGACATGTTTTTAATCAGGATGGCATGTCTCCTTACTATAGAAGGAGAGAATGGATATCAGGAGACAAAATAGTGGTTTCTGTCCCAGGCAGGGACTGCAAATGCAGCATTTCCACCAGAAAGTCACCTTCCCTCCTCTCCTGACCTTAGTCCAGTTAAAAAGTAACCATCCAGAAACCTGCTCTCATCCTTGGTTACTCTTTCCCTCTAACCGCCCCATGTCCACGAAGCAATGATTCCTGTCCTTCCCACTATGCACAGAACTTGCCCATTTTCCTTGATCGACTGTTCCCCGCCCCCCATCCCGTTCCCGGCCACTATTGCCACTCATCTGAGGTGTGGATCGCCTCCTCACTGGGCTTCTTGCCTCCTGTCCCCCCTCATGCTTCCTCTTCTGTAGCAGAGAACTTTCTATCAGGTGAGTCTCAGCTCGAACATTTCTTCTGACAAAGTCCGAACTCTCCAATTTGTGACATGATATGCTGCACCCCCGTGAACCCAGCTCCATACTTTCTTCCTCCTCTGTCTCCTGAGCCTGCATACCACCTGCAGCCCCAGCCCCCCACTGCCCTCACCTCCTCCCTGCAGAGCACGCTCCCCTGGGACCTGAACCACTGGCTCCAACACAGGGTTCCCCTCCAGGCCCACTTCCTTCACTAGGGCTGCAAATTGTTCCGTCAAGCTTCTAATCACACCTCTCCTCCATCACCTCCTCCCTGAGGGCTGCCCGGCATGCACTCACCACTCCCAACTCGGACAGGTGTCGTGCACGGTTCCGGCACCCAATGTTCACCCTTGAACTCTCCTGGAGCCACCTGATCACCTTCCTGCCCAAGGCTGTAGGTGTGGGTGTGCCTGAGCTGGGCTTTCTTTGATACCATATCCTCATATGGAACACCAAGCTGACACATAGTAGACACTCAATAAACGTTTGTCAGATACAGGAAGGAATGCGTGGATGTGCAACTAACAAACACCTGGTTACACTTTAAACCAGATTTCCTCTGACTAGCTCATTCAGTCATCTGGTGTTTCAATGATGGAAGTCCGGAGAATATCCTGGCCCCGACTCTGTCACTCACTAAGTGGACAAGGGGCAAACTATAACTTCTTCGGCTGGTTTTTGGCTCTCGGAATCCTCCTTGTAGCCTGACAGGTGTTTGAATAGATTTCTACTGCCATTTCCACGTCTACATTTCTTCCACTCTGGAAGGTATCAGAAAGAAGTTGGAAAGACCTCCTTGAGTGTGGCGGTCGAAAAGAATTACATTCTGAATTTTTTTTTTGGTAATTTTTAAAAACCGATGCTTTTTCTGTGCTCTAAGAAATGATGGGAGAATGTATATAATAAATATGTGTATGTATCACGTATGTGCATAATACACGTGTATGTATGTCTACACGTACAGCCGTCTAGACACCTGGAGATACAGAGATATCATCTGACTGGGTCACAGTGCCTGGGAGTCAGCGTGCACGCACGGATTTCCGCGGCAGCTGTGAAGAACCAAGAGCAGGTCTATTCTTTCATACATTTTTCCTGAAGGTGTGCTGAAATCGGAGCTTTCTAAAGCTAAGGAAGTGGCACTGCTTTACTCCTCTGCAGGTGGAAGGCAAGTGCGCATGTAAATGACTTGGGCCTGGGCTCCTCCTGTGCCAACTTCTGTGCTCGGCGTGATGGAAGTCACACAGCCCAGGACAGGGCACGGAGCTGCAGAGGGGGGATGAGTACCTTATGAATTGCAGCCTTGCCAACGTGAAAAAGAGGGCGGGTTTCCTGCCAGGAATCAAAATCTGAGATCAGCGTGAGAATGAAAGTCAACGGCTACTGAGAAGACAGGCTATATTACATTAAAAAATATTTATTGATTAATTTGATTCACAACAATAGCCTGTAAGGGCTTGGGAACTCTCAGCTGGGTTATGCCAATAAGCATATTTGTCAGGCAGCAAACAGATTTTTTTTAAAGGATTTAGTTTAATTTGACAGAGAGAGAGAGCACAGGTAAGCAGAGAGGCAGGCAGAGGGAGAGGGAGAAGCAGGCTCTCCGCTGAGCAGGGAGCCCGATGTGGGGCTCGATCCCAGGACCCTGGGATCATGACCTGAGCTGAAGGCAGCTGCTTAACTGACTGAGCCATCCAGGCGCTCTCCGTAAATAGATTTTTAAGAGCACTGAAGGACAGGTGATGAAGCTGGTATCTGATAAAATATTGTATCTTGTGCAGTGATTTCTAAGGAAAATCACACGTTGCCCTCCCCAGCTTTGGGGCCTGTGTGGACCTGAGCTCGAGCCCAGATTAGATCAGGAATATACTTCAGTTATCTACTGCTGCCGAATGAATCACCCCAAAGCTAGTGGATTAGAACAGAGATGTATTTTTTCGTCACGATCCTGCGGCTTGGCGGGGCGGTTCCCTGGTGGGAGGCGCTCACCGGGAGGGCGGGCTGGCTGGAAGGCCCACTGTACCCCCAGCGACGCGACCGTATGGCAGCGGCTGCTGGCAGACGTCTGGGCCTTGGTTCTCCTCCACACGGTCTTTCATCCTCCGTGCGGCTGGACTGGCTTCATAATGGTGATCTTGGGGCAGCAGCCCCAGATGAGAGGGGAACTTCAGAGCCTCATGGGACCTGTGCTCCAGACATCCCAGGGCATGACTTATACTCTTTTAGAAAGAGTAAGAAAAAAGCCAGTTCAGAGTCAAGGGACGGCGGTGGTGGGGGGTGGTGGTGGGGATGGTGGGTGGTGGGGGGTGGTGGTGGGGATGGCGGTAGTTTTCACCGCACACAGACCGCAAGGCAGGGCCTCCCAGCATTCTCGGATCCATGGGTTAAATTCTACAGGCTTCACAGGCTCAGGCCACCTCCATGAGCAACCCCAGAGCCCAGGTTCAAGTAACGACCGGGGAGATCTTGGATTCCAACTTGACTTTATGTGAATTCACAGCACGTCCGTCTCCACACATCACTTCGCTCTCTTGTCCAAACACTGGCTCTGGGCTGGACTTCCACTCCTTAGGGGGAGACCCGGGAGGACCGGCTCTCGGTGAGGATAGGAGGCGAACACAACTTCACTGCCACCACTATGTCCCGGTTTGGGTTTCTACCCTCGATCCACAGTTAGCAAATCATTCTTAGAAATGACTTCAAACCAATAAGACACACAATGAAAATTCAGCAGCTGTCCACAAAGGTGGTGAGTCACTTTCAACTTATTTTAAGATCATTTCAGACATCAATCCATATAAATTAGCTCAGACAATATGGGCGTTTTCAAAATTAATGTTGACTTTTTTGTTACGAAAATAAACAAAAATTGGGTAGGATTGAGGTTTCTTTTAATAAACAATTTTGAAAGGAAAGGAGAAAATTAATGAGATGGCATTCAGATATGTGTCAGGATTCGTTCTGAAGTGGTCCGTTGAAATATCTGGGAATATTCTGTTCTCTGTTCAGCAATTTTACTAAAACAATTTTCGGTAGCTGATAGAAACATACAATACCACAATACCCAAAGCAAGATGTTCTTTGCATACAATGCAATTACGATTGAGCAGAATATCTTTAAAAGAAGCAGCCAAATCTTCAATTCAGTTGACGGACCTTAAGCTTCTTACTCAACTTGGATTCACAATCGAGACACATAAAATAAGATGTCGGATCCTCAGTCATGCTTTTCTGAATATTGCAAAACTATTAAAAAAATCCGGGTTTTAAAGGACCATGCATTTAAAAAGTGAAATAGGATTATGTATTAACTTTCTAAATCATGATTTCCAGAAGATCATAAGGATAGCTACTTGCACTTACAAATGTTCCACTGCAGCTGAATGGTTTTACCCATAAGTCCGTGCACCCGCTGGTTGTAACTTGCTGACAGCATCCATGCAGCAGCAAAAACAGTATTCACGACACGAAATGGCCTAGCGAACTCAGCTATCCCTCCTTCAAGTCTAAAACTTGTCCAGCATGGTCATGGTCCCAGTCCAGTCTCTCTACAGTACTTGCCACCATTTCTTTCTTAAAATTCTAGAGAGGTGGGTCTGCTCATTTCTCTCTGCACACACTCCCATTATACTCCCTGTTTTGCTTTGTTCTTACTTCTCGTCGAAGATCTACCCCTGCCCCTCATCTTAAAGGGGACAGAGAAGCCTCTCCCAAATGGGGTTGCTGTGGGATCAGAGGAACAGCTGTTTACAAAGGGCTGAGAACAGTGCCCGGCAGGCAGGAGGCCCGTACACGTCAGCCTCGGTGACGGCAAAGTCTCCTTCGGCCGGGACAAACCCACGTGCATTGTGCTTCCCTGTGAATTAGGACTGGTTTCATAGTCGGTGATGCCCACTGTCACGAATTATTCTCTAGCTCCCTCACTTACGCTGGTTTGCCCAGTTATAGTCTCAATGATTTCAGGGAGGGGGGCGGAATGGGCAGAGATAATGCATTTTATTCACATACCCTTCGCGATTCTGGATGTTTGTTACGTAAACTCATCAAATGATCAGTAATTATGATTGCATTTGTTGATGACTCTACGTAGATGAATAAGAGACGGGGCCAAATTTAGTTGTCACATTAAAACCAGCATAGGGCAGAACTTCCCTCCCTCAATACCTAATAAAGTAGGCCAACATTTTTAAAAAGCAACAAAGAAATTTCATCAACGACAGCAGCGACACAAAAAAGGGCATGACCCAGGATCATAAACTCCAAAACCAATGGCCAGGAAGAGAAAGAGAAGATTCCAGAGCTGACCATGAGGTGGGGTCGACTGGGATCTTAACCCTGCCCAACCCTCCCCACAATCTCATGGAGGAGACAGAGCCCAGAGAATTCTTACTCGTGTCCACAAACCCGAAGAGAGACGAACTAACAGTCATGGAGATCACGACATGGAGGAAATAGTATGACATGCCATCTACTTTAAAGGGTGCTCCTTCAAGATCCCAGATAAATTAGGGGAAATGCCCGTCACCTCCAGAACTGATACCACAGGGAGGAAGGGAGAGCAGTGGGATCCATCCCATACCACAGTCGGGGGCAGCTGGACACAGATGCACGGAGGGGTGGACACTAACCTTAGGGTCCCTGCAAGTGGGGGACAGAACCTGGGGAGCGGTCCTTCCTCCTGTCTCATCCTGCAAGGACAGATGCGGTGTAAAGAACCAAGAGTGCTCCAGTACTAGAGAATGGTAAGTTATCGAGGTGGGTGGAAAGCCCGGAACAAGTCCCAGTGGCCTCATGGACACAGCTCATGGGGCAATGGAGCATCCTTCAGGACACGGCCACTGCCCTGGGGTCTGCCCTCTGCGGATTCACCTGTGAGTCTCTCTGGATGCTGCAGACTATCCGGTCGCACCTTCTCCCGATTCCCCACCTCCTGCTTGTTGCCCATGGCCTTTGCTATGGGGCCTCGCTCCACAGCAGGGGCAGTAAGCAGCGACAGTCGTGTACCCTGCCTCCGGGGTATGTGGCGGTGCCCGGAGACACTGTCGGCCGTCACGCTGGAGGACGCCGCCGGCTTGCTGCTTGCGTGCGGTGCACATCTCTCAGTGCACAGGAAGGAGCCAGCCCCGCGGGCCGACACCAAGCTTGAGAACGCCCACTCCCAGCATCCTGGTTGGGAGTCCGACAGTTATCTTGTATGTGCTTAAAGTTTCATTTTGTTTAAGAACGCGGTAGAGTAAGTTGGCTGATAAAAATCGCATCGCACTTCTGGTCGTCTGGGAAGGCCTGGCGCTCACAAGCCTGGGAGGATCACGCCGTGTTACAGAGAGAGGCAGAGGCCGGCATCCTGTGCAGAGTGAGATGACACTTCTGAGCCACCCTGAGTCATGTGGGCCTGCCCAGATCCTGGGGGGTGACAGGAGGGATGCAGGAGCAGAGCCGCCGACGGGGGCCCCCAAACACGGCCGTATGACACTGTCTTAGTGTCCCGGGGCTGCCGGAGCAAAGCACCACGGAAACACACTTCCTCACGCTTCCAGAGGCTGCCAAGTCCAAGATCAAGGCGTCCCAGGACCGGTGTGTCCTGCGGCCTCTCTCCTCGGCTTGCAGAAGCTGTGCCCTCACCGGGTGTCCCCTCTGTGTGGGAGAGCGCGAACCTCCTCCGATCGGGACACCCATCAGACTGGACAAGAGCTGCTTCCCCTCAACGTCACTGGATCTACCCCCTGGAGTACTGGCTGTTATAGCTTCAGCGTGTGAATGGGGGCGGGGGGGACAGTTCAGCTCCTAGCGGAAGAAACCCTTCATCAGCAGGGCAGAGGAGAAGGAGGGGGTGATACGTGGACCCCCTGCGGCTGCCCTGGGCCCACGAGCGGACAGACCTTCCCGGGCTCGGTCTCGCTCAGACCCCTCCATGCTGCCCTGTCTGGGCCCCTGTCACCCAGGTGCACCCAAACTATGCAGCAGGAGTGGCCACTGGGCAGCTTCCCAGGCTCCTCGCTTGGCCAGGAGCCATCCCCTCCGTGGCGGCGTGGGATCCGGGCGTCTGGGGCCCTGCCCCCACGGCTAGAACCAGCACGTGACCCAGAGCCTCCGTCCACCAAGTGGGGGGCAGAGGTTGGCAAACTTTCCGCAGAGGGCCAGGCGACCCATAGCTCAGGCATTGCGCCCCCCAGCCCCAGGCAATGTGCAAATGAACAGGGGTGCCTGTGTGCCAAGACTTCATTAGTGGGAACTGAAACTTTAATTTCATATAGTTCTCATGTGTTGTGAAATATTATTTTTCTTTTGATAAAAAAAAAAAAAAAATCACCCAACAACGTAAAAAGCATTCTTGGCTCAGGAGACTGTACCGAAGCCGAGGGTGGGTGGGTGAGATTCGGCCCTTGGGCGGCGGTTTGAGGATCCCGGTACAGAGAAAATTCCCTTGGAAATCACACTTACAGGCATGGCAGACACGTGGGAAATGTCACTGGCAACCGAACTAAGAACAGTAAAGGGATAAAGGGTGTATCCTTCCACCAAAGGGCACGGTTTTATTATTTCAGTGATCTGTCTCTCACGTTACCCAGCATGCTGGACTTTCCAATAAAAGGCTTCGAGTGGACCTTCTCAGAAAACACCCATTTCCAAGTCCTCTTTGGGTTTTCCGCTGAAGAGGAGGGCACAGAGGCTCAGCGCACAGGCTCAGGCGTCCAGGCGTCTGGAAATTCACGTCTGACCTGGCCACTGCCCAGCACGGGACTCCTGACCTTTCTGGGCCTCGCTTTCCCCACCCTAAAGTGGAGTGGCTGGCCTCATCGCAGTCTCCTGCTCGCTACAGGAGCCGGGGAAGCGATCTTTCCAGAACACTTATTTTTAGATAAAGAAAAAAAAAAGTCAACTTGAGTTTAGCTGCAAACAAAAGTATCTCATTTCCCCACTCAATAGCTAATTCTCTAGCAGTCAGAATTCAGAACACATGTTGCTTGATTTACGGTGGCAACCAGTAATTTGTGTGAGAAAGACTTAATTTAGAAGAACGCACATGTCATTTTTTTTCATAACCAAGTAAGAGTTACAATTAGTTTGATTCATATGCTGTCACGATGCCTCCACCACGGGCCCAGCGAACAATACAAAGTTTTTAAGGCAGCTGTTTGATAGAGAAGGCTATTTCTCAGTTGTGTAATTAATACTAAACATAAACCCTCCTCCTTCCTCTTGAATGTCTCATGCCCACTCAAGCATCACCTCCTATGAGGGGATCATCCAGTAGGAAAACCACTGAAGAGACTCGCTTTTTACTGAGTTTTGCTCTGCGATGCTCTATCTTTGGGAAACTGCCAGAATATGTAAAAGCAAAAAGTCCAAAATAACAGCAAAATTAAAAAAAAAAAAAAAAAAAAAAGCCTCAACTTTTCCTCCCATTTTTACCCACTTCTTATCCTGTAGCAAATTTTAAAATATTATCATTGCATCAAAAGCCCAATGACTCAAAATGCTTTCCAATGTTTGATTTGGAAATTAAAGGGACACAAAAATGGATTTAAAAGGAGAATGGGTAGGCTATTGATGACTGAAGAACCAAGCGTTCATGATTACTTGGGTTCTAGTCGCAAACTTCCTCCCATGCTTATCCCCTAACAGTCATACTTGGAAATTAAGTAATTAAAATCACATAATAAGGACTGATCAGGAAGAGATAAAAGAAACTACCCACAGCTCAAATCTTAAGAGAAGTTATTATAAGGGACAGAGTGTCGCGGATAACGGGTAAGTGGAGTTTATTTCAGAACATGCGTATGTCCACATTTCATACACCATTGAGAAATATACTCTCGGTACATAAAGCAAGTCTGTGCTTCCTATTATAAAGTTAAATCACAGAATAATAGTATAGATTATCAATAAAGCCATTGGGTCCAATGATATTTTGCCACAAAAATGAATACATCAACTATTCTTTTAGAAAACGTGGTCCAATGTCTTGTCCTAATATGTGCTCAATAAATATTGGAAGGATGAACATTATTTTGAGATTCTATCTACCTGGTCTACCTAGTTCCATCTACCTGGGAGGCATCTACCTCCCATACCTTGTCCATAATATGTGCTCAAAAAATACTGGAAGGATGAACATTATTTTGAGATTCCATCTACCTGGTCTACCTAGTCCCATCTACCTGGGAGGCAGCAGCCTCTTAAATTGGATAAACATGGCACAGTCAGTCTGGAAACAGCAGGGTGTGCTAGAAAGGGGGAGTAGGGGACACCGTCTTTCACAAGTGACAGGCCTGCCTTGTTCAGATGGCACAATGCTGGGTTGGAAGCCAGTGTCGTCCTTCCGTGTGACATGCCCTTCTCCTGTCATGTCTCTGAGTCTACACAGCCTACCTTCCGGGTTAATTGTACAGTGCTTTTCATATACTAAGGCACTGAAATAAAATAAATACATTAGAAACCACAACATAATAGTAGTAACAACTCCTGCATCCTGAGTGGTTCCTACGTGCTGGGCACCGTGCGTGAGCCGCCATGATGCTAGGGTGTCATAATGGAAAATGACCCAAGCTCTCGTCACCTGCCAGTGGTAGTCCTTTTGTGCTGCTCACGCTTGACTCGTCTTCATCATTCATTCCTTTGGCTCTTCCGGTCTATGTTCCTTCTAATTCTTTTTCATTGTCTCCTGTTAAGAAGTACTGCTAGTTTGGGTGATTCTCACAAAAACTGTGAGACACACTGGCCTGGGACGTCCACTTATCTCATCACCCAGACCCGAGTTAGATTCAGATATGTTTCAACATGTGTTCTGGGAAACCAGTGGAGCCATGATGGATTCTCATTCTAAAGTCGGTGAAGACCGAACAGGCCACTGACAGACATCAAGCCTCTCATCACCGTTCACATCACCTCCGGTATCAGAGCACCTGGCTTCTTCCAGGGCCACACGGGTCTCAAGTGACAGTGAAACAGAAGAAAGGCTCTGATGGATGGATTCCCCACTGCACCGCCATGGCATATATTTTTTTTTTTCTTTCTCCGATTAAAAAACACCTTTGTTTGCTGGATCATTATTTCCAAATGGGCGCTTGTTCTTCTTAATTTCTCCTGGTTTCCAGTGACTTCCTTCCCCCTTCCCCGTATTAGTCAAAGTCCTCCAGAGAAAACAGAATCAACAGCATGTAAGTTACCTAGGTCTGTACCTGTCGTTGTACAGCACTCTGTGCCTACATCTATCTATAGCTACTGATTATCAATCGATCGATCCATCATTGTCATCATCGATCTTCGGCTTCATTTAATGGAACTGGATTATGTGACTGTGGGGACTGGCAAGTTCAAATTCCGCAGGGCAGGCCAGCAGGCTGGAGGCCCAGGGAAGAGCTGGTGTTGCAACTCGATTCCAAAGGCAATCTGCTGGCAGAACTCCCTCCTCGGAGGACCTCACTCTGTTTTAAGGCCTTCAATGGATCGTAAGAAGCCCACTCACATTATGGGGGCTGATCTGCTTAACTCAAAGTCTACTGATTCAAATGCGAATCTCTTAAAAACACCTTCCCGGCAAACTCTAGATGGATGTTGGAGCAAATGGCTACGTACGATGGGCTGCCTAATCATGTAGACACATAAAACCAACCTTTGCACCACGGTGTTAGACAGCTCAAGTGATGAAATGGGCATATGATAGAAAAAGTACTGAATCATCCTCATAAAACTTTTCACTAGAGCTGTTTGTGGAGAAATCTAGGGCATTACACATTGAGTTTTACTTTCTTTTCCTCCAAAGAAATAGCATCCTCAAGCAGCCATGAGCAAAGAGGGAGACCTCAATCGACAGGACTCAAACCAATCACAGGGCATCATCCTGCACCTCTGAGATCATCTGTAGCGGATTCTGTGCCACCCCCCCCCGCCCCCATCTATCTGGTCAACACTTAAACATCTCGCTTCCGATGGACGGCGGGAGGATGAGTAAGCAACGGTTTCATTCTCAATCTCCCTTACTATGGAATACTTTAGTTTTAATTAATTTGGTTGAAGGTAACAAACAGTTAATTCTAGTGAGTGGAAGGTAATCGTACAGAATTATTCTACATCTAAGACCATTGCTTTATTGCTCTACCCACATGAGCAGAGTAGGTGTTCATTCCAATCAAGGAAATGG
>CM052895.1:129152034-129216266 GCA_028534135.1 Potos flavus
CAGTTGCCTACTCCACCAAAGTCTGCAGAGAGGAAAAACAACTAGTCCTCAAGGAGAGCCAGGAAGCCTACTGGCTCAGTAACCATCCCCCGCCCCCACCCCGGCTATAGACCCAGGTTTACCAGGGGGCTGTCTGTGTCTTGCTTGACTGGTGCTTTCTACTGGAATGCATATTCCGTCATACTCAATCTATAGCATCGTTCCAGATGAAGGGAGACCATGTAAAAACGCTCTGAATTACATTACTTTAAAACAAAGGCAACATATACACGGAAGAAGGTTTGTTTTCTTTCCATTAAAAAAGCAAATCCAGTTTTTACGACTACAGAGGCAAAATTTATTTCCACTGCCCATGCGGTTAGGAGAGAAAGTTCTTGTTTTGCTCTGAATCCAGCTCCCATCAATTCTGGAGTCTGTTCCACACTCCGGGGAAAAACACTAGCTATTTTCTCAGCTTTGATAAAGAACCTTCTATTGCACTGACACAGTGCTCAAGAAATGACTGTGGATTTTCTTGCAGGATTGAAACTTAAGACAAAAGTTGAAACTCCCCGAGAAAATACCTTCCAGCCCCAATGGTGGCCTTGATGCTAACGCATTACATCTCCCGTTACATTAACTGCCTGTACTTCTTAATGTTGAATACAGAGTTTGATATGCCTAGAAATCAAAGAACTAAAAAAACTAAAAAAAAAAAAAAAAAAAAAAAATCATAGTTTTTGGTGTTTTTACGTGAGAGCATTTTCAGGGCAAGAATATAAGTCTGAGAAAAACTCTGCAAACATCTTTCATTCCCTCCTCTCCCCAAATCTCACAGCACAAATAGTCACTTTATTCAAACATGGTTTTTAGTCTCTAAAAATTCATCTCATTTGCATCTAGGGAAAATATCACAACATCCAAAGAAAAGAAAGTAAAGAGCGGAGCAAAGATGAAAAGGTTTCAGAATTTCTAGACATCTCCTAACAGCATCAGCTGTCACAGCCCCCAGCAAGGAAGGTCAGCTGGGTGACCTTGTGAAACAAGCTCAGGGATGACCCAAGATGGCGGCTTCTCAGCCTCTGGGCACATCGGCTCCCTCTGAGGCAACTGCCGATGTATAATACTAAAATGAATGGCACTTATTCTATCCTAATAGTTGCTGAAGCAAATTCTTTTGCTCAGCACACACCCCTGTCCTTGAGTGAAGCACTTTGGAGGACACTGCTGTTTGCCATAGTGACTGTGGGTGAAGCGAACACGGTTTGTGGCAAAGGCTGGTCAGGAAGTGACATGTGGAACCCTTGGACCTTAATTTGGTCTGTACCAGGACCCATCGTCTCAGGGGCTGACCCTCTGTGTGAAGGACACAGAGACTGCCACTGGCTACTTTTTATGTATTTCCTTATATCTATCAGATCATGTCTTACTGATGTTATTTATTAACTAAGAGAAGTTTTTGTTCCCACTTAATTACAAGCCAGTCTGAAGAAAGTATGAGCATTCATTCTAACTCCAGAAACACATTTTCCGAAGCCGTAACAAGAAAAATACCATGTTCTGGGCACCAGACCCTGGGAGCTGACTTCCAACTTCAACAGCAAAGCACATTTGTGGTATCAGATTATATTTTATTAAACATCTTACAAGGTCTTCTTCTTCTTTCACAGTGTCCCTCTTTTCTTCACTTCTTTTTTAAAAGTTCCTTTGTAAAAAACTAGTAAATGTCCTTATAATGCCTTATAACACTCTCACGATGGCCCCATAAATTCTCTAGCACACAGGATGCCACAGCTCTAATTTCTGAGCTACTAAGGTCACCGTGGGGCCACCGGACTACTTGGAAGCCACCGCGAAAGGCTGACACTGGGCTCTGTTGCTCAAGGACTCTTCGGAGAAGTATGTAGTGCAGATGAGGTCAGTAGCCTGACTTACTGCTTTTGACGGAGCTGGTACTGTAAATATTAGGTTATATAATCTGTCTACTTGGAATGTCAGTTCCCTCAGCCTTGGTGCGATTTCGAAGTAGATTCGGGAGGTGATGCAACAGAAAGTTAAATATGTCTGTCAGGACCCACCTGAGAAGAGTCTCTGCTTGAAAAAGGAAACCATCTCTCCTAAAACATCAGGCCTCTATAGAGAAAACAGTCATGAACCCTGAGGGCTGCTTGTTGAAACTGTGGAATTTTCTAGAACCCAGATTTAAAATACTACTGAACCTATGTAAATGAAAACATACTGGATAATGGTCCCAAGTTAACTGCCTGTACTTCTTAATGTTGAATATAGAGTTTGATACGCCTAGAAATCAAAGAACTAAACATTTGTCCCTAAATACCTTTGCTAAACATGCTGTAACACAAAATGCTACTTCTTTAAAGATTTACTTATTTGAGGGAGAGAGAGAGTTCAGGGGAGGGAGGGGCAGAGGGAGAGAGAGAGAGAATCTTAAGCAGACTGTGCTGCGCACAGAGCCTGACGCGGGGCTCGATCTCACGATCCTGAGATCATGACCTGAGTCAAAACCAAGAGTCAGAAGCTCAAGCGACTGAGTCCCCCAGGCGCCTCCACAAAATGCTTTTTAAAAATTACCTACAAGATTTGCTAATAATACCAGTGAGAACGTGATATTCACAGCCATATTTCCAGCGCCTGGAATCACTCCTGACAGGCACTCAATCTCTGTGGAGTGAATGAACGGAACTCCCTGTTTTCAAAACGGAATTCGATCACCATTCTTTAGTCTACACACAAATAAAAGTCTAGCATCCAAGTTTAAAGGGTGCTTTTTCGCTGCCACTACTGTGATGCATTTTGGTGCACTTTTATAGAATGGACGAACTCCGTACAATTTAACAAATAATAACGAAGCATCTTGTGTGTGCCCGATACGGACTGGTACAGCACAGGCCCGGGACGAATGCTCTCAGAGAGGTGTGGGGGGCGGCTATTCACAGGCTCCTGCTATTCATCACCTTTAGAGATGGGAGCCAAGTTCCTGGGGACGATACACAAACCCAAGAAAAACAAAGCCAGCCACATGCTGTCCCGCCATCACCTGAAGTCTAGCACATTAAAGACAGGGCCCCTTGTGTATTTACAGTTTCCCCTCCAAAACATATCTGTTTCCCCTGCTCTCCATCATCCTTGATGACAGCGTGGTTTTGCCTGCCACACGTCCTTCTCGTCCTCCTCTCACTTTCCCAATGCTTTGTCGTAACCCACGTGTTTCTCTGCTGTGCGTTTCTGTGCACATGGGTCACCACAAGGACAGCCCCTGTCACGACAACGAGCTCCCTGCTGGACCCTCCACCCCCACTGCTGTCACCCCCCTCAGGGACGACTCTGCTTCCTTCCCGCCATGTGGACAACAGGTGCTGCAGGAAGCACTGTGAGGCAAAAAGGGGGGCTCAGGCGTGAGCTGCGGCAGACGCTATCGCAGAGCACTGTGCTGTCACCAAAAGCGAGGGTCTCCACGAAGCATTCTTCTTCTTATTAATTATCGCTCTTACTGGAATGTCCCCAGCCACGTGCGGATGGCAGGCGGTGTGGTGCTAGCATCTGGGGGATCCTGGGGTCACTGGGTTTGGGTCTGCAGAGGCCAGCCCGGAGCCCGGGCAACCAGAGCCTCCCGATTCTCCCTGAGGCCCATGATGAACGAACCACACACTCGGTATTAACAGAAAAATGCACTTTACCTGCTGACGCTTTTCAAATTCCAGCTTGATCCGAGACTTGATACAGTTGCATGTGTCCTGATAGGTCTGCTGCAGGGCGAGCTCCATGAGATGCTTGTGGTAAGCTCCCGCCAGGTTCCCACAGATGAAAATGATCACATTGGCCAGGATCTAGAAAGACAGAGAGAGCCGCTCAGGAGGGCGCGTGCTGCTAACTCAGGGGCCCAACCGTCGCAGAGGGCACATGAGCTCCAGCCAGAGATGTCTCCGCGGGAAGTCAATTTCATTTGTCCCCAAACGCACATTTTTAGTTGCTTAAAAGAAATAGCTCTTGCCTTCAGGGATTCGAACCCCTTCTTGGATCCATGCCCTTTGATGGATGACTCTGCAGTCCCTCCCTCGTCTTGGGGCTCAAGCCATGGGATTTGCTGTGGTTAATGCAATGGGCAGGGGTAAGTGAGTGCCAGACCCAGCCCAGACTTCGAAGGCACGTTTTGGGGAGGCCCTCCTGTGCTGCATCAGAACGAACATGCTCTGGCTAGCCCATTGGTCCCCAAAAGATGAAAGGCTCATGGAACAGAGCCAACCAGACGGCCCGGTCTACTATGGTGTGCCACTGGGATTTTGTGGTCGTCACACAGAATTATTTCGGTAACAGGTGACTGACTGATCCAGGCTATTCTCACACCAAAGCTGTACTCACTAAGCCTGGGTAAGCGACAGTCCCTATTACCTTCTGTTTATATAGGAATATGGCAGATTCTCAAACCATATAACTCACTACTCTTTTGATGATAAAAATTCATGTCCGCAAAAATTTGGGGTGAAAACAGAAAAATACAAAGAAAAACTAAAAAGAACCTATAACAATCCTACTGCAGAAGAATGCCTTGCTGTCCATACTCGCCTTGCTGTCCCCACTCCATGTCCCTCTGCATTCTCAAAACCGTCACCAAACTGTTTCGCCAAGACCTCTATCTTGTTCCAAAAGGACCGAATTCATTCTGAACGCAGTGCTTTACTTTGCTTTTTTAATATTTAATATTTGATCATATTTTTTTGAGGTCATAAATATGCTGTGCAAACGGGATTTTGGAATGCTCAGATAACATTCACTTCTATGACTGCGCAATAATTTAGTTTTATTCATACTATCCAACACCTTATTAATATTCTTTGCATTGGCACCTGCGACAGTGGTCACCCTGACGTATAAAGCTTTGGCTCCAGGCTTCATCTTTTCCTTGAGTCAATTAGTAAAACACACGGAGTCAAAAGCCATGACTATTTTTAAGTTCTCGATACGTATTGTGAAATGGCTCCGAGGACACGTCCCATTTATATTCTCACCACGGTGTGGGACACGGTCTTTTCAGTGTGTCCTCTCACCCAGCACACTGTTCGCACAGATCAAGTGCATCCATCCGGATTTCGCTCTTATGTGTTCAGGGCAAGACTTGCAGGTCTGTCAGAGGGTGGGTGGCCACACCTGGGTATGGTGCCCGCCGCCCCCTCCGCCACATGACCTCTTGTCTCACCAAGCAGGGTACTAATGGCTCTTACAACAAAGGTGCAGCATCAGCTTCCAGAAGCCCTACATTCTTCTCTGAGAACCTCCCGCTAACACCAGCTTGCTGCTCCTACTGATTGTCTGACTGGAGAGGCTGGGAGAAGGATCCAGACCCCAGAGCCAAGCCTCTGCTCCTCTCGGTGGGGCCCTCCCTCATCCCCTCTGTTCTCAGCCAGCAGAGCCCGCAGGCCTGCACACCCCTGTGCTGGGAGCAGGAGGAGGCGGGGTGATTCAGGGGAACGGTGTCACGTCCCTGTGGCCCACATCCAAGCCACATCTCCCAACAGCTGGAATGGGAGCAAAGGCAAAGCCTGTTCTCCATCCACCTGATGTCTTTGTCTCACTCTCCATAGGTCCTGAATACAGGTGGAAAACAGGGCTCCTCAAGCCTTTGGAGACCCATTGTGGGGACGGAGGGCAAAGCAGGACAGGGTTAGAAATGGGAAGAACGATATGACGGGCTTCTCTCTGTGAATAAACACACGTCCCACAGAAGCAGGGGAGGGGCTGTTCAGACCAGAAGGGCCCTCCAGTTGTCCATTGAGCCCACAGATCCATGCACTCACAGCAGCCCCCGAAAATGTCCTTTTAGGCAACCTCACCCTTCTCCTATAGAATGGACGATTCAAGTATTAACTGTGTGTGTGTGTGTGTGATATGTGCACATGCAATGTGTACACGTGTGATGCGTATACACGATCTATTTGTCAAGTGTGTGTACGTCGTATGTGTGTACATGTGTGTCATGTGTGTGGCATGCGTGATCTGTACGTGTGACCCATGCATGTGATGGGTACTTACCCCGATACGACTCTGTGTGACTTGTGGGACAGATCTGTGTCTATCAATATGGTTTGCGTGATGTCTGTGTGCACACTATGCGTGTCATTTATACACATCGTGTGTGGCTTTGCATGACGTATGTGTGCCGTGTCTATCTCTGTGGGATAAATGACGTGCCTGTATGACACGCCCGTGATCTGATTGGGAGGCACGTGTGCTGCTGCCGTGCGTGTAAGTGTGAGCCGTGGCCTGGAGCATGGGAGCAGGGGGGCAGTCTTCACTGCCATTTCCAAACATTTCTAACTGTGGGGGGGCTCCCCTTCCTCCCGGAGCTGTACTCGCACCCATCACCTCGGCGAATGTCAGTCACGTGAGCACAGGGGCTCGCTAGGAAACTCCTGGCTCCCATCGGAGGAGGAGTCCTTCTCTAGCTGACGGGATCAATCTCAGTGCCCTTTCCTCCCAGTCACCGGTAATTCAGCCCTGCCATACTCTGCTTCTGCAAAATGACCATCTACTTTGCTAGATTCTTCCAACTTCGTCACTGCTGGATTTGCTTTGAAGGATGGTGCACCAAAGAATGCAGACGATGAGGAAAGCCAACACAAACCAGACCGCTCAGAATTAGAAAATGCTATCTCTTTCCTTATTAGGTACAGCTGAAATAATAACCTAGTGATTACCTAGGGGAGATTTTTCTTTTTCTCCTTAAAAAATGCCTTCAAAGCAGAAACGTCAACATTTTAGGAAGTGGATTCCTCCAAAATGAGAACCAAATGTAAGCAACAGAGCCTGATGACGCCATCCGCTGTCCCCAGGAGCCCCCTCGGCAGGGTGCAGGAACGGGGCCCTTCCCCTGCAAGCCCGGAGCCACTTCTTCCACTCACAGGGACCTCAAGGGCAACGGGCCACCTCCGCCCATCCGGGAGCCATTGGGACACCTGCTGCATGCCAGCACTGCATCTCTAAGTGACTGTCACCGGGCGTGTCACCTCCCCCTTCAGCTCAGGCCAGCAATCGAGTGGTCGCACAGGCCCACTGGGCCCCTGCCCGTCCCTGGTGTGGTCACCAAGGCATCCGGTGGGTGGCTTTAGGATCACTACAGAAATTCGCAAATGTGATTGATGTCAAAATTACCTTTCTTTCTAAAGGGTGCATTCATATAATGACTTTGTATAAAACCCAGGACACCAAAGAAATGATTCAGTTACAATATTCTTTTCAAAAATAATACCACAGCATTTTATTTTCTAGGAAACTGTTAGGCAGAACACATGATGAAAAACCCCATTTTCAACGATGTTGGATTTGTTTTATAACATCAACCCATCGTGATGCCTTCTTTTATCTCGTCGCTCCATTTAGCTACTTTTGCACCTGTCAGAAAACAGGAGAGGGAACTTGGCCTCCCACGAGATGTCTTGGAAGAAAACAAATTGTTTAGGGTGAAAACAACAGTGAAAAATTTACCCCGGAGAGTCAAACCGGGCCTTGAAGGATCTGGGATCTGCACGAGCCACGTGGTGACAAGACTGGTCAGCCCGGGCCCTCCCGGATCCCTGCCTGCACCTTACGTAAGTAGGGTCATCTGGCCACGCTGCTCAGAGATTCTCAGAGCCGATAAATCCAAACACACCTTGCATCTTTTCGTTCTCGCAAGAGCCCAAAAGATAAAACTGCCAGGAGGATGCACTTGCTTTATTATTTCATTTTATAGGCAAAGAAACGGTCTAAAAAGTTAAGAGATCGGAGGGCAGGTCCCTGGGCAGGTGGGGCTCTCAGGATTATTCCTGTTCATCCCACACTGCCCCAGTTCACAGGGGTCAGGCAGGTGCGCCCAGCACGATCCGACCCTCTGCTGGGGCGTGGGGGAGGTATTTCTAGGGAATTTCAGAAGAGATGTGTTCTACTGTAAGAAGCTCATAGTTGTTTTTTTTTTTCCTTTATAAGCATCTGTGTCTTATGCTATAAAGCCTTTTGATCATTTAAGTTATTTTAAGTCGCTGTGTTTTGGAGACCACCCATCTACAGAGCTTTCAACTGCTGCAGCTGGTGTGTCTGTGTAGGGTCAAAGGAAAGTAACACGGGGGGCAAGCCGCTTCTAATGGATCATATGACCAAGAGAAAAGGACCTGAGGGTTATCTCACTGGGAGGAGAACATTTGAGGGTGTGAGTTCACTGTCCTTAAGCATCTGAGAAATGACCATGTGGCTTAGATGACCATTCAGGAATTGTGCAACTCTGAGAGTTTATGCATTTTAAAGAGTTCAGTCTTCCTGCTCTTAATCTTAGGGTAGGGCTGCAAACTGCCACACCCACACAGGACGGCGGATGTACACGCGTGCTGAGGGCAGGCTCCTGGGAATGGGAGGAACAGCATCACTTAAGGACGTGGTTTCTCCATGAATTAGTAGCACAGGGTTGGAGCACAAAGGACACTATAGCATTTGAAACAGGTCATCAGTTGAAGACAGAGCAGATCATAAATATGCAAAAACACCAATTATAAGTCAAAAAAAATAAAAGGGATACAAGAACGTGATGAAAAGAGCTGCAAATGAATATTCAGCAAGCTTGCTGCATCTCATAAGCATCAAATTTGGCGTAAATAAAACAATGCTCTTGCTCGGGAGAGAAAACGATCGGGTAGAATTTTCCTTCGTGGGGCTCTCAAGCATGCGGCGAAGACACCCAGCACCAGCTCCTTGGCATTCCTTGTGACTCCCAAAGAATTAAATTTGCTGTATGCCCTGGCCTGAAGGTTTACGCTTTTTATCATGTAGTGCAGACCAGAAATACTGTGCTTTGGATAATAACATCCAGTGATCCTTAAGTCATGTGTTAGAATTCTCTAACTCAAAATCCTTCCAAATGAATAGGAGGGGAGTCAGAAACAAAGTGCGGTGGACTGCATGTGTGTGTCCTCCCAAATTTACAGGTGGAAGCCCTCGCCTCCAATGTGATGGTATTTGGAGGTGTGGCTTATGGGAGAAATTTGGGTGTAGGGGAGGTCATAAGGATGTGGCTCCCTGATGGGATTAGCATCTTTACAAAGAGAGGAAGAGACCAGAGCCCTCTCTCTCCACTGTGTGAAGACTCAGGGAGAAGGGGCCATCCGTAAGCCAGGAGAACTCTCGCCAGGAGCTGACTCATCAGGCACCTTGATCTGGGATGCCCTAGCCTCCCAAACTGAGAAATCACTGTGTGTAGTCTGAGCCACCCAGCTGGCAGTGTTCTATCACAGCAGCCAAGCACCTCAACAGTGGGCATTAATACAGGGCTCTGAGTTCAAGACTGGAATTGCGGGGCGCCTGGGTGGCTCAGTGGGTTAAAGCCTCTGCCTTCGGCTCAGGTCATGATCTTGGGGTCCTGGGATTGAGCCCCGCATCGGGCTCTCTGCTCAGCAGGGAACCTGCTTCTCCCTCTCTGCCTGCCTCTCTGCCTACTTGTGATCTCTCTCTCTCTCTGTCAAATAAATAAATAAAATCTTAAAAAAAAAAAAAGAAGACTGGAATTGAAGATCAGGAGGCGATTTGATCACTTTGATTTCCTATGGAAATGGCCACTGAAAACAGACAGTAAGGCTGGTTGTAACTCTTACAGTCATTATTCTCTTTTATATTACATCTGTTATTATTAAGTCTTTCTGAATAGCACACATCATGTTGTTTTTCCAGCCACATTTGGGTTGAAGGATAAAGAATCCCATACGTAGATGGGGCTCAAGTCCAGTATCATAGGTAGATAAGACTGGGGGGACGTTTGAGACACTTGCTCATCTCAGAAGTGTGCCATCAGCTCGTCATAAGCCGAAAGGAAGAGATGAGCCTAGAAGATACTCAAGACCTTGGTAGAAAGTTTCTCCCACAATGCAAGTCATTGAGAATGCGGCTTCCCAAGAAGGGAGAGCCGACTTAACCAAGCAGAAAACCAAACTTGTACTTCTGAGCTCAGTGTCTACAGATTTGGAATGGATGGGGACAAAGGTGGCTTGATGAACAGTTGAGAATATAAAAAAGAGACAAAACACAGAGTTTCCAATTTTCTGAACTCTGTGGGAAAAGACTACACCAGCCTCCCTCCATCAAGATTTATAGCTCACTCCCCTTTCTGCAGAGGAGGGCACTGTCACACTGTTTATTCTCTTGTCTCTCTTTGACTTCAAGCCCATGGAACAATCATAGCCTTCGGGGCTTGGCTCCTCTCCACCATGGCAAGAAAGGAGACCAAACAAATACATTGTATGGAAAGGACGGAATCACTACCACTGTAACTCACATTGCACATTTCTCTGGCATCCAAAGTGGGGCCCCGTGAATCCTTTGTATTGTGACCAATTTTGCAGGCCATTTCTTCAGAGCAAGGCTATCAGACATTTCTCTCCCCACTCCCTTCAGTGTTAGCAGAGCTCCAACTCCGAAAGCACCTAATGACAAAGCTTGTCTCTGTCTGGTCCCAGCTCTGTCTCCTGTCACCCAGCCTGCCGGTACAGTGATGTTTGGATAATAACACCTGACACTTTGTTAATCACCCAATCAATGATTAACTGAACTTTATATCTTGGCTAATACCCCATAGAAATCATTATCACCTTGGTCTTTGGGAGTCCAAAGAGTCGGAAGGTTAATTATCCCAAAGAGATTCTACTCTGCTCATTTCAGAAACTCAAGGGACCAAATGGTCCTGGATAGTGCAAGGGGTTATTAATTATAGATCTCTAAATCTTCCCAAACTCTCTCTCCCATATGTAATGACACACACACAACACAACACATTTTAAGTGATATGTCTCAGTGCTTTTCAAAACTTTAGAAATATGTAATTATATACTAATTAAACTCAAATTTTACTAATCTTAAATCAGCTTTCCTAAGGATCTGCACCAAGCAATATACAACAATTCGCTTAATTCTGGTGATTTCCGTGAACTTAAAAGTGAAAAAAAAAAAAAGAAGAAGAAGAAAAATTAACACACTTCAGAGTTTCATTAATTTAGATCCTCTAATTAATCTGAAACAATGAAATCTAGCTTCATTTAAACATCATACAAAATTCTCTTCATTTATCACCACTTTATGGGTGACATCTTTGATCTGCACCTACTCGTTAAAAAATTTAAAAGTTGACAGGTGTTCAGATTCAAATAACAAATATGACCAAGGCTATCAGACCCTTCAGTCTGTGCGGCTTCGATCAAGATGAAATTATAATTCTATTTCGTGGTACACATGTGAGATAAAGATTTCCTTTCAAGGAACACGGTGCAAGAGGGGAGGCATGCCTTTTGTGGGTACGTGGGGTATTTTTGCCTTGATGGTCTGTGACATGCTTCCATCCCATTATAACCTACCCAAGAGTAGGTAAGCTTAGAATTAAACAAACGAAACACAATGCGCCCTGATTATGATTGAATAAGACAGCACTTTATGAAGGTAAACAGACCTAAATGGAGATAGCAAATGTAAGGTGACAACAAAGAGACAACTGCTTAGGGAAGAGGCATAGCAACACAGGGACAGCACGGCCAATCTTGGGCGTGAATTTAGTGACATTAGCGAGTGCGTTGAGAGAGAGGCAATAGATTGTAAACTCCTGCGAAAACAAGACTCCAAATACAGGAGAAACACAATGGGTGCTGTGATTCGGAAGGTCTACTTCTGAATGGAACACCCTTTTTAGGAAGGGCAAAAAATGTTCCACGAAGTCACACTGTAATTAAAAAAAGATAAGTCACTGCCTGTCTACATAAACTGAAACCGCTTGTGAATAGGAAAACAAAAAATTTCGTATTACAAACTAAACTTTATAGATGTTTCCTTAATGATACCAATTATGGGAGGGAAGACCTGGCAGCAGCTTCCCTTTTAACAGAATAAAGGGCTGATATGAACTTAAAGACAGTCTCTCCCCAGAGTGTTCTCCCCTCTCCTACTCCACAGAAAGTGATGTAATGAATGTCTCATCTCGGCTCATATTAAAGCATCACCAGCTGTGTGTGGCATTTCTGCAAGAGAATGACCAGCCCCAAATGTCTAAGGAATGCAGGTTTTAACGTTTCAGTGGGTTCTCTGGTAATTTCTAAATGATCCGTCTTTGAAACTCAGTATCGTGTTGGTATGAACGGGATTGTAACCCACCAAATTCAATTCCAGCCTGAACACTGTGTTCTGTAAGATTGCAAAGACATGTTTTTAATGCCATCAACATCAGATCTTGATTTCTGGTTAATTTCACCCAGAGACGATACATTAGTTTTGCCCAAATCACCAAGAAGCATCTGTTGTTTTCCCAAATGACCACAAGAGTCCAGCAATTTTCCCAGGTGGCAGCATTCAAGGACCATGATCAAAAAGAGCAGACTTTGTGAAACCGTAGTAGTCTGTTGGGGCACCATGACGAAACATCTCAGATGGGGCGGCCGAAACACCCGACATCAACGTTCCCACGGTTCTGGGGCCGGAAGTCAGATCAAGGTGTCCGCAGGTTTGGTTTCCCCCGAGGCCTCTCCTCGGCTTAGAAGGGGTCTTTGTGTTTCACTCTAGCTGTGTCCCTGCGATCTTCTCTCTGTGTGAGCTTCTCTACATGTGGCCCTGGTGTCTCCCCATGGGCGCCAATCTCTTCTTCTTATAGGGTTCCAGGCACCTGCATTGGCGCCCACCCAAATAGCCTCCTTTTAGCTTCATCACCTTCACATGCCCTCTCTCCACATGCAGTCACGTTTGGAGGTCCTGGAGGTTGGGACTTCAACATACTAACTTTTCTGTGGGCAGGGGAGGCACAACTCAGTCCGTAATAACATGATGCTGAGTTTTAAAGACACGTTATTTAGAAATTACCAGAGAACCCACTGAAACGTTAAAATGTGCATTCCTTAGACATTTGGGGCTGGTCGTTCTTTTGCAGAAATGCCACACACAGCTGGTGACAGTTTAACAGGAATGGAGATGAGACAGTCATTGCATCACTTCATTCAACCAACGTTATCGAGCATTCATTTACGATCAACTAAATGTTGTACCTCGTCCCCATGAAATCAATGTCTTTGGAATAAATGCAGTAAAACAAACCCACAAAAGTCAACAAAACAAGCAAACAAACACCAATGACACAAAGAAAGCATGTCACGAGCGAGACAGTGAGTCTGCAGCTAGAGTTCCTAGGCTCGGGGGGGGGGGGGTGGAGGGGCGGGTCACGGATGCTGCCCTCAGTTCATCACAGTGAGCTGTCTTTAGGAGAGAGGGTCCTGTGGTTGAAGGAAGACTCATGGTACATGGAGCATACTTCTTCCAACATTACAAAATTTTCCTGCAAAAAATTAAACCACTAAAACCCTGAACGCAGAGGTTCCCAAATTTCCCCATTTCACAATGCTTGTAGTCTCATGAATTTTTCATAGCATTCCCAGGCCAAAGGAAATACCCCAAAGTACTGTTTAGTAAGTAGTAATCTCCAGAAAAGTTAAGTATTATGACCTAACAACTTAGTAGTTGTTGGGGAAAAACAATAACATATATAGTGAAATAAAATATAATACTTTTTTCTCATTCTTAAAAGACCCGGGGACTTCTGATGGGCCCTCAGTAGCCAACGTGTGCGTGGAGCACTGTGAAACTTCACAACCACTGGATTCTGATTCAGCACTGCCACTCGCAATTCCTGCTCTGTCTTGACTTCTTGAATTTTTTTTTATATTTTATTTATTTATTTGACAGAGAGAGAGAGATCACAAGTAGGCAGAGAGGCAGGCAGAGAGAGAGGGGGAAGTGGGCTCCCCGCTGAGCAGAGAGCCCAATGCGGGGCTCGATCCTAGGACCCTGAGATCATGACCTGAGCTGAAGGCAGAGGCTTTAACCCCCTGAGCCACTGAGACGTCTCTGGATTTTTGAAAATTTAAAATATCGTGAGGTGCCCCCCCTGGCGTGCCTTGGCACACAGTTTGGGGAACCACATCCCTAATGAACTATAGTTTCGACAAAATAATTAATTAACATGACAGAATTGAAAGTGTTACTAAAATCAGGATGAGGCAAGCAGCGTATTTTCTCCTTTGTAAACTCTGAAAAGGTATACTTGATTAGACCAAAAATCTAGGGAGACTTGTTGGCAGCTTACACAAAGGGATTTGCTTCTCCTAAATAAGCCCAACCTGAAGGTATTAGTGTGCAGGTTTTTAGAAGATGCAGCTCAGAGCAGCTAACCTTGATGGGCTTGACCTGATGGGTTAGTCTTCTATGCGTCAGTTTTGTGACTGAGTCGAGGCTGGGGCAGAGGCAGAAGGAGAATGCTACCCGGAATCCCATGTTCATGGATGCAGGAACTACACAAGGGGGAGGTAGTTTGGGGTAAAAGTTAGGAAAAATGCCATGGGAAGAGGAGAAAAAGAAGAAGAAAGTCCTGTGTCATTGTCAATGGCAGGTACTTCCCTCCTCAAGCCCCCTTGTCTTCCTCAGAGACGAGAAGCGCCAATCTACGCGACCCCATGAGCCAGGGTCTTACCGAGAAAGAGGAGGAAAGTCTCCTGAAATGACAATTTACAACGGTTTCCAGATGGCGAGCTTCACACACACTTTTTCAGCTTGTAAGGAAAGAAAGAGAGAAAGCCCCGACCTTCATCGGGGACTGTCATGATCACATTTTAAAATGCTCGTGTTTCCAAGTCCAAGTTCATTTCTGGGATGAATCAACTTGCTTCCTGATGGTGTGAAGAAGTACTGCAAGCCAGGGAGGAAACAGAAATCCATCCAAGGCTCCAGAACTCCAAAGAACAAGTACAAAAAGTTAAGAATCTTCACTTCCATTTTCCAGTGGACACATTACATAAATAAATTTGCCCACTAAAAAGTCAAGAGTAAAATGATTCGATGACTAGTCCACAGGTACTCATTTTTTTTTAAGGACCAAAATAAAGAGTGGAAATCCTAGCTGATAAGTCATGATTTCCCTTTTATTTAGTATCGCAAATAAATCAGTCCTTTAACCAACTAGAGCAATATTTACTATCTCATAATTTATTTTAACTATTTCACAAACACAACAATGCCTTTCTTTATAATTGAACAAGACTATTTTGGGCATGAAATTAAATAGAGCTGCACAAAAGTTTACCAATTGTTTAAGAAACAGAGAGAATAGCCTGAGAAATGGTCTTTATGTGAGAGAGGAGGAGAGGCGGGCCATAAGGAGCTTCCCACGGTCAGGTGGTCCGATGGCTGCCTTCCTCCCATCAGACAAATGAACCTGCTGTGCTTGCGAGGGGCACACTTCTAACAGCCCAGGGAGTCTGCAGGCATTGCTCTGAAAGACGCCGATGACAAAGAAACAAAACACATGCCCAGCATCAGAACCACACGGCAGTGGAACTAAAATGGGTGAATCAATTTGACTGTAAGAATACGCATTTAGAAACTGCTTTGTTTAGCTGAAATCTGACAACCAAATTCCAGAAGAAGCAAGAGAAACAGTTTTTAACCACCAGGCTCGAGAGAACCGCACAGACCTGGACCATCACCCTGGACCCCACCCAGGTGATGGGGATTCTGGGCTCTGGTTCATTCCTGACTTTCTCCCAACAGCGAGCCAGGCTGCTCCTAACCACGCAGTACCCTCCCTTACGGCACACAACCCTTCCTTCTTTGTTGCTCATTTTTCCTTTGGGACCAACTCTTAAAGCCTTGTCTACTTGAGGGGTGCCTGGGTGGCTCAGTCGTTAAGCCTCTGCCTTCGGCTCAGGTCCTGATCCCAGGGTCCTGGGATCCAGCCCCCCGACGGACTCCCTGCTCAGTAGGGAGCCTGCTTCTCCCTCTGCCTGCTGCTTCCCCTACTTATGCTCTCTCCCTGTCAAATAAATAAATAAAATCTTTAAAAAAAAAAAAATCTCGTCTACTTGAGCTCTATCACTTTGATCCCTAACTCCCCGTATTTCATTTCAAATTAGGAATCAAGCCCAAGACACCACTGAAAGTACCCCGGTCAAAGCCCCTGGCCCCTTTCCGTTGCCCTCCCCACTCCCTCCCATGACCCCTGAGGAGCACTCTGAGCCCCTGGTCGCCATCTGCTGCCCAGAATCCCCCCTCTCTTGGCTTCCCGGGGTCCACCTGTCCCACTGACTGCCCGGCTCTGACTCCGACGTTCCACTCTCCAGGGTGCCACATGGGCCTCCGGTTTCCCCCTCCCAGGGTCACCCACGCACCTGACTTCCTCAACGCCAATTCCCCAGACGGACCTCTAGTCCGGATCCGGCCTCTGAGGCCTGCCCTCGGAACAGCTGGAATCTCCATGTTAACGTTGGCCCGGAAACTCCGCCTCTGCCCTGCCCCAGGGCCCCTTCGACTTCACTTCACAGGCTACCCCACGACTCCCCTCCAGGCGCCACGCCCTCCTTTGGGGTCCTCCAATTTGCTCATCGCTCCAGGCCTGAGGCCTTTGCGCACAGAGCTCTCTTGGCCTCAGACAGCCCCTTCCTGCCCCCCTTCCCAAGTGGGGCGTCCTTCTTCTCCCAGGCTTGTAGGTCAGCCCCTCCCCGCACGTTCACGGAGGGCCTGTCACTCACCAGCACTACGCCAGTTATCTCCTCCAAGATGACTTGCCCCCAAAACGCAATAATTCGTAGTTATTCATCTGCTTATTGCCTGTCTCTCCAGCTCTGCTCTGTGTTCCAAGGACAGTAAGGACCCCGTATATTTTAAGCTCTTAGGTTTATCTTGGGTAATTCCTTAAGGGTCTATCATGATGTGCATCTAATAAATATCCTTTGAATGACTGAATATAATCCCATATCCACATGACCCACTACCTCAGATTTGGAGAGATCTTAATTCACACATGGAGTAAAAATCTTTTACTTAAAATAAATAAATATTAAAAATATTTAATTTTAATTTTTAAAATATTAAAAATAAATAAATAAATCTTTTATTTAACAGATATTATGGAGAGCCTACTATGTGCCAGGAACTGTTCAAGGTGCAGGGACTATAATTTTGAGAACAAAGACAAAAATCCTTGCTTGCCCTCATGAAGCTTACACTTAAATTTGATTTTTGGCCTTGGATCAATCCGCTCCTTTTTTCGGCCTTTCATATTTATTTATTCTTTTTGTTTTCTAAAGATCTTATTTATTTATTTATTTATTTATTTATTTATTTATTTATTTATTTGACAGAGAGATCACAAGTAGGCAGAGAGGCAGGCAGAGAGAGAGGGAGAAGCAGGCTCCCTGCTGAGCAAAGCCCGATGCGGGACTCGATCCCAGGACCCCGAGATCATGACCTGAGCCGAAGGCAGAGGCTTTAACCCACTGGGCCACCTAGGCGCCTCTGCCTTTCATATTTAGAAATAGAGCTTCAGAGTTGCTTTGTGAGATGTTATCCTTAACATGAGGGTTATGCTTTGACATATACCTAATGTCCCTGCAATAAATCCATGCAAAGGATACCTAGAATAGACATGAAGAATTTGGACCCCAAATGGCCCTATCAAAGTTATCCTGGAAAAAAAGAAAAATGCAGCCATGTGTTTTGCCATTCTCTGAAAGAGAATGACACCGTCCTAGACTGGCCAGATTTGACTGATCTGTTGGGTAAACTAAAATATCTAAAGAAAAGATGTGTGTTAAAAAGGGAGGGGTGAGGAGGTGGTGAAGATTTTAATTCTGGAAATAGAGAAAAAGTCCAGTCTCTGAGGAAAACGGCGCTGTCCAGAGCAGATGGCATCTTGTCAGCTGTTTCTAGAACCTGGCCCACCTGGCTGGCACATTCCCCCAGCGGCGGTGCCTACTTAAGGCTTTCAGAAGTTCTGTCTTAAACTACACATTCTCAACGGGGGCTGTATCATCCCCCAGAGGGCAAAACATCGCTTCTTGGGGAAAGCAAGAAAAAGTATCCTTTTGCTTTGTTTTGTTTTTAGAGAAAGAGAGAGTGAGGGAGCATGGGGAGGTAGGGAGGAAAGGCAGAAGGAGAGGGAGGAGAGAATCTTAAGCAGGCTCCAACCCCAATGCAGGGCCTGATGTGGGGCTCGATCTCACAACCTTGAGATCAGGACCGAAGCGGGAATCAAGAGTCAAACGCTTAACCAACTGAGCCAGCCAGGTGACCCAGGAAAATTACTTTTTGAACGTATAATGCGCAGACATGCTTACATCACTTAAATAAATATGCACTATTCTTGTGGTACTAGAATTTCATGGGGGGGGTTAGAAAAAAAATATCTAAAATGGCTCTTTAGGAGAGTAATAATGGAGAATAGTCAAGAAACCTTGCCTGAAACATCATTTGTGGGATCTCCCTGCTCATGGGTGACCTCTGGATAAGGAGGCTTCTTGGTACAGAAATGATGAGAGATAATTTCATAAACTATCTGATCTACAGACAGTCATATTCCTCATGGTAAATTAATACATTAACTCCCTGGGCTTACATATCATTATTTTTCACTTTTGTTAGAGCAAGTCAGCCTCCCAAGTTTAGCGAAGTGTGGTTTACTAACAAGATTACACTTCGGAGCTCTCCAGACTGAAGGCCACTCCCTGTAGGAGAGAAAGCTCCCAGGTGGAGACTCCACCTGCTCAGACCCGCTTCCCCAGGAGACACATCTTCTGATGGATGACATCATTCTTCAAATTAAGACCAATTTATCTCTGACTCCGCCAGGCACAGATTTAAATACAGCCTTCTAAATCTATGTATATTTCCCATTTGGTATTGCACATAAATCCCGCCCAATTCTGCAAGTGACTTTTGCCATCTTTTATAGCTACAATGAATCTAATGAAAACATCATGATCACATACAAATGCAAATTTCACGCACAAACTGTGTTCCCTTTAGGGAACTGAAGACTCACATTTTAAAGGCACTGTAATCGCCGTACAAATACCTCCTCTGATTTGTGTTTAAGAATGGAAAAGGCCAGATAAGGCTTCACCAAGGTGCTTTCCTCACAAGAGCTCCTTGCAGCAAGGTCCTGACATGGGCTGTGCCTTAGAGTCACCTGGCAGTTTAAAAAGATAAGTATGTGCCCAGGACCCACGCCTGGAGAGTCAGCAGGCTATTATTCTTTTAACATAAATCTCCCAGATTTATGCATTGGGAATGGAGAAACTAATGTCAGACGCGAAACAGAGGACCAGCCTTGAATACCACCAGCACAAAGAAACAATTCAGGTGGAGAGGAGCTGAAGATTTCATCACGGATGGAATGAATAATGGTTCATGTTAATGAGGACGCGCTTCCTCCAAGGAGGTGGGCTTTGCTATTCAAACTAAAAATGTGAGGTGCAGTGTGATTATTTAGACCAAAGGAAAGACATCCTTCTGCTCATTTAGGAGGGCCCTGCGCTGATGGAAGGAGGAGATGGAGGCTGTGGTCCAGGCAGGAGAACCTGAGCCTGGACTGGGCTAAGGCTGAGCCCTGGGGTAAGGGCAGGGGAGGAGTGAGGTTCCTGAGCTGAGCCAAAGACAACTTCAGATACTCACACGGGAACAGACAGATGGAATTGCAGAGGGCCCACAGGAATGGCTGAACTAAGGCTGATGGGGGGGGGGGGCGGTGAAAGACAGTATGTGGGAACTGTCACATCAGAGAAATAATCTCGGGAGGATGGGCTTCCCTGTAACTTCCGAGGGCATATTTTTAAATGCACTCTTTCAGGATTACAGAGCCCCTAGCCATCATGTACCCCTAAATTTCATCTTGAAAGCAAAGAGCCAACATTCACTAATTTCTAAGACAAATGGAAAACAGAAATCATCATGTTAAAACCAGTTAATAAACCAGTATTCTGAACTTCTATGTCATTCTCTTGTTCTTTTGTTAGAGCAAGTCAGCATCCCAGGTCTGAGAGTGTTTGGATGGCAAAGCTGATAAAGCCGGGATTCATAAGGGGATCACAGCTCACAGCCTGCAAATATGCAACCTTGCCCTTTGCATCAATATGGATGGAGCAAGAGGGCGTTATACTAAATGAAATAAGTCAGACAAAGACAAATATCACATGACTTCACTTATACGTAGACTCTAAAAATAAGAGAGGCAACAAAAGAAAAAACCAGACACTTAAACCAGAACAAACTGACGGTTGCCAGACAGGAGACGGGAGGGGAGGATGGGTAACGTACAATGTATGAGTCATGGACGGAAGTGTCCAATCAGTACATTGTACACCTGAAACTGATAGAACAACGTATGTCAACTATACTTCAATAATTTAAAAAAATGCTCCAGGTGGAACCTTCGCTAAAAAAAAAAAATGTCATATTTAAACGAACCAACCAGGATGGCTCAGTCGGTTAGGGGTCCGACTCTTGATTTCAGCTCAGGCCATGCTCTCAGGATCATGGGACTGGCACAGTCGGGCTCTGTGCTCAGTAGGGAGTCTGCTGGAGATTCCCCCTTCTTCTCCCTCTACCCCTGCCCCCATTCTCTCTCGCTCTAAATAAATACATATAATATTTACAAACAATCGAAAAAATAAAAACCAAATGATCATTGACCAAATTGAGATTTAAATGTAAAACTCTGTCTTTCATAAATAACAATATTTTAAATTGCATGCAATCATATAAATACTATAGTCACTTGTATTAAATTTTGCACTGATGACTGACGAATGAACTCAGGTACATGAGTATTCCCGGCAGAATTCATTTTTTCTGGGTCTGTCCTTCCTCCCCCAGCCCGCCCTCCCTCCATCACCATCGGGTTCAGGGCCACTGGGGAACGGCTCAAGAGGAGAGAATTGTGAGTGAATTGCCCATCATGTCACGTCGTGTCATGTCATGACAGCAGGGGCCGTCCCAGAACCACGGATGATGTTCTCCTCCACAGGCTGTCCTAACACCCCGGAAGGCCCCATCTGTGGCCACGCCCATAAATACGGGGCATGCCAGCGTGAGTAACAGGTTTACCAAGCACTGCAAAATCACTGTACTGGATTCTGTCAATGGAGGTGGCCGCAGCTCCACACTCTACACAGCGTTCACCTGCATATTGAGAGGAACAAATCCCGCACTTTGGCAATTTATGTACTTTGGAGTTCATTACTGCCCACGAAATTAACAGCTACTCCTATCAGTCCTGGCATCAGGCAAGATGGCAACATCAGGGGTGCGGTGAGCACCTGTAAGAACCAGGACAGGCCGGGTTATGCAAGCGCTCGGGGCGAGTAGCTAGGCAACACCTTGCCCAGCCCCTCTCTTTGGGTACCTACAGAGGCCGGAAGCGCACACATTTGCTTCCCTAGGTTCCTACGTAGCTGGGAGTAGATGTGAATCACCTTTGGAAAAGGAAGACTCTGCACTGGCTTTGAATTTCCCGCTAAAAAGGAACAGACACAATTCATGGGAAATGTTCACTTTCCTACTCCTACTTCCTTTGAATGCAGATGAAATGGCTGGATCTGCAGCAACCTCCATATGACCATGAGAGAAGAGCCAGTGGACTCTGGAAACATCAGTCCTGATTTCATTGATCTGCTGGACCATGGTCAGTGGCCCCCCCACCTTTGGATTTCTTTTTACTGGAGGCAAGTAAATTTCCATTTGTTCAAGCCTCCGTAGTTTGATTTTCTGTTTCCCGCAGCCAAATGTGAGGCTGACTCATCTGGTTGGGACAGCCCGATTGAGTTAGCAAACACAGCTTTCCCTGTGTTGTGGCATAAGCTTCTGTTACGAGTAGTTTTCTGAGTGTGTTTGGTGTAAAGCAAATGAATGAGTTGAGACCACACATGAAAGCTATGTATGGAATGTACCCTAAATAGTCTGGCAAACCAATAAGAGAAGGAATTGAGACTGATCTGAGAAAAATTAACCTCTTTCTGTAGACCATGATGTCAAGAAAGATTTGAGTCAGAAAGGCAGACTGGATGAGGTACAGGAGCAAGTAAAGGAGACTTCCTGCTGGTGAGTCCTAGAACTAAGTATTAAGAGGTCAGAGTACAGCTGCTCCTTGCATAGAGGTCCACCCTTTGAGATGAGCAAATTGGGCCAAGCGGGAAGTCATCCCGAGTGTACCAGCTTGAGGGATGAAGGGCTAGCAGCAGAAACAGACGACACATTCTTTCCCTCCAGGAACTGACTCTATCCTTACAAGGGTAGAATAAGCTCACAAAGGGAAAACGTCCAAGCAGATTTTGCCCAGGTGCCATTTCTGCTGGTAGCGGGTTGAATGGTACGCCCCTCTTCAATGACACCTTTGCAGTGTAATTAGGTTACGCATCAGAGATGAGATCATTCTGGCGTAGGGTGAGCCCTAGATCCATGACGAAGGACTCTGCAGGAAGAGAAGATGCTGGAGAAGCCATGTAAATATGACGCCGAGATAGGAGGGATGGAGCCACAGCCAAGAAACACACAGGGCCACCAGAGGCTGGGGAGACAAGAGAGGAGGGTTCTCCCCTAGAGCTTTTGGAGGGAACTCAGCTCTACTGACACCCTAACGTTGGACTTCCAGCTTCCTGATCTGTGCGAGAATAAATCAAGCCTATGTCTTAGCAGCCTCAGGGAACTCATACACAGATGCGCACTCTCTGTCTTGCGGAGGGGACGGAGGGGAGAGAAGTGAGGCGGGAGGCCCATGGAAGGAAGGGAGGAAGGAGGGGAGGCTTGGAGCAGATATAGAAAGTACAGAGCACATGCCTGGAAGAGACAAAGACAACGGATGTGAGTTTTCTCTGCTGGGGAATCTCCCGGATGGGCTCGTTTGTTAAATGAATGCTTGTCTCTCAGCAGAAGGCTGTGTTGGTGAGAATATCAAGCTCAAAGCTAAGCCTGTCTTATGGGGCTTTGTTTTAAACATAAATGTGACTGAAGGTAAGAGGCTGGGACAAAGTCTGTACAAAGGCCCTCTTCCTATGTGAAGCTTAGCGCCCAGACTCTCTGACTATGCCTTTGACCAGAGACTTCTTGGTGCCCATGCCCAAAGACCAGGTGGGGGGGATGCAGGAGGCCTTTTCTGAATCTCCTCCACACCTATATTCCCAGTTCTTTCTCCTTCATTTTTAAGTAGGTTCCATGCCCAGCCTGGAGCCCAACACAGGGCCTGAACTCACAACCCTGAGATCAAGACCCGAGCTCAGATCAAGAGTCGAATGCTCATCAACTGAACCACCCAGCCACTTCTATTTTCCCATTTCTTAATTCATCATGGTATTAGCTTAAAATTGAACTATGAATGGCTTACTGTTAAATTGACCTAACGAATCACTGTCAGAAGAAAAATAAACTGGATAAGTTGCTGGTGGGACAGTGAAGGAGCTTTTGGCCTTGGGCTCTCTGCAAAGGCTCTGACCATGTGGCTCCATCTTTCACCTTGGGAAAGGGAGGCTGGGGTCAGCTGTTTCCATTTCAATTCCTTCATCGTTCACTGAAGCCTCCAGAGTGTGGCTTAGACGCTTCCACAGTATCCACTTTATTCGGGACGCTAAGATATTTTAATATTCATGGCCCTGACTGTTCAACAATTCTTAGACATATGAACTTGGACCAACGACCTTCACACCCCATCACTCTGGCCATGACTTTGAAATTTCTGATCACATGAACCAGTCCACCTCAAAAATCTCAAACTCACTGCCTGTCCTGCCTTCCCTTCCAGCTTCCTACAACCTCACCTTGACACATCCCAGGTGCCTCACTCCCAGCCCCTGCCTTTCCTGCTAATCTATCAGCCGGGCTGCTGGCATTGCTTCCTTCTCTAGATAGCCAGAGCACACCACGGATGATCTGAAGTTCCTCCTCCCCACTCCCCTGTAACCACATCGGCTGTGCCCTGATGAACCAAGGACTGACGTCCTCATATCTTATCTACCCTATGCCTGGCACACAATTCAAGAGGATTCCACATGGATTTGAGATTGAACCACTACAAACTCACGGTCTCCAATCTTGGCAACAGTAGAAAGTCATCTAAATACAGCTTAGCTTCCGCTTCTGTCCCCTCCAAGCCTACCTCGAACCTCTGCCATTCTCTTGGTCTCCTTCCCACTCAGCCCTTATGTTCATGTTATCAAAGACAGTCCTGTTTACTACATCAGGAAAACTGAGGCCTCCTTCACACCCCCAATACATAACCCCTTGTTCTACACCCACACCATGCCTACAAAGCTTTTCTAATTGGAGACGTCCCTCTGGTTCAAGGACAACCTCTCCACCTTGACCCAAACCCTCCTCTGGGACTCCTCCTGGGGCCTTGCTGTGGCCACCATCCTGTTGATTCTGTCACCAAAGAGATGTTTGACTCTCCCTAGCTTCCACCCACCCCTTCCCTCTTCATCTCCACCAAGCTTCTTGAAAGCTAAGTGAGTCCCAAACTTGGATGTGCATCGAAGTTTCATGGAGAAGCTTCTGGGGATCGCTTGAATCCATCCCACACAGACAAGTGAACCTGCACCTCCGGGACCTCAGCAGAGAAACCACTTTTTCACCAACTATCCTGGGATCCTTGCGATGCTCGCTCATCGATAATATGCTCTTCACTCATTTACCTCCACCTGCTCCTACTTCACTGCAAACCAAGGTTCTTTTACGAACACCTTAAAGTCGGTGATGACCCTCCAACTGCCAAATCAAAGCATTCCAAAATTTTATATAACATGATTTTTTTTAGGCTTTTGATAATTACTCTCTCTTGTTTGGAAATACCTTTCCATCCTCTCCTCCTATGCTTCTCCTCTCGGTCTCTGACCTTTCCTCAAGACTCCTTGGCTTCCCTGAGCTCCTTACATCCTGGTGCCCTCCACGGTCTTGTGTTCACTCTCGCAAGATTCAAACTAAGTGGACACATTGGCTCTCATGGTGGGCATGATCCCCTGAGGGCAACATCTCCCCGATGAATCTGTTTCCAGCCCAGAACCTCCTTCCAGAATTCAGGCAAATACAGCCTGCTGCCTGGCATGCATCTCCACCTGGTGGGCCCTCAGGCACATTCTAGAATATAGTCAAAAGGAATTCCCTCTCTTCCTGCCCTAATTATCCGACCCCCATCTCTCTATGCACGTGGGTGTCAATTTGGTGTCACCTCCCACAACTCGATCATTCAAAGCAGCAACAGGACACAACGCCTTGATGTGTACTTTGCCCCACACATCTCATATGCACTACATTCTGACAATTTTATTCCTTAAATGTCTCTTGATTCTGCCCCCTCCCAACTCCTGCTTTCTTCTGCTGTTCCTCAGTCAACTCTGGACTCTCAAATCCCAACTGTCCCCAACCCTAGGCTACTGGGCGGTCCCTATTCTTACGCATCTGGCGGAAGCCACTACAGAGACACAAGCTGGGTGACGCTGCGGCAACGGACGCTCCCAGATCACAGGGGCTCCCACATCAACTGTGCATTTCTCCCACAAGCTCTAAGTCCCCCGTGGATCAGCAGATGGTGGGGACCCAGGGTGACATGGGCTTCACTGTCAGGTGGGCATCCACAATCGCGGTGGTGGCAGGAGGAGGATGGAACGTGGGCTCCTCCAGGAGATGGCACACAGCTCTGCGATTCACTTGACGAGTCACCTGAAGCCTAGGGCGAGGCAGGTGCCAGCCTAGCGAGTGCCAATTAGCACACAACTCAAATCTCCAGCACCCGCATTAGGCAGCCCCATGCTTAAACCCTCTGTAGCCAGCTTGTCTCGCCTACAGCTCTGTCTGCAAACGGCACCAGGCATCGGGAAGCCCGGGGACGCACATTTGAAATACAAAATTATAGGAGTCACTTTCGGAAAACTCTGATCAGCTTGGGACATGACCCAGGAATCTGCATTTTAACAGACTTCCAAAGTGATTACATCACAGCGGTCCATGCACCATACCGTAGGAAACATGTGGACTTACCAGATCAAGTACATGTTCCCTAAAATAGCACAGGATGTCCTTAATGCCAGTCCTCTGGAAGCCCATTTACACTCAAGCCCCACGTTGGAGCCACCCGGCTTCCTGATGTGAGGGCATCCTGATCCAGCCCCTAGACGTAGCTCTCTGCCTCTGTTCCACTTCCTCTTGCTCTGCTCCCCCCCTTCTCCCTTCTAGAGTCAGGCCTGGTCAATGCCTAAGTGACCCCAGGATTCAGCCCACGCAGCACTGAAAGAGGAAGGCTCCCAACTTCAATCCCAGCCCTAGATGTCCTAGGTCACCTCTCGACCTCTCTCTACTACAAGCAGACCTTGTGCTCAGTCTGCTCTGAGACTTGTCCTGGGACATGACTGCCTACTTCTGAGGATACCTCCTTCATGAGACTTTACAGTTTAGCACACCGACTTTTCTACTACCAAACACAAGAGATGTTCCATACGTGATCACTGAATAAGCCACGGGGAGTGAGTGAGTGAGCGAATGAATGAATGAGTGAATGGTCTATTCCAGCTCCACGCTTCTACTGCATATTTCATTGCTGTTCTACTGCTCCTGAAGGAAAGCCTGGAAGTCGGGGCCTGGAAGAGTTGAAGGCAGGAGGCCACAGACACGAGGATTCAGAGCACTGATGACCTGTGAGGCCCTCACCTCAGCTCTGAAACCTCCTGCTCGCCGAGGGGCCCCAGGGCTGCAGGGGACCGGCTTCTCAAAGAGGGCTCTGCGCCCCTTCCCCAGAAGCCGCCGCACATCCGCTTTGAATCGCCAGCCTCATGCTGGCCCTGCCTCTTTCTCCCTTGCCTTTGGGCGTACGGCAGAAAGAGCAGTGGATCCAGGACAGGAGGGACCAGCCAAAGCCTCCTACTGTTTCCTTACCCTTGAGACTGGTAGAAAAAAAAAATCAAGATAAATCAAGATTTCTGGATTTCGCTTCTGTGGAGCTCCCACCTGAGGAAAGGGCTTTGGGGCTCCCTCTTACAGGAGCTCATAGCGGCTCGAGGAGTCGCTTTCCCCTTTCACCGGCTTGTCGTTTACCTCACTAGCCCTGCTCAGGTGAGACCTGTCTACTGTCTGTACGTAGCCCACCTTAACCGTCCAGTTTGGGGCAAAGTGAGACTGATTTTAGAAAAATAATGAAGATGCCAACTCATGGGCTCAGTGGAGCTATAATGTTACGTGGTGTGGGACATTTAATTGAGTGAATACCAGTTACACCACAATAGTAACAGCAGCGCCAGGCCCACAGGCCGGGCCGTGTGGCGAGTACAGCCTGTTTACAGAGATGCCCATCTTGCAGCCGAGCATGTGGGGGGGGTGCACTCAGCCTCTCCCCGGGGGGCCCGGGAGCCACCCTGGGCAGGCTCGACAGCCCAGCCATGGCTCTCAGCCACCGTGGACGCGCAAATCACATAAGTAATGACATTTTAGGAAAACATTTTCAATCTCCCGTTGTTCCTGTGTTCTCACGTAACCAGAACACAGTTCCCTTGGTTGGTTTCGGTAAGCTAATCACTCAGGTACATGGATCCCTACTATAAATATCCACGGAATTGTCAGTGGAAGGAATTGTCAGGCAAAGGAAGCTATTTAGGGGCACCTGGGTGGCTCAGTGGGTTAAAGCCTCTGCCTTTGGCTCAGGTCATGATCTCAGGGTCCTGGGATCGAGCCCTGCATGGGGCTCTCTGCTCAGCATAGAGTCAGCTTCTCCCTCTGCCTGCCGCTCTGCCTACTTGTGATCTCTCTCTTCATTAAAGAAATAAATAGAATCCTTAAAAGAAAAAAGAAAAAAAAGAAAAAGAAGGAAGCTATTTACTAGTGTGGGCTTCTGGGCTGACTTGGGTTCAGAGGACCCCCCCCCCACACAGGGGCTAAATCACATGACAGCCTTCAGTCATCACGGAAATGTACCCACTGGCAAGGCTGTTATTTTGTGCCTCCAGTTATCCATCTGAGAAATGGACATTTAAAGAATTACTTTCTACTTCTTCCAAAGGAACTATGAGATGTCGCTTCCCAACCACGAAAGGATGACAAGGAGAGAAAATACATACGTTCTTCAATAAATAAAGGAATATACGACTGAAGGATACACCTATTGAGAAGTTTGTGGTGACCACACACACACACACACACACACACACACACACACACACACACACACGTTTCCCCACATGGGGACACATGGATGGCAAAGGGGGCTGTCCGGCCAGCCAGTGCCCGCAGACAGGGGGTTCGCCCCGACCCCCCAGGGGAGGCTGGGCCCTCGCCGAGGCACCCGGCCGGGGAAGGCCTCTGGAGGGAGTGTAGTCAGCTGGCTCTGAGAAAACAGCAAAAGGATTTTTTCAAAAACATTGCCATATAAAACTCTGGTATTTCTCCATCATTGGCTAGTGTTGAAAATTCAGTTGGTTGTCACTTAGAAACATCCAGAGCTTGGAGGTACCAAACACGGCTCCTTTTGTTTCTGAACAGCAGAGAGGAATTTTTATCTCCCACAAGAAGATCCGTGGGAGAAAAGAGAATAACAGATGGCTCTTTCCTTGAGGGTTCACACCATTTCTTACAAGCCAGGGACTGTAAACACTTTGTGTCTGTTTGGAAAAAGCCGACTTGAACGCTCCCAAATATTTCTGAGGCTTAGGAAATTAGCATAAAAAACATAAATACCAATGTAAGGGGGAAATGGCTCCTTAAAATATTAGTACGTACATACTAAAATAATAAAAGCTTGAGAATCAGCAATGAAAATGGTCTATAAGGAGTGTGCTGTTGAATAAACAGGGTAAAGCAAGTACTGACCCCTCTTTTCAGTCACCCCTGCTGTCCTTCCGAGAGCCTGCCTGGGGGCTCATGGGTCGCTGGGTGTCCACTGCACCAGGCTTCTTATCAAGGGACAATTATAATTAGACAACAAACAAAACCAGGATCCCTTGCAAAACACTTTGCCTTGAAGGACAAAGAAAACAAATTAAAAGGGAGAAGGAAAAAAAGCAAACCAATTTAGAATTTTATACCAATGTCTCACATAATTGGCTTAGAGAGGCAGGCTCTGGATTCTGTCCATAGAAACTTGGGCTGGAGGCTCCATTTTCTTTAGACAGTCTTTCTTCCTGCTACTAAATAGGGTTCATGGGGTTGATGGAAGAGGGTGTAGGGACCAGCTCTTTTTATCAAAGCTGGGGATTGTTTTCTTTCATACCTTTAAGTAGGTTTTCTGGGGTGAAACTTTCCCAAATATAGAAAATTCCCTCCTCCTGGTGAAGTTCTGTTCATTGGGCCATTTGTTCACCACACACTTTATTGAGGACAAGACAGAAAAATGTCCCCATGCAAATTTACATTCTGGCTGGAGACAGGGGCAACAGATGCATAAACTTATTAATTAAGTCAAAAAATTAATTACAGACTGCAGAGTACAAAAAGAAGTACAGTGACAAAGGGACACACACAAGAGCTCCTGGCTCCTCATGGAGAAAGGCCAGGGCACTGAAGCAAAATATTTACTGTTAAAAAAACTAGAAAGGCTCCAGGACTACTCCTGCATGAGGATTCTCCCCCACGACGCTCTGCCCCCAAAGGTTGCTCCCTGAGGCTCCTCCCTGACAAAGCTCCTCCCCCAAGAGGTTGCTCCCTGAGGCTCCTCCCCGACAAAGCTCCTCCCCTAAGAGGCTGCTCCCTCATGAGGCTCCGCCCCCAACAAACTCCTCTCCCTGGAGATTTCTCCTTCATGGCATTTGAGTTTCTCCTCTTGTTTTAATTCCATCTGTCTGCCCAATGTCCCCAAACCTTGGAGCCCGATGTGTTGCCTCTGGTTCTCCATACTTCACGTCTGATGATGAACTATCTTGACTGGTCAACCTCCAGCATGCATCCCATGTAGACCAGCTCTACAACTTCCACCTCGGGTGCCCAGGGCAAGCCACCGCCCCTGGCGTCCCAGCTGTGGCCTCTAAGCCAGTCTCACAGCTCTGCTCTGCCCTCCACCCATCCCCTCTGAGCACAGCACCCACCATCTCTGACTGAACCAAAGTTGGACCACAACATTCATTTCCTCACGGTGCTCCGGTGGCTTCTCAAATCAACTCAGCAAAAGTCAGTGCCCTTAACGTTGCTGCCCCAGCCATGCGTGGCCAGCCCTCCACCCCTTCAGTGCCATGGCCTGCGTGCTCAGCTCCCGCACACCGGTTTCCTTGTACCTAGACCTTCTTAACCCGATGTCCATATACATAGAGCTCACTCACATGACGTTATCAAGATAAATGACCAGCATATTCCAACCAAATAACAATGATTCCCTCCCCCTCCCCCAGCACTGTCAAAATCTAGTGGCTTTTTCTGCTGTGTTTTTTTTTTCACACAATTATCACACTCTGCCATATATATAAATATGCTTGCTTCCCGTCTCGTCTTCCCCCTGCTAGAATGCTAATGTCATTTGTGTTCACTGCTTTCCGCAGTTTCTATAAAAAGTGCCCGAGAGTAATTAATGAATCCATGTTGAATGGATATCTTGGAACGGACGTGCATTTGTTTGAGTCAGTATTCCATAAGAAGCACAATTCTACTCTCTTCTTTTTGAGTGAGTTTTAACAGCTTCTCTTTTGTTTACTCAGCCCATCCTTTGTCTCTCCTCCACTCTATCCTCACAGAGTCCCATGGAAGAAGAGGGAGATGCAAATATGTTCAAAGGGGTTAGCAGAGATGGAATCCATACTCTCTAACTCATGCCTTCCCCATGCAGATGAGGTCCGGCCAACGACTGATTTTGTTAAAGCCCCTGGCAAGACAAGTTCACTTTCTTGAGTTGGAGTCCCCACTCATCAGCTAGTTTATATTAAAATAATATTCACTGAGCTCACGAGGTAAGAAACTTCTTTGGTCTGAACACTAAAGTGCTCAATATTGGAAACTTTCACACATGAAAAGTAACTTTTGGTAATATTCCAAAAAAATCTTGGGAGCAACTGCTGACAAGAGCATTATCTGTGGAATATTTGTCGTGGTATTTTATGGCTAAAACCAAGTCTCATCTTGGCACTTTTATATCAAAAAATGTCAACCTAATACCTCTCAATGAGTGTTTTGGACACTCAAGCACATATTTCACTGATGGACCTCACAGTTTTTAATGCAAATTTTGCATTGTCTTCAGAGAAATAAAACTCAGGAATTTCTCCACTGACAGCAGGCAGCTCAGGTTTCTGCAAGCCACGATGCTCTGTACCCTCCTGTCCCACAGCATCTCTCTGCCTTGAGGTTCGCAGGACACGGCTGCCTCTTGGACTGGGTGTCCCTTTTGCATATGTCAGGTCCACGGTCCACGCAATTCGATCGTGACCCACTCCCCACCCAGAACCTAGTCCTATCTGGACCTGGTTAACACGGCCCCATATGTAATGAAAAGAACAGTAAGTAGACATTGCTCATAAAATCGACTCTTGTGTATGAATAATAAGCCTCTGATTTTATGAGTAACAGGCAGGACCAAAATAAATGCTGCCCTGGGATGTAATAGACGAGTGTAGAGATTCATTCAGAAGGGACACCGGGCAGCTGCTCCCACAGGTCTCCCTGACGCTCTGGGGGCTGCTCCTGGCTCCCCAATCTACCCTGAATGAACCAAATCAACCTTTATATCATCTCCCGGATAGAAAAGGCTTGGTGCCAAAAATATCTAACTAGGGAATGTGAGCAAATAATATAAACCCTCAGGCTATACATTCTATCTTACCCAACACAGTAAATCATAAATTACCAGGAGGAACTCTCTTTTTCAACAAGTTCACCTTTCTAAAGGAAATAAGCTATGTTTTGCTACTGTTTTATAGAGGTGCCTTTGTGGGGTGGTGTGTTTACTGTTCTACATAATTAAAGTAGGATTTTCTTGAAGTTCCCTGGTCCCCGATGAAGCCGAGATTTTTGGTTCAAATTTATTTCAGTCCAACGCTCCCTGCTATAGGATGTTCTTCTGTTTTGCATTTATCATGGGAACACTTATTCAGTTTACTGATCTGCTGGTCTGTGCACAATCCCCAAGTGGACCCCACAGATGTTTTACACGAACAGGTAAGCGGGTTCTTCTTTTCTATTTTACTTACTTTATAGTGTTTGTTTGTTTTTTTTTTTTCCTTTTTGGAAGCTCCCAAGATCTTAAATTCTTAAAAAATGTTAAAATCAATAGATTTTTTTTTTCCAGTTCTAGGAGGAGATGGACACTGGGTTGGAAGTGTAGGTTATCTGCCTGGTGAGTAGGGGTGAGCAGCCACCGTGGGAACTCCAAGCCCACCCACTGAGAGCTCGGTCTCCTTCCCCTTTCTTCTGATTCTGTCTTCTGTCTTCCAGGCAGAAATTATGCTTTATTTTCACATAGGTTATGAGATAGCTCTTTGACCCTATTCTTCCAGTAGTTTATCAATTACTAATAACAAATCTTTTTTTTTTTTTACTGTAGGATCTTATTTTTAATTTATCCAAAAGATATCAACTTCCACTTGGCAGATATTTCCAGAATCTATTCATAATATTTAAAAATTATTTCCAGATGAATTATATTTGGATTAAAAACAAAATCATAGTCACAAATATTTAGGAAAACTTTTATAAACTACTGGGAACAGAGAAAATCTTTCTAAACTAGACTGAGACCCGGAGGCAATAAAGGAAAAGTATTACATTTAAGTACCTACAATTTTAAATGGATAGTAAAAGCCACTGTAAACAAGGACACAGGATAAACTTGGGTAAATGTACTTGCCACACATATAAAAAATAAAAGCTTAATATTCCTGTTATGGATATAACTTGTATAATTTGAAAAGAAAGAAGACAACCCTGTGGGGAAAAAAATTTCAAAAGCTACTTCAAAGATGAATAGATCTAAATGGCCAATCACCATGAGCATCTTCTAAAGCTAAAACAATTTACCTCCTACTGGAATTTTGAAGATGGCAATGGAACCACAATAAAATTGAATTCCTTTGAAAATTAAAAAAGGACCACAGATTTAAATAGGAACCATTTGTTTTCAGTTTGAATGCTGTTTGTGATACCCGTATAAAATAAGAAAAAATAAAAATAGAAATTACAGAAATGAGCATAATGAGAGTACTAAATATATAAATAATTGAGATGGATTAACCAAAAAAATTAAATAAAACTAACTTTTTAAATGCCCAGAAGCACAAAAAAAAACAAAAAACAAACTTCTTTTCCACATATATTAATACAACCACATGTATTTTTTTTTTTTTTAAGATTTTACTTATTTGAGAGAGAGAGAAAGCAGAGGGAGAATAAGAGGGAGAAGCAAACTCCCAGCTGAGCAGAGAGCCCAATGTGGGGCTCGATCCCAGAACCCTGAGATCATGACCCGAGCCGAAGGCAGATGCTTAACTGACTGAGCCACCCAGGCGCCCCAACATAACCACATTTATATGGCAAGTTCTTGTGGGCACACCACACCATAACATTCATTACTTTGGGTAGTAATATTGAACTGTATCATGGCCCTGTCGAATAATTTTGCATATTATTTCACCTTTTCTGATGATGGAAGACAGGCAATACTTTATCTATTGAACTCCTTATACAAAGAAAAACCTTGCTTCCTTTCCCACGTGCAAACAAACTTAAAATTCCCAATCTTTTTAATATGCCTTTGAATAAAGAGAACAGAATTCTAGAATGACTTATAGAACTATACAACTATTTGTTTTAAAGATTTATTCATTTGAGGGGGGAAGGGCAGAGGGAGAGGGAGAGAGAATCCTGCATGGAACCTGACGTGGGACTCAGTCCCAGGAGCCTGAGATCATGGCCTGAGCTGAAACCAAGAGTCAGACGCTTAACTGACCGCACTTCCCAGGCCACCCCCCCCCCACCCCGATAGAACTGTTTCTAAAAACGATAGTCAAAGCTTAAATGCAGCCTAATTTTACAGCAGTTTGCCTTGACTTTATACTCTCTGGTACATGTGTCAGAAAGAGCCACTATCATTATCTGAGAAAGGAAATTAAATGGCAGAGCAAAAATACGTCCAGTATCAATTAATAATCTCTACTATTCTATCATTTTTTGCAAGTGTCCCAAATTTAGCTTTCTTACACCTCATTTTACATCATTATCTTTTTGTCTTTCATGCTTAAGTACCGTGACCCCCCCAAAATGACTCATTCTCTTCTATCTCATTTCCAACAGGTCCTGTCAGCTTTGATTTTGGTTTCCATCAATGGAGTCTAAGTATTCCAGCCACGCATCTCCATGCCAGGCACACAATCTGCAGCCAACTGTGTCTGATGCCCACAGGTGCAGGGATGGAGGGGATAGTTACATGACCAAGGGGATTTTTGGAACCAGTTGTGAAAAGCCCATTTAACCTTGCTCAGTCTGTGCAAACATTATTTGATGGATTTCCCATATTTGAGGGAGAAAGGCTTTGAGGGTGCTTCCTCTGGGTGATAATGATCACAAGTGCTGGGAATGCCTGGCAGGGCCTCGATGTATGTCACAGAATGGAAGCTTCTGGAAGCCCCGTGGAGGAGTAAGAGATGGAAACCTTTCTCAGATGCTCGAGCTTTGGGTGGACAACTGAAAGGATCACCAAGGAAGGCTGGGCAGAATTAGGGCCCAAGAAGGTCCCTGGAGGCTTAAAAAGGATTTCTCACTACAAAATTAGATACTCATTTCTATTTTCCTTAATTTTAATGACATTGTTTTTGTTTTTTTCACTTAACTCTTCATTTAGAATTTATTTTGGCTGTTGTTGGATGAAGGTCCACCATGATTTTCTTCCCTCTGTTGCCTAGCGAATGTCTCACGCTCTTTATTGGATAACCTTTATCTAATTCACTAGCTGGTAATGCCACCTTTTAATATTTTAATTCTTTATGTGTTTTAGAATATGTTTCCTTGTTCTTTTTTCTCTTCCGGGGCTTGGCAAACCATGGGCCACAAGCCAAATCAGGTCTATGGTCTACCTTTGTATAGCTCTCGAGCTAAGAATAATTTTTTTTTCATCTTTAAACGATTGGAAAAAAAGAAAAACAGAAGGCAGTAAAATCTTTGGTGATACATAAAAGTTATATGAATTTCAATTTCAGTGTACATAAAGTCTTACTGAAACAAAGTATGTTCATTTGTTTATATATAGTTTATGGTCACTTTTGTACTCTAACAGAGATGAAGAGTTTGGCTCACAGAGTCAAAAATAAGTGCTGTCTGGCCCACGATCTGCCAACCATGTTAATATTCCATTGATCTGTCTATTGATTCTAAATGCCTAACTGACAAAGCAGATTTTATTAGGTATTATTTCTTATTTATTTTTTCCAAGTAAAATACATAGTTATTTAATCGAATTACTGTTATGGGCTAAATACTGTTATGAGCCTTTCCCTTAATTCATATGTGATGTCCTAACCCCCCGTGTGATGGTATTTGGAGATGGAGACTTTGGGGGTAATTAGAATTGGCTGACGTCAAGAAGGCTGAGTCCTGGTCTGATGGAACTAGCACCCCTCTGAGAAGAGACGCCAGGGACCTGGTCTCTCCCAGCATGCAAGAAGGCCATGAATGACGTGGAGAGAAGCACCAGACCCCAGCCATACTGGTTCCCTGATCTCACACGTGTAGCCTCCAGAATGGTGAGAAGATAAATTTCTGTCATTTAAGTCACCCAGTTGGAGGTATTACGGTACCCTAGAGGACTACACGATTACCAAAAAAGGTCCATGGGGATATTAATCGTGTGTTAACATTACAAATGAATTTGGAAGGGATTGACATTGGTATAATTTTTAGTATTTCCAGCCAACTATGGCCCCACTTCCTATTTATTTGGACTTTTTATGTTTCTCAGGAAAAAAAATTTTCATTTTTCCAAATGTCTCCATTTTTTCTTAGTAATTTCTGTAGAAAAATCATACATTTAAGAAGATCTCCAATAGAATCCGTTCTTCTGTTAGTTTTCTAATCGAGTATTACTGAAATAAAGTCTCATCAGCTTCTTGCATTGTTTCTAATCACTTTCCTTGATTTTTTTGGGTTTTTCTGGTAATAACACATTATTTGCAATCACAATAATAGAGATTATACAAGAATCATTTTAAAATTCCCCTTTTTCTCTCATATGTATAGGCTTTCTTCTTCGCTGCGACTAACTGCGCTGACGACTATCATCGCGGTAAGGTAGTACCACCGCTGTGCGTCAAGGGCCTCGCGGTGGGGCAGGGCCGGGAGATGCACCTGACACTTGGCAGGTGAACCCCTCCCCTATCCCTCCTCCAAGTGTTCTTAGATCCTCCTCTCTGTCCCTTTTATGTGCTCTTCTTCGCATTTCTCTCCCTTACTTGTCCAGAACGTATAATGGACTCGTATTTTTAAATCGATTGTTACCGTTCTGAATATCGACTCCATTTCTGTTCTTAATTTAAGAGGAAAGGTCCCTATCCATGCAGTCATCCCGGGAGGCTTTCGTCAGCTCGGCATCTGAGATGCTGAGATGAACCCACCCATTCCCTGGAAGGTGCAGGGAACGTGTAGACACTGGAGAAGGAGAAGGGGTGGGGTTGGGGGTGGGGAAACATCTCATTTCCCTTTACTTCAGCTTTTATTTTATTTATTTTTTTTACTATGCCCATGTATCACAGTTATAAGAACCATGAATGCTTTTGATATGAATGGCAGTGCAAAATCAAATTGAGACTAGAATGATTAAATTAAATTAAATTAAAAAGAAAACAGTACATGTCACTGAAGTACCTCGCAACGGCAGAGGCAAGGAGCCACATGAAGACAGCAGCCTCGAGATACTGCCCGGGGCTGCCAAAGCCAGGTGACTTGCCATTTACTGCGTCATCACCGGAGGCAGGGACACGGACCGGGGCAGGAAGCAGGGCGAGCGGAGACTTCCCCGAGCAGGTGAGTGGAGTCCCAAGAGATGATGAAGTCAGTCATGTGAATAATGGCATGTTGCAGGCCAACAGGCAGGCAAGGCTGTGGGTCCTAAGGCCACCTGTCATGGGTCATCTAATTCTGGGCAGTGCCTTCACATCGGAGCGCCAGACTCTTCACCTATAAACCTGGGGTTCATATCTCTATCTTTCTATGTCAGTGCATGTATGCATGTAGCTATCCATCCATTCCCTCCTTCCGTCCATCTGATGATCTATTCATCCATCTATCATCTATCTATCTATCTATCTATCTATCTATCCATCATCGCTCCCTCTGCAGACAGAGACAGACAGATAGATGGATGCAGATCTATCTATCCATCTATCGTCACTCCCTCTGCAGACAGATAAATAGATGGATGCAGATATGGACATGAATTCGGATACGCACGTAGGCACAGATGCAGAGTCTCTGTACCTATCCAGGTACAAGTTCACGTCATGTGTACCTTTACTTGCCCCCTTGCCCGCGTTTCAAGAGGACTCTCCATTCATGCACGTTGTGGGAACAGATCACCGCCCGCCATCTGCAGACCCACAGGCTCCCTCTCTGCAGGCCTTTCTCTGACAGTCTTACCCACAGATTATCCCGAACGTGTCTGGGCACATTAGAGACAGCCGCTGAGCCACCTTAACACACCCCCCGGGGAAAGCACAGCGCCCAAGGTCCCTGTCAAGGGCTTATTTGATCACTTTCCTCCTGTGCTGAAAGGCGGCCCAGTAGCCAACGGGATGAAATTTAATGAAGTGCGCATTTTCTTTCTGTCCCGTTTGTCAGAATTCATGAACAGACGTAGAGCCACCTGGTGCAGACGTGTCACCTGCACTGAGGAGACTCCAGGGCGGGAAGGCAGGGCGGGTAAGTGCCGGCAGTGAAAGAGGCGGCTACCAGACAGGTCTGCACACGGGTCCAAGACCTCAACACTGGCTGCTTTTTAAAAGTACAATTCTAGTTTGAATTTCCACATCACTAATTTAATGGCATTCTTTTTTCTTGACGTCTAAACTGCTTCTATCACCTTGTCATGCACTACTCCAAATCTATAATGCTATTTTGCCACAGAAATGAAATGAATAATAAAATAAAATAAAATAAAACAAAATAAAATAAAATCGGTGAAATATTTTACTTCCAAATATAGTCATAATCATATCTATCGGTCTCAAGACAGAAAAATATAAACTAAGGTGGCTCAATCTGGGGACAAGCTTATTCTTGCCTAACACACAATCAAGTATGGATTTTTCCTTTCATTTTTTAAATTTAAATTCAAGGAGCCAACATACAGTACATCATTAGTTTTTGATGCAGCGTTCAGTGATTCCTCAGTTGCATGTAACACCCAGTGCTCCTCACATCACGTGCCCCCCTGAATGCCCATCCCCCAGTCACCCCATTCCCCCCCCACCTCTCCTTCAGCAACCCTCAGTTTGTTTCCTGGAGCTAAGAGCCTCTCATGGTTAAGTCTGCATTTCCTCACTTAATCTAGAGAGCCTGCCTTCACATTTATTGCTCTAACGGCTCCAAGAATAGAAGGTAGGTTCAGGAAACAATAAAATGAATAACGTATTTTCACTCCAGAAGAACAAGAGTGAGAAGTCACGTGACAGTAAGCAGACAGTTAGGTGCCGGACGCCTTGGACAATCTCGCCAGTAATTGGTGTTGTCATTCTTTAAAATTAAGCTATATTGGTTGTGGGTGTTATCTCATTATGGTTTTAACTTATTCATTAATGAATTGGAGGCCCTTTCATGGGCTTATAGGGCATTTATAAGTCATCCTTTGTGAAATGTCTGTTCAGATCCTTTGTCTCATTTTTGATAGCGTTGTTTTCTTCATCTTATTGAATTGTAGGAGTTCTTTGTATATTCTGGATAAAGGTTTTTTTGATCTATGTTTGGCAAATAAATTTCCCTATCTGTGGCTTACCGATTCATGTTCTAAACGGTGTTTTTGATGAGAAAAATTTATTCCCTTAAGGTTCTTCCTTTCTGTGTCCTGCATAAGAAGCCCATCATCTACGTCAGCCCCAACAAAGACCTTCTTTTATGATTTCATTTAGGAGTATTATAGTTTTGGTTTTTACATTAGCTATGAATAGATGATTCATTTGGATTTAATTCCTTTAATTTAATTTAAGGTTTTTAGTTTTGGCTTTTGTTTTTTTCATATATATTTGGTTGTTTCAACAGCATTTTGAAAACTTTCATCTACCCTTGAGATTACTTTGGCGTCTCCACCCAAAATCCAATGACTGCATTAGTCGGGGCTATTACGAACTCTCTCTGCTGACCCATTGCCCCACTGGTTGATCGTTATGCCAACACTAGCTGTCTTGACTACGAAAGCCAACCGAAGGGAGTAGCTTAACTTTCCTCTAATTTTACATGATAATTTTGGCCATCCTAAGTCCTTGGCAGTTCAATATAAATTTTATAATCAGTTTATAAATTTCTACAAAAAAGCCCGTTGGTTTTATAATTGGAACTGATTATTTACATATGGCAATCTCGAGAAAATTCTGAGGTTTCCAATCCATGAGCACAGTACATTGCTTCGTTTACTTGGGTTTATTTTTATTTTTACTTATTTACTTATTTGAGAGAGAGAAAGAGATCAAAAGAAAAGAAAGGACATGGGCGGAGTGAGGGGCAGAAGGAAAAGCAGGCTCCCTATTGAGCTTAATCCCGAGACTCTGGGATCATGACTTGAGCCAAAGGCAGATGCTTAGCCAACTGTACCACCCAGGCGCCCTTAATTTGTTTGTTTGTTTGTTTTTTAAATGTGTTTCAGCAAAAAACAAACAAACAAACAAACCGTGTTTCAGCAACTGTGTAATTTTAAATGTAGAGATCTCGCTTGTCTTTTCTTAAATGTATTACTAATTATTTTGTTTTTTACATAGCTATAAACAGAATTCTATTTTTACTTTTATTTTTCAATTTTTTCCTGATAGCATATAAAAATAAAACTGATTTTTGTTTATTGGCTTTGTACCCCCTCAAACTTTTTATGTTTGCATATTAGTTCTACTGGTTGTTTACTTAATTCCTGAGGACTTTCGGTGTAAATAGTTGGTCCTCTGTGAAAAGAGACAGTTTTACTTGTTACTTTCTATGTTTTATGCCTTTTACCTCTTTTTCTTGCCTCATCTCACTCATATGACCTGCAGTAAAATATTGGAGTGCCTTGTTCCAAATCTGAGAGGAAAAGTGTTTAATATTTGGCCACTGTGTAGGGTGTTAGCCATGTGTGTTTCATATATGCCTTTTATTGTTTTAAAAGTGTTTCCTTCTCTTCTAAATTATCGAGAGTCTTTATCATAAAAGGGTGCTGAATTTTACTGAATGCTCTTCCATTTGTTACAATACTGACATAGTTGCTCTCCCTCATCCTGTAAACATGGTGGACTAACTTGATTAATTTCAACCTGTTAAACTGCCCTATGTTCTTGGGAAAAACCAATGTGGTCAAGATGGATCGTCCTTTGTATATATTGGTGGATTTGATTTGCTAAGATTTTAGTATGGGTTTTGCATATAAATTCATTAGGAAGATGGGTCCGTCCCTTTCTCTTGAATAACCAGGTAACTAGTTATACTGACCTCACAGACTGAGTCGAGAGGTGTTCTTTCCATTTCTATTTCTTTAAATGGTTTGTGTCAGATTGGTGTTATTTTTTCCCCACATTATCACCAGTTCAGTCAAAGGGGATTTGTCTCTTGCTCTTTTTCATTCTACCAGTTCTATTTTGGGTTATTTGAAGCACAGACACGTATCCGAGGCTGTTCTGTCTTCCTAATGGAGGCACCGTAAGATTGTGGCATGTCTGGTAACCGGGTCTTGAACAGGATCGTCACACGGCCACTGTGGCCTTAGGGTGCTTGTCCCCATGGCGTATCCCTCACAACCCTTGTACCTTTAGCCTGTCTCTCCATTTAAAGTGCATCTCTTGCAAACAGCATAGTACCAGGTCTTGCTTTTTACCTATTCCAGTAATTTCAACTTCTTCGTGTATTTAGTCCGTAGATTTTTGTTTCCATGTACCTGAGGAGGCAACCGATTCTAATTTGAGCCATCCTTGTTAGAAAGGTTTCCCCAAGCCTTCTAATTTTGTTTATCATTATTTTTCAAATTTAAGGCTCCTCCATGTCCTTTCATGGCTCGATAGCTCGTCTCTTTGTATCGCTGAATACACTGTGTGGATGGACCACAGCTTATTCTTCTATTCAGTTGTTGAAAGACATCTGGTTGCTTCCAACTTCCAGCAATTATGCATAAAGGTATTATGAACATGCGTGTGAAGGTTTCTGTGTGGATGTAAGTTTGTTTTTTTTAATCCAATTTGGGATAAATACCTAGGAGCACAATTATTGGATCTCATAGTAAGACGATATTTTGCTTTGTAAGACACCGCCAAACTAGCTTCCAAAAAGGCTACCGCATCGTATCTGTTAATAATTAATTATCCCGGGGCGCCTGGGTGGCTCAGTGGGTTAAAGCTTCTGCCTTCGGCTCAGGTCATGATCTCAGGGTCCTGGGATCGAGCCCCGCATCGGGCTCTCAGCTCAGTGGGGAGTCTGCTTCCCTCTCTCTCTCGGCCTGCCTCTCTGCCCATTTGTGATCTCTCTCTCTCTCAAATAAATAAATAAAATCTTAAAAAAAATTAATTATCCTTTCATTCATCTGTTTTGCCAGTGACAAAGCTCCTCTGTGGGTTTTCCTCGGGTTCTCGGGTTGGGTCTTATGCTCACTCGCAACCCACTCCCCAGCAAGGGAAAACGGACCCTGGGGATTGTCTTGAGCCAGTCGGAGGTCATCTGGAGCTGGAGGGGGAGCTCCCCTCCCGAGCTCACTGCTGAGCGTGGGGGGCACAGGAAGCAAGGTGCCTCATGGAATCGAGCCAGTGGCAGCAGGCAGGACGGCGGAAGGAAGAGCGGCTGACAGAGGGAACCAACAGCCTCATCTCCCTCCTGACCAGTACGCCTTCTTCTTTTTCTTTCAACTGGGACACGACGGACATTTAGCCCTGTATTAGGATTAGGGGGACAACATAACGATTGGGTACTTGTGTATTGCGAGAGGATTACCACAGTAAGTTGTTTCCATCCATCACCTCCAGAATTACCACAAAATGTTCCTCGTGATGAGAACTTTCAAGATCTACTCTCTTGGCAACTTTCAAATACATACTGCGATTTTGCATACAGTCCATTCATTTTAACAGTTATTAACAAGGCTGGATTAGATCTACTATTTGCTGCTCGTTTTCTGTCTGTCCCATTTGTTTTATGTTCCTCTTCTCCTCCTCTCTCTTCTTTCCTTTGGGTCAATTGTTTTGGGTTTTTGTTTTTTTAAAATTCCATTTCAATTAATCCGGTGGCTCCTTGGTGATGTCCCCCTGAGTTGGCATTGGAGTGCCTGCTGTAGATGACAAGATGCATCCCTAACCCTCCCTCCCGACGTCCACGAGGACAAGATGCCCACGGTGGGCAGCAGCTGCCAACTCTGCTCCGTCCAGGGTTCTGTCTTGTCATTGCTTCTTCCAGGAGTCCGCCTGAGGCCGCGTGGGGCTCACAATCAGCACTGGGGCTCTCCCTCGAAGGCTTCTCCCCCTGTGCCAGTGGCTGGCGTGTCCCCACACTGTCGTACTGGGGGCCCAGTCCAGGAAAACCGCAGACTTCTTTCTGAGTCCGTCCCTCCCGGCTGGGGCAGACCGAGGCTTCCCCCAAGGCCCCAAACCCAGAAGAACAGAAAACTCCCTGCTGCCTCTGCTTCTCGGCCATTCTCCAGTGCTTTCGAGTGGTTTTTGTTCACATTTTATGCAGAGTTTGTAGTGTTATCTCGGGGGTGACTGGTCTGAGAGGAGCTACTCTGCCATCGACAGAGGTGAAACTGTAAGGCCCATTGGAGAGATGAGGGAAACTGAGGCCCAGAGGTTAACTCAGTTTCCTAAGGCTTACCCTTCATTCCAAGGGGGTAACGTTAAGGGTAAAAGATGACAACTTTCCCTGCTTGAAAGGAAATGTGTCTGAGCGACCCACGAGGGGTCCTTACTTGCCAGGGTCTCTATTCTCGCATCCCAGCTAGCCCGCCAGGGAAGACTACACACAGACCGAGAGAAGCTGGCTGTGTACCGCCTTCCACTGGGTGGTTTCAAGGAATTCTGCCCTGCTCAGGGCATGGAGGTGGTAAGGAACAGGGAGAAGGGGAGGGCAGGCCCAGAGGCAGCTTCCTGTTCAAACGTGAACCCAGATCAGAAGGGGAGTCCCGCCGCCACATTAAGACAGCTCGCTGGGGCTCCTGGGTGGCTCAGTGGGTTAACCGTCTGCCTTCGGCTCAAGTCATGATCCCACGGTCCTGGGTTCGAGCCCCGCGTCAGGCTCCTAGCTCAGCAGGAAGTCTGCTTCTCCCTCTGCCTCTGCTACTCCCCTTGCTCATGCTCTCTCTTTCAAATAAATAAATAAAATCTTAAAAAAAAAAAAGACAGCTCGCACCATAGACTCAGAGAAAAAGCAAGCTTCGAAAATAACAGACCTACCCACGATCCCCAAATACTCAGTTACTTCAGAGAAATCAAATAAACAAACGATATACTCAGTGCAAAAATAACCAAACAACAACAAGGCCAAAAGAAAAAACAAATAAAAATCTTGCCAAAAAGAAGAATTTCTCTTTTAAAAATACCCAGGCAGCAGGTCGGAACGGGAACGGTATTCCGGCGTGTGAAAAGGGTGAGAAGAAAGAGCCAAGTGTTTACGCTGGGGGGACCTCGACGCTCCATTTACAGAACTTTCTAAATACAATAGCAAGGGGGCTCGTCCCAGACTTCTCTTGCCCTGTGACCGCTGGTACCAGACCAGTGCACAGGTGAGCACTTCAGAAGGATTCCTCCTGCAGAAAACCCTCCAAATGCTCTCAGGTACGCACCAGGAGCCAAGAAACCAAAGCCAAACGATGCGCATCAGAAACGTTCTCATTCCCCGTGCCCTCCATCACCGCATACTGCACTGGTATCAACTGTCCAGGGTCAAAGACGTTCAGAGAAGGCTTGTTGGGTTTTCCCCGGTAGCTGGAGGGATCACACGGAGTCCCACGGCTTTTCGAGAACACCGGAAGCTTCCACCAACAGACATATACCTGTGGTTCGCTCCTGCCGACCCCCCACCCAGTGGGAAGAGCTGCCTCTCTCTGGCCCCCTTTCCTCTCCAGAGGGGCTCCAGAACTTGACCTCCCTGATACTCTTGTCAACAATCATAGACACCCTTCCTTTTAGAAAAAGCCTGTGTGCCAAGCACACGCACATCAAAATCACACGTATGTATGCTACTTGCAAATCTGGTGGATGGTAAAAATATATTAAAATATTCCAAATACAGGATCAATCTAATTCATTGTCTTCTCCAGAACACAGAGTAGCCTCACACATATGCTTTAGAGACTACCTTGCATTCTTTGGTCATGTGTCTGATACAAAATTACAACTGAAATGCTGGGTTTACTTTAATGTAGCACCAACATTCTCACCCCCTAGGTCTTGCTCTATCTATGATGTGACCTCTTCAGACTGCCTCACCCTGGCCTCCCTGGAACACTCTGGAACCCATTTCGCTGGCTGGCAGAGACTGACCAATGTCCAGAATATTAGCCCAGAAAAAATAGACTAACAGCACCTCTATCTATCATGAACTCAGGAGACAAAGAATAATTCTCAGGACCAACTCATGAGAAAGGAATGCGGTATCCCCCTGAGATGCGGGAATTTCTTAAGACACACACACACAGAGACACAGTGACACTAAAAATTTACATTTTCAGTAAAGGTAAATCTATTCAGGCAAGCCACGTCTGCACACAGATTTTCCTAAAAAGAGTCTGCCAGCTTCAGATAGGTCTACAACCTTACTTGTTCAGAAAAATCTGTTTAATATTTGGGGGTATACTTAGAACGGACCCCCTAGGTAAGAGACCCCTTAACCATGATGTTGATGGGCGTGTGTGTGAAAAAACTGGTTCAATTTCTGTCATTTACACACTGTGTGACCTTTAGCAAGTTACTTAAACTATCAGTCTCACTTTCATCCTCTGTAAAATAGGAACACTGCCGTTCTGTGCATTTAAAATCAAGGAATATGTTGGGTAATATTGCTGTGTGCTATGTCTGGCACACAGCAAGCCCTCAAAAATCATGGGTGTTATTTTTATTTATCCAAGAACCTTTGAAATTCTTGGACTGCATTACAAGTCTTACGCAAGGTGTCATGAGAAGATTCTTTGTTTTCTGTAGCTTTCACCTAAACCATCCAGCACATCACTGTCTCGATTGCACGTGCAAACTCGGAAACGCAGACGCAGAAGGAGGAAGGGCAGGCATTTGCCATCGGTAATCAACGGGCCTGGCTTTGCCCACTAACCCGAGGGACAGCCTCTGGAGTGACGTGAGCCAGGTCCCCAGCCACCACCCCTCCCCCAAGAGGCATCCACGGAGGCTGCAGCCTTCGCACAGAGCCATCTGTGGCAGCCCCATGACCGCTCTGTGACTGCCACCCATCTCCTGGGAGGGCCTGTGTGCAGAATGGTGAGCCAGAAAGAAAACGTTTTTGGCTCCGGGTCTCTGGGGGCTGGAGGAGGGCAGGCCAAGGATGCTCAGACCCACAGACTTCTGGATAAAGAAGCCTAAAGCCCAGACCGCCACACCTGAAGGATCGATTTCAACAGATTTCAGTTGAAACAATAGTTCCTTGTTGCTTTAGTAAAGAGCAAAAGGATAGTTCCACTGGCCAAATGTACACACACACACACACACACACACACACTCTCTCTCTCTCTCTCTCTCTCTCTCTCTCTCATAAACAGGCTTGGTATTTCTTAATTCTTGATACACAACAATGTTGTTTTGGAGAGAATTCATTTTAAATATATCAATTTTGTTTTCCAATAGATTTGATTATTTGTAATATATTAGATTGTGGGGGGGGATTTTTGCACAGAATTATTTTGGTAAAAATGATCCATGGACATATTTGATTGTAAAAATACAGCTGAAATTTAATTTTCTTAACTGATTCATAATTAAAAGTTAGTCCCATTCCAAAAGTAACTTAAAATGAATGGCTTTATCAAGGGTATGTATAGCAACAGAATACCTATTAGTTTAACTCTGGAAGACCTAAATTTTAGGATTATTTAAAATAAAAGATAATTATCAGTGAAATCAATAAAATAAGAGCAAGATAGTACTGAAAAATGAATGAAAAAGCACTTCATGTTTCAAAAGTCCTACCAACTCTGTGAAATCAAAAGAATCCTATCACTACTGTTTCTGGAATATCTTTCTTAATAATTAAGTAAATTATATTGAGTTTTTAAAAACATTATATGTTTATTTTAGAACATAGGGAAGGCAATCTAGAAAAAAAAATTAAAAATCACCTATAATCCAAAATAATTTATGTCAGTATTTGGATGTATATCATTCAACTGGCTTGTGGTCACGTGTTAACAATTTTTTATGAAAGAAAATAGTCCTATTTTCTAGGACTATCAGTAGTCCTACAACTTAGAAAAATTTTTACATAATAATGTAAAAAATATTTCCCATTCCATTAATCTAAATCTTTGTATGGTTTTATTTGAATATAACATTTATTTAAGCCATTCCCTACTGTCAGGTACTTCCCTCTTTCCACTTTTTATCATTATAAAATATATTGGGATTAACATTCTTGGAAGCTAAATTTCTGCACACATTCATCATTATCTCCTTAGGACACATGACGACAAGTGTCACTGATAGGTCAAAGGGCATTCTGCAAGAGAAAATCATTGCCGTATTTTAACAGATTGCCCTCTAAATACCGGATCTATTGAAAGGTCACAAATAGTGTAGGAGGAGGCTCCTTTGTACAAGTTCTCATCAACCTAAGTTTTATATGTCTTTGAAAGCTTTTCTACTTTGCTTAAGGATGCTTTAATTTCAACACTGTGCATGATAGTCACATCTATTGGGTGTGTGTATGTGTGTGTATGTGTGTGTGCACTGCTCCACATCTATAGCCTGTGGTCCCCCCTCCCTGGCCTATTACTAATTTTTGAATTCATTTGAGAACGTTCCTTTATCCATTCAAAAAATCAACTTGGTACCACAGATGCTACAAAGGTTTTCCCAGGTTTTTTTTATATGATTTATATTATTGTTTAGGATAATTTTTAGAGAAAGAAATTAAAAAGTTATGCAGTCAAATCTCCAAGTCTTTTCCCTTGTCCGTCTCTTTTTAGAGCCATGCATCCATTTCTCCTACGATATGGAAAAGAAGTGATTATCTGTCACTCCTGGGAGCACAAAGCTCAGGACGCCCAGATCTCAGCCCCCTCTCCGGGCCCTCCCCCAAAGACATGCTCAACGTTTTCTTGTACCTTATGTGAACACGAGTTTGCATGTTAATTATTTTCTTCTATTTAATGTCATGTTACTAATTTCATAAGGTAGATTTTCAAATAAACAAGTTTCACTCTTCAAATCATGACCAAAATAATATCAACTCTGAATGTATTAGTCGGCTTGGGCTGTCATAACAACTACGATGGACAGGGGCTTATGTAACAGAAGTTTAGTTTCTCATGATTCTTGAGGCTAGAAGTCTGAGCTCAAGGTGTCAACAGGGCTGGTTAATTCTCAGGCCATTCTCTTTAGCTTGTAGATGTCCTCCTTCTTCTGGTGCCTTCACATGGCTTTGCTTGTGGGTGTCTTTGTCCTAATCCTTTCTTCTGATGTAAGGGTACCCATCCTACTGGATGAAGCCCCACACACATGACCTCATTCAACCTTAATGATCTTTTTAAAGACCCTACCTCCAAACATAGTCACATGTTGAGGCACTGGGGGTTAGGACTTAACCAAATTAATTTGGAGGAAGGGGGCATGTAATTCAGCCCTCGACATTGATTAATACAATCCTTAGTACAGGAGAACAAGCTACATAAAATTTTTAAAACCTGCAGCCTGTAACTAACTGAGTCAGTTGCTTGCTAAAACAAGCCATCAACATTCATCAACAAGGATTTGTTGATTTCAACGAGGATTTGTTGATTTCAACAAGGATTTGTTGATTTCAACAAGGATTGAAACAAGACCCAGAATCCCATGATGTAATACTCAGAATGTCTAAGAATCAGTCTAAAATTTCTCAGCCCATTAAGGTTCAGGAAAATCTCAACTCACAAGTAAAAGTAAAACCAACAGATATTACTTGTGACATGTCACAGATGTGAGAATTAGCAAAGGCTTTAAAAACAGCTATTACAAGCATCCTCCAAGAAGTAAAGGTAAATACTTTTGAAATAAATGTAATGGGTTGGAAATCCCAAGAAAGAAAGAGATGACATAAGGCAGAATGAAATGGAGATTTTTTTAAAAAGATTTTATTTATTTATTTGAGAGAAAGCATGAGCCCAAGTGGGGAGGGGCAGAAGGAAATGGAGAAGCAGACTCGCTCCTGAGTAGAGAACCCGATGCGGGGCTCGATCCCGGGACCCTGGGATCATGACCTGAGCCAAAGGCATACACTCAACTGACTGAGCCACCCAGGCACCACTGAAATGGAGATTTTATAATTAAATAAGACATAATTTTTTTAAAAGTACACTCTAAACCCAACATGCGGCTCAAACTTAACGACACCAAGATCAAGAATCACATACTCTACCATCTGAGCCAGCCAGGTGCCCCAAGACATAACTTTTTAATTTGAAGTTTAAGCTACTATTATTATGTTTTATTTCAGAATGACATTTATGATTTCAGGTTAATTTTATTTTCCTAATTGCTAATATACTTGCACATTTAAAAAAACTTTTTGTCAAAAATACTCCAAGTCTCACTTTCTTTTTCATCTAAGTCACCTAAAAGAGAGCCATCCTAAATTTTTCTCTGAGAGGGTATCTCCTCTGAACCTTCTCCCAGGTCTCGCCTTCCCTCTGATGTTTTCCTTTCCTGACACTCATGTCAGGAGACTGGCACTGTGCCTCCATTTCCAGAAGAAGCTCCAGAATGGCCTTTGTGGGTAGACTTTTAAAGAGACAGACTGACAGGGACACATACCTAAAAAGGTTATTTGTAATGCTCACCTTTACTAATTGCAAGAAATCTATTTTCTTCACATCATGTGCTCTTGAGTGAGCTGGAAACCAACTTGACCATAAGTCAAATGGCTTATGGTCACACAGCTCCCACAGCACACGTGTTTCCTGGAAAATTTAGAGAGCAATTAAAAAAAGAGTGGGGGGGGAGGTTGTTCTCTTTTAGTTAATAAACCACCAATTTAAAAAAAAGAGTCGTTTGTTTTAATTATAATGAAGAAAATGCTGAGCAAAATTCCTTTCCAAAGCAATCATTAAATCTAAGCTTTAGATTTCATAAAAGAACTGATTCATACAGTATCTAACGTCCAAGTTATTGCTTTTGATTTTCACAATAAATCTCTAGTGACAGATCAGCTAAGAATATTTCCAGTAGAATCAACAATCAATGTGTGGACAAGGGAAGTGTTGCTGGGACCCCATGAGACAGAGGGCTAAGGGCTGAATAATAAAAGAACATTTACGGCAGTCCAGGACAAATGTCACAATTTTCAGACATAAAATAAATAACATCACAGTAATATTCCCCCGAAACTGAGCTGAAATAATACAATATCTCAATTATGTCCAATATATTGAAATTTAAAGGAAAGTTTCCAGGAAGCCACATTCTAGAAGAGCAGGTAAAAGTCTATAGTGTGGGGGCTAAAAATATGTATATATTCTTTTGTGGCTTTATTTCCTACTCTTGGTCACAAGGTTTTTCCCCCCAATGCCTTAACTTGTGTAGCTTTTTTGCTGGTTCTCCGTTCTTTCTTCTGCATTTCTTTGTCATCCTCACTTTGGCTCACCTTCCACTGCTTCTACTCAGGTTTGGAACCTGACAAAGCTCTGATTCACCTGCTCGTGACACATTGAATTAAGAAGGAGCCTCACTCTGCCTCCTGGTCTTACGGAAATCTATGTGGCCATAATGCCATCAAATGCTACAGCAAAGAAACAGTATGTTAAACTGTATTTATTACAACAAAATTACGGAACACGAAGATACTTTAGCTCATCTATGTGAGTTTCTTAGGATGATGTTCAACCCACAGTTCAGTTGCCCTGGACAAAAAGTCAAGGAACCAGCCAGTTTTGATCCATGTTTCTCTGTGTTTTCATTCTGTCCCTGAGAAATGTATGACCACCAGACATCGTGGACACAGCCTCTTAGTGAATCACAGATTCAATCTGGTTTAGAAAATGATCTTTAGGGAAACATTTAAATGAAATATTCCAGCAGAAACCAGATGATTTGCATCGATGAGGGATAAAAAGCCGGTATGACCTTAACAGAGTCACTTAATTCATCTCTTTTATAAAATCAATGAGACTGGCTTCAAAGATATTTACGGCTCCTTACACTTCCAAGATTATTAGTGGGTCTATGAACCTTTGCCTATGGAAAATTCTTCATCTTCCAACCGGAATGAACTTTTCTATATTTCTGGAAAAAGAGGCCTAAAACCGCTAAATTAAATGGAAATTTAATACTCAATAATTTCGCTTGGGTCGTGAGTGTCAATCTTCTTTCCTTCTCCAAAGGCAGACAAGCCATCTGTGTTTTCAGATCACGTCTGGGCAGGTCACCATTTCAACTATGGGCTTGCCACCCGGGGGAGCAAAGCCGCCTGAGAGCCAGCGGGTTCAGCGGAACAATTAGGCAGGAAGTTAGACAAACGGGACACCAAACACCGAGCTTCCAACACCATCCATTCCAAGCAGCTTAGCGGCAAGGAAAGGAGGACTATTGATGAGTAGTGCCCATCTAATGAAGGCCAAGCAGTCTATCACGGACTGTACGTGTTCTCAAGGACATGGCCTGAGCCCTTCACGGCCACCATCTGTAAGATCTCACCCGCTGCCCGAGCCAGGTCCAACCACCTGTAGGAGGTGAACAGTCTCCAAACATGCCCGCACGCTCCGATTTCTTGCTGATGTGTGTGGCTGCCTCAGTCATGCCGCTCTGCCATGCCCTCTCCTCCGGAGCCTTCCCCACCACCCTCGGTGCTAAGGAGCCCTTCCTTGGGTGCTCGCGGACTGCCCACAGGGAACTGGGGTGGCTTGTTCCCACTCGGCCCCTCCACCGGGTGGCCCCCGCCTGATGCCTTCTGAGTGAAAGCTATTAAGTAGACTCAGCCTCCGAATGCAAAAGAGCTTCTATTTTCATAGTGCATTAGAGCCAAAGCACGGTCGTCGTCAGTCTGACAAACCCCGCGAGCAGACACGGCAGGTTTTATTACCTCAATTTAACTGGACACGATGGGAAGTCTACAGATGTTAACTTAGTCTCATCCTGGTCCATTACATCGTGGCCAAAAAAATAAGGAAAATGTATTCTCTACACACACATACACACACACACACGGAAGTCACGCAGCTAGAAAAAATAACACATTTGCTAGAACAGTTGTACGTTGAAGAGCATAAAGAAGACATCTGCCTGGATCATGAATTTTTCTGGAAGAGAGTTGGTGAATGTTCTCTGATTTCATTAGGAGACTCCAAAGACCCCTATTTCATTTCCAAGAAGGAAAGAATCCCGGCTCGTTCAGCAGCACCTACGCAGTTGTTTCTGGTGGGAAATTCTCTCCCTCAGTAGCAACAACCATGGTCAGCCTCCAACAGCACCGACCCTAGACTCTGCCTCCGTTCCCAAAGGCACATTCCACCTGCAACCACAGAACCCCTGTGGAAGGGAGAGCGTGCACTCAGGTGACATCATTTCCGTAACCTGAACCAAATGACTTGAAAAAAGGAAAAAGGAAGGGCTCTCAACATGCTAGTTACTGCACCAGCCATAGGGATAATGCCACTTGTGGTCCTGTAACTTCCGTTCAATTTCTTCTACTAAAGGGTTAATGAGTGATGCTGTGATTAAACCACATGGAGACCGAGAGACGGGCATGTCACAGATCAGAACCGGGTTACAGATGGGGTGTAAAGTAAGGCTGCCAGGGTGGCATGGAGACGAATCAGCAACGACCCAGGTACAGCAGGAGGAAGGTGCACGGGAACCGGGAAACCCCACCGTGACCCAAGCCCCCAGCACCCGCTACGTAATCGCCATGTGGACAAGGAGTGAAATCGTGTTAAATACCAGATCCCAAAATCTTAAAATCCAGAATGTTGTTCTCTCTTAAAGGAATAGAATCAATTCTAATGGGAAAGGCGGGCAAAAAGGCAGTTCCTCCTTTATTGAAAATGTGGAATATAGGGGCGCCTGGGTGGCTCAGTGGGTTAAAGCCTCTGCCTTCGGCTCAGATCACGATCTCAGGGTCCTGGGATCAAGCCCTGCATCGGGCTCTCTGCTCAGTGGGGAGCCTGCTTCCCTCTCTCTCTCTGCCTGCCTCTCTGCCTACTGTGATCTCTCTCTCTGTCAAATAAATAAATAAAATCTTAAAAAAAAAAAGAAAATGTGGAATATAGGAAACAGCACCGAGGTCATAGGGGAAGGGAGGGAAACACAGAATGGGAAGAAATCAGAGACGGAGACAAACCATGAGAGACTCTTAACTCTGGGAAACAAACTGAGGGTTGCTGAGGGGGAGGTAGGCGGGGGGTTGGGGTGACTGGGGGATGGGCATTAAGGAGGGCACGTGATGTAATGAGCACTGGGTGTCACACGCAACTGATGAATTACTGAACTCTACCTCTGAAACTAATGATGTGCTATATTGCTAATTGAATTTAAATAAAAAAAAAATGTACACACCCAGGGTTTCTGAGTTGGGTCCAGATCAGATTTTTCTTCATGTTTCTGCCATCTGATGACATAATTAACTATATTTGATACGTACTCACCAAAGAGGAAACTGTATACTGAATAAATACAGAAATGAAACAATTACATAAATATTCACTACTTCTCTCTGTACAATGGAACACAACAAAACCAAGAGTAAAGAAGGAATTAGGACCAACCAGAGAAAATTATGACTGGTGGAGTCTGAATATCCATACTGCATAAAGAATTAAACTCGTTAACAAACCCACATTTTTCAAAGGCATGAAGTTCCAAGTTTATACAATATGGTGTATAAAGAAGTAGACAATCTTTGAAAAAAAAAAAAGTATCTTTTTCTTTGGCAATTAAAGTCACTTTAGAGGGAAAAAAACCCAAGGACATGCCAAATGCATTGCAGACAAACTTGTCAGCCTTCGAACAGTAGAGTCCGGGGAAGAGTTATGTGAGACAATCCCATTTGTTCTAAGAGAGTAATTCAAAGGAAGAGAAACAGCAACCACTAACTACCCAAAAGACAATAAAGTAGCAAGCCTTTTAAAATCAAAGGCTGCAGCAATAAAGATCACAGACATAAACGCTGATCTGTACACCATCAGGACCCCTAGGGAAAGCACTGAGCCGACAGATGGACACGCGATGGAAAAGCCCCTCACGAATTTAAATGCTGTCTAGCTCACAGAGTTGTTAATGAATCTAAAATTATTTAAAGATAAATTTTATCCGACAAAAAAATGATTGAGTCTGATCAACATGTTCTTGGAATACTAAGCTATTAAAAGTTACTGCAGATTTACCCATCTTAGTATTTTTTCCAAGACCAAAATATTATAATATTTGGAAAGTTCTAAATATTAACAGTTTGCAAGTTCACTGGCAAAATTCTAGAATATTAGATGAGGTCATGCAGTGACGTTCCTGTCATCTGTCACCGAGGGGGTTTGTGGTCTCACAGTGGGACCTTTAGCCTCTGACTACTGAGACGGGTCCCTCCACCTGGGCCTTCCCATGACACACGGAGGTCCCGGGTGCTGTGGATGTCACGTCTGTAAAGCGGGATTCATTTCTGCAAAATCACTTGGTAAGAAGACAGTGGAGTCTGGGGTGCTCAGGGCTCACAGACCAGCACCATTGTCCCTTACTACTGGTTCCCAGCTGCCCGCAGAAGGCGCTCACCCGCCTGGGACTACCTCCTTGCTGACCCCAAATTCTCCTTCACACTTGGCACATGCTTCCCTCGCTCCGGAGAAAATTCCTTCTTGCAGAGTGCTTTGTGCTCATTATTGGAAACGCAGAACTTCCTAGATTTATTTTTTCTCTTATTTGGAGAAAGCGGAGTTAGGTTTCTCAAAGCATGTTTCTGAGAACTAGGGGGGTAACAGATGTTCCACGGAAAAAATTTCCATGGTTAAATGCATTTGGGAGAAGCTGGGCGGCTCCAGACTCGGTGTCGCCGAGCCACGGATGGTCAGTTGGTGGGGGTCAGATGGTAGGGGGCTTCCACAGGTGAGCAGACACTCTGTATCCAGCCCCCAAAAGCATTTGGACCCAAGACCGTTGTGTGGGGAGCATCCTGGAAGACTGAGGTGTGCGGAGACATTTGGGCAACGCTGCTCTGTGTTGGTACACGCACAGCTCCAGGTGCCTTGTGCTCTGTGCTAATAAGGCAGACCATTGTCCCGAAATCTTTTTTTTTTTTTAATTTTTTGGTAGCTCAAACAACTGTGTGAGCACAACTTTTATTTTTTGGAAGAGAAGTTTCTCTTTTCAAAACTTGAGAAGCAAACTTATGTTGGAGAAAATAAGCAGCTCAAAAATAGTTTTTCCACAGGCATCCTGCATTTCCCCGTTGATATTAAATAAAGTGGGTGCCACGCGGAATTGGTCGGACAAGAGCCCGAAAGTTCTGTAGCTATTTCAGCATGTGAGAACGAGAAGTTGAAGGAACTCCTCCGTTCTGCATGCATTTCTCCAGCTTTGTAAAGAAACTGAAAGCACTTTTGATAAACGTTTTAATGAGTCACCCAGTGTGTCATTTATGTGAGCTTTGCATACTCTTGAATAATACTAAGGTTCTTGAATAATACTAAGTGAATTCACAGCGTACTTACGAAAGTCAAAAGCCCAGCCATAAAGGAAGCAGGCAAGAGGAAAGGCAGCACTCTTCCTCTTGGTCCAGAAGTGAGCTAGCGAGTTGATCACAACGTGCGCATGCATGTGTGTGCGTGTGTGTGCACACGTGTGTGCACGCGTTTCCTCTGGTCTCTGAGCGTCTGCCCTTATTATGAGCAAGTTCACTTCCACCTGCTCCAACGTTTCTCTTTGTCACCCGGAAGAAGATACATAAAGTGATCTGCACATGGGAATGACTGCTAGGAAAGTCACCCTGTCTAACATTTAGAAGGACCTGTGTTCAATACTGCACTTTCCTGAATTCACCATCATTTGTGATATTAGTTGATGCTTATTGAATATCTGCTGGTAATAGCCCTGCATACCATTAGGCTTTGTTTTTGTACATCTCCAATAGTAGAATGAAACCTTCCACTTCCTTTGGGGTGCTCTGCAGTATGAGTTATTTGAGTTTGGCTGGGTGGCAGCAGGGCATGGAGATCAACGATGTGACTTATGATGTACGTTCCCTCGGAGCCCACCGCCCTGCCTTCGCCAGGCATCATGGCTCAGTGAAGGTTTCAGGTGCAGGAAAGCCATTCATTCCAGCACAGAAATAATGTCCAAAACATCTGAGAGTGACGCATGTCCGCAGAGACAGCATGATGCCGCCAGGAAGACCACAGACTCAGAACACCGCGGACGGTGGACTCCCAACTCCACCACCTGCCCGCTGAGTGGCCCTGGGCATATCAGGCACCCTCTCTGTGTCTCCCAGGGCTGCCAGGAAGAACATATGAGCTAAAGTATGTAGAGGAACTAAAGCACACCAGGCAAGCTGGAAACGTATGGGTGTGCTATCACTATAGTTTCCGCTTAAATTACACGTGAATTTCTCTCTAGGTATATTATTGCCACTATAATACCTTCCCCATTACCATAAGAAGTGAATCTTCACTCCATTATCTCCTTCCCCTAGTCTGTAAATGTGTCCACATGCTGCATTGCTAGCTTGGTTCTTGGCTCAGGAAGAAATGGCACTAGATCAGCAGATAACCCTATTAAACTGTTTTTTGGGGGAAAAAAAAAGTTAAGTACCAGGGCACCTGGGAGGCTCAGTCAGTTAAGCATCCAACTCGTGGTTTCAGCTCAGGTTATGATCTCAGGGTCGTGGGATCGAGGCCTGTGTCAGGCTCCGCGTTGAGCTCAGAGTCTGATGGAGAATCTTTCTCTCCCTCTCCTTTTGCCCCTCCTCTGCTCTCTCTCTCTCTCTCTTCCTCTCAAATAAATGAATAAATATTTAAAAAAAAATTTTTTTTAAAGTGCTAAGTATGAAAGTACTAAGTTCAGGAAAGAAAGAACATCTTAAATATGATAACAAAGACTATCTTCTATAGAATTAATCTTTTAAAAAATAATCTATTTAATTAAATCCATTTTCAAATCAATAGGAATAGGGCCATACACCTTGCATGTGACCAGTTAGTCTGAATGTGCAATTTCAAACACAAACAAACCCCGTTTCTCTATGGACTGTGCGTGGGATCGCACTTCGGATAAAAGCAAGAGGACTCTTTGCTTAAATCCATTCCGACAGCCCGCCTATCTCCTCATTCCCTCAGCTCATCCATGTTTATTGACCATACACAATGGGTAAGGCACTGTGGCGATTCAAAGTTGAAAAACCAAGGGCCCTCAGTCCCCCAAACCTTAGAACACGGCGAGGGTTCTGTGCAATATATTTTAAGATACAATGTGGGAATGAAGGCAGGGCACTCCCCAAGGGAGCACTGAATTCCCTAAGAAGCTGTAAAGCTCCGTCTTCTCACTTACAATGGCCCCGCGTCGCGTGGGGCTTTCCACGCTGACCCAAGATGCAGCTTCACAAGGAACATGTCGCCTTTTGTCTGGGTTAGATGAAGTTATCTAAGAGCCGTTCTAGTTCATATTTATGGTTTCAAAAAGCCTCCATATATTTAGGCACTATGAATAGACTACCAAGAGGATTGCAACATGGGCAGTTTTCACATTTTGATTTTAAGAATCAAACAGGAGATTTCAAAACTCTGTGTGACTTTGGAACAGATCCCCATGGGAAAGTGTGCTGAAGCTACAGGGGGAAGGCAGCCTCCCCTCCGGCTCAAGGATGCTCTGGGGTAGAAGCCGGCACTCTCTCTGGGGGGGCATGCTCATTGCTACATCTCCCCTGCATGCTGTATTTTTTATTTACCTTCTAGGAAGTTCTATGTGCCTGGAGAACTGTAGAACACGGCTGATTTCTGTCATCAAGGCCCAAGACATTCATGGGCTGGCATTCATCAATGTTTGTCTAGTCCGTACCGGTTCCTACTGAAGTGGTGTGATTTGCTAATTCCTTTTAACTTTGCTTTTTAAAAAATAAATATCACAGATCACATCGTTTACGAATAAATTTCAAATATGGCAAGATCAAAGGTTAAACCTGTCCCCAAAAATGTCAAGAAAGAGAAGAAGATCAATAGGATCCATTTAAACCAATCTGCAGGACAGCAGAATAAGCTGATTAAATCCACGAGCTGGAATTGAAGCCGATAAGGTCAAAGTCAAAGGCAATATACTGAATGGGAATGGCTCAGCCTTTCTCTTAGCTGGGTAATCTGATGTTGTCCCATAAGGGCAGTTCCGGAGAATACAAACAGGAAACCTAATGACTTATCAATGGATTCCAGGTCAGGTAGAGAAGGCAATTCATAAATACACTGAGAAGGTAAGGAAAGGGAACCTTTTTATAAAACTTAAAAGCTTGGGGTTCTTAGGTTCTAAGCTAACAGGCTTTGCTATTCTGAGACATGTTTCATCACTGTAATCAATTTATTTATCTGCTATTTAAAGCCCTGTGTATGTGTGTGTGTCCTGGATAGGAATGACCCAAAGGAATTATTTATCAAAACTCATTAAGTGAAACAGAAAAGACCAACAAATTTTCTGTTCAGTTTTGAGCACAACGGCTCTAAACAATGAATTATCACAGTAAATAAAATGCCACAAGGATCATGCTGAAGGTAAGTAGGACAGGCTCATTCATTAAAATCAGAGGACATAAGAATGTCCACTCTTCCTATTAGTTAATGCCTTCCCAGGAGTTTAAACTTCACTGAAACACACACACACATACGAGATACAGATACTGAAATTACAATATAATTACAAGTTATCATTAATCACAGACATGCTCATCCACATGGAAAAAACAGAACAAAAAATAGGATTATTAAAAGTATGCAATTATAGTCAGCCTGTTAGAAGCTATGAATATCAAAATTGAGAGTTTTCCCTCTATGCTAGGAATAATTCGCTGGAAAGTATAACTTAAAAAAATTAAAGACTCATTTACAGAATTTAAAAGTACATAAAATAGCCAGAAATTAACAAGAAGTGTGCAAGGCCCATATAAACAAAATGACAGGATTTCACTCCTATACAGGGAAAATATCACACAAATGTATTGTTTAGTGTGTAATACAACATTCTTGGGTATGAGGCCTGGCACTGCGGAGAATGGAAATCAGCACAGACCTAGTCAAAGCTGGCACTCTGGGAGACTGAGTAGCTGAGTAGGGCTGGAGCAGAGACAGCGAAGACATAAGCTGGCTACGACGGGATCAGGTCAGGGCAACAGCACATACAGTTTCTTCCTAAAGGGGAAGGAGTGCCCAGCACGGGGCGTTTGTCTTGCTGGCTGTCCAACACAGAACTCATGTCCCAGCTGGAACGTGTGGCGAGTCCCCATTATGTTAAAATAACCATGTGGAAAGATAAGGAAGTCTGCACATTGGATTCTTTAGACACTCTAACAGTTCTGCAGAGAGAGATACTTATTATTTGCCTTTACACTTGAAAAATTTATATTTTAACTTTGGATGGGCCTGTTACAACTCATCCAGAAGGTGAAAGAAAATTATTCCATAGTATCTAATTGCAGAAGGAGGCCAAGTATGTGTTTTAAGGCCATGTTTAGTCTCAATCTTGACCCTTCCCTACGTACTCTTAAAAATCGAGGGGAACAAAAAATGATAATAGGACAAAATGCTCATGTATTTTTAAAAACAAAGAATAAGTAAATGATAAAGTTCGATATTAGAAAAACATTAGTGAATCCAGACAAACTTCTTCCCATCACTGTTCTGCATAAGAAACATATTTGAATGCTTTCAATTCAAGTGCTTTCAGAAGAATTGGGGACATACATTTCAAAAGGTAATATTAAGGGGCACCTGGGTGGCTCAGTCTGTTAAGCATCTGCGTTCGGCTCACGTCATGATCTCAGGCTCCAGGGATCGAGTCCCACATCGGGCTCCTTGCTCAGCAGGGAGCCTGCCTCTCCCTCTGCCTGCCACTCCCCCTGCTTGTGCTCCCTCTCTCTCTGTGTCAAATAAATAAAATCTTTTTTTTTAAAAAGGTAATATTAAAATGACATCTGAGGGGTGCCTAGGTGGCTCAGTCGGTTAAACGTCTGCTTTCAGCTCAGGTCAACATCCCCGGGGCCTGGAATTGAGCCCCATGTCAAGCTCCTTGCTCAGCGGGAAATCTGCTTTTCGCTCTCCCTCTGCTCCTCCTCCTAGGTTGTGCTCACGTTCTCTCTCTTTCTCAAAATCAAAAACTAAAATCTTTAAAAAAAAAAAATGACATCTGAACATCCACACATGCGCCTGAAGGGTGAACGCCACAAAAAGAAACCCAGACAGTTACTTCGGGATGGTTGGGGAGATAAAGACTTTTTAAAAATAAGTTTTCCCCTTACACTAGAAATTTTTTGTTACTCATTTTTAACTGCTTTTAAAAAAGGAAAAAATTTAGAAGGCAGAAAAGTAGAGAAAAATAATACAACCAACACCTGCGAGCTGCCGTCCACAACGATCCCAAACACGCAAACAATTACTGAGAAACGCACCCCCTTCCTCTCCTCACAGAGGCAGCTGGCTTCCGGTCCTTCTCTGTCCTCTGACCCTGTCTGAGTGATAACACGTGACACAACGTTGTTCTGAGTGTTTTCATCACACAAAGTCGTACCTTACCACATACCCAGGATTCCTCAATGTGCTATTTTTCACCCAATTTGATGTTTTGGATGTCCACTTCTGCGAGGACACAGAGACCCAGTTCATTTGATTAATTTCTGATTAATATTCCTTTCTCTGATTTTACAATAAACTAAATACTCATTTTTCTACCCACAGATGCTTACTAGCTGCTTTCCATTGCTTATTATTATAAACGATGCTGAAATGAATATTCTGGAACCTGTCTCCTTGGGAACACTCACCAAAGTCTCTCTAGGTAGAATAAGCAAGTGACATTTCTGCTTCAAAGGCCTGTGTGATTATAACTTCCCGAGGTAATTATTCTAGTTTTTACTCCCAAAGGCAGAGTCCCAGCCCTCATTCCTTCTTCTGCAATACTGTTTCAGATGTGCCCACCTCGACGTTCCCAGCCCTGTCCTTGTGCAACTGAAACCCCTCAGAATCATCCAGATTCTTCTCAGGACGAGGGAGCCTGAGCATCACTTCTTCTGTTTGTCATTTAGATACACTCACTACAATGTATTTCCTACCCTTTCCATATAGATGCACAGGCTATGCACACTTCATGCTTTATAGGAGACGATTTCTACTAGTGATATTCATTGCAAACATCTTCTCCTGGTCCTGTTTCCTCATTTGCTTTAAGTTGTCTTCGCATAACTGAAATTTTAAATTCGAATGTTCTAAAATTATCACTCTTCCCTTTTTGCTTAGTGCTTTTTGGATCTAAAGTTCTCATAAAAGCATGAGCCACAAAGGAAAAGATTTAAAACTGAAGCACCATTGTTGGTGGGAATGTTAAGTTGGTGCAGCCACGATGGAAAACAGAGGTTCCAGAAAAAAAAAAAGAAAAATAGAACTACCGTAGGATCCAGCAATCCCACCTCTGGGAATACATTGAAGGAAACAAAAACACTAGATAAAAGAGGTATCTGCCTCCCCATTGTCACTGCACAGTATTTACAGCAGCCAAGACACGGAATCAACCTAAGTGCCCATCAATGGATGAATGGGTTAAGTGGGTGAATGGATTAAATAAATATTACGCACACACAGAGAAATATTAGTCATCCATCAAAAAAGAAGAAAATCCTGTCACTTGTGATAACAGGGAAGGACCTAGAGGGTGTCGTGCTAAGTGAAATAAGTCAGATCGAGAAAGACAAATATTGTAAGATCTCACTCACATGTGGACTCTAAAAATTAAAAAAAAAAAATTTTTTTTAAAAACAAAGCCAAGTTCATAGAAAAAGAGATTAGATTTGGGGCTGCCAGAGGCAGGAGGTGGGGGCAGGGGTAACGGAAGGAAGGTGGTCAAAAGGTACAAGCTTCCAGTTATAAGATAAATAAGTACTAGGGATATCGTGCACGACCTGACTATAGCTAGCACTGCTGGGTGGCGCACAGAAACATTGTTAAGATAGCAGGTTCTGGGGCCCCGGGGGGCTCCGTCGGATAAGCACCTGACTCTTGATTTCGGCTCAGGTCACGATCTCAGCGCCATGAGATCGAGCCCCATGTCGGGGTCCATGCTCAGTGCAGAATCTGCTTGAGATTTTCTCTCCCTCTACTTCTCCCCCTGCTCACACTCACGCTCTCTATCTCTCAAATAAAAATAAATGAAATCTTTTATAAAAGGGAGAGAGACTAGATCTCATCATAAGGGAAAAAAAATTTTTTTTTCCTTTTTCTTTTTTTTTTTTTGACCCAGGTGAGATGCTCATGGAGGTTAACTAAACTTAATATGGTAATTATTTCACGATATATTATAAATCCTTATGCCGTAAAACTTAAAATTATACAGTGCTGTACGTCAATTATACCTAAAGCTGGAAAAAAAAACCTTCTGAAACACAGAATGCTAAAATCTATATGACAGAAGTTATCACAAGCTAAAAGTCAGGCTTGACACACGGAGCACAAGTATATGACCATAATAATAGCTCAGATAACACATGTTGATTAAAGACTATTTTGATGCAAATGTATTCTTATATTATTTACTCATTCATTTCTATTTTGTTAGTTGTTTGTTTTCTAGCATATAAGCTGCATGATGCTGAGAATCTTTTATTTATTCTTGTTGGAACAGCTCTAGGCACATAGCTTATCTCTAAGCATTCACTGAATGCTGAGTGAATTACTGCACTTGAAAGAGATAGGATGCATACGTGCAAAAATTTTTATGTGAAATTGTTCATTAGAGCATTATATATAATATTGAAATATTGCAAATTACCTAACAGCTTTAGAAAGCCAGTTAAATACATCGTGTCCTCTGAGCTGTCCAGTATGGTGGCCACTAGCCACAAAGGACCATAAAGCACATGAATCGTGGCACACGTGGTTGGGGAACTGAATTTTTATCACATTTAACTTATACTTAATTGTGAATAGCCACACGTGGCTTGTGGCTACCATGTTAGTGTAGTTTTGAGCCTCTAGACCAACAGAATCCTGGAAACTGGTTCCATTCATTTGAATTTTGTTGCTGATTTCATTGTCCAAGAACTGTGTGTGTGTGTGTGTGTGTGTGTGTGTGTGTGTGTGTGTGTGTGTGTGTAAAAGCAGGGAGATCATGGCTTCCCTGAATTTAATTAAAATTTAAAACTCAGTCTCATATGAAAATTATACAAGCACGTATTTTTAGAAGATACAAATGCTGGCTACGGTGATAGGAATGCAGCATTACTGAAATAAATTACACATGCTTGGAAAGTAACCCTCCTATTTTAAGAACATCTTTTCCATTAACTTCCTATGTATTTAAATTTAAAATGCCTTTTTGTCCGTACGTATCTACGATTACATTTCAATAAATATCCACAACATACAAACAGGTGTGCATGCTGTATGTTTTCTATTTGAACGTAAGCAGATGAAACTACATAATAAACCAACTTTTATCAATTCAAAAGCAAAAGGTCTGAACAATTTCCCAGAAAGGCGCTCTTTCCCCAAAACACAAACGAGCCGAATATCAAGTACTACTTAAATTTTCGTAACTTTAAATAGACTAGGCGTTTGAAGGCAACCATTCAAATATGTAGCAGGCATTCAAAGAATATTTCTTTTCTTTTCTTTCTTTTTAATAGAAAGTGAGCAAGAGAGAGAGTGAGCGGGCATGAGTGGGGGAGGAGCAGAGGAAGAGGAAGAAGCAGACTCCCCGCTGAGCAGGGAGCCCAAGGCGGGGTTCGAACCCAGGACCCCGGGATCATGACCTGAGCCGAAGGCAGATGCTTCACCGACTGAGTCCCCCAGGCGCCGCACCAACAAATATTTCTTGACTGAAAGGCTCTGACTGCAAGACATGTCACCCCTCCCCTGAACAACAAACTTTTAAGAGACCCCCCCAGACCACAGGAGGATTCACAACAGGCCCATCACACAGCAACGAGATGCACAAAATCCTGAAAGATGTATTTTTTAAAAACAGTGCAAGTGCAGAAAGGTGAAAGGTGGATACAAGGCATCCCTAGCGCCCCCACAGAGGCCTGAGTTTCCACCTGAAGGTGACTGCATTACCAAAGGCCACTTCCTTCTGTCGCAGCAGCCTGGCAGCCACAACTAGGAGGGTGCCTGGGAAGCAGAGGGGGCCAGGCTGGAAAGAAAGAGCAGGATGGAGATCTGGGCTCTTTGCATTTGGGCAACTCTTGGAAGATCTAACAGAAACGGCTGAAACGTCTGAATATAAATTAAAATATTTCACAGAATTCGAGACGGTTGCTGAAATCTTCTCCCCGTGAAATCTGTCGGGAACCCACTCTGGGTGTGAATGTCCAGCCAGTCTGACAGCTGATGGAATCCTTGACTGGCAAAACGAAGGTGAGTTTGACCCAACGCCTTCTTTTTGGGTGTTTTCAAAAACTCAGTGATTAAAGAAGTTGGTCGGGCTCTCCAACCGACATATCTACAGGGATCAAATGGGAAGTCTCTGTGGGTTTGTGAAGAGCTTTGCACATGTACTTGTTCAAAAGAACCACAATATGGGAATGCACATGTGTTAGCAAGCCACACCCAGATCCTTATTTACAGAAAGTAAACATTTGGTGATTATAATTATAATCAAATATGTACTTCCCATCCCCAAACAACCACTTCTTTATTAAGAAGAGCATATTGCCTTCATTATAGTTAAAATGCAAAAATATGTTCACTCTTCACAATGCCATTGGAACACTCTCGTGTTCTCTCATGCAGAGCAAAAGTGCTCAGATGAATTAATGCTTTTGCTAAGAAAAAAAATCAGCACCAAGACAGCATGGTACTGGCACAAAAACAGACACATAGACCAGTGGAACAGAGTAGAGAGCCCAGATATGGACCCGCAACTCTATGGTCAAATAATCTTCGACAAAGCAGGAAAAAATATCCAGCGGAAAAAAGACAGTCTCTT
>CM052895.1:129216766-129288510 GCA_028534135.1 Potos flavus
ATATGGTCCATATATACAATGGAATATTACGCCTCCATCAGAAAGGATAAATACCCAACTTTTGTATCAACATGGACAGGACTGGAAGAGATTATGCTGAATGAAATAAGTGAAGCAGAGAGAGTCAGTTATCATATGGTTTCACTTACATGTGGAGCATAAGGAATGACATGGAGGACATTGGGAGAAGGAAAGGCAGGGTGAATTGGGGAAATTCAGAGGGGGAGATGAACCATGACAGACTGTGGACTCTGGGCAACAAACTGAAGGTTTCGGAGGGGAAGGAATGGGGGTTGGGCGAGCCTGGTGGTGGCTATTGAGGAGGGCACGGATTGCATGGAGCACTGGGTGTGGTACATGAACAATGAATCTTGTAACACTGAAAAAATAAAATAATTTTGGGGGGGGAAGAAAAAACAATCAAGGAAAATCCCTTTATTTTTAAGTTGAAAAAGAAAAATGTAAATTTAAGCATATTGAAATTTGACTAATCATTTTCTTTTCTATACATACCTTTGGCATACTTAGTCCCAGTACTGAAATAACTAATGAGCAAATTCATTATGCAGTCTCCCTCCCTCCCTTTCTTCCAGCCTGACCTGTTAAATCGGATAATTTTCTTACAGACACATGATGCACAATGGCTTGTTTTTACTTGCCAACTTCCAGGCCCAGCATGGTTCCGAAATTTTATGTTTATGGTCACACTAGCAAGAAGACATCTTCGTCACGCCTTAGTCATTTTTATTATTTCCCCACACTTTCTTTCCATTTTGAGAAAGAAATGGAGGGTCACATTGCTGCTTCCATGTCTGCACGTTGCAGTTAATGCTCTCAGGAACAGTGCTCTGAGATGCTGTGTGGGTCCACGGGGCTGTGTGCTGGCTGAGGGAAGGGCACCCATCAGTCCTTCTAAACAGAGGTGCCCGTGTGCGGCGGGTGCCAGCCTCGCCCAGCCCTGGTCCACGGCACAGCTAACAACTGCGCCGCACTCTGGCTCTTACGCTCGCCAGGCTCCCCCCGGCTGTTTGACAGGAGAGAAGGTGCTGCTTGTCTTTAACGCCTCTTCGAATGATGCGATGTGTCCAGGCTCAGCTGAGTTAAGTTTTATTTTTAGACCCGAGAGACGTGAGGGATCGGATGAGCTACTGTTTTGTAGCCTGGCCACTTTTTCCTTCCTTTTCTTTCTCTTTCCTTGCCGGAAAGCCTGAGAGGAAGACCTCGTTAACACAAGTGGAGACTTCTCAACAGATGCTTACGGCCAAAGAACATGCCATTAAGAGAAGGCAGTGAGATCCTATTGCATTTTGGTGATAATCCACCGTCTTGGAAGCTCATTAAGGGTAACTGTTGGATGTCTTAACTGTTTCTGGTGTCTACACAGGACCCGAGATTGTCGAAACTCATTGAAATGTATGCACTTGAAATGGTGTATTTTATTGTATGCGAGCTTTACCCTCAACAGAGTTCATCTGAAGTCTTAGGGGAGCATAGGTGACTAAGGCTCCTTTGGGGGGCTCTGGGCTTCTAACTAGGTTCCAAGAAAGTGGAGTGATCGAGTGGCCAAAGGCTTAAGGCTTGACCAGCACCCCACTGGCCCTTTCCTTCAGGAGTAGGATGAAACTGGGCCGTAGAATTTCATCCCATTAAGAAATAATAGGAAGAAATAATCTATTTAAAGGAAAGTACTTAGAAATACTGTGTGCTGGTTCTAAATCTTTAGTATAAGTGGGCTACTAAAAGGAAAAAAATGTGCCACCTCTTTTTAAAACATCTTAACTTCTGGGGCACCTGGGTCGCTCAGTTGGTTGAGTGGCCGACTCTAGATTTTGGCTCTAGATCTTGGGGTCCTGAGATCAAGCCCCATGTGAGGCTCCGTGCTCAGCAGGGAGTCTGCCTCAGGATTCTCTCTCCCTTTGCCCCTTCCCATGCACACTCTTGCTCTCTCTCCCCCCACCCTCTCTCTCTCTCTCAAATGAGTACATAAATCATTAAAAATAAAATAAAATAAAATGCTTTAACCTCTGAGATCTCCAAACAGTTAATCAGAAGGCCAATCTACTCTGGTACATTTCTCATCTCATTTAAGAGATGAGAAAATATTATGAAGGAGAATGCATCTTTCCACCACCTGATTTGAATGACCAGATCAAAAAGGGGTTTCTGGGGACTGGAAGGAGCTACAAGAGAACATTTAACAAAATAAGTTCAGAAAGCAGACTAAACTGTATTCTATTCCAAGGCTCCCAAGTACGGGAGACAGCAGGTCCAACTTCTGCTAACATCCTTAAAGGTGATATTTGGGTGATTTTATTCCCTTTGAAAGAAAAAAAGCAAAGGTCTGCAACGAAGAAAGATGCACGCTTGTTAGTCCTGGCATATGCAGAGATGTTGGAAGTGAGTCCGTCGACCATCAAAATAGTGCTTTTCGCTGATGAAAGACTTGGAGTTCAGACTCTCATTTCCAGAAGAATTTTTGAAAACAATGTAATTAAAATGTGGCTTAAGGAGAAAAGTTTGTTTTTCTCTGCTTCAGCAAGTCAGCTTATTTGAAGAGGTTTATAACCACTTTAGCCGGTTTGAGTAACAGCCTTTTCTTAGTCTTACAAGACACTCGACTTACGGGAGCAATTACGACCAATGTGTTGCTTCTTCTAACCAATAGCTCTATTAAACCTACCTCCACATGTTACAGGATTCTCATTAAGCCATTGATAGTAACATTTTAATTAAATGGTACAACTCCATACTGATTTCATTATTTCAGCTAACATATTGTTCAGGTAATAGAGTTAAGTACAGAGAGCAAACATCAATAGTACATCCCTCACAGACCTACTCCAGAAAAGTAAAAAATGGTAATGGGCATAATTTTAGACAGAACATGCTCAGGGAGTGGCTTTCCAAGGGATCTGGGACATCTTGGGTTTCCCCAACTCCTTGTCAAGTGGTTACTTAATAATTGCATCCTGGACACTCAGAAGTGCCTAAAGTAGTATGCAATGGAACATTTCCAGAGCCTCCAACATCTCTTGCAAGAAGCTTCCTCCAAAACTACGGTGTTCCAGAGCTGATCAGAAGACTGACAATGGAGGTGCCTGGGTCGCTCAGACGGTTAAGAGTCTGACTCTCCACCTCAGCTCTGGTTTTTTATCTCAAGGTCATAAGTTCAAGTCCCACATGGAACTTCATGCTGGGCATGGAGCCTACTTAAAAAAAGAAGAAGAAAAAGAAGAAGAGGAAGAGAAGGAAGATGAAGAGGAGAAAAAGCAGGAAGAGGAAGAAAAGAGGAAGAAGAAAAAGAATGGGAGGAGAAAGAGGAGGAAGAGGAAGAAGAAGAAGGGGAGGAAGAAGAAGAGGACAAAGAACAGAAAGAAGACGACGACGACGACGACGACAAGATGACCAACAGTACTTGTGTTCAAATACCAGTGCTGGTGACTCTCAGGGATCACTGAACCTCTGGGGGCTTAGTAGCATCTGGCACACAGTAGGCTTTCTTAAATGCTTTGAGTGGGAAAAACATACATGAATAAGAATGCTTATTCATATATTCTTTTTTTTTTTTTTTTAAGATTTTATTTATTTGTTTGAGAGAGTGAGAGAGAGAGAGCATGAGAGGGGAGAGGGTCAGAGGGAGAAGCAGACTCCCCGCCAAGCAGGGAGCCCTATATGGGACTCGATCCCAGGACTCCAGGATCATGACCCGAGCCAAAGGCAGTTGCTTAACCAACTGAGCCACCCAGGCGCCCCGCTTATTCATATATTCTTAAAGGAAAATCAGAAACTATCTCCAAACACTTGCTTTGTGCATCTTTACATGGAAGCCGGGACCTACCGAGAGAGAGCACGACGATGCAAAATAAGAACACGGACTCTGACGCTTCCTGTCAGGGAAACTCAGTCATGTCATTGCAAGTCCTCTTCTGTTTGCCAAGGTTTAAAATGTGCTAATAGTATTGACTTGCAGGGGGGGGGGGGGATTAAAAGAACCGTGAATGTCGGTTACGCAGTCCTGCGTCGTGACCACCCTGAACTCAGAGCAGTCTTCTTTCCTCTGCTCCTCCCAGTCCCAGAGACTATTTTTAGAGCCACTGATAGAGTGAAATGTGATACAGTGAAGGTTGGTCGTTAAGGACAAGCTCTGCAGAAGGTTTGGGAATTGAGGGTATCTTCGGTGTAAGAAAAAAATAAACACTGAACTCGACCTGTGACGAGTCAAGAAATAGTTCTCAAAGGAGGTGACTCTAGAGCTGGTTTTTCAAAGACAAATAGGGATTCTGTGGCAGAGAGAAAAGAGGAGCAGAGAAAAGCAAGGACACGATGGACTATGGACCATAATGTTCCAGGGACCTTGGGGGACATTTCTGAGGAGATCAGGGTGGCAGAGGAGTGTCCTATGAGTGAAAGTGCAGCTGGCAGTTGTGGGTCTGGGATGGCACACTGCGGCTTGTGCTGTCTCAGGAAAGGGATAAGGAGACACCAGGTGTGGTGCAGGGACAGCAGATGCGAGGGCACCAAGTACGGGGCGAGGGCACTCCTCCAGCATGGCCAATAGTCAAGGGAGCTTGACTGAGCTCATGGCTAAGACTGTTGCAGACACTTCCCGGGGTCTCATCCATAAGCTTAGTCATCAGCCAGCCAACAGAAGATGTCTAAAGAAGGAATGTTTATTCCAGTGGTTCATTTAGTGCAATTTTCACTTCAATGTCACAAACAGGGACTGGAATCAATGCCAGTGAGACCATCTGCAGAACAAAGGTCAAAGCCTAATGTTTCACCAGTGTCATATTTCTTAGTGAATGATATGCCTGGGGACAGGGATTTTTGGATCCAGCACACCACGAATGGTTTACTTTCTTAATAATAAGGATGTTTCGTAAGAAAATTGGGATATATTATTTCTGAACTTAAAACAAACATCAATTCTTGGTCAATTTCAGAAACAAAGAAGGTCTGGGTTATCGCTGTAATTGTTAGAAAGTGCTTAGTTGCCCTTTAAGGAAAAGGGATCCGCTCAATTTAATAGAATTCTAGAGAACATCACCGTAGGGAGGGTTGGATCAGCATTCTCACTCTGGGAACTCTGGAATGTCAGTGCAGGATTTCTAGCGCTCTAGCTACAAAAAGCTCCTAGAGTTCCAGGAAGATAAGAGGGCATCGCAAGTCCCAAAGAGGGAAGCCGGGAAGGAGAGAGAGACGGTGGAGTCCCAGGTGCATGTACGTGAAGCTGGAGCTGGCTACAAGTTCAGTCCTGTCCAGGACCCTGCAGATTTCAGCGGGAGAGAGATGGGTCTGTGCCCATCACAGGGCTCACACGTTCTCCAGCGTCCTGCCAGGGACGACATCTAACGTTCCTGTGAATGAGAAATGTGAAGGAAAAGCAGCCAGGCTGCTTGGTTGGGCCCTCAGAGTGGGAAATGAGTGCTTATTACTTAAAAACCAAACTATCTCAAATTTAGTCAAGAGTCATAGTCATAACCACATGAAAAGAAGAGCTCTTCAGATTTCAGAGGTGATGGAGCAAAGATCCAGTAACAAATGAATGTTTGCTTCAGGATGGATTTGTCTGGGTGGCTCATGGTTAAGCATCTGACTCTTGATCTTGGCTCAGGTCTTGATCTCAGAGTCATGAGTTCAAGTCCCACACTGGGCTCCACGCTGGACATGGAGCCCACTTAAAAAAAGCAAACAAACAAACAAAAAAAAAACCAGAACGGATTGTGTTTAGAAAGCAAAGAGAATTTCAGAGACCCCTGGGTATGAGCCCCAGGTGTGGCAGATTGTACTGTTGTTTCTAGAGATTCCACACCATCGTGTGAGAAAATTCCTTTCCATCTTGTTTCACAGTCTTCAAACTTGGTGTTGTGATTTGTGATGCCCCTTCTATTAGGGGGGATTCCATTTCTCTTCTCAACTCCCATAAAATTTGGCCAGACACTTCTCAGGGAAAATGACACGAGCCACTTCCGAACAGACGCTTTGACTCCCCACTACGGGACCCAGCCATCTCTCACTTGCATTTGCTGTGAGCTCCGCAGTGTTCTAGATGGGAGTCCTCTCTCGGTCCGGGATGAGGAGGAAGAGGAAGGACAGGGGCCTGCAGCCAGCTATCCAGGACTGAAATGCGATGTGAGCAGAGAAGCGCAGCTCTGTTGGAAATCACTGGGATTCGGAGATCATTTCTTATGGAAGCGTAACCTCACGGAGCCTGATTAACACACCAGGTCAGAGCATTTAAGGTCCTTTGTAGGAATTATAAAGCGAGCCCAACAGAACAGAGCCCATAGCTGTTATGTAACACCATTGGCTTTATGAATTCCCAACTTTTTTTTTTTCCTTATCATTATCCTCGCCTACAGAACCACCACCTGTAATTATGTGCTGCTGCCTGCAGATACGGCGGGAACTGCTCAAGCCTGAGAGGCTCCCACCGCCCATGCGTGCAGCCGGTCCTCTCCCTCTCCTCCCAGGGCAGGCGACAAAGGCGGACAAGTAAATATTATGGTCCCATGTTTATTTTTAATTTCACAAAGCTCATTTATATGCAAATCACAGATGGCTCTGGGATTCTAGGCGAGTTGCCAAGAAGATTCTTTAAGGCCTGAAGTCTGGGCACAGTCTTGACTTGCCTGCACTTTCAACATATTTCCATGATTAAAGTGCCGGAGCCTGAAGAAAGATTGCAGATCCGCTGCTATTAAGAGAAGTCTTAAAGTTAAATGGCAAAAGCTAAGACTCTAATAGCTTGCTCTTGAAGGGGCAGGATAATTAGGGGCTGCTGGTGTAAGACGGAAACAGACACAGTTTATGCAAACAGACATTTGGCTCAAGTGGCTTCGAGGTTCCCGGCGTCGTGCTCCGGCAGCCGTCCTAAACTGTGCCCACGGCGACGATTCCCTCTTGCCGTAACTATATCCACGTGGGATTTTATGAACCCACCCAAATTTCAACTACTGGCCTTTGTATTTTCAGATATAAGTATCTATATAATTCATATTATATAGAATATAAATATATTTTACAAAGTAGATTCGTTACGATTACGGTGGGTAGACAATACTGATTTTTTTCCTCTCTTTATCCTGAAATAAAAAATTAATATATGAAGAAGTCATTCCTTTAGGCAAACTTTCATTGCTAATATTTGAACCTGCCAGGCAAAGCTGTCTTCCTAACTTAGAAATATTACCTTGCTGCATGCCAAAGGTGGTATGTTTTTCAATCTGGTGCCCTGCGAGAAAGTGAAAACAGTCCCATCAGTGCTGCTCCTTGCGCCCGGAGACGGGCGGGTGTCAGTCAAACCTGGGCGGGTTTCCTTTCAGCCGTGCAGGGGATCCCCGAGGGAGGTTCCTCCGCTTTAGGAAACCTCATTCCTGGGAATTTAGGAAGAGGGAGCAGCTGGGTGAGGCCATTCCCATGACAGAGAGCACGCATTCGCTGTGTCCGTGAGCTACCCCAGGGACTTCACTGAGGGTCAGGAAGGCCCTTCAACAAGAATCACTGCCTCCAGCAGGGGATCTGATGGCGGGGGGAGGACAGGAGCAACCGGATTTTCGAAAACAAGAGCCACAAAACAGACAGCAGGTCAGCACCCGCTGATACACCTGCTTGGTGCAAAACGCTAGGTTGTGGCTGTGGGGGGAGGGACGGCTTAAGATCCAGCTGATCAGGCTGGGGGAGGCCGGGGGACCCCTGATGATGCGGGAACAAGAAGGCGGGTAAGCTCGGACGCCGTCTAGTTTTGGAGGCTTGTCAGAAAGTCCTAGGGAAGACCCTTCTGCTTAAGCTGCAGAACCAGGGGCCCCTTGCTGGCTCTGGCTCTCCCCAGGCACACGCACCTGCCGGCAGGTGCCCTCACACAGGGGAGACAGGGAGGCGCCCCCCGAACCAGGGTCTGCTCCAGGAAAGCTTCACAGCCTGGCTGGTGCCCTGAGGTAGCCCCCTGCCCCCACTCCTATCGCCCAGCACCACACTCAGCTCCAACGGCCTAGAGGTCACACCACCTCCGTCACCCCGGCATCTGTCTTCTCCACTAGATCGCGAGCTCACTGAGGACACAGAGGAGTCCCTAACCCGAGTCTCTGAAAGGGACATTTGATGAGAAAATGAATATACAATCAGGGAGCCTGGGGGGCGGGGCTCAGCTCTGGGTCCTGTACTTACTTACCCACCTCCAGGGGTGCCATACTCAGCCTTCCCCGAGGGGGCGCCTCCTACTGGCAGGCGGCTTCTTGCCCCAGAGCCCAAAGTTTGCTGCAGCCTGGGCATGCGCAAGGGTAGCATGTTCCAGAAGCAAATCCCCATCTCATGACCCCACGGAGCTCAAGGCTGGGCAGGTAGGAGACGATGAACAAATACAAAAGGAAGTATGTACAGGAATTGTGGCGACCGCCCCAGAGGTCAGACGGCAGAATCGGACCACTGGGCTTGCAGAGTCAGGCTCCTCCCTGGAGAGGATGACGGAAGCCAACGTGAGGACCCAAAGGAACCGAGAGCAGGGTAAGTCCGGCCGACCTGCTTATTCCCTGGAGACTTCTGCGAGCCTCCAGAAGGGAATGAGAGTTTGTCCCTCTGCTTCGCGGGCAGAGCATCCCCCACAACCCGCGCTCTCCTTAACGGAGGCGAAGCTTCCCCGATGTTTGCGCAGCCAGCTCCCCAGCTCCCTAGTGCAGGACAGCTTCTCCAAAAACTACTTTTCGTCCCCACGTAGACATGAGAAGGGCAGAAAGGCATCACGTTAGGGGACGCCGAACTTGGTAGCTAAATGAGTATGGCTCGGAGGAACACACTAAGGACATCTGGAGGCGGGGCTCGTGTCTGCGGTAGCCCGCTGCTCGGGTGACCTCCCATGTTCCCCCCTGCTGGTGCTCACGCCCCTGTGCTACCCCCTTCCCCTGGGTGTGGGCTGGACCCAGTGACCTGCTCCAGTGACCAGCATGGGCAAAAGTGATGAGTCAGATGTCACTTTCAAGAGGGGGTTACAAAGATGGTGGCTTTGTCTCGTTCTTACTTTCTCTCTTGCTGGTGCTTTGTTGCCCTGTCCTTTGCTTGCTCTGAGGAAGCTAGTGGCCATATCATGAGCTGCCCTGTGGAGAGGGCCACAAAGCAAGGAATTAAGTGAGGTCACCAGCCAAGAGCTCCTGAGAAACTGGAGCTGTCTGACCAATAGTCTCCAAGGAACTGAAGCTTGCCAACCACCACCAGGTGGGCTTGGGTCCATCGCCAGCAAAGCCTGAAGATGTCCCAGCTAACCCCTCAACCATGGCCTTGAGACAGACCCAGAGTCAGGGCCCCCCCTAAGCTGGGCCTGGATCCCTGGCCCACAGAAACTATGAGGCAGATGATAAATTTTGTTTTGAGTCACTAGGTTTTGGAGGAATTTGCTATGCGGCTATAGATAACTACTCTACAAGCTGAGATGAAAAACTGAGGCTAAGTTAGAGAAGCAAAGGTAAGGCAACCCATAGACCAGACACAAAGGAAGCCCCCCACCCTCCTAACCCTTCCCCAGGCTGCGGGGAAAGGGATGGAGGGGATGGTGGCAGATCCCAGGTTACTGTGCAGAACCAAGCTGGGCCTGCCCATCGGAAGCTGGTACCACAGAGGAGAAGCAACTGTGAGGTCACAGAGAAGGGGAGAAGTAGGACTGGCTTCCCTTTCCCATGTCACCCAAATGTCTGCCAGTGCTGGGGTGGTCTGAGCCCAGCTGGAGCCAGCAGACCCCGGAGCCTGGGGCCCCCTCCGGCACGTCAGTCCCTGTGATGTGGAGCATCACGCACTCAGGGATCGCGTGTGCTCTCTCCGTGGGAATCCGTCTCAGCTCAAGGCACCTGGGATGCACCTGGTTGTCATTTCTGTTCCATTTCTGCGTGATGACCCCTTCTTTTGTCTTCACATGAAGGGGCTTCCCTGGGTGCCCCCTCTCTCCCCGCACCCTACTCACCCCTCCTTGCAGAGCAGAGCAGTGGTGCGGCAGGTGAGACTGGAGAAGGGACAGCCTCCGTGGTGGGCCAGACAGTGCCCTACCCAAGACATCTGAACCCACAAATGCAAGCTCACCTGGTAGAGGGGCTCTGCAGGCTGATTCAGGCACAGATCTGGGGATGGGAGATTATCCCGGATGGTCTGGGTGGGTCCACTAAGTGGGGCATTATATAAGGTGGGGGCAGAAGGATCAGGGAGGTGATAGGAGATGAACTTTTGGAAGGAAGAATTTGGAATAAGAGGAACACGGAAGACAGAAGATGGATTCTCCTACTGACCGTTCCACAGGAACCACCCTGCCCACAGCTTGGTCTAATGCCCAGTGAGACCGATCTCATACTTTTGGGCTCCAGCACTGCAAGAACAAATTTGCGTTGTTCTAAGCTACAAACACTGTGGTAATTTTTACAGCAGCCAGAGGAAACCAGTGCTGCCTGCTCACCGTGGCTAGTCCTTGCTGGTTCTGTCGGACCTTTCTGCGACAGGGAACAGGAGTGTTGATGGGCGCTCCTTGTCATGGGGAAGGGAAAGAGTGGGGAAAGGAAACTGGCAGGGCATGGGAAAGGGTGAGTGAAGCACTAGCGAGTCACTTGCTCTCAGGTCTAATGGAGAGGCTTGTATCTCTGTCTCTGAGTCACAAGTGTACCTCTCACATGGTTCTGGGAGAAGAGGAAGCTAATATGAGAAGAGCTCCTGAAACCTCAGTAGGTCTCATGTGTGTAGGGCAATCAGCAACTGTGTTGGTATAAACACAATATAAATAAATATATTCACTACTAGTCCTGTCTCCATGGAGAAAGCTGACTAAAACACCTATTAACACCAAAAAACAGCTGTCATAACCATATTAATTTTGATAAAGCAGACTTCAGAACAAGTAAAATTATCAAAGATAAAGACTGGCATTACATAATGGATAAAGGTCAGTTCTCCAAGAACACATAAATAATCCTAAATGTGTATATGCCTAATAACAAAGAGTCAAAATACATAAGATAAAAACTAACAGAACTGAAAGAATAGATCAACCCATGAATATAGTCAAATTTCATATACCTTTCTCAGTAACTAGAAGATGAAGCAGGCAGACAATCAGTAAGGGTATAAAGGACCTGAACAGCATGATCCACCAGCCTGACATTTATACGACACTCCGCCTCACGATATCAGAATACATTCTCAAAAATGCATGGAAAACTCACAATGGACCACATTCTGGACCTAAAACTAACCTTAACAAATTTGGAAGAGTAGAAACCATACAAGGTGTGTTCCCAGGCCATAAAAGGATTAAACCAGAAACCAGTAGCAGGAAAATAGCTGGAAGATCCCCAAATATTTGGAAATTAAACAATATACTTAGAGATAATCTTTCAGTCAAAGAAGAAATCTCAAAGGAAATTTAAAAATATCCTGAACAAAATGAAGATGAAAAACCCACTTACCAAACTTTGTGAGATGCAGCCAAAGCAGTGTTTAGAGGAAAATCGGTCGCATTAAATTTGCATGTTTTAGAAAAGTAGATCTAATATTAGTAACATAAGCTTTCATCTTGGGAAAGTAGAGGAAAAAGAACAAATTAAACATAAGGCAAGCAGAGGAAAGGAGATAAAATTAGAAGAGAAATTAATGAAATTAAAATGAGGAAAATGATAGAGAAAATCAAGAAACATTAAATCTGGTTCTTTGAAAAGATGAAGCGAGTTGATAAACTTCTAACCGAGCTAACTAACAATCTTAGGACAACTGAGGGATTTATACCATATTTGTTTCGTGCAGTATCTGCATTTTAAAGAATTATGCTCTTTCTGCTTCCCACTTTCGTAACTGAATCAGTTAAGGTCTAAAGCATGTAGGCACGAAGCCTACAGTGTGGCAATGGCCACTGGATGAAAAGCTCAGGACAGCTTCATGGAGAGACCCAGGTGGTGGTCCCTAGGATGGGACCCTGTGTGCCATGGGTTTGCTTCTTGCCCCCCAGTTCTTTGCTTTACCTTGCCACACTCACTTCACATAAAGGTTTCTGGAATTTCCAAGGGTCACTCAGGGTAAACTGATTGCAGTTCTTCTTGAGTTGTTTTAGTCTTTTTCATTAAAGAGCAAATGCAGAAAACAAGAAGAAAGAGAACTCCCAAGTGATTTTTGCCCACATCTGGGAACCCAATGAGTGTCCATGTCTGGCCGGTTGGGGCCATGTGGTCAATACTTCCAACTGAATTTGCTCAGCACCTCCCCATCACCAACACCCCACTCTGCCATTCCATTTCTGGAAACCTTCACTTCTCAGTGGGTAATGATCCTTTTCCCTTTCAGTGTTTCACAGAACAGTTTTTACACTGGTGCTCTGCACTCTGTCATGATGGGACAGAGAAGGGAAAGACCTCGGGATCATTTTCTCCAAACCCCTCATTTGACAGATGAGGGCATTCGCATGGGGACGGCAGCAAGGGGCCTGGAGTCACATGCCTCCTGCCTCATGGTGGAGCTAGCCCAGAGCCCACGTCCCCAGCTTCCCAGGTCACGCCCCCTCCTTCGTTCTTGTCATTTCTGTCCTATTTTCTTATTGCCACCCCAGGAAAGGGGACTCTGGACACATATTCCTGCCTTATATCCGTAATCGATCACCAAAAATGGGGATGGTTCCACCACAGACTTCGAAAACCCCATTCTTTCTGTTAATACTTCCTCCAACTTGGCTTTAAACTATAATCCAGCATATCTAGCAATGACCCTGTGTCAAAAGTCACTTCCTTCTCAATCTGCCGTTAAAGTCAAGAAAATCATCTAAATTTTACTTTTATTATGTAACTCTGGCAAAGCTCTGTCTCCCATTGAATGGATGGCCACCGTGAGAGGGAGGGTACCCAAGGCCTCCCACTGCAGTTGGGGGTGTGAGTCCTACACCTGCCATTGCAGGTTGGGCAACCCGAAGCCACCTGCTGCCTCTCCCGGCCTCGGGGGCCTCTCCCCAGCAGCCAGAGCAGTGGGGACATCACCCCAAGTCTAGGTACGGAACGTGCCTGGGAAAACAGACGTTAGCTAACTTGGTGTCAATTCATGAGTAAATGTTCATCCATTAGTTATGATCGACCTGCTTTCTGGAAATGCATTTCTTCATAAAAGATAAAGGTGTTGCTGTTAACTTCATTATGTCCTTTTGTTTTATGGGGATCAGCATCACACGGTCTTGTTGGGAGGCAGGATAATTCTGCTCTTGGGAGGCACTCACCACGCAACCTGCAGCCAACTAAAATCCTTAACAAGCTTCTTCTTCGAGAAACTCTGTCCCATCCTGCTGCTCCCTTTGGTGTGTATGTGGCTCCCGTTCCGACTTCCACCCATTCAAACTAAATCGAACCATCATCGATCTGCCCCATGTTCTAATTGGACAAAATTGCGCTTGGCTTTCGTTCTACTTCCATCCCGTTCGGTATCTGCTGCAGACTCACGTCACCGACCTCGCTGTGGGGGCTGCTCTCAGCACTACCTTGGCCCAAGCAAGCCTCTGATTCAAAATATGGGGCAGGCCAAGATGCCCCTCAACAGACGAATGGATCAAGAAGATATGGTCCATATATTCAATGGAATATTATGCCTCCATCAGAAAGGATGAATACCCAACTTTTGCATCAACATGGATGGGACTGGAGAAGATTATGCTGAGTGAAATAAGTCAAGCAGAGAGAGTCAATTATCATATGGTCTCACTTACGTGTGGAGCATAAGGAAAAACATGGAGGACATTGGGAGAAGGAAAGGAAACGTGAATTGCGGGAAATCGGAGGGGGAGACGAAGCATGAGAGACTGTGGACTCTGAGCAACAAACGGAGGGTTTTGGAGGGGAGGCGGGTGGGGGGTTGGGTGACCCTGGTGGTGAGTATTGAGGAGGGCACGGATTGCATGGAGCACTGGGTGTGGTGCAGGAACAATGAATCTCGGACCACTGAAAAAATAAAATTAAAGGAAAAATAAATAAATAAAATAAAATAATAAAATAAAATATGGGGAGGGAGAGGCGGGGCTAACCCTGCAAAGTGCATCTAAAGACTTCCTCCCACAGAGACACGGGATCGCTGGGCGCCGTGGATCTGCCTGTTCCGTCGGGGACGCCCCCCAGGGGGTGCTGTCTTCCTGGCCACAAGCCACATTTCTCTCTCCTGCCCTGAAGACCAGGCAGGACCTCCATTGCCTCTCTGAGACAGACACCTGCCTCCAGTATCCCCCAACCGAACACTCCCTGTGTCTACCAAGAGCATGTGTTCCCACCAGACCTTCAATAAACGGGAAGGGTTTTGTATTTTCCTGAACATATTTTCATTTTACAACTCTTGCACTTCACACCGTCTGCTGATCTGGGCACTTCTCATGCTGCCAGTCAGCTAAAATTTTATTTTTAGCTGCCGGCTTTGGGCAGACCATGAAAACCCTGTAGGCTACATTTTCAGAGAGTTCGAAACAAAATATCCCAATGGTCTCTGAAGCCCCCAGGAGAGTGGGCTGGGGCAGAAGCTGAAATTGCTGAGAAGCACTTGCTGGTTGGTTCACCAAGAGAGAAACGAAAACAGCAGCAAATGCAAAGGGATCCAGTGACTGCGGCTTATGTAAGGGTATCGCGCACACTGGTCAGGAGAGTGGACTATAAACACGCTACCACGTGTGAAAGGCGGCATGAGGGGGGAGTCTCAGCAACGACAGAGATCCCGGACCGCTGAATAGGCAGGTTGCTGGGAAGAGCCCAATAGATGGGATGAGCGCCCTTAAGGGCCTTTTCTCCTAAGGCGGCTCTGATCTCCCCTGAATCCCTCCCTCCGTTTGGACTACATAAGAAGGAGAAGCCACCTCGGGAGCATAGGCGGAACGTTAGGAATCAACCATCTCTTAGTAAAATGTTCGGTCTTACCGCACCAACAGCTGTCTGTCTTTATAAAACAGACCCGGCCAGAGCAGAACACAAGCAGCCAGAAGTGCTGACCAGCAGATCCTGGGATATTTTCATTCTGCTCTTTCAGATGCTCTTTGGGGAGATGTTTAGCAGTACCTCCCACAGGCCGGAGAATGGGTGGCCCGTGTGCCTCAACCTCCCAACCAGTTCCACAGTGTCGAAAAACGTGACTGTGTTACGGGAAATCCAAAGCATCCACTTAAAATCCAGCAGAGGATGCCAAGACTCGCTCAGGGCACAAGAGAAACCAGAGATGGGAAGGGGAGGAACCTCCCAAGTCGTACAGCAAGAGTGGAGGCATCGAGACCAATTAAATACAAATTAACCTCACGTTCTCCAGGGATGCGACACAGGGAGGCATCGTCTGAGGCTTCCCGAACAAGATGGACATAGATTCCTAGAAGAAAAGGGTGCTTTGGAAGTTGCCTGAGTTTCTGAGAGATAACAAGTTATATGTCGTTAAAAGAATTTTAAAGGATTTTGTGGGGCAGTAAGTTATTAGAGGGAAGATAAGATTTTTAGTTGTTATTCTAGGACAGGGCTGTGGGCCCCGTCTGGCCAATGAAGGATTCTGCCAATAAAGTTTTATTGGCACACGGCCAGCCACATCCATTTGCTTGCGTGTTGTTCACAGGAGTTCGTGCACTACGGCAAGCAGAGCCGAGCACTTGCCACAGAGACCAGATGGCCTGAAAATCCAAAAATATTTCCTCTGTGGTTCTTCCCAGAAAAAGACCGTGAACCCCTGTTCAAGATCAAAGCCAAGTCTTTCTTCCTGGCTCGCGGTCTCACCCGTAAGCCCCACTGGCAATCTCACGGTCTAGGGATCAGTGAGACGTGCTGTCACTCTAAAGCACAGTCTGCCTTCTCGATGCAGAGTCTGGTGGGATGGATGTCTAGACAGCGCTGGACTGCTTAGTGAAGAACTCTATTGTAGAGGAAACAATCATCTCCCTTTGTAAACTGTTCTGAGTTCTGTGTTACTGAAAGGTCTCCTAGTAGACGCTAAGGTGCTCTAAGTGTTTTTGTTATTACCATTTTAAATTGCGTCTTTTTGGTAGCCCTTAGAAAGGACTGGAATGTAGCAGTTACTCAAAATACGTCTCTAGATAGATTCATGAGCCTGCAATTGACATTAATTGGGTAAGTTATCTAAATTTATGAGAACAGATTTATTAAAATTGTAACCTGATTTGCAAAAATAATACAATTTAATTAAAGCTATTATTATTGTTAAAGAAATTAGTTTTGAAAAGTACTTATTGTAAGCCCCTCCTATGCCACATCATGATTCTCTACAGTTGTGGACATTTAACTATTGATCTAATTGATGCAATATTACACCGGTTCCCCTTAAGGTTTACACGACTCACCCACTAGCTCTTCTAAGAAATCTCCATGGCATATTTCACTGGATGTAGAGTGCTTTCACCCATTTACACGCCTCTGGAAATTCTCTCCTAAGTTTAAAAATTATGTGCATGTTACTGAAAAATAACAAAAAATATGCTACAGAAAGAAAAAACCCAGAAAGCCACAAGCTCCCGAGTGGCTGCCATTTACTGGACACTTGATGTGGGCCACGCACTCAGCTAGGAATTACGGACTCCCGAGCCCTAATCCTCCGTCCCCTTCTGTCACTGGCCCTCTTTTACAGATAAGTAAACAGATGGTGAGAGAAGCTAAGTCACTCGCTAAAATTCCTACAACCAATTCATGCACAACTGGGATTTGAGCTCGAGTCTTTTTGACTCGAAAATTAAAGCCCTCTCCACTACGCATCACACTGACTTTGAAAAGGGAAAAGCACGCCTTTTAGTTCTGGGGGATTCGGCAGAAAATATTCCGCAAAAGAACTTAAGTTCTGTCTTTGCTCCTACGGCACCCGGGTGGGCTTTCCGAGAGCCCTGGCACGGGGTTCCCCAGGGCGGACAGCGCAGTAGCCCACACACGCAGGGAGCACCTGCGTGCCCGCTGTGGCCCGGAGAGCAGAGGCAAGGTCATTTCTACGAGGGGCACCCAGACAGTGCAGGAGTCAGGGGAGAGCAGCAGACTCCAGGGGAGAGAAGCACTAGGACTCCACTCACAGAGCTCTCCCGTGGGCTCCTGGGGCAGGTTCATGGGCCAGCAAGGCCTTTCCGGGGGTGACACCTAGGCTGGCTCTCAGGCACTGTCCAGGTGACAGGGGTGGGATGCTCCATATGGAGGACACAACAGACGCAAAGCAGAGTCAGGTGCCTGCGTGTGGTTCAGCATCTGCTGAGCTCAGAGTCCCCGGAGGGAAGGGTGGGGACGAGGTGGCACATCGCAGGGCCTCCCGCGCTGCACCAAGACAGCTGGGTGACTTGTTCCGCAGGGAATAAAGGGTGACGAAGACAGACCTGAGTTTCAGGATGGACCCTGGGAGAGCCGTGAGTCAGGCCTCGAGCCAGGCCTGGCATCCCTGCAGCTCCCCAGCAGTGAGGGACGCATCTATCCTGACCCCGGGCAGGGGCCGCAGGGTGAAGGGCGGGAAGGAGACTTGGCCTTGAAGGAGGGACAACGAACAGAAACTGGTCTCTAGCAGGGCGAGAGGAGGGGGGACATGCGGGAGGGACAAGATGGGCCCCAACCTAAAGGCCGGGAAGCCAGGGGAAGGCAGAGCTATTCACAAGGTTGTGACACAAGAAGGAGCTGAGTTTGGGGAATGCTTTGTTCGAACTGCCCGTGGGGGCTGCAGTGGAGGTACCGAGTGAACTTCTACTTCAGACAAATAATTACTGAGGCCTGGAGCCACAGGTCATCGAAATCGTCCTTACATCACACACAGGCCAAGAGGTCTGCGATAAAATGGAAATATCTTTGAGTCTGTGGATATTAGAAATATTAGATTTTAAAACATGCTAAATAAGAAATAAGAATCTTAAGTGGCCCAAAAGATAAGCTCAAAATAGTCTGTAAGGTTTGAGGTAAGAATCTACTCTAACTCCAAGATAAAAACCTAGCCTTTTTATTGAAACCCACAAGATTCCTTAAATTCCATGGGAGACAGAGTTAAGGGAAGGAAGTGAAGGAACCATGTACTTTATATGTTTACTTTTATTTATTTATTTATTTATTTTAAAGATTTTATGTATTTTGGAGAGAGAGAGAGAGAGAGAAGAGAGAGAGCACCCACCTGCAAGCATGAGCTGGGGGGGATGGAGAGGGAGAAGCAGACTCCCCGCCGTGCAGGAGTCTGATGCGAGGCTCGATCCCAGGAGCCTGGGATCATGATCTGAGCTGAAGGCAGACGCTTAACCAACTGAGCCACCCAGGCACCTTGATATGTTTGCTTTTAAGTCTTGTTTAGAAATGACAGCTTTTACTCTAAAATTTTTAGATCAGCATGAAACCTTGCTTATAATAAAAACCTGACCCAGACTCCTCAAAAGCCCCACAGACTGTTAGATGGGTTGGTAAAGGCAAACTCCTGTTCAGGGAAGTATCCAGAACAGGCTCGATGCACAGAAGGTCCTGCGACATAAGGAACTAAAAACGCTGGGGAATGATCAGCAAGGAGACACTGCAGGGTTACTGCCTTGACGTCCTGGTCCCCTGAGTCATCTGAGAAGGTTCTTTACAGGAGGTAAGTCAAAGGATAATCAACAACACGAGTTACTGCTGAACCGACTCCGCAGGACTTGCGGGGGGCCGACAGGAATGGGCAGCGCCCCCACCACATAGGGGAGGCTTCTGCTGGGATTCAACCACCTGCATCTGAACGAGCACCATCTCTATTCCACAACCGCCGGGTGTGCCCGGAAGTGGCGAGGCTGAGAGCGGAAATGTGTTTCGCTGCGTCTGGGACTTGCAGTTCCTGATGAGTAGAACTGCCCGAGTGTGGGTAATCTCCAGCAGGGAAAGCCAGGAAGGCCTTCCAGCGGGAAGCCACACTCTGCTATAGAGAACCAGCTTTGCACTCCATCAAGAACAGCAGTCTTCAACATGTTCATCTTACGCCAGAGGTTCAGATCAAAGCATAACCCAGAGCTTGCAGCACTAAGTGCTTCGTGGACCAAACTTCCTGAGCTATGTGTAAGGCAGTTCATCTGTGTGTCTTCAGGACTTTTGAACATGTCTTCATTTCTGTATGAATAGGAAAGGAATCTGGTGACCTTCTCTGCCTAAACAGCCAAAATAAGGTGATCGCTAGATGCAGAGACAAAGCTCACAGGGGCTGTTGGACTCTTCTACGTGTCATGTTAATATCACTGGAGTCAGTGCAATTTTGTCTCCTTTTCCTGTCCATACCAAGTCATTCCATGTCCTTGAACTTCTCCTTCTATATTCTGTTTCCAATTCCTCAACCACCTTTGTATCTTTCTTCTGATTCTTCTATAATCCTGTAAGTGTGAAGAGCTCAGGAAGGATTAAAACTCCATGTGAAGATCTGACCGATCTTGAGTACAAGAGAACACAGAGGTTCGAGGCTATCGGGGCTGCAGTCACTCCCCTTGGTTCTCTCTAAAGGATGCCACCACCGCACCGACTCTACATTCAGCATCGTGATTGCAGATGGTGCAACAAGGAGGAATTGCCCATTATTCTCCTCATTTGGTGATATCAAAGGCGCCGAGATGCATACTACGTCTCTACATGTGGGTATGTGTTTGCGTGCCATGCATTCGGTCCCTCTCGGGCTTATTCATGCATGCATCCAGTTAACATCATGTGCCCTCGGTGCTGGGACAAATAAACATATTAAAAAGCTTTAGTTCCTGCCACTGACATCAGAAGCTCATCTCAAAACCCCGGGAATGTGCGGCAGAAGAAGACACAGACAAACAAGCATACTGAAGTGTGGTGTGATGATTCCCGCGGAAGACAGTGAGAGCAAAGGGCAGCATGCTTAGGGGGCATGGGGAAGCAGAGAGGAGGCTCCCACAGTTGCAGCCCCCACCTCTAGGCCAGGGATGCCCGCTGGTCACACTGCAGCCAAGGACAGGGACCGCTTTGCCACCTGGACTCTGCCTCTGTTCTGCATCGGTCTGTCTGCCTCCGGGCAGAGCAATTTAAAAAGAGAAACGGAGAACAGGAGTGCTCAGGAGGTAGAGCCGAAGACTTGCAGCTGAGTCCTTCATACTACGCTGAGACTCGGACCTGCAAAACTTAGTAAACCAGGCAAGGCAACTGCTAGACTGACCTGCAGCCCCCCCGCCAAATCCATATGTGGAAGGTCTAACCCCCAACATGACTGTGTTTGGAGTAAAGGAAATAATTCAGGTTAAATGACATTATAAGGGTGGAGCCCTGATCTTCTTAGATTTAATGTCCTTATAAGAAGAGATGCGAGAGCATGGACACTAGTTCTCGTCCACTCTCCCTCTCCCTCTCCCTTTCTTCCCCTGCACCCTCCCTCCCTCTCATGTGAGAACACAGCAAAAAGGTAGCTCTTTCCGGAGCCCAAACATACTGGCACCCTGATCTCAGACTTCCAACATTCAGAACTGTGAGAAAATAAATACCTGTTGTTTAAACCACTCAGTCTGTGGTGTTTGTTATAGCAGCCTGAGCTGACGGATACAACTCGTGGCTAGGAATCTTAGAAAAATCTTCCATATGGTAATAAAACTCTGGTTAGTCTCTTTATCTTTTCTTCTTCCCCTTCCTATCTTTGGTTACCATCCTGATCTAGAGTTTGAGGCTCAGACGTGGCACAGAAGGTGAAATTTTAAAGAAACCAAAGAAAAGGTTAAAAACCAAATACTTCCATTTTGACCCACAAAGATAACATTTCTTCTTTTCCTAGAAATTATTCATAACACCAAAGAGCATGGGAAAAATACATGTAATTTATATTTTCAACAAAATTAGAAGATCAATAGAACCTCCAAACGCCAAGCAGGTGTGAGGGCTACATAAAGCATAGAGGGCTCAGTGGTAGGAAGCCGAGGAAAGACACCATAAGAAGGCCCTCACGGAGGAGTCTGAGGACGTCAGAAAGGAAGTAGAGAGGTACCTATCCAGGGTAAGGGACCCACCAAGACACGTGAAGCCCAGGTCCCTGCTTTGCAGTTGTAGGAATGTTAGTGGGATCCTCCTGCATTCAGTATGTTTAGGAGGCTAGCCTCCAGGAGGAATGATTGCACTGGGCACATTGTGGGAAGCACCCCTGCTTTGAGGTATGGGGGTTCTGCCAGTTGCCATCTCCACCGGCTACAATGAGTATGTTCTCTCGAGTGTCACTTAGTGCAGTGATCCTCCTCCACATGTGCTCAGTGCGTTCTTGTGTTGACTATGAGAACAATCAGCATTCATTTCTTTAAGATTTTATTTGTAAGTAATCTCTACACCCAACATAGGGCTCAAACCTACAACCCCAAGATTGAGAGATGCATGCTCTACTGACTGAGCCAGCCAGGCAGTCCAAGAACAATCAGCATTCATAGTAACAGTATTCATATTAAAAGAATTCTGGAAAATGGAAACTGAAGCCAAAAGTATCAATAAAACTTCAAATCACAGTAAACTTGCTAGACTTCAAAAATAAAAGTGTCCAGTGGGCATCCAGGCAGAAAGATCAATTCTGTTGTAAAGGAAAAGAAAACTTCAGGCTGGCCTTGGACTACCAAACAATGACTTCAATACAATCCAAAAAGTAGAAATAACATAGAAAATTATCTAATCTCAATGCAAAAACAAAACAAACAAAACCCCAAACCAAACAACCCTAAAATTACTAATAGAAACAGAAAAGAAAAATCCTCCATCCCTAGGGATTCGGGGCTGGGGGGGGGGCGCAGAGGAGACATTAAAGTTTTTCTATGTCAAAAAATAAACTAAATCAGCAAAATATCTAGAAAATAATGATGATAGGCACATATAAAGATATAAGGCATAGACCTAAAGCAGGTTTTAGAGGAAAATTTATAGCCAGTCAATACTTATATAAAGAAACAAGAGAGAGAGAGAAAAAAAAATGGCTCAAGCATCCAACACAAGAAGTTAGGAATAAAAAAAAAAAAAAAAAAGAAGTTAGGAATAAAAAAAAAGAAAGAAAAAAAAGGCAAAAACAAAACAAACCCAAGAAAAACTATTGGAAGAAATTAACAAAGAAAAAAAAAACTGAACTAAAAAACACCCCAAATTAATAAAAATAATAAATATATCCACAACTCACTCTTTGGAGAAATAAAAATAAAATAAACAAGACATTAGCGAGATGAATCAGGATTTAACAGAGAAAGGGAAAATCTCAAGGTAAGAAAGTAATAAGGGAGAAGTAGAAGCACAGAGATTACTCAACACTATGAAAATCACTGAGAGCTTAGATGAAAGAGAATGTATTTATAAGAAAATATCTTTGACAGAAACAAACTCTAGAAGAGAAAGTAAATCTAAACAGAAGAATTTTCATAGCAAAGAAAGGGAATGGCATCTGATCTAACCTAGTGTAATCTACAGGAACATCTGAGATGAAAGACACTGATACACGAGTAGAGCACTCAGAACCAACCCTGGCCCAAGGCCAGTGCTGCCTATTTGCTCTTGTTACAGTCAAAATAAATGTAAAATCTTCCATAAGTTATTGGCCAAAGGAAACAAGCATCAAATAGATAAACAATATGACCTACTGAGTTAATTCCAAAAATTCAAGAATGTTCAAATTACACAACGGGAGAAATCCTCCAATCCTGCCCAGGGGTGACAAAAACTATCTTTTAATACGTTCAAGAGCCATTCTTTAAAGAAAAACAAAATAGAAAAAGAGAAAAGAAGACCTCTCTAGTGGGAATAGATGGCTACTTCCTTCAAATTATAAAATTTACTTAACCCAAAAGCCAACATACTACTTAAAGGACAAACATCAATCCTACTAGATAAAAAACAAACAAAAAATAGGTAACTGGAAAAAAAAAATAGGTAACTGGGTCTCCTACCACCACTATTAATGTTAATTTTTTCTGGAGGTACTAGGAAAAGCAATTGGAAAGAAAATTAAAACTCAAAAAATAGAAATTCACTTGAAAATGACATGATTATATATCTGGAAAACCTAAGAAGATCAAATGAAAAGTTACTATAAGTAATGAAAGAATTCACAAGTTGTTGGAAGAAGTGTATTCACTGAAAACCTTTTGAAACCTTTCTCTCTACTTTTTAAAAAATGTGACCATATCACCTATTTTTAAAAATGGGACGATGGATGACAGTTTTGTTTAAACAAAGGTGGAATTCCCTGATGTTTCCTCACTCTAAATTCTCCCAGTTTTGCTTTGCTTTCCTATGTGTTACCATGAATAGCTTCCAAGGAGGCATCTTGCTATGTTGTGCACCACAGAGCTTAGTTGCATCTGAGGAGGGAAGAGAAGGGGAACCCCACAGCCACTGGCTCAGAGACTAACTACATGGGGGGTGTGCACCAGTCCGTGGCAGGAGTGGAGTGGAGCTGCAGTCCAATTGTGGATGCTGGTATCTCTAGTGGGCTGGACAGAAGCCCCCAAGTCTCCCCCACTGCGAACCTCAGAATATGACTTTTGAAATAAGGGTCTTTGCAAATGTAATCATGTTAAGAATGTTGCGTGAGATCGTCCTGGATTCAGTAGGGCTCAAAAGACAATGACCAGTGTCTCTGTAAGAGACAGTAGCGGGGGAGATGCAGAGACACAAAGGGAAGAAGGCCATTTGAAGATGGATGCGTAGAGTGGAATTTTGAAGCCCCACCCCAAGGAATGCCAAGAATGGCTAGCAACCACCAGAAGCCAGAGAAAGGCGTGAACGCATTCTCCCTTAGAGCCTCTAGAGGGAACCGACTCTGCCAACACCTTGGTTTTGACTTCTGTGAGAGAATACATTTCACAGTTTGGAAAGTGTTGTTGTTTTCAGCACCCAAGTTGGTGGTAATTTGTTACAGCTGCCCTGAGAAATCAATACTGTATCTCCGCCGGAGGTGGTACAAGTGATACAAAGACACAGAGCTGTAGCAGGTACATGTCCCTCTGACCACAGACACACGGGATGGCCGGATCCACCCTATACCACCCTATATACACACGGGATGGCCGGATCCACCCTATACCACCCTATACCACGTGGCTGGTCTGAGTGGGGCAGAGCGCAACCCCCAAGATTGGCTGGGGAACAAGAGCAGGCTTCTCCAGAGAAAGGATGCACAGAAGTCCACGATGTCCTGCTCGAAGTGACCCTATAAATGCCTCCTCTTGTAATTCTCCCTCTCACTCTTGACAAGGGGTGAGCTCTATCTCAGGGGTTTCCAAAACCAGGTATTGTATTAACCTGCAGGAGCTCAGATCTTCAGGCATTAGCAAAACTTCCAAACTCCACTCGTTAGTGGAGGGTGGGCTTCTAGTACCTCCGCAAGATGAAGCCCACTGCCTTGAGTCTGAGTGGGCACATGGTGGGATGGCCAACCAGGCCAGACCTGCGTCCTGAGGGGTTTGCTCACGTACAATTCAACGCCTCCCCAACTCAACTCCCTAGGCCATTTGGAACTTTGCTTATTGACACATTTCCCAAAATATTTTTACGTCCCATCACTCTTAGTTTCTGTAAAAGTCACTTAAACTTAGCAAAATACATCACTGCTGCTGTCCTTGTCTTCCATTTATTGAGGGTTAAGTGCCAGCCCCACTTGATGACTGGTTCTTCAGACATGCTAGTTCACTAAATCAGCACCAAGGCCAGCAACTACCCAGGAAGTCCGTGTTACTGCTGCCGTTTTACAGTAGAGAAAACGGAGTAAACTAAATAATCAGTCCAAGTGCATGCAATGTTGCAGGCTGCTCTTCTAGGAAGCACATTCTGAGACAGAGTTCAGTGTTTACTAGGGAGTGGCCTTTGGACCAATGGCTGCAGGGAAGGAAGCAAGCTGGAAACTAAGCAGAGCCAGAACCTGAACTGTGATGTAGGCCTGGCAACTTTAGAGAACCACAGAAACTCCAGAGTGGATACGGCCACCAGCATTGCCCTGCGGCGGTCCAGACCGGATAGAATCCATGAGCCCACCTCAATCGGTCATGGATGTAGGCCACTGCTGAAAAGACATAACCTTGAACGGGTAGCTCTATGCAGCTGAGACAGCCTTGAAGAGTCTAAGGGCTGAAAGTCAGCTGCCAACAAGGCCCCCAGGAGGTGGACAACAAGTCTTCTCCTCGAGGGGTCTCTGGGTGGTCCACCTCCATGTCCACTACACACAGCTACGAAATGGGAGCAATAGAATTCTGAGTCCATCTGAGGCCAAGGCGCTTGCTCTGTCCACCACCCTGCACACTCTGCCATGTCAAAACACTCATGAGCTCCTTGAGAAGGATATCAAAAATGATCAACCCAGTGTCTGGTGAGCAAGATCCCACATCTCCTAGGAGAGGCAAAAATTGATGCATGCTATTCTCACAGATAGCATGTCGTGATCACTGTCGTAAAAACACAGAAAGTATGTCCCCTCTCTCTGCTCCCAGCCTGCCCAGTCTGATGCACTCCACAAACATACTCAAAATGCCGTAGGTATTTCACAAAGCCATCGTTATTATTACCTGGCCCAGGTAACTCCTCTTCATTTATTATCTCATTTAATCATGTTTGCTGCTCTAACAAATAACCAAGAATATCTCCAGGCCTGTCTCCTAAGACTATGTGTACATCCTCTCTCCGCTGCACCAAATCATTGGGTTTCTCTCTGCTTTTTAAAGAGATCCCTTAGAACCATGATGAAATTCTTGCTCAAGTCAAGCTGTAGATATATTTTTCTCTCAAGTTCACACAAGTCAGCAGACCCATCGTTCATCCTGCAAGAACAAGGAAGGAGTCCTGTGTGACTCACCCTAGAGGTGCTGACTTTCTTATTGTCTTCTAGCGGTTTTAAGGAGCAATTACCGATGGATTAATAAGTGATTAGAATCAGTACCTTTCACAAATTATCTTCAACAATAAACACTTGGAATGCACAGAGCCTCCAATCTTTGTACATAATGGAACACAGTTGCCTGAGTTGGAAGACACATGAGGAAAATCACCCGTCAAGATATCAATCAGTGAGTGTGCTACTCAGTCAACCTGTAATAGATCTGTAATGTATCATATCTGATATGAACGCAGTGCTTTGAATGAACAGAGTGCACAGAGCTCCGATGATGGAGAGGAGAGGATACAGACCACTGAAGGGGGACTGACCAACATTTGTTCATTTTTCAAGAAATCCTGCTGTTTTCCTGGCTCCTTTGATCAAACGTCCAAGACAAAAATGGTATAATAGGGCTTCCGTATATCTCTCTTCCTTCTATCCCCTCCTCAAAACAGCCTCACTAATGTTGAAAAATAAAGCTAGGTCTCATTCCACCATCACAGTAAAATGGTTAGTTATCAACAGGAAAGTTCTCTGCCGAGCATTCTTGTAGTTTCACTCTAGAAAGTGCCAGAACATTTTTAAAGTGATAGGATGCCCTGCAGGAAAGTGTGAATTGTGTTGTTGTTTTTGTTCACTCGGTCCACCAAACTCTCTCTGCTGGGACGGCGGTGTGAAGCTCCTGCCCTTTAAAGGAGAGGGAGGGATTTCTGTGGGGCTGAGGGAAGGACAAGGAGGGAACAAGGGGAGAGGAATGTGGTGTGCTTTAGATTTGCTTCAGGATTTAGTCACATCAGACACTTCCTATTTTTACCTCTTCTCCGTGCTTACCCCCGACTCCTTCCACATCACGGTGCCTTTAGGACCCGTAAGCGATAGCTTGCTAAAACGGGCTATGGATCATAATCGACTGATAGCTAGATGCTACACGAAATGAACAGTGGTACAGTCTCCTTTCTTCCCTTTTGTGGAAAATATTAACATCCTCCACTTCTCCAAAGACAGAACAGTAGCAAGGGGGATCCAAATTCTCCACCGTTAGTCTCCTCCAGAGCCAGAGACTGGGCAGCTGGTAACCTGTTGTTTTCCTTTTGAGCTTCTCAGATTAGATCCTAAATGCAATTTAATTCCAGATTCTAATATACAGCTCCTGAATTATGCTGAAGAGGAATTGGTTATATAACAAAGCCGCATTAATAATGATTACACTCTTGCCATAGATGACAGGTTTTGTTTCCTACTTTAGGTCCAAACTACAATTGTTTTTCAAATTGTATCATAAATATACCAAAGTATCCACTGCATAAAGGAATCCTGTAACATTTATCAGAAATATGAGTAACCCTGTTAGAAAGTCAATAAGCACTCCTTAGCTTATCTCCTTTAATAAATATGGATTCTCATATAACTGGCTTGTGTACATCAATCTATATTCAAGTTCCTCCTTGTTTCATGGGAAAATAAAAGATACATGACATGAAAAGCCAGAATGTGGTATGAAAACTAAGGAAATGAAAATATAAGAAAAGTAAGTGAGCGTCAAGTAGAAAACATAATCGTGATCTATAAACAGGGCCATTTGGCAATTCCTTGAGGGTGGTTCAGTTCCCTGCTGGGAGGGAGGCTGGCCGGCAAACAGCCAACAGACAATAGGCGCATCTAAGATCCACAGTTTGCACGCTGGACCAAGGCTCCTGAGCAATGGACCCCCTGCCCCCATCTGGGCAGCGAGGTTCCTGCCCAGCCTCCCAATCTTGTGTCAAAGCTGAGTGACTGTCACCTTCACCCCGGGCTCAAGCAGGAGGCAACACCACAGCACGAGTGGGGAGGTTTCAGGCTGTTTTCCTAACCTCGGTCTCCCTTTGCCTCGATGTAGTCATGAACAAAAAGGACTCCTTCTGCTCTCAGAGTCAAATGCATGCTAGCCTACTGATAGGAGGGAACGTCTTATTTTCTAGTTCACCATGAATTGCTAAGGACTGTCGGGGCTCACACGAAATTTATGACTGATAAACAATGATACATTCTTCTCGGGCGGGTGGCTGGCTGGCTCAGTCGGTTAAGCGTCCGACTCTTGATTTCGGAAAGACCTGAAGCCCAGATCTTGCTTCTAAGTGCCATTCTTCATGAAAAAGACCCAGGCCTCCTTGGAGAGATGGTGGATTTCGGGGCCAGGGCAGGGAAAGCATGAGATGAGCCCAGAACATCTTGTGTTAGAAAGCAAGGAAGTGCTCCAAGGGTGGGGGGACACATCAAAAAAAGGTAGAGAAGCCAGCCTGAAGGGGTGCCCACGGGACAAGTCTAAGCCCACATAGGCATCAAAATAAACAGTGATGGTCGTGGCTTATAAGCCACTGTATAGAACAGAGAAACACAAGACGGTGTAGATATCAACAAGTAAATAAAACAGGATATTTGCCTGGTTCCGAAGTACCTCTCCACAAAATATGTCTTAGTAACAAAGAGAAATCCCAAAGTGGGAAAGTCTGGCAGACACACTATCACACTACTAACCAGCATAAATAATGAGATCCCGATAGAACATGATGGGAACATATCATCACTTCCGTGATTCCTGCCAAAGATGCATAGTCTGAATCTATTTGTGAGGAAACATCAGACAGACTCAAATTGGAGGACATCTGACAAAATAACTGGTCTGTAATCTTCAAAAGTGTTAAGATCTTGAAAGCGAAGGGAAGATTAAGGAGTCGCTCCAGACTGAAGGGGACCAAAGAGACTTGAGAACACACTGCAACATTGTAGGATTCTGATCTGGGTTCTTTTCTATAAAGGACGTTACTGGGGAACCTGGAGGAATCTGAATGGCAGCAGCAAAGCAATGTGAAATTCCCAGTTTTGTCAGTTACATCATGGTTAAGTAGAATGGTATTGTAGGAAGTGCAGCCTAAAGCATTTAGGGGCAAGGGGACATCAGATTGGCAACTCATCTTTCAATGGATTAGGAAAAAAAAAATTCTCTGTACTAGATTTGGAACCTACTGGTAGGTCTGTGATTGTGTCAAAATACAGGTTAAAAACTGTACGTTTAAATGCATTAGAAATTACCATTCGTGATTTTCAGTTTTTAACTAAATTTCCTCAGTTTGGTGATACAACATAGCCTGAAGCTGAATTCTACTTCAAGTCAAATGCTGGGAAAATAAATTTCCTGAGAATAATGAACTCTGTTAATCAACATGGAAGGGAATAGGGTTTTCTATGATGTCAGCATTTTGGTTAACAGAAAAACATTACATGCTACTGATGGATTGCCAATGTTCAAAAAATAAAGTGAAACGAATATTCTTAATATGGATCCATGCTAAATAAAATGCATTCCTTCTTGGATGGCTTGGAAGGCAGGGTAATACTGATCATCACTCATGGGCAAACCTCTTTACAGGAAACCAGTAGCTTTTATTTTATGTAACTTTTTTTTAAACAATTATACTGCAGGGATATAACCACCTAATCTATAGCACTCTAATTCATGCACACGGTTCATAAACGGAACTCAGCAGGGATCCTGGGTGGCTCAGTCTGTTAAGCATTTGATTCTTGATTTCGGCTCAGGTCATGATCTCAGGGTTGTGAGATGGAGCCCCGTATTTAGTTCCATCCTGGGCATGAAGCCTGCTTAAGATTGTCTCTCTCCCTCTCCCTCTGCCCCTCCTCTCCCACTCATGCTCGCAATCTCTCTCTCTCTCTTTAGAATAAAATAAAATAAAATAAAATAAAATAGAACAGAACAGGACTCAGTGAAGTCTTCTTCTTGCATTACAAACCAGTGCTATTTGTAGGTTGTATGTCTTATTACCGACAGTGGCCAAAGGTATTTAGAGCTCTTTTTTTCACTACTCTGACATTTACCAATGGACCTTCCATTTTAAATCTATCAGCATCTCCTGCCTTTCCTGTATCTTAGAATCACTGTGAAATTACTTCTGAAGCAAAGAAAAACTGATATTCCTTTCTCCTGCTCCTTTCATGTTGTTCTTCTATGAAATAATTTGGGATGAAAAACTTATCTTTCTGCTATTCCAGAATTATCCCATCTCTGGCTGTCCACTAATAAGAATTATTTTCCTTTGTGTGTTTTGAAAATTGAGTAATTAAATATTTAAGACTGCATTCTTTCCCAATTTTTTTTAACTAATGAAAGAAACTAAAAATGCCTTAAAAAAAAAAAAAAAAAAAAAAAAGACCAAACTCACAACAGTATGTAATGACCTAGAATCAATCAGGGTCTTTACAAAGCACTTAATCCCCCCTCCCTTTTTTAACCCTATTTAATCCTCACAGGCATGTATCTTAATCCCCATTTCCCAGATTTTTTTTTTCTATTACATCTGCCCGCAGACACTATTTACTCATGAAGGGGCAGAAGAGAGGTCCATGTTCAAGGAATGTCTTCCAGGGGAGCCTAAAACCAGGAAGGTGTCGTAAGCCGGGAAATGCCCTCGAGTGCCCAGTTGCCCGCGTGCCAGGGCTTTCCCGCAGTGACTCTCACCCTGTCAGCTGGCGGAGCAGCTTACCTACTCTTACCTCCTGCAAAAACATCCCCACCACCCAGGCCCCATTCCCGGGAGGGTGGCAAAGTGAATTTACTAGAGAAAGGAGAAATGTCCCCTAAATACCTTCAAGGGAAGCTGTGCCATGCAGCGGACGGAAGCAAAGCTGGGGAGGAGCTCTTATGAAAAAGAACATGTTCCCCACGTGTCCCCAGGCACAGCTGGGTTGTTCCTTCTTTTCATAAACCACCACCTTCCTGCTTCCATTACATTAGTTCCTGACCAGTCTCCCTCTGCGCCCCAGTGGCGCAGGCTACTCTGCTTGGCCACAGGGAATGCCACAGGGAATGCACGCAAGGATGCGGCTGGCCTCCCCATCTGAGCCCGCGCCTGTGACCCCCGCGGCCCACCGCGCACGATGGCGTGACCCCTGCAGCCCACCGCGCACGATCGCGTGACCCCCGCAGCCCACCGCGTGCGATCGCGTGACCCCGCGGCCCACGGCACACAAGCGGGGCCAGGGCGCTCAGGCTCCCACGGAGCCAACAAAGGACGTCTCACAAATGCAGGGCTTACTGAAAGCTGTGTTAGGACCTCTAGGAGAGGAATGTTGAGAAAAGGGATCCCTAGAGAGCTTCCGACTCCGGGGCATTACTAGACACCCAAGGATAAGCCTCCAGTTCCACTTCAAGATTCCAAAGAAGACAGTCCATCAACTGAACGACAAACTGGGTTCTCAGACCACACCCCCGGGGCTCAGTGACCCCCGTCTGAAATCCCCTTTTCAATGGCAGTGCTGTTCATTCACCAATTCTGTCAGCGCCTTCCGCATTTTTACCCCATGGCTGAGTTTCTTAAATGTTTGAGTCTAATAGGGCAGAATTAAACATACCTGTTCCAGGTAAAAAAAAGGAACTCAGGAATAACTCCAAACCACTGGCCCTCACATACAGATGAGGGTATGGATGTACATAGCAGGAAATCAAATCGCTGTCTAAATGATTTCAATTAATTAAATACAACAGCTTCTTTGAAATGCCATTTATTAGTAAAGCTAAATTCGCTGTCATGGCATTTTTAAGACCTTTTTCATGCCCATGGACCTGCCAGAAGATTAGGAAATGGAGCAATCTTTTCTCCTCTGTAAAGAAGGGATTTCGGATATCAAGGAAGAGGGAGGTGGGGGAGACTTATGAATTTATTTGTGTAAGTTATTTTCACTCTAAAAATAAAAGTGCTAAAATAGTCAGAATAGCTTGTAAGCCTCACAATCATACCACCCGTTCAGCAATCAGCAAAATGGGAACGCCATTCCTCATTTCCACTGATGGAATCAGTGATGGTGATTGCTAAGTGTTCATTCCACGGATGGATGCGGGTGTGGCCGGCTGCCCACTAGAAACCCTGGAGTCCACATCCGAAAGCAGAGCGTGAGCCCCTGCCAGGTACCGACAGTCTCACCCTGAACCAGCACACAGCACCTGGCACACAGGGTGCGGTGGTGAGGGCCGGCAGAGGGGAGGCGCACCCACCTGCCAGACCAGATGCTCCTTGGCCCCCGGGGTCGCAGACAGGCAGACGCTCAGCACGATGGTGTGGGAGGAGGAGGTGAGCACGCTGGCGATGATGGCGTCTCGCATGTTGAAGGGCAGCATGGTGTACACCACGAAGATGATGAAGAGGAAGAACGATACCTACGGGAAAAGAACAGCGAGAGTCACAGAGCGTCCCCCTTCCCCAGGGCCTCCCCTCTCCTTCTCATTAAAGGCTGAACCAAACACCGTGAACTGCACGTACTTAGAAAGCAGGATTATGATAAAACAAGACAACATGTTCGAACAAACCCAAGGGATTACAAGGCAGGACTAACTATGGTGAGGGAGAAAAATCGTTCTTTTTCAAAATGTGGGGATTTCCAGTTTTGAGACTCAAACCACTGCAGACATTAGGTAACTCTGTGCATTTTCGGGATCTGGATGCAAAGCGGGTCCTAAACACCCCAGGTTTCGTCTCCTCGCTTCAGCACACACGTCTGGATTCCTGAGTTCTGTCTCCAACTGTTTCCAGAGACCCATGGAAGATGGACAGGGACTGTGCAGGGGAGCTGGGGAAAGGAGAAACTGCATGGCCACGTAACAAACAAAATGAAACAGCTTAGGGATGATTCAACTGTTAGGAAACTGAACAGTTTGACAGTTTCTCAAAAAGTGAAACGCACAATTACCATATGACCCCGCCACTCCCTTCTCAAGTCCACGCAATAACGAATTGAAATCAGGTACTCAAAGCAAGGCAGGCGCACACACGTTCGTAACAGCAGTATTCGTGATAAGCAAAAGGTGTTAACAACACGAATGTCCACCAGTGGAGGAAGGGATAAGCAGCCTGGGGCACACCCAGGCAGGGGAGTACTCATCAGCCGCAGAAAGGAAGGAAGTACGGATACATGTTTTCACCCGGAGGAACCTCAGAAACATTATGCTAAGTGAATGCAGCTAGGGCAGAAGACCCCCAGCACAAGGCTGCATTTCTGTGAGTTATCTAGAATAAGTAAATCTACAGAGATAGAAAGCAAAGTGGAGGTTGGCAGGGGCTATAAAGGGGAAGTGGGAAGTAACTACCCGGTAGGAGCAGAGTTCCCTCCTGGGTGACGACAAACTTTCCGGAACTGGATGCAAGTGTTGGTAGCACAACACCGTGAATGTACTAAATGCCACCCAGTTCTTCCTTTAAAATGGCTAATTTATGTTACCTGAATGTCACTGTGATAAAAAAAAAATCTATATGAAAACTGGAATGGAAAGTAAAATGGTTAGTAGGTAATAAAACAGGCCATTTTCATTACAAAAGCAGCAGAGACAGAAGAACACGAGAAGGATGAAAAGGTGATAAGCCAAGTGGGAAAGAGCCGAGGTCAGGGGAACAGAAGAGTGGCTTCTGGTGCGCTCTGCCACATGGCTCTTCACTCAAGAGAAGCGAAGCTAAGGGAAGAGCTCATCCCACATTCAGAGTGATCCCTGCTTCACAAGGAACCCCAAATCCTAGCGCAGCCAGAAGGCCGCGGAGATACCGCACCAGATCTTCTGTGGTGAGCCAAGATATGTGTTCACAAGGAGGACGTGGGCCCTGCTCCTGGTGGATCCGAAGAGAGTGAGGTCTGGAAGGACACCAGGCTCATGCTCATTCCCCCTCTTGCATAGACATGGGGGTCCGCACCACCTACTACAATGAAAAGTAGCAGTCACCATTTCACTGCGCAAGCCCTATGCATACAACCATCACAGACAAAAGAGCATATGAATGATCAGGGGGCACGACCTAAAAGGAAATCCGGATCTCCCAAACATGCCCCTTCCTTTTCTCTAGGGGACTCCAACCCAAACACCTGCTCATTGGACGAGCACGTATGAAACTTCCTGGAGGAGTCGGCAAGGTCCTGGAGGCGGAGGATGGATGCAGAATCCTGGCTCTTAGGCACTTGACAGCTCGGGGGAAGGGACAGTCATGTGGATCAGCCATTGCTTTCCAGCTGATGTTGCCTCAGAGAAAGGTACCCAGCCCCGCTCTAGCAAGACAATGGGGTGGGGTCTCTGCATCCTCTTCTCTAAGATCCTGCAAGTTCAGGCGTCTCAGAATGACAGACGGCCAAGGAGAATCCCACCGCGAGTGGGGAAATGTGTCTAGGAATCCTCCGTGGGGAGCCTAGGTCGGGCATGGACCAACTGTCTCACGCCCATCTCCTCCCAATTCAGTCTGTTCGTAAGGGACCTCAGGCCAAAACGCAGGGGCCAAAGGATCACCATGGTCATACGATTTTTCTGGTAAATATGTTTTTTAAAATTGTACCTCTTTAAAAAGACTATGAAGATGTTTTTCAGTCAAGTATCATTATTTAGCATTCTATTTCTATTCTGTAGATGGGATGGGAAAAATCATGTTAGACAGTTTGTGTGCCAAAACACCTCGTATAGATAGAAAGAAACCAGGCAACTCTTTGGAGGCGCCTTTCTGAGCCAGGTGCCAATCTACATGGGCAGACTGGGGAGGTCCCCTCCCTCCGTCTTCCCAAGAAGAGAACATACAGAATGAGTTCTTAGAACCCCAAATCAGATTTCAAAACTGGTAAGAACTAGGGCACGCATTTATGGAGCCCTCGGCCTACCAGTCCCTTCCCGGCTCTTGAGATGCATGATCTCATCTAGTCTTTACAAGAGCACTAAGAGGGGGGGAGGGCTGTTCACTGCATCCTCTTCTCCAAAAGCAGTATCACTGACCAGGGAAATGGGGAACTTGGCCAACGGTCCCCAAGTAGCCAATGTCAAATTCCAAAATAGGAATCCATGGGTTTAATTCTTCACGTGTTCTCAGTTAAGAGTCTGCAATATTTCTCTCCCTTGATGGAAATTTCACAAAGCTGAAGGCCTAACAGAAGAGACAAGTGCCCACGAACCACTTCTGCAAGTCTGCCACAGAAAGACAGCAAGCACTCTTCCTTCCTGCCAAGACAACCACACAGAGTGCCCAACATCTTGGCTCTGATATTGGATTCTTTCAGTAAGCACGACCGATTTCTAATCATCATTACAAAATCGCTCATGTTTCAAAGATAGGCTCATATTCCCTTCATTTCCATACATTTCACTTTCAGCTTGTGTTTACAGTGTGGGTTATGGTAAATAATAACATCCAACAATGAGCATCTAGCAAAATTACCAGAGAAGACAGTTATATTAAATACTGGCCCATTAAGTGCTAACACAGACATTTCATTTTTTGAATGTTGAATAGGGGTACAGATTCTGGGAAGCAGAGTTCCTCCGCCTCAACCCTGTTGACGTTGGGGGCTAGAGAGTTCTTTGTGATGGACTCTGTCCTGTGCAGTGTCAGAGGCAAAGAAACATCCCTGACCTACACCGAGTAGATGCCATTGGTATTCCCCTCTTCAAAGTTGTGCCAACTGCTGAAAATGCCTCCAGACATTGTCACATGTCTCCCAAGGGGTAAGATCACCTTGACTGACAGCCACAAAACTAGAGAAAAAGTTGCTTTTAGGAATGAGATAAACATCTGTTACATTGTCATGGCTTACTGAGAAAAATAAATTGACTCTGGAATCCCTAAGAGCCACCAAATATTCTCAATTAAGACACTAATTTCTACACACAACATTAATGCAAAATCCTCTATCCTCCAAGAGGCATTAAAGGAATATTTTCAGGTATCAGAATTTACAATTACAACAAAGAGTCTCTCTTTTACAACTACACATTTTTCTTCTAATGCAAAAACCTGTGGCAGTTCTTTGAAAATCATCATAACTTCTGAACAGCTTAATTTTGGACAGCTCTAAAACTCTCACATTATTTCAATTAATAGACACTTCCGCAGACAGTCTGAGCTTTGAAAAGGAGGCAAGTGGAAGGCTTATCTGCAGTGACCAAATGGAGAATAGACACTCTGTTTTCCGAATACAGTTGCTCCTGCTAAGTGTTCATTTTTAGATGACAAAATGAATTTTTTAAAGGTCAATTAAGCAAGTCGTATTAAATCAAGTTTTGAATTTTAGTGGCAGCATTTCAGGAGCTCAGCTCGGGGTGCCTGGGGAGCACTCCACAGGCTGGACGGGAAAAAAGAAAGTCAAGTGTGGTTTCAAATCCCATAGGGGGAATAGTCTTCACTTCTTATGACTCCCAGAGGGCTCTACTTATTTATTTTTTTTTAGCCTTCTTTCCAAAGCAACTTCAAATAGGACCATATGTAAAACCAAAATGGATTTGGCACATGTAAAGAATGTGTGGGTTCAAAGCTCCAAAAAGGCGAGTGCAGGCACTTGGGTTTCCATGTTACCATGGGGACATTTCCATGACTGATTCCCCCCGAAGGTACCTCTGTCCAGAGGCTGAAGAAAGAGGAGCCATTGATCTGATGATGAGTCCCTGTCCAGAAACCTGGATTAGCACAATATCTGAGGTGGCAGCACTCCTCCCAATAAAACCATCTGAAGGGTTTCTCTTAACTTAGCCCGCCATTTGCCTTTTACAAGACATACACACCTTCCCACCCATCCACCTGAACCTCAAGCTCCGTAATTTTTTTTTTAAAGACTTTTACTTATTTTAGAAAGAGAGAAAGAGCACATATGAGTGTGGGGTGGGGAAGGGGCAGAGAGAAGGAGAAAGAATCTCAAGCAGACTCCCCGCGAGTGCAGAGCCTGATGTGGGGCTTGATCTCACGACCCTGAGCTCATGACCTGAGCTGAAATAGAGTCAGACGCCCAAGCAGCTGAGCCACCCAGGAGCCCCTGCTCCGTAACTTTCAAACAAAATAAGAGCTTCTCTTATATGTTCTTAAACCCATTCTTCTCGCAGTCTAAGGCAATTCTACCCATGATGTCTTCATCCCCAACAACCCAGGTGCAAACCTGCATGCCTCACCTTTGACAATTCTTCATGTTCACACTCAAAAATGATGTCTTCTTACTTTAGGACTCCAGCGAACTGTGTCTATTTATCTGCTCTCTCCACCCTTACTTCCACTAGGCTGCTCATTACTTTTCCATGTGTTAAGAAATATGCTTCCATATTTTTCCATCACTCCTTCTTCTCCGCATCCCCCCAAAAGGGAACCAGAGGGTACAGCCTTCCACGTTTTTGCCCACTCCACCCCATTCTCATTACCAAATACTTCTAACTTTCTTCCTTCTGGGAAGCAGTGAGCATTTTCTTCTCAGTCAGATGAGGACATGTGACTGGCTTTGTCAAATGCAGTGCGGAAAGAAGTTACAGGTGTCTTGTGGGTGGAAATTAGCGCAGAACTTACCAAACCCCTCCCCTCTCTGGCAGTCATGGAAACATGACAAAGGGGATTCTCCCAGTCACGGTCTTGAGCGAGAGGCAGATTCCCTCAGCTGACCCACACGGACCTGTGTTCATTTGAATGAGTCATGATCCTTTGTGGCGGTAAGCCCCTGGGACCTCAAGCACAGCTCAGGTGGTCCTGACTGACACCAAGCTCTCGCGCGCTCTCTCTCTCTCTCACACACACACACAGGTTCTATTGATGGATAAATCAGATGCCTTTATATGCATTACTCTGCAATTTGCTTTTTATCACTGAATCATACATGATGGGCATCCTTCTAAGTCTATAGATGTGAATATATGATTTACTTTTTACCAATTACAAAATATTCCATTAGTAATGGATGCATCAGATTACTTAGCATTTCCTTACTGATGATCATTCATGGCAAGGCAGGAGCCCCTTATCCAGCTGCAGCAATATTCTCACGGATCTCCCTTTCTCCAACATTCTCCTTTCCCTAATCCAGCCAACATGCAGCTGCTGGAATCGTGATTCTGAGTGCACAGGTTGAATTAGTTCCTTCCTTGGATGAACATTTCCTCTGGCTTACCCCTGTGCTCAGAACTCTTCTCTTCAAGGGTTCTCATGGTCACAGAATAAAGTGGAAACTGCACGGCCTGGAGGTCAAGACTCTCCCCAGACTGGCCTCTCCATGCACACCCACATGCTACCCTGCTCTGGAAGCACGTCTGTGAGCCTGGGGTGCATCCCCATGAGTGTGGGCCTTCTGCTCCACATCTGCCGCTCCCCACTCGCAGGATGTCCTCTTTCCTCTTCTTGGCCTCTTGAAATCCCACCTCTTTCTAGACCCACTTCAAATACAAATTCGTATCATCTCTCCAACAACGCTTGCCAGCCGCCCCCCATTTCATTCAGGGTACATTCCCAGGTCCCGGCCATGGCCCACCAGTCCTAGGATGTGGCCTCGTGAGGCCACCTCCCCTCTACTGGGTCCACTAGCTACTTCCCCATGATCTGGCCTTCATGGCTGTTTCTGGAGCCCTATAGGGGACGCTTGCTCCCAGGGGCTCCGCCCACAGCCCCCCTGCCTGGCTCCCTCTCTGCACGCAGGTCTCTACTCATCGTTACATTTGAAGCAACTCTGCTCTTCTGGGGGGGCACTGATCAAACCATAGTATCAAGACTACACTGTAGGTCAGACCAGAATTTAGATCTCGAGCACATTCCGTCCACTTTACATTTCATGCTCCATTCCCACATGTGGGACAAAGAAAAAGCATCCACAACATCAAGTTGTTTAGTTTATGAATCAGAAATATTCATAAACATGATTTTTTTTTTTTTTTTTTTTACTTTTTAAACAGAAAATTACCGCAAGCATGGAGAAGGCTTACTTAAGCGAGGGTAGGATAGACACAGAAATGGTCCTAACCAGACTCCACGTAAATCTGGTCTCTCACTGCCCAGGTCCCTGGTGTGAAGTCTGTGGCTTTTCATTGGTGGCTCTCATTTATTTCAGAGTTCAATGTCAAACAAAATGCGCCCAGACATGCCAACAATAGCTGAAAAGACGGAGCCCCTAGTTTTTCCTTCCAAATTGTTCCCCAGCTCTAATGTCTCCATGAGGCTCTGTTGTCTATTTCAATCTCCCTGAGAAGGCATAAGCAAGCATAATCAGCAAGATAATCAGGATTACTTATGTAAATCGCCACGGTTCTGTTGAGAATACACCATCAGAGAAATATTTTCTATTTTTTTGCTAATAATGTTAAGAGAAATAACATTCTAGTGAATGTAAGTATTTTATAACCAGAAGCTGAGCTCCTCAAATCACTTTTTTAGATTGTTTATTTATTTATTTGTCAGAGAGAGAGAATGAGAGCACAAGCAGGGGGAGAGGCAGGCAGAGCAGGCAGAGGAAGAAGCAGGCTCCCTGCCGAGCAAGGAGCCCGATGCAATGCGGGATTCAACCCCAGGACCCTGGGATCATGACCCGAGCCGAAGGCAGCCGCTTAACCGACTGAGCCACCCAGGCGTCCCATCAAATCACTTTTCTTTCCAGAAAATCTCTGAGACATCAAAAATAGCACAGTGTTTAAAGTAGTAGCTTAATTTTCAAAGACAGAGATTTCACTAGAACCACAGAAATTATACCTTCTTGAATAAAGCATGAACTGTAGTTCCTTTAACATTGTATCTTGTCGTTTTAGAACTAGAAATGCCAAATTTTAGTAAAAATTGCCAAAGGAAAAGAGAGAATTCTTGAATATAGGATCTAATTGAGCATTCTGTAAGTAAATTCTACATCTGAATAAAAATTTTCTTTTTGAATGTTACTTTCATCTCAAAGGATGGCTGGCTTTGAGTACATCTATATCACTTACTAATTACGAGCATTTACATTTTTTTCTGGAAACAACGAGAAAAATATTTAGCCAGAAATGTGCTTTAACATTTTTTAAGTTTTTATTCAAATTCCAGTATAGTTAACATATAGTGTAATATTAGTTTCGGGTGTGCAATATAGTGACTCAGCACGTCCACACATCACCTGGTGCTCATCAAGGCAGGTGCCCTCCTCCATCCCCATCACCCGTCTCACACATCCCGCCAGCCCCCTGCCCTCTGGTCACCATCAGTGTGTTCTCTCTAGTTCAGAATGTTCCTTGGTTTGCCTCTCTCTCTCTTTCCCTTTGCTTATTTGTTGATGTGCAAAATAATACTTACCTTTTCACTGAGATTAGCATTTTCTTATCTTGTTCATTGATCATACTTCCTATAAGGATTACTTTGAGTCACTGTTACATTTCTTAGTACAAGTATCACAACTGTGTAAACAGTCTTTTGTTTAATTGGGGACCGTCAGTCATACTAATGTTTAGTGAAGCCATCAGTGTATGTCCAGCCTTCTATGGCTGTCTATGATTACCCTCTTTCTTAGGTGTGTCTTCCTTCCCTGTCCCCTTTCTCTCCCAGGTCCCCCCAGTGGGGAGGGGACATGCACCTGCACAATTGTATCTATATTTATATGTGTGTGCATATATACGTATAGAGAAACATATACACATACACACACACATATTCCTGTGTATGTGGCGTGTCTGTGTGCATGGACAGACTTTGGTGGATCCACATATGCCACCCCACTAAAATCCCATCACACCACAGCTCTGGTGTCAGTTAAGAAGCCACCCCTCCCCCAGCTCAAAGAGAGAGACTTTCCCACAAGAACAAATCAAGGGAGGGACAGACTGTGTCTACTCCACAGAGGAGGTCTAGATCTCTGACCCAGATAGAATTCAGCCCAGTTCACATCATGGATGCTTCCAGATGCTTCTGGAGCTTTCTCAGGTTCCATTCTCTTTTCAATCACTCTGGCTTCAGGCCTCACAAGACGTCACCTGGGGCTGTAGGCTGAGTCCACTGGCTCAGTTCTAAGATCTAATTCTAAATTTCATGCTTGTGCACCATAGTGGATTACACAAACACGAGAGCCAAATTGTCATTAGTACTATTTACAGCAAAGCATTTTGGAGACTCTGGCTTATCAGAACAGGACTCAAGTATGTGGATGCAATTCTCATTACACACATTTGATCTCCCCAACCTCCAACCCTTGTCCTCATATTCTTTCCCAGCTCATTTAATTAACTCTAGTCCCCACACCTAGGAGCTATTCTTACTAGTTTTCTCTTCCTTATTCTCTTGATCCCCAGAAGACATCCTGAATCCACCTATCCCTTTCCATCTGTGGCTACACCTCTAGTCCAATTCATATGATCACCTCGGATTCCTGCAACATCATCCCGAATGCCCTCTCTGCCTACACTAGTGTCCCCTAGCATGAGTTTTCCATGCAGAAGTCAAAGTGATTCTTTCAAAATTGAGATATAATTCACACACAATGTGTGAGCTTAAGATGTACAACATGTTGATGGGATACTTTTACATACTATAATAAGGTTACACTACTGGGTACATAAACACAGGAAAGGAAAATGGGATACTGAAAACTTCCAAGTTCCTTGCATCATGATTCACAATACCAAGATATAGATACAACCTAAGTGTTCCTCAATGGATGAATGGATAAAGATAAGGTGCATATATATGTATACACACACACACACACACGGAATATTATTCAGCCATGAGAAAGAAAGAAATCCTGCCCTTTGCAACAGCATGAATGGACCATGAAGGCATTAAGCAAAATGAGAGAAGTCCAAAAGAGAAAGACACTGATGATTTACTTACACATATGACATCACTTAGATGCGAAATCTAAAAAAGCCAAACTTGTACAAGCAGTAGAATGGTGGTTAGGATGGCGGCAAATGGGGAGAACTTTGTCAAAGGGTACAAATTTGTGGTTGGAAGAAGTTCTGGGGATCAAAGGCATGGCAGACATTGTGACTGAATAGCAATACCGCATTACAGATGTCAAAGTTGCTCCAAAATCAGACCTTCACAAAATCAGACCTTCACATTCCCCACAAAACAGGAATGATAATCATGAAACATGATGGAGCTGTTAGCTAACATGTCATGGTAACCATGATCTTTTAACATGTTAAAAATGACCATGTCACTCCCCCTCCGTGCATATCCCGCCATTGGCTTCCTCTAACACTGAGGAAATATGCAAAGTCCCCGTCATGCCCCATTAGTAAGAGTTCCTCATGTTCTGGTTTGGTTGGTGCCTCTGATCTTGTATCTCAGTAACTCCCATCACCCACATCCACAGTCCCTCCATACTGGCCTTCTTGCTGGTCCTTGAACCTCAGGGCTTTTGCACTTTCCGTTCTTCTGCCCCAAGTGCTCTTCCACTATCTTCCCTTGGCTGGCTTCTTCCTGCCGTTTAGGGTTTAAAACTCAAACACCACCTCCCCAGAGAGAATCCACTGATCCCCCTATCTAAAATATCACCCCATTCATTCTCTAGCTAATCATCTCATTTTAAATTCTTCATATCATTATTGGAATTGGAATGCTTACTCTTATATTTTTCTAATCCTTATTTTCTGTCTTCCCCCATATAAATGTAGGCTCCATGGGGACAAAGGCCCTGTATGGATAGTTCCCTACAACTGAGAACAGTACCTGTCCCATAAAAGACTTCAACAAATATTTGCAGAAGGAAGCAATGGAACATTCCAGGTGCAATGACACACGCAATCTGCTCCCTAAGGTGTAAATCAAGGGCGCTCTGCAGACACATGTGACTCCCACCGCTGCATGGCAGCACAATGGACGGCACACTGGAAGGCACCCATCTCCGTTCCAGCTACTCAAGCCCCGACCAGGAAAAAAGATAACAGAGTAGCAGACCATCACTGCTATGGACTCTTCATTAAAAGATGCACACGTGCTGTCAATAATTAAAACCATTTTAGACCAAGGAATGAATATTAAACCCACTTCCTACCGTCAACGGTGTGCCCCGCATTCGCTAGCCTGTAGGTGTCTCATGACCCCTGCCTGGGTGTATGTGCCATCTCCCCCGTTCCCTCCAGCTCATTACTTGTCTGGGCTGACTTGTCAGGGGGTGTCAGAGACACAGGTCTCCTCTGCACTTCCTGGTATCCCCTGGACCAATGATGACCCTGAATTGTCCTCTGCTTGGCGGAGCTCCGATGTCTGCTACCCAAAGTGTGGGCCTCACACCTGGGCCCCGCCTCACCTGGGAGCTCGTTAGAAATACACACTCTTGGGCCCTGCCCTGTGTTTACGGATATGACTCTCTACTGTAGTCCTGTTCCCAGGTGATATGCGTGGGGCCCACACGGATCTGAAGGGCTATCTGTGGGTTCAATGGTCGATCACTCTCCATAAGGTGGTGGTCACCGCAGGGAATTTCCAACCTTACGACCAGATAGATCACGAGACAAAGGAAATGTATTTGTCTCTGCCTCTTCCAAGTCTGGTGCTAAGTAGATACTGAATTCATCAACAAATGATGATGAACTGTGACAAATTCATCACAGTGAACTGTGATGAATAATTACTCATCTTTGATGTGGTTACTAGATTTTATTTCTTGAGGCTTCCAGACCAATTTGATTTTAAAATAAAGACCAGGCTTAAAAAACATATTTATTTCCAGTGTCATTTCTACTAAATAAGCAAAAAGGACCAGATCCACAATTACTGACAGCGTGGAGCACGTCACACACCTCTGTGTGGTCACTAACCCACTCTGCCATGTCCTCTCTTGTGTTCCAGGGAAAATCTGAATTGTCCACTTGGGTCATCAAGTAGTATCGCTTGTTGAATACCGGAAAAGTTCAAGTAGAACTCTACCTTTCTTATGATGAAAAACATCCTTAGAAATTCTTGGAAATTAACTTTATACTATTCCAAAACATCCTCTAGGACCATCATTCAGAATAAAACTCAGGGAAACCTTGAGGACTTGATAATAGAAAAGAGTTTACATTTCCTCTACAGTCACCTTCGGCTAAGACGATTTCCCGAGTATCAACGGCCTCAGTATAGAATAGGAAAACATTTTTTTAAATGTTATGTTTTGAAGTGAGAGGCTACATATAATGCTCTTTGATGGAAAGCCTGGGCTGCAGAGAGTACTGATGAAATCATGAATCACCACGTACCTCCCATTCTTCTTCGGAAATGTTATTCAGACTTAAGGAGACTGATGGAATCAGAGGAGAAACAATGACTCTCACTGTGCCTTTTTTCTTTTAAAATAAGTAGGAGGTAGATTATAAATTTTAAAAAGCTTGGGAAAAAAAAGAGAGTAGTAGGATGTAAAAACCTGATATCCTAAGGGAACAAAGACGGCTTGTTCTCTCCCCAGCCCTCTGTCTTTTCTGAGCCCTGAGCAGTACTTAGTGGGGGATAGTGACTGATGTGGTTCCCTTTCCTCAGTCCCTTCTTTTCCTCCTGACTCCTTGTTTGGTTTTAGGTCTCCATCTACCTATATGTGTCACCTCCTTTTCTCCACTCATCATTCATATGCATGTATCCCCAGTAGTTATTTTCACTGTACAAGGTAATTTATAACCTATTATGGAGGAGACACAGAGAAGCCCTGTTCTTCAGACATTGAAATTGCTTGGAGTGAAGGCCAATTCCCAAACGTGCCATTTCCCTACCTCCTTCCCTGCCCCTGTCATAGTCACATGACGACGGCAGAGTCCGTCTGCAAGTCAGATATGTTTAGAGTTAAAAATCGGAAAACTTTCCACCAGTAATTAGCAAAATACCATGTCTGAATGTGGGCTACTGTCTGCATTGTGAAAGTGTCCCTTGGGCCTGAAAAAACCGTATAGTGTTCCCCCTTACATTCCTGTTTCCCAGAGCATCTATTCACATTCTGTAAAGACTTGTCTTGGATAGTGATTTCTTGGCCAAGATAAAAATGAGAACACAACGCATTCTTGAATGTGCCTCAGTTAGGCACAGTTTCCTAATGTACCAGAAGGAGTGGAATATGGTATCTATCTGCAATTCTTTCTTGTCTCTAGCCTTTGCCATGGAGAACAGCAGGTAGAGTATACGCCCCTAGCTTACTGACTTTGAACTTGGCCACGTGACTTCCTTTGAGCAACGGAATATAGGCGTGCGTCTTTCAAACAGGTCTGGACTGAAGACACCTGTAGCAGACCCGGATCCAACCCAAAGTCTAGAGTCTACCAACCTATTTAGTCCAGGAGGGCTGAGAGACCAGACAAATTCAGCAACCGGAAGACCGATGAGTGTGACATAGGAAATATATCAGTACTCTATAAGCCATTTGGATCTGTGGGTGGCTTGCTATTCATCATTCAGAGCAGAAACCCGACTAAGGCAAAAATTCGTATCAGAAGTGATTTGCTATGGTAATGAAGACCTAAAATATAGGTCATTTCCTTTGGGACTCCTGGGAGTTGTTACAGGGCTCCAGCAAAATGTTACCTCGTGGTGACATAATTGGTAAGTATCGCTTCTAAGAGAGTCAATTACCCGAATGTCCGGGCTTCCCGAGGTCTCCAAATTGCATGATAAAGTCTTTAGAAACAACAGAAGAAATGGGAAAAAGTGGGTGTGTTGCCAGAAATATCCCTGAGTATACAGAAAGAACATCATCCAACCTAAAACTGACATTTTATCTAGCTCAATATTCATTACAAACAAAATTTATTGGCAAGTATTTTTTTTATTTTACAACTGGGAAAAATCAAGGTGCTGAAGGGTTAAGTATTTTGCCAAAGTCCTAAGACAGCATAAAAACAAGCCATAATCTTCTGCTAAAGCTAAAAAAAAAAAAAGTAACATCAACAACACTATTTTGCCATAAGCCCTGAAGGTTAATGGAGCAGGTGAGAGGCCCTCAGTGCACGGGGCATTCATGTTACTCAAAATTAAAAAGAACCTTGAGAATCCATCTGCCTTATCCAAACAGCTTGTTTCAATGCCAGGAGTCCTTTTTCTTAAAAATCATTTTTCTCATCAAATGCAAAAAAAAAAAAAAAAAAATTGCACGTTCGTTTGGAAGCAATTAGGCAAAATAATGTTTGTTAGACTATGTCTACTTATTTTCTCTATTCACATCAGAAGAAAAGAAAGTGCTTTTCGATGATTTCCTTATTGTTTTCTAAAGGTGATAAACAGCTGTCTCCTTTCCGACCTTAGATTTTCACAAGTGACCCCACGAACATTTTCACGTCTCAGTGGCCCTGTTTTTGAGGGTACCTGGATGCTACAATCCCACCCTTCCCGTGATGAACGTCCCATCTCTCCGACCCGACAAATGGCTATGGGGCAGTCAGCAACAGTGCATCACAGACTTAAGTTTCCTGCTGCAATTAGAGTAATTTCACTCTCATTGCCATTCAGATTTAAATTATATAGTATACTGCCATTAAATCAGCATTTATTATGTGGTCATGTCCAAAGACAGTTACAGCCTGGGGTAGCCAGTGCTTACAAAACAGACAACAACACACTTCTCTCCGTAATCGCAGGGATTACTTAAAATAAGAGACCTGACAACTCCGAAACATTGAGTTAATCCATCAAATGTAACAGTACACTGGCTCCTTCTAAACCACTAGCTCGGGCAAACATAACCGCAGACTGAATTTGTGTTTATCTTTTCCTTTCTGTTCTTCTACTCTTACCTCCATCCCCAAAGGACGTAGGGTAAGGGGATCTTCGCTGTTTGCGTTCCCAGTGGTTTGCATGTATGTTCTCAACCTTTAAATCACTAGCACATATATAAAAACACCTAAAAAGAGTCTGCCATACTTTATGTGTATGAACAAGCTATGTATCAGGGTACATAACCTTATTTTATTTTGTTTTATTTATTTATTTATTTTTGGGGCATTCCTCCAGTGTTTTAGACACTTTGACACTTTATGAGGTTGAATCCATGGCTGATGGATTGTACCATAAGCAAGTACTACCTTATTTCTATTTATGTAAAGGGGAATATTGTACGAAGCAATCTGAAAACAAGTACCAGTACTTTAATAATGGGTAGGCTACGTAGAAGAAACAGTGTCCTGGAAAATCATTTGGAATATCATCTCAGAGATGCAAAAGAAAAAAAAACAAAAATCCACAAAGTAAGGTCCTCATTAAAAAAAAAAAAATTAAATGTTATGTAAAAATGCTTTTATTTATGTTCACTGTTTTGGTCTTTATGAATATTCATGCCTACATTCTTTTGAAACATTATATTTATTTAATTTGAAAGGCCAGTGGGTCCGACGAGAAAAACTCATGCAAGGAAAATGAGTGAATTATTCATCTAAAAACAAATACTGTTTGGGAACTCCGCTTTCTACTTGTGTCGTCAACATCTACATAAATCAGCACCCGCGGGAGCGGTGTGTTTGTACCGTGGGCCCTGAATCCGAAAAGACCCGCCGAGTTCTAAACGCCGTTGTTGGCTTTTCTCTCTCCCATTCTGAAAGAGGAAAATCTCCAAAGGAAGAATGCATATCCTTGAGGTGTAGAAATGAATGACTTTAGTGTTTGTGTTGGCTCGGTGGGGTTTTCGATTCGTGGATTACACACCTTCCCGCCATGGCCCTCCACGCCAGCCACCAGCACGGCGGTCACCCGATTCGTTACATTCTTAGGTGACACCATACCAACAGCTCTCTCCCGTTTATGGGGGACACTGGGACTTGCAAAGGATGTGGTCTGCCTAAGTATTACTTTAAAGCCTCAGGATTATGAAGTCTGGGGCTCAGGTCACCCTTTTATGATATGTACCATGTCATTTAAAGAAACAGGATTCCGTCACCGGTATCACGAAAACCAGTAGCCAAGTACATACCCATCTCGACAGGCTCTGTATTATTCGGAAGTCCCCCCAAAGATAACCAAGTCTTGTACTTACTTCTGAGGAACACTAATTATTCCTGAAGTGATCATTTCACTGTGACCATCTAAATATTAATAAGGATACGTACGATCCCGTCCACATAGGACATATATTCTAGAGAGCCGGGCAAAGTGAACAAATATGGGGATGTTCCCCCTCTGGAAGTTTCCACAGTTCTATCACTTAGAAAATGCCTATGGTGGGGCGCCTGGGTGGCTCAGTGGGTTAAAGTCTCTGCCTCTGCCTTCGGCTCAGGTCATGATCTCAGGGTCCTGGGATCGAGCCCCGCATCGGGCTCTCTGCTCGGTGGGGAGCCTGCTTCCCCCTCTCTCTCTGCCTACTTGTGATCTCTCCCTCTCTGTCAAATAAATAAGTAAAATCTTAAAAAAAAAAAAAAAAGAAAGAAAGAAAATGCCTATGGTAAAATGGTCACAGTAAGTTTCATTAAAGAAATACCTGCTTCTTGAGTCTGTGACATTGTGTCTTTCAGTTTTGTTCGGGTCCGTCTGGATGTTTTTCTGGTGCTGATGCATGACTGACTTCAGCTCCGTCACGTAACGATTGGGTCCCTTGAACCCACAGACGCAGGTTCCACACGCCTGGAACAGCGGGGGAACGGAGCGAGGTGAAGGGCCCCGGGTCATCATGCCCGGCCCACCGTGCCTCCAGAAGCTTCCCAAGGGTGGCTGCGAGCCCCAGAAGCAGAAGGAATGGATGCGGAGCTCCACGCAGAAGCACAGCTACATCAAGGGCACAGCCCACACTTGGGCTAAACTTGCCTTCCAGTATTTCCTCATGGTTTAGTAAAGGTCCGTGAAGGGCACACACAGGCATATCCACGTGTGCCCAGGCCGCACTTCCAAAACACCTGCATTTTTCCTCATGCTGTTTGCGCTCGCTCCTTGAGAGACCACTGCTGCCTTTTTAACCGGGTTAAGTTATGGTTGTTCTTCAAGGTCTGTCTTTATTCCACGGCTCAGCCAGGTGCACACCTGTCCGTCGCAGAGCCCACGTGCACACCTGTCACAGTGCCCACACGCACCCCTGTCGCGGGGCCCTCACTCACACCTGTCTCGGTGCCCTCGTGCATACCCGTCCCTGTACTGAAATGCTCTTTCCCTCCCACCCCAGCTTCTCCAGGCTGGGGCCATGCTCCCCCTTCATCTCATGCTCATCATCAGCTAGCCAGCATGCCTGTGACAGCCTGTGAGACAGAGTTATTTACGGGATAAGGAAACACGGAGTGTGTCTGGCTTTGCACTCCACACAGGATTCAGCGGAGAGCAGAGGAAATGGAGTCTGGCTGCACAGGGCCCAGATAAACGGGCTGCTCTGAGAGGCGGGGACAGGTGCTTCTAGATGATACTCAGGGGGCACTATCGAAACCCAGAAAGGGGACAGCTTTATCCTGGAGAAGGATCCTCCAGGGAGAGGGGACAATGAGGGCCAAGCCTGGACAGGATATAGACTGTTCATAGAAAATGATGCTGGTTTATTGATTTCCAAGTGTACTGGATCATTTTCACGGTGTCAAGCATGAAATATAGTACCATGTATGGGTAAAAGCCAGTTGAGAACCAGGGTCATTGACTCTTTTCCTGAAAAGCCGCTAAGAAGCTGCTAGGAAAATGAATGGGCAAATCCCGGCAGAAAAGGCACCGGCAGACTCTGAATCCATAAGGCATGAGCACGCTGCCACGAAGTCTCTGACGAGTTGGCATGGGAATGGCCTCTGAACTCAGTTTCCTGTACCGTCGGCCTCTCCAGTAGCTTTGTGGGCACCACGTCGGCGATGGAGGCCAAAGGATCAGGCTGGAGTCAGAAGGAGAGAGAGTGGTGCTATGGGGCTGGCTGCCCGAAGCTCGCTCCCTGGCCAGGTGGCTGTGGGCACCCGCGATCACGGGAGGTGGGAAGGGCAGCAAGAGACGAAGGGTCCTTTCTTCCCTCTGGGTCCTGAGGGGAGGGTTGGGTGAGAAGGCCCACGGCAGGGGCTTCTGCCCGGCCTCACCCTTGGGGCTCTGGTGGGAAACAGACTCTGACGTTGCCCTGCCTTCCTTTGGGGGTTGTCACAGAGTCAACAGCACGGTGTGTGGTTAGGCAGAAGGAGGGCAGAGGGACTCCCAAGTGCAGTGGGTGGTCTTGAGCAAGGATGGCAGGGTTAGTTTGTTGTTGCGGTTGTTTTTTCTAGTTGTTGTTGCCGGCTATCAAGAAATGTAAATTGAACCTCTGTGCTGTAATCTTAATGTAAACACCAGAAATGGGGAGGGGCTTGTCATTCATCCACCAGCCTGGTCCTGTCTCCCTGTCCAGTTACAAGGGTGCCTGTGCCTGGCTTCCTCCCCCAGGAGCCCCCATCATGGGGGAGCAGTGTTGTACCCACTGAGGGGTGACCCCCACTATAGGAAGGGGCTGTCTGTGTCTGGGTAAGGCTGTGATTCAGTGTGAAGTTCAAATGTTACAACGCTATGACTACTGCCCCATGCCTGTCCCCTGCTCTGGGAACCTTCAAGCTAGAGGACCAATCCTGAGAGCTGGGGTGCAATCCCAGACCGTTGGAGAGACCGGACCCACTCACTTTGAGCCCACTTTCAACCCTGCTTGGCCTCGAAGTCTAGAGCCGGCGAGGCCCACGGTCTCTTGGACTGCGCCATTTTGTTTTTCTTTTGGAAGAGAATATCAAGTTGTTTGATTACTGGATGAAAGGAAAATAGACCTCATCCTCTCTGGGTGAGGAGGTATAAATATCTGTTCTTGATGTCACCATCGTCCCTCAAAGTCTCTCAGCAGCTACTGCATTTCCTAACATTTATTCTTAAATTTTTATCTACCTCAATACTCTCAATTTCTTCTCAAACCAGATCACATTATTGAAAACTGTACAATTTGAGTTGACATTGAAAAAGAATCCATGATTGTAATCGAAAAGCACTGATATCTTAATGAAGTAATTTCTTTTGTTGAATAAAAACATCATTTTATGGCTCACGGTTGCTAATTTTTTGAAATTGTTCTCCATACTTCCGTGTTTTCCCTGAGCGTGTATTGTGTGTGTACGGATGGCCGAGACCACCAAGGAATCCCCCAACTGTGATACCAGCGCGTGCGTTCGTTTCTCCACATGGAAGCAGACAGAAGCATTAAAACAAAACATCACATCAAGATCCTCAGCAGGAAGTCCCAAAAGGAAAGAAAATGGAGATGCTCACTTTAAAAAACAAAAATTATTTCGAATGTAGCTAGTACTTGTGAATCAAAAATAAAGGTGTTCAAAGTTTTCTACAAGAGCACACATACAAGTAAAATTTCTTAAAAGTAAATTTCTTAAATTCATCATTTCAACTATTAGTCTCTCAACTAACATAGACTATATCCTTCAGAAAAACATATCCACTTATTAATTAAGCACACGTTGATAATTTTCGAACAATACACTTCCAGCTCAGACCTAGGATCAAGAACGTCTCCATGGATCTCGGGTTCTTTAAGGCAAACAGGCCTTACAAACCAGGAAGTGGGTACCAGGTGTGGGCATTAACCCATTTTCTTCCGGTCCCTTTCTGTAAGCACAGCTAAGTGATACATCTGTAAATACAGATTATAAATCATGTGTTCATAGAGATTCTTCCAGTTTGAATCCACTAACACATTGTTCTTCCTCACTTTGTTCAATGCATATATGTATCTCCCTTCTCCAGTAGTAACTCTGGTTCCTAACATATGAATATATTTATTCCCTCCCTCAATACGCACTCTTTAAAAAAAAAAATGTATTTACTTATTTGAGAGAGAGAGAGTAAGTAGGAGGGAGAGGGAGAAAGAATCTAAAGTAGACTACTCCTTGAGTGCAGAGCCCGGCTCGATCCCAAGACCATGAGATCATGACCTGAGCCAAAACCATGAGTCAGACTCAACCAACTGAGCCACCCAGGCACCCCTCCATACACACTCTTAATGATATCTTCAGAATTATTGTATCAATACAATTGCCAAAAATAAGCCAGGGGTGGTCCAGGATGTGTTTCAGATCTTTCTGTTCTTGGAATTTTCCGTAAAGACTGTACAGCCATTGAACTATTTGTAAGTTACTTGTATTAATTTGTCTTTTTGTGTAGTTATCAATATGACATGTATTTAGGTGTATTTGAGGGTTTGATTTTTATCTGCCTTTCCAATTTAAGTTTACTTTTGCATATGTACTTCTAGGAACAATATTCAAAACAACAGATAAAGGAACACCCAGGAATTTTCACTGATGACCCACTAACGAAGATTAGTTCTCTATTACAGGGTGTCGCATTTAATTTAGAACTCTAAGATCTACTTCACTGATTACCTGGCTTGGATCTTACTTTACGTCTGTTTCTGTCTGTCTCCTTGCATCCCCTCTTTATGAATGAAGAGTTTTTGCTTCATAAGAGGGTTCCTTTGTTATCCTATCTGGTCTCCTATCTTGATAATATCCCCTCCTTTTTCACTATCTGCCTTTAACTGGTTTTACCTTTACCTCCTCCCCTTTGTAAAATTTTTAATCAACTATTTTTTTAGGAAAGTTTTATATGTACAGAAAAATAGCAGAGACATTACAGAGTTCCCACATAGCTCCCACACAGGGTCACCTACCATTAGCATCTTATAATAGATTGGTACATTTGTTATACTTAATAGGCCAATATTTTATAGTATTGTTAATTAAAAATTCACTCAAATTATCTTAGTCTTCACCTAATGCCCCTTCCTGTTCCAGGAGCCCACCCACGATACCATATTACATTCTCATGTCCCCTTACAGTGACAGTTACTCAGACTTTTTCCTGTTTCTGATGACCTTGAGGAATCTGAAGACTACTAATAAGGCATTTTATAGACTGTCCCTTGACTGAAATTGGTCTGGCGTTTTCTCATGATTTTCCTGGGGTTATGTGTGTTGGGAGGAAGACCACAGAGCTGCAGCATCATTCCCATCACACCCTATCACCGGTATAGGTTCCATCTACATGGCTAATCTATTGATGTTGACCTTGATCACTTGGTCAAGGTCATGTCTGTCAGTTTTCTCCACTACAGAACTACTCTCTTCCCCAACCTCTCCATACTGCCCTCTGGCAGGAAGTTACTTTGTGCAGCCCATACCTGAGGGGTGAGGAGTATGCTCTTCTTCCCTGAAGGCCGAATATCTACATAAATGATGTGGAATTCTGCATGGGAGATGTGACTATGCTCCCCCACTTATTTATATGAGTGGGGATTTATGAATGCATTTCATACTGTTTATTTATTTTGATAGTCAAATTGTTCCAGCTTGGCGAAATGGCTGATTCTAGGACTGGGGCAAGAAATATACCCAAAAAGCTTTGAACCTCAGGGCAAGTAACTGCATAATAACATATCCCACCGTGATAGGCACATCATGGGGACGCAGCAGGAGACAGTGGAAGAGCTCCCGCCCTTCAGCCTTCTGAGCTGTTGGAAGTACATCTCCTGTAACAAGTGAGGAGCTGGGTTTTATTTTGTGAGCCACTATGTTTTTCAAAAATGTAAGTGGGTTAAGCCCATTTGTATTCACTGATATGACTGCAAGATTATAACCTGGTCAAACAGTTTATGTTAATCTTACTATGTATATTACATTATTTTTACTGTGGTTCTCTATTTATATGGACTTTTTCTTTGTTTTTCATTATTTTGTTTGTTATTTATAAAGGCTTATATTTTTGTTGAAGTGCTCACTGCTATACATCACACACATACACACATACACACACAGTGCCCTAGTCCTTCTTTACCTTACTGGGTTAGATGCTTTAAATGTCACCCTTGACTATCATTGATTAACCTAAGCAACAATCAAGGATTCATTTTCATTTTACTTTTCCTCTTTTCTCTTTCTTCCCAATAGTGAACCTTTCGTTAAAGGGTGATGCCCACACAAAAGTACAAAATTGCTAACTGCACCGCATCGAGGGCTGTAGGAAGCAAATAGTGTTATACAATCTGAACCCAGAACAAGAAACAATAATTTGTGCATCTCAGAAACGTATCCTTGTGTCCCTCCTCCTCCACCCAACAATGCATCGACAAAAGTAACCACCACCCTCACTCCAAAGGCCGTAGATCAATTTTGGCTTCTTTTAATCTTCATCTGAAGAGACTCCTACCACATACATCCTTTTATGTTTGGTTCCTTCTGATCAGCATTACAGTGGTAGGATTGTACTGTTGAGTGTAATCACTATGGTTCCACAATCTCCAGGCTGTCAATCATCCCACTGTATAAATATACCACAATTGACTTAATCATCTTCCTACAAGTAGACATATGGGTCAGTTCCAGGTTTAGGATATTACCACCAAGGGCTACTATAATCATTCTTCTGCATCTCTTTTGATAAATATGTTTGTATACTTTTTAGATAAACTGAGTATTAAGCTATGTGGTGCTGATTTGTAGACTCTCATTTGAAGTTTTCCAAGCAGTAGGACCAAGTTATGGCACCAAAAGGAGCGCGAGGGTTTCATCTGCTCAATATCTTTGCCAATATCCAATCCACTTTTAAGCTGTATTACTTGTATCTTTTCAGAAAATACGACATTTCCACATACTGCAGTCCCCTATTTGTCCTCACGTTCTGGTTACTCTTAGATCTACAGAGTATCCATAAAGTTTGGAAACAGATGATGTTGTCTCTATTATTGTGGTCGTTTTATAGAATGCAGATGTCCTAGAAAACACCTGTGTACGTTCACCTGTGCTTCCAGAGGTGATGGCTACTCTGCAAACTTCAACATACCCAGTACGTATCATCAGTCCTGTTGCCTACATATCCCAGTCATCTTCTCCTGGATCAATCTCATCCTTTAACAGAGTGCTATGAATTGTGCTCTACAGACTGGCAACTAGTACAATGTAAAATAAGAAATTTGTGCCAGAATTAAATGAAGTATTTCACTGGGGACATTGTTTAGTTCAGTCAACCTTTTTTGTTGTTTTGCAAGCATGTTTGGTTCGCAAAAGTAAGTGGTAAAGCGGGTTACTTTCCAAAACAAGCTCCTTATGTCATCATGAAACAACACATTGAGGAATACTGCCTCCTCAGGAAGGATTTGTAACGACTGTATGACTTGGCTTTTGAAAGACAGTTTGGCTGGGTATAAAACTACAAGCTCATATAAAAATACATCCTTGAATTTCATAAATTCTTGCTCCACTGCAGTCTTGCCTGGTATGTCAACAGAGAGAATTCTAATGTCAATCTGATTTTCTTTTTTACAAGTGATGCATCTTTTTGTATGGACACCCTGAGGGTGTGTTCTGATCTTTACGATCTAGTAGATTTCTCAGAAGCTTAATGGCATTGACCAATTTAGATCAACTTTCTCAGGTACATGGCCAACCCTCTAATGTCTAGATTCAGGATTTCATTAATTTCCCAAAAATTCTTATATTTTAGTTTTTGAATATTGGGTCTATATCATCACATTGCTTTTGGCTTCAGGGACTGCTGTTATATGCATGTTAAAACTTTTCTGCCTATCTTTTATGCCTGATCTTTCTCCCTAATCCTTTTTACTTCTTCCTTTCATCTTGGTTCTCTTTGCTAATGCCCATCCTCAATATCTTTATTATATTTTCATTAAATCTATTCTGCCCTATAAACCTTTATCCTTTTCTTCAAATTCTTTTTTCTGGGATTAGTCAATTCCCATTTTGTACCTCCCTTTTTTTTTTTTTTAACCCATTTTGGTTTTGAGTGTTTGAATGTCTAATTTGAAGTTTTTAAAATTATCTGAAAATCTTTTAAGAATATGAATTAGCTTGATGTGATATGTTACATTTTTCCTTTTTTGGTTTTACGGTGTGTTTTGGGGGCTTCTCCATTCCCATTCTGACTTCTTCTGAGAGAAGCTTTGTATAGATGTTGCCTGCCATGTTCTGCTCATTAGGAATATCTTATTTTGCTGAGCAAACAATATTACATGTGGGGCACCTGGGTGGCTCAGTCAGTTAAGCATCCACCTTTGGCTCAGGTCATGATTTCAGGTCCTGGGATCTAGCTCCACATCAGGTTCCTTGCTCAGCAGGGAATCTGCTTCTCTCTCTCCCTTTGCCACTCCCCACCACTCATGCTCTTTTTCTCTCTGTCTCAAATAAATAAAATCTTAAAAAAAAAAAACCTACTACATATGTATGTAGGCAGGAATGAAGGGTACCTTTTTATTTTGATAGAGTAAAATACAATTTCTTTAATCAATGGCTCCTTGGGAGAGAATACAGTGGGTTCTGATTTTTTTAAATTCATATTTACTTTTTTCTAGCTCTATTGAGACATAATTGTCATATAACACTGTATAAGTTTAAGATGTACAATGTGTTAATTTGATATACTTATATACTGCAAAATGATTAACCACCATAGTGTCAGCTAACACATCCAACCCTTGGGCACTGTTGGTGAGAATGTAAACTGGTGTAGCCATTATGCTCTCCATTTGTTTCCACTACAGAAAACATAACAAGGGTTCATCAACAGAATTAAAAATGTAAGTACTACATCATACATCAAGCCCACTTCTGGGCATATACCAAAAGAAATGAAAACAGGATTTTGAAGAGATATCTGCACTCCCATGTTCATTGCACCATTATTCACAAGATATGGAAACAACCTAAGTGTTCATCAACAGACAAATAAAGACTAAATATATATATAATGGAATATTATTCAGCCATGAGAAACAAGTAAATTCTTCTGTTTGCAACAACATGAGGACATTATGCTAAAGAAATAAGTCATATCGTAAGGCATATAAAACATATATAACACATAAGATAAATACTATATGATCTCACTTTTATAAAGAAGCTAAAAAAAAAAAAAAAAGCAAAACTCATTGAAACAGAAATTAGAATGCTGGTTACCCAGAGAGAGGCAGGGGGTGAGGGGTATGGAGACAGAGAGATGGAGGTCAAAGGTTACAGACTTCCAGTTATAAGACAAATAAGATTTGGGGATCTATTGTACAGCATGGTGACTATAGTTAATAATACTGCACTGTATTATATTTTTGGAAGTTCCTAAGAAAATAGATCTTAAGTGTTCTCACGACCAGAATAAAACGGTTCTGATTTCTCATTCCCTGGTTTCTTCAAGACTTTAATTTCTACATTCATTTTTCACTTCCATCACTTTGCATCCAAGGAATACCCTCTCCCTCTCCCCAAAAAAGCCACCCTGCTCTTGTGAACTTTCAAATCGTCTCTTTAAATTCTGCATAAGTCAGTGTTTTGACCCATCAAAGTTCAGACCAGTTATGAAAGGGTGTTTCTCTCTCTGAGGATGGTGATATATGCTTCCCCCACCCCTGCTCCACCAACATCCTCTCCTGCTCTCTTCCTGGCTCCCATATCTGGCGCCGATGGTAGTTAGTATGAAAGTCCCACCAAACAAATTACATAGGTATTTGTGAAGTTTTGTTTGTAGGAGATACTTATGCTTTGGGGATAGGTTGGTTTCATTTGCTCTCCTTATTGATGTGAATATTTTGGGAGGGACATGTGGAGAAATTTATATTATGTGATATCTAAATGAGAACACTGACACCAGAAATTGTAATTTCCTGTTCTTATCCCCAAATGATTAGCTAACACTTTTTCTGAAGACTCAATTCATTTCCCACTGATGTGAAATGACACATATATACTTGTGACTATTTCTGTTCTACCCATCTGCTTATTTTTATTCCAGTAGCCTAATCTTTTAATTATTACAACTTTCACACATTCCACTATCAGAAAAATTCAAGTCGCCATCTCTGGATCTTCTTTATATAACTTCTGGTTATTCTGGTTTGAGTATGGAAGACCATATTAAAGTTAGGGACACACAATTAATTTTTCCATGCTCATTTGTGCATTTTGGGTGAGAGTCAAGATTAAGGGTACTTGACATTTTTTTTCTTTTAGAATACTGAATCTTCATATATGAGAACATGCTACCTCTTGATGAATTAATATCTTCTCTTATGATACTCCCTAGAGTTTTATAGTTTTCTTCCAAGAGATTTCTCCTTATGTTTATCCCTAAGCATATTATTGTTAATGTGTTAATATGATAATATATTCCTGGATATAGTAGTGTTATTATTAATAGTGTTATTGTCTCATTATATGCGATAACTATTTTTATTTGTATATTAGAAGGCGCTCAAGCTTTACATATGAAATCATAACACCTTGACTCATGGAGTCTCTCCATTAATGCTAATGGGTTTCAATGATGTCTCTTTGGTTTCTCAGGAGGTAATAGTAAAAATGAGTAGCATTTACTGAGTGCTTACTCTTTGCCAATTATTGCAAAGGAGACACCTTCCATGCACTATCTCACTTACTTTATCAACAAATTTGTGAAGTATGTGGTAGTAATAGCCTCAACAGAGAGATTAAATGTTAAAGCTTAGAGGATTTGAATGACCTGTCCGCAATCACCCACCTATTATATATCAAGGTCAATGTATAAAAGCCACAATTAATGATCATTCTTCCTTATCCTTTCCTATATGTATACTTCAATTTCTCCCCCTGTTCAACTAAAGTTTGGTTAAGTACAATGTTAGCCAACACAACTGACAGCATAAATCTTTCTCTGGTGTCCGTCTTAATGGGAATTCCTCTAATGTTATAACTTTAAGAATCTGGAGGCTGAGCTTCAGTTATTTTTATAAAATGTTAAGGAAATTTTTCCTTTTGATTTTTATTTTACTTAGAGTTCCTCCCCCTAAGAGTTGGAATTGACTTGTTTTTAAACAAATATCAAAAATTTTCTTTTCAATGGATTAAAATGTTAAATAATATTAGATTTTCTAATACCAAACCTTCCCTACACTCAAAACAGACAAACAAACTACATCATTGTGCATAGTATGTGTGACCTTGGTAAATTCCTTCATCTCTACGGGCCTATTATACCCTTTTATGTAAAATGGGAATATTAATAGGATCAATCTCATATTGTCATTGTGAAAATTATTTATTTATTCAACAAATTTAATGAGTGTCTGTTTCATGCAAGGCACAGTTCTAGGTTCTGTAGTTATACCAATTAGCAAAATAGAAAAGGACATTATGAGCTTACATTCTAGTTAATAAGATAACGTAAGAACTTAAAATAGCATCTGGAACATAGTACCATCTATATAAGTGTTAGCCACTATTAATATGACAGTTTCGATACACTATTGGATTAAATTTGCCAGTATTTTCATAAGACAGCCATGAGATTTGTCAACAAATCTTGTCAATGTATTTTCATTGACAGCCATGAGATTTGTCAACAGTACTATTTTTGTGTTATCTTTAAGGTTAGAATGTTAAGATGATGTCAGAATCATAGAAATGAATTGGAAAGCTTTTCTTTTCCTATTTTGCAATATGTTAGACATTACAGAAACCATCCTGGCACCTGAGTGACTCAGTCAGTAAGCATTCGACTCTTGATTTCAGCTCAGGTCATGATCTCAGGGTCGTGGGATCAAGCCCTGTGTCAGGCTACACACTAAGCATGGAAGCTGCTTAAGATTCTCCTTCTCCCTCTTCCCCTGCTCCTTCCCAACCTCTGCTCACACATGTATGCGCGCTCTCTCTCTCTCTCTAAATAAAAAAAAAAAGAAGAAACCATTCAACCCTAGACAATACAGCCTTGACACTAGAGCCTTCTTAGAAATACGTTCTGTTTTTCTAAATTTCTCAAATAGTCGACTATCTGATCATCCCTTAATTCTGCTGTGGCAATATATATTTTATTAATATCTATTTCATTTCAATTTTAATATTTATCAGCATAGATCAGTACATCGGACTACTTTTAATTTCCTAATATTTGCAGATTGCTAAGCAGTGAAAGGTGGTATTAAAGGGCTACAAAGGACGCCTGGGTGGCTCAGTCTGTTCAGCGTCTGCCTATGACTCAAGTCATGATCCCAGGGTCCTGGGATCGAGTCCCACATCAGGCTCCCTGCTCAGAGAGGAGTCTGCTTCTTCCTCTACCCCTCCCTCTGCTCATGCTGTGTGTCTCTCTCTCTCAAATAAAAAAAATCTTTAAAAAATAAAAAAAATTAAAAAATTAAATAAAAGGGCTACAAAGAGGGTGAGTAGGGAAAAAAAAGAATTTTTCTATCTCCTCCCTCATCACCTCTGATGGGAGTTTTGAAACCGAGGATATTAAATGAATCATCAGCAGGAATCATCATACATTACTCACCATTTTAAAAACCCTATCTCAAAAGTTCAAGTCAAATTACACTGTTGAAACGCGTAAGTATGGAAAGAAAATCAACAGAGCATAAAGGGTATGAGTATCTGGTGTCCGTGTCCACTCCTTGATCCTCTATGTGTCTTGATGATTGGGGTGGGGATTACAGTCGTGTGCTGCCTGCAGCCCACTAAACTATCTATTACCTATCTATCACCTATCATCTGTCTACCTACATATCTATCTATCACTTATCTACCTACTTACCCACCACCTCGTCTGTCTACCTCAGTCATCTATCTATTTTTCTTTCTTTCTATCGATGGATCGATTTTGCAGAGTTAACATATGAATGCACTGGAAAAGTAATGTTTAAGTCATCATCTATATCTTAGTGATTTTATTTCTTCTTTTTATAAAGCATGTCCTTTTGCATTTTGCATTTTTTTTGCACTCAGAATCACACATTTGATGAAAAAATCATAAAAGTCTACTGAGACAACCTCGATCATTCTAATCTTTCATTTCAAAATTTCAAAGATCCCACCTATATTTTAACCTTGGATTCTGTCTGTGGGCGACATGGACAACAGTCCTTTACTGTCTTCACAGTGTGCCTGGCATTTCCCACGGGTTACCCCACAGAGAATGAACACACATTTTAGTAGTTGGAGAGAAAATGGTTTTGATTAATTCAGTCACCTTTTACATCATTTTTCTTTTTTCTGAAATGAATGAAAACTTTTCACAGACTGGCTAAAATAATTCATTGAAACAGCCTCCAAATATATTCCTAAGATGAAGAAATAATAACTATTTCATGAACTATTTTTAAATAAGAATGTCAAAATCTTCACATTCCAGAAATATTTAAAAGGTACAGTATGACTTTTCCAGGTTTACTCAAAATGGGACTAACTGTACTCAGAACAAAATACTATTTAAGAACCTTTCTATTACCAACAGACATTATCCTACTCAGAAATTTTTTAAAAATCATAAATATATTCAGTTTAGGTCATTTCATTTAAAAGTAACTATCCTTCTTTGTCAATGTGTTTAGTTAAATTCCTAGGAACATAACAGAATTTCAGGTATTAAGGGCTGTTATAGTATTCATTTCCAAAAATAATTAACTTATCCTATCTTGGAAACACACTAGATTCTTCCAAACAAATAAATGTGATTTTCCTGTCACAGAGCTACATGAGCTTCCCAGAGCCCAATGAATAAGAAGTAGAAGTTCCCACAAAGTTGATGTAACTCCTTTTATTTATTTTTTAAAGATTTTATTTATTTGAGAGAGAGGGGGAGAGAGCATGAGCAGGGGAGAGCCAGAGGGAGAAGCAGGTTTTCTACCAAGCAGGGAGCTCGATGTAGGGCTCAAACCCAGGACCCTGGGATCATGACCTGAGCCAAAGGCAGACGCTCGACTGACTGAGCCACCCAGGCATCCTGGATGTAACTCCTTTTAATCAGAGCATATTCATGTAACATTATCCAGGTGTAATGCCAGGGCAACTGGGACCAACGCATACATGTGTGTGCCTAAATTCAGCTCACAAACTAGACCAAACTAAAACATGGGTTTGACTGAGTTTTGTTTGGGGGTAGGAAGGTTTATTTATTTTGGGGGTAGGAAGGTTTGAGTGAGAAACAGTAAAAAGGAAGTGGCAGCAGAGAAACAGGGGCCATTTCCCTAAAGGGAGTGCAGGGAGCCTCAGGTGGGACAGATGGCAGAGGAGTGATTAATGGCAGACTGGGTTTTGATGCAGGCTAGCTCAGGCACATCAACAATACAGCCTCAGGCCCAATGTTCTCCCAGAAAAGCATGGTTTAGAAGGACAGAGTCAACATTTCCATCCATTGTCTTCTCTCACTGTCTAAAATTGAGCTACCAAAGCTACCAGTACAACTAGTCAAAATGAAGTCTGTTTCTTTCTTTTTTGTGTTCTTAACACTGTTGAGTTCTGTTACTCGACACCTTGGTAGCTTTCCAGGTAATTCACACTTCGCTGGAAATCTATAAAACTGGTTCCCATGTGCTTAATTTTGACTTCGTTAAGGAGGGCATGTGATGTGATGAGCACTGGGTGTTATATGCAACTGATAAATTATTGAATACTACATCTGAAACTAATGATGTTCTACTGTAACTTGGCTAATTGGATTTAAATAAAAAAAATAAAATAAATAAATAAATAAAATAAAATAAAATAAAACAGAACCTCATAGCATCTTTGTGCTCAGGTAATTCCCAAAATGAAATCGAGATTGTCTGCCCCAGTTTTGCCTTCGGAGCCCACACCATCTGCCAGGCATGGAGGAGTCCCTGGACACTGGATCCAGGCCTTGCTCGCCAGGACAGGTTTGTGACATGACACCTGAGCTTATGTGAGAGACAGCTGTCTCAGTTCTGAGCAGCAGGAAAAACACTGCAAGAAGAGCCATATCAAAGAGGGGTGTGGAGAGGGGTGGAAGGTGCGGGGTTGGAACAGAGAGTTAAGGAGAGGCAAAGCACTTACGCATTCATAAGCTTCGCTCAGAAGTCTAGACTGGATGAGGGTCTCCCAGTAGGAGGGGAGTATCATGGCCCATGGGCTTTAGAAAACACCCCACGCCAATGAGCTGGACTGCAGGAGTCAAGGGGGAAGACAGCTGGAAGCCCGAGTAGTATTTCAGTTTGAGAAATAAAGAGAACCTGAGCTAAGGGAGTCACAGAAGAGAAAGAGACAAGGGTACAGACTTGAGGACATTGGGCCTCCATCTTGAACAAGAAGGCAGACGGCAGGATTACAGAAAAAACTGTGACTTGCTAGTAGAGAGCCGAATCCCAGCTGTGGCGGCTGCTGTGCTATGAACCCAAATCCCCTTCAGGACTGAGGATTCATCGCCTCCCCTGAACCACACCCCCTGACCAGAACCACCTGCCCCGGGCTGCCCAGATGCTACCAATCGGCTCTGTGGCTGGCTGTCATGAGTACCAGGCCAGTCCTCTCACCCAGCTCGGGAGGGCCACTCCACCCCTCCTTCAGGGCAAGCTGGGTCCTCGCTGGGCCCTCAATACAGTCTACCCCCTGCAGCCGCTTCCTTCCCTTCGCAGATGGATGTCCATGTCAGGAGCCACCCCACTAAACCTCTTGCACGCTGACCCATGGAAATTGGCCCCTGGAGCCCCGCCGGCAAGGGGGCCGTAACAAGGGGGATGCTGCTTGTACTACACCTGTGAGCACTAGAGAAGGACAGGGCTGCCGGCATGGCTGGGGCACGGGTTCACGCATAGGAATGGTTCTCCACACACGCGCTACATGGATAAGTGAATAAAACAAAATAACTTGTTCAATTATTTTTGTATTTTTGTACCTCTAAAAAGCATGCTCTAAATTATCCCAAATGGAAATGAGTGATCATTAAAGAAAGACGAAAATTAAAAATACAGAACTTAATTAAAGGTAGGATGCCAACACCACCATTAGGGGCTATATAGCTTCTTTGTTACATAAAGCAACGATTTTAATATGTATTTTAGTCTAGATATCATTGGCCTATTTTATAAACTATATACTAAAATTACAGAAACATTTTTCTGCATATGGTGCACAAAAAGGAAAAGAATCAATCAATAAGGTGAAAATAATATTGAGCTAATTTGCTCCCTTACAAGATTCACCAAAAATCAGCTTTATGTAATTATTGTTTTTATTAGTTTCTGGTTCTTCTTACAAAAACAAGGATAAATGGAAAAGAGTGGGTAACATGATGCAAAATATCTTTTCAAATTGTATTATCTTCATGGCCAACACAGATCTGTGAGAATACATCTTAGGCATTCTAGAGTTCTAGTTATTAAAGACATAATTTGTTGATAAACTGAGGAAAACCCTCAGTTCCCCTCTGCCAATCTATAATAAAGCATTTCCCTTTATTTAATTTTGTACTTCTTGGGCTCCCACTTGACATAATTAATCTCATTTTGTAACAGTCTCACCAGCCTTCCAATTACAAAGAAAAATACAACAGCATCATCCTTTCCCTGATATCCATGTCCTCAGTTATGTACATTTCATTTGAAAAGTTTCCATCTCTTACTTGTACCCTATTTAATGGTCTTATTATTTAACACATGTCTGACTTCGGGTGACTGTGATGTATAACATTATTAATGTGCCTTCTCTAAATGCCTGTGGAGGTGACCTATCTATTCAGGTCAGCCTTTGGGATGGTTACCTGATGCATCTTAGTCCACACAGGTTTAAGATACTTAGCCATTTGTCATGCAGTCCCACCCACAAAGGGACGCTTTATATATATATGCGTATATATACACACAGACGTATATATATACATACACACACACACACACACCGTCAGCTAGAGCCTCTCAAAGGTATGTGACAATCCCCTATAAGGTACATTTCTCTTCCCATTTGTTTTTCTTCTTTCAGATTGAGACAATCAAGTCAGCAGAGGAGAACAGTGCCGTATATGAGTATATGCCTCACTGCTCCTGTTGTCTAATCCTAAACTCCCTTAATCACGGCTACTTTACTTCTGAGCAGCCAACAAAGCCCCGTACATGCAGTTTCCCATTCACCCCACTGGGGTGGTATGGATGGGGGCAGACCAAAGTTAGCTCGCTCGAAGTGAATTGCAAGCGGTTAAATATTCCCATTTGAAAATAACTCCATTTAATGACAGAGAAAAGAACTTCTGAAAGACAGAAACGATGGCATTAACAGCATAAAAGGACAGCTCTCCCAGAAGCTATTCGTATTACACAACGCCCACCAGTTGTAAGGGGAAGAAAGCTCATATCAATTACGTGTATTTTAGTCTACGAAAACGCCTACTTATTCTCAAAGTAATAATGAACCTCCAATCACATATCAGATTTCCTTCTCTCGGAAGTAATATCTCTTCCCACTAAGGATGATAAATTTTAGCACTTCAGTCCTTAAAGTATTTACCCCTGATTAAATGAAATGTCAAGCCTGTCTTCAAAATTCAATCAAAAAAGCACAGAAATCAAGAAAATCAGAAGGGCATTCTAAGCCTCCAGCGCTGCACCTGTCAGCTATCCATCTGAAGTCACCAGGCAACAGTTTCGGGTTTGCTAACCTGGGTCCCAGAGTGAACATCATTCCCCTAGACACCCTTGGGTAGGAAGAGCCAAGGCAATTCAAGAAGGCACCACATTTAGGAGAGCCGAGGTTTTCTACCCTGGGAGAATTCCTGGGTATTTATAATCTAAATATCCCTCTCCAGGTTGGCACTGGGGACCCACGGGATCACACAAAGGTGTGCATATTCCTGTGTGTGTGTCTGTGTGTGTGTGTGTACATATATAAACTTGGGCTATTACAGTATTTCTTTTTTTAATTTTAAAATCTTTAAAATGTATACAAGCACCACTATGAATGGATGCATTCTGGGGGTACACAGCCCTGAAAGTCCAGCTGTTCCTGGAGACAATGTGCCCCTAGTAACTCACCAGATTTCTCTGTCTTATACGCTCTTCATGAAAAAGAAATCATGGACGTTTTCACCTTAAGTTAAATTTTCTTAATTTAAATTCAATATAATTAACATCTACTGTATTATTAGCTTCAGAGGTAGAACGTAGTGATTCATCAGTTGCATACAACACCCAGTGCTCATTATCACCTTAGATTTCAACTGAGAACTTTGAATTATATAATTCCCTTCACAAATAAAATGTTATATTTTTAAAGTTTCATTATTTTGTTATTCATACTAGACATGCACTAAAGAAAACACAGACAATTCAAATGAGAGGCTACAATGTAAATATCTCTAATACCCACAGGTCATTCCTTTTATTGTCTGGGTATTTATCCTTCTGTTTTTTTTTTCCAAGATAAATTAAAGAACAGAATTGGGATACTATAATTTTGTGATGATGTATCATAATTAGGATATTAATAAAGCCTCGTTTCATGATTTTTACTTAGGTACCAATAGATATTTCAGAACCTAGCATTTCTCTATGCTTTTATGAAGGCTCAGTTTTATGTCTTTTGCCTATCTGCCTATTTGCCGACAGTTTACCAGAACTGATATGCTGAAGGAGACACACATTTTAAGACTTAGAGACAAATCCCTTCCATGGGTGATTACACCCCACGGGGGGTACATAAACATGCCTGCTTTGTTTTTGCATCACTATTCTTTCTGTTTTGAAAAGGTCATATCCTGGACATGTTAGTTTGAATTTATTTATTACTGGTGAGACAGAGCTTAATTTTTTCATTTATATTTGTGCTATGAATTTTACATTCTTGTCTTTGTTTATTCCTATTTGGGGGTTTTGATCTCTTGATATCGATGTGAAAATACACTCTATATTTCAAAAACATTAATCTTTTGACTCTCAGGTATGTTTCCAGTTATTTCCCCAGCCAACTAGCTTGTTTTTAGAACTATTTATCGTGGGTCTGCATTTACTTTTTAAACTTATGAAGTTCTGAATGTGTGTGTAGCCGCATCTACCAACTTTCAGAGGGAGAAAGGGATATACTAATAGGCCAGGTAAAAGGTAGGCTGACAACTGATCGCTGGATTTAGCAACATGGAAATTACAGTGACCTTGACAAGGAGACCTTAACAAGAGCAGTTTCCCCCAAGTGGGCTGACCCTGGGACCTCTGTTCTCCTCTGGCTACTCTTACTTAGTCCTGGTCTCGTCCGCTCTGGAGGAGTGCAGGGTCCCAGGAAAATTGTGATCAGAGAGCACAGACAACGCTTTCAAGGAGAGTTCTTACAAATAGAGAGGAATAGGGTGCTAGTCCACGGAAATAGGGTCAAGACTATTGCTTTGTAGATGTAAGACATAGCATGTCAGTGTTTTGAAGGAGAGCCAGTTGAGAGGAGATTTCAGGAGGCAGGAAAGTAACCAAAAGTCATTCCTCTGGATAGCTGAGAAGACCTGAAAGCTGGCCAGGAGCTAGAGTTGGCCCAAGATGGGAGACCCGCCATAGGCTCAAAGGTCGCGAGGGGCAGGAAGGCTCAGGACAGGGGCGCAGAGGGGTGGAGATGGTGGGGGAGCTCTCTGGCTGCCTAGAACTTTCCAGGGAAATAGGAGACATTTATGTGCTGAGAGTGACTGTCAGGCAGGAGAGGAGGGAAGGCTTGGAGTTGTTCTCTGAAGGGATTACCTTTCAGGAAGTGCAAAGAAGGGTGCAGGGCCCGAGTCCCTCCCCAGTAGAATGCTACTGCTCTTCATTTAGTCAAAGGACTTGCCGCACACAACTTCTTTAGGTCAATCATACATTGAAACAGTCACGTGATTTTCCTTCCAAAGGTTGCGCATGACAAAGGTTGTTATGGAGTTTATTCCTTTAAAAACTCTGTAGTTTTGTAGACTTGCAAATTGGATTACTTCTCCCCAGTACATTTTCTAATTGGGGGTGTTAGTGGATCATAAATAAACCTTGAAAGCAGCATATTTATTTTTTAACTGGTCACTTGGAAGACTCTCAATTATTAACTGTCATGTTTTCAGTTCGGTAGCATACGTGTGGACTACAAGTTTAGGAAATCATTGTTGATTTAAAACTGTATTTTGTCAAGTGGAAGAATATTTCATCCAAGAACAGATGGCTGAAAAGTGGATATTGCTGCCTTACAGGAATATCATCCAACTTCTTAGAACCTGGGTGTCCTCACTGATGACAGATAAAATCTGCTCTACCAACGTTTTAATGATCTATGAGTTCTGTGTAAAACTACTTGTAAATTGCCCGGTTACGTACAAATGGTGATTGTTATTATTAGCCAAGAGTGAGGACACTTCAGATCAGTAAGGCTTAATGGAGTAGAAGACAACTGAATTGCACCTTGCATATTGATCAGGATTCTGAGTAGAAAAGATGAGCAGGAGGGTTCCCACAGGAGGAAGAAGAGAAGAAGTAGGAAGCGTGTCCTTGGTGTTGGCACATGAGGTAGTGGGCGGGGCCAGCAGAAGTGGGCAGCACCTGCTAGCTGCCGCCATCCCCTTCCACCCGGCACCCCCATCCTAGGCCGCCTCCTTGGGCTCCATGTCCATCAGAACTGCAGTCATTTAGGGAGCAGCTCAGAATGTCTCTACTACAAAGGAGCTTTCAAACCCGATTACCTTAAAGAGTGGAAAACCCTATTACATTTTTGCATGACATTCTTGAAAGGAAATGTTTTCTGTATTCCAAATAATAACTTAAAACAAAACGCAACTGGTCTTTCTAAGATGGACGGTGTTCTTTCTTGAGATGTATTCCGGTCCCCAGTCCCTGAAATGCTGGCATGTTCTCCGGAGATCTGCATAAGTGATACATTCTTTAAGCACAGCCTTCCAGCAGTTCAGCACCTTTTAGAATTTCACATCTTATACCATTTCTAAATGAGAGGGGGAAATACACATATTGACAGTCTAAGAACTGTACTAATTCAACTTAAATCATGACTCTTTGAATGTCATTTAAAACTACCTTCTTATCCAAAAACAAAACAGAACAAAATAAAACTAGCTTCCTATAGTAATTGTGCCATCTTAGAAACAAATAAGTTGAATCTTATTGATGGAACAGATTCACTGAACTGTGAGACTGTGGCTCAAATTGTGCACCATGATGTATGAGCCAATCCAGTGTATCTGAGACATCAGGCTTTCTTTATAAATCTTGTCACTCTCTCAAATGTACCCCTTTACAAAAAGTTGCACTTTTGTCCTGAGTGTCCTTGTACTGAAGTTGGACCTCTGAAAGTATCAACACATGGAACATCTTCATGAACTAAGTGTATAATATGATAAACCTCCTTCAGATTCCAAGGACATTACCAAGGACACCTTGTAAATCCAGTTGTGGTTTCTGCTAAGTTTTAATCATCCAAACCCTGACACTTATATTTCTTAGAAATGAATTTACAAAAAAAAGATAAATATTATTTAATTCCATAAGCTCACATAATTATAAAATCTAGTGGCATCTTATTTATTACATAAATGACACCCTAAAATATCAAATTAATGTGATAATCATCCGCCCCCTCGAAGATGATGGCAGAAAGCTGCCAAATGTCCTATGTGCGGCTGGGCTCCTACAGAGAGCTTTGTGTTTCCTTAGAACCCCAAGAAGTCGTATGAGATCTGCCTATGAGATCTAACCCTACGGTTGATTCTAATATGTCATCAGTGAAAAATAAACATACTTGTGGAAGGACATGTATTTCAGGCTGGGGCGTCTCCCTTTAAAATAACATTATCAGAGTGGACTGTGTTTAATAATGCTGTGCAAACAGAGATGCCTTTGTTTGCCTTCGAAGATTAGCCTTACCCTAAAATATTAGGTAACAAAACAAGAGTGCCGTACCAAACGTTTTCATTTCTTTGAAACAGTTCAATAAATATATATTAAGCAATAAAGGCATACCACTCATTCAACAAATATCCAAGTGCCTAGTATGCTCAAATACCCTCTGTGGTTATTAAGTTTACATATACACACTCATCTAGGTATACACATATATACAGAAGGGTGCACAGGGAAGAAGCTGAAGGAAAAAACAGCAATGTATTTATGTGGATTCCTATTTCCTTGATGCCACTCAAATTGTATGTGCTGCAAGAGCCATGCCAATATTAGTTACATGTTTGTTTGAAGCTTTCTACTCTGGGAGACACAGGATCTTTGTTAATCGTTATATTATCAGTCAAATAGGCTTGCAAGAATCCAGCCGTTCGGATCGGGAGCCCACCAACAAGACAGCCCTCCTCACCTGGAGGGGAGAGACAAGAACTCACAGGCTACTACACGGTAGCTTACTATGGCCCAGGCGGAGAGGGGCAGGTCCTGGGCTCGCCAGGCTGATAAAGCCAACGCGTTAAGTTACTGAAACACCACACCTCCCCATCACACCGCTTGTACCAGCCAGCGTTTTATTTTCATTCACTAAGTCGATCAGTCACGAAATTCCTTCTGGTTATGTTTAATCTCCCCGGAGCCGTGTAGGGTAAAAGGCTGAATAAAGCAAACCGAAAGCCCTGAAATTAACATCAGGGTCCATTCACAAAAAGCAATCGCTGCTCGCCCGGCGTATATGCATATAATGGATGCAACCATTTCAGTACTTTATCGAAATCACTGCATTTTGAGAGATCAGTAACACAGGAAACAAGACAGGTTCCGTGCATGACCACAGAGGTCAGCTGGCTCCACACAGAGACTGGCTTTAGGGCTGCAGACTTTGCGAGCCCTTAGTTCTGATCAGACCCCAAACAATGCTTTGGGCAAAGGCATTTTATCTAAAAATGCAAGAACTGTAAACTGAAGAGAAGATTAAATCTCTAAAAGCTCTATAAAGAAAAAATACCTGCACCTTTATAAACAGCCCACGCTGTCTCTGGCAGGGGGCCGACATGCTGGGTCAGAGCAGGAGCGACTTTCCTGCCTGGAAGGTGACAAATTGCCGTCGGGAGGAGGGCTTTCGGCACCTGCGCCGTGTAACTTACATGATGCAGAAAGGGAACCGCGGAAGAGACCCTCTCTTTCCAGAAAACCCCCATTCCACACTGAAAATCCAGCAGGTGCAGTAAAAACAAACGCATCCTTCCATACACCATTTCCTTCAAACTGAAAGTTCCAGAATCACACAGCTAATGCGCTAAAGCATATAATTAAGGCCTGGCATATGAGAAATTAGGCTGGGAGTAAGGATATCAAATCACTTCAATTTTCTGAAAAATAATTCAATATCCGATGCTTCCTGACTCAGCTGTCTCTTTACACGGGGCCTTCGTTGCAAGAAACACAGCCTTCACTGTGAACAGATCCCACTGCTTTTATGACCCATTATCTTTCTTGAGGAAATGCAGAAGGAAGTGGGGAAAAACACCGGAAAGCGAGACGTGATGTTAAATGCACAATGAGCTTTGCCGGAGAAACCGGATCTGGAGAAATGATCCGCAGAGCTAAAATTTTATGGCTTTCAAAAAGTAGTTTTTAAATTTCCTGGTCTAGTAGTGATACTTTCAGTGTAAGTTGTGGTGGTTCTTTTTCCAGCTTTGTTGAGACACACTTGACACGTGTGTTTAAGGCACGTGTGGATATGCTACCCTCACACGCTGCAAAATGAGGGCCCCAGCGGTTCTAGCCTCCCCCCCCCCCCCACCTCTCATACCTACCACGTCTCTTCTGTGCTGAGAGCATTTAAGATCTGCTCTTTTTTCTCCTTTTGGACACATAAATCCTTATGTTTATGGCAGCATCATTTACAATAGCCAAAATGCAGAATAAGATCCATTCTCTTACCAACCTTTGAGCATACAGTACTATTAACTATAATCACCATGCTGTCCATTAGCTCTCCAGAATTTATTCATCTTATAACAAGAAGTTTGTACTCTGACCAACGTCTCCCCATTTTCCCCACCCCACCCCTAGCAGCTGCCAATCTGTGCTCTGTGTCTAGAGTTTGATTTTTTTAGATTCCCTGTGTGAGATCCTATGGTATTTGGCTTTCTGTGTCTGAGTTATGTCACTTACACAATGCCCTCGAGGTCCATCCATGGTGTCACAAATGACAGGATTTCCTTGTTTCTCACGGCTACATTATATTCCATTATATCTTTATCCATCCATCCATAAAGGGACACTTAGGTTGTTGCCATATCCTGACTACTGTGAATAAAGCTGCAGTGAACACAGGAGTGCAGATATCTCCTCAAGACTGTGATATCCAAGATCTATAAAGAACTCCTCAAACTCAACACCCAAAAAACAGATAATCGCGTCAAAAAATGGGCAGAAGACATGAACAGACACTTCTCCAAAGAAGACATACAAATGGCTTACAGACACATGAAAAAATGTTTATCATCATTAGCCATCAGGGAGATTCAAATCAAAACCACATTGAGATACCACCTCACACCAGTTAGAATGGCCAAAATCAACAAGACAGTAACAACAAGTGTTGGAGAGGATGTGGAGAAAGGGGAACCCTCTTACACTGTTGGTGGGAATGCAAGTTGGTGCAGCCACTTTGGAAAACAGTGTGGAGATTCCTCAAAAAA
>CM052895.1:129289010-129304026 GCA_028534135.1 Potos flavus
CCAGTTAGAATGGCCAAAATCAACAAGACAGTAACAACAAGTGTTGGAGAGGATGTGGAGAAAGGGGAACCCTCTTCCACTGTTGGTGGGAATGCAAGTTGGTGCAGCCACTTTGGAAAACAGTGTGGAGATTCCTCAAAAAATTAAAAATAGAGCTACCCTATGACCCTAGAATTGCACTACTGGGTATTTACCCAAAGATACAGATGTAGTGAAAAGAAGGGCCATATGTACCCCAATGTTCATAGCAGCAATGGCCACAATCGCCGAACTGTGGAAAGAGCTGAGATGCCCTTCAACAGACGAATGGATAAAGAAGATATGGTCCATGTATACAATGGAATATTATGCTCCCATCAGAAAGGATGGATACCCAACTTTTGTATCAACATGGACGGGACTGGAGGAGATTATGCTGAGTGAAATAAGTCAAGCAGAGAGAGTCAGTTATCGTATGGTTTCACTTACATGTGGAGCATAAGGAAAAACATGGAGGACATTAGGAGAAGGAAAGGAAAAGTGAATTGTGGGAAATCGGAGGGGGAGACGACGATGAGAGACTGTGGACTCTGAGCAACAAACTGAGGGTTTTGGAGGGGAGGGAGGTGGGGGGTTGGGTGAGCCTGGTGGTGGGTATTGAGGAGGTCACGTATTGCATAGAGCACTGGGTGTGGTACATGAATAATGAATCTTGGAACACTGAAAAAATAAAATTAAATTTAAATAAATAAATAATAAATAAAATGCAAAAAAAAATTTTTTTTTATTTCCTTTGGATATAGACCTAGGAGTAGGATTGCCAGATCAGATGGTATTTCCATTTCTAATTTCTGAGGAAACTCCCTACCGTTGTCCACAGTAGCTGCACCAATTCACGTTCCCACCAACAGGGCACTAGGTTTCCCTTTCTCCACATCTTCACCAACATTTGTTATTTCTTATCTTTTCGATGAGAGCCTTTCTAACAGGCATGAGATTATATGTCATTGTGTTTTTTTTTTTTAATGATGTAGAGTTGTCGCACAATGTTACGTTAGTTTCAGGCGTACAATCTAGTTGTGACAAGTCTGTATGTTGTGCTCACCACAAGCGTAGCTACCATCTGTCACCATACATTATTACTATGCTACTGACTCTATTCCCTATGCTCTGCCTTTTATTGCTATGATCGATTCCGTCCATGACAAGAAGCCTGTACCTCCCACTCCTCTTTGCCCATCTTCCCCATCCCCCACCCCTCCCCTATGGCAACCATCAGTTTGTTCTCTGTACTTACGTGTCTGTTTCTGCTTTTTGTTTGTTTGCTCTTTTTTTTTTTTTCATTTTTTTGTGTTGTTTGGATTCCACATATAAGTGAAATCATGCGGTATTTGTCTTTATCTTATTTCACTTAGCATTATACTCTCTAGGTTTTGATTTGCATTTCCCCGACGATGAGTGAGGCTGAGCATCTTTTCATGTGCCTGTTTTGGCCTTCCTGGCCTTCCGTATGTCTTCTCTGAAGAACTGTCTATTCAGTGTCCCCGCTCACTTCCTTTGAATGGGACTGTTTGGGTTTTGGCCACTGAGGTGCACCAGTCCTTGTACATTTCGGGTATTCGTCCTTCATCGGATTTACAATCTGCAAGTATCTTCTATTCCTTTCATGCTTGCTCCTCTCTGCTGTTACCACTGGGTTGTGAGGAGTGAAGACAATGAACTTCAAAGATAAGTTCTCATTAGACACGTTATCTACATATCAGAAGACTTAATGTTGGAAGAACGTATCTGTCAGAAGATGTAGGACGTCAACTGACATTACTGTCCGTTGGCTGTGTCAACGCTTCCTCAGACTCAAGATCTCCAGGACTTGACTCTGGGGTTTTCCCACACCTGGTCCCACCATGGTCTTCCCCCTTCAGGAAAGTGCTGGCTTCTACCCCATTACAGAAACCCCGCAAGTCACCCTTGACTGGCCTCACCCTGCAGGCCCTACCCAGCAAGAGCTGTTTGCTCCACCCTAAAAACACACGTCAGCTCCGCCGGCCTTCTCTGCCGCCACTACTCACAGACCCACATCTCTCCTCTAACTGCTGGAAGGGACTTCACCGCGCTCATCCCTCACCATCACATCCGCCCCTTCCTGCCACCGGTGAAGTGACCTCTAGAAAAGGCAATTCCATCCCTATCCCTCTCAGTGCAGCACACCTGATCCCTCTCCACATCCATGCTCTGTACTTCTCCATGTTCTAATGTGCCCAAAAGGCTGGTGTCTGAGAACCGGGTCTATTTTGGCTTCCTGTCACGTTGACCACTTGGAGGCACAGACAGGAGGTGGGAGAGCTCACCCTGCCAGGTCAGCACGGGCCAGCCCCTCCAATAAAAGCCAGGGCTCCCTAGGAGACTCTTCCGGAACACGTATGACCCAGCTCTGGGGCCGCTGGGCCGTCCTCCTCATCAGCTCCTGGTCATGGCCGCCCTCAGTGTTTCACTGCCCCGGTTGATTTCTCTTGCCTAGACTGGCAAACAGCACCTTCATTAACAGCTTCTCAGTCACCGCGTGTGAGTGTGTCATATGCGTCCCGTGGGAACTGTGGTGGACACAGTCAACTTTCACAGCATGCCAGCCACTTCCCGATGCGCCGAGAGGACACTCAGCTTCTTCCCGTGGCGACCTGCAGGGTCTGCCCTGCCTGTGCCTCCTGCCTCGCTCAGCGGGCCTCCTTGTCCAGACTCAGGGCCCAGAGTCCCGATTCCCAGGTTCGTTGATATGTTCTCCGCCTGGAACATTTTCTCCCAAACTCCTGCCCCAAACTGCTACCACCAAACTCTTAACGAGTCTGGCTCCTTTTCAGCCTTTGGGTTTCAGCTCCCATTTCATCTCTTCAAGGAGGTCCTGGCCTGCTACCCCTCCATGTCTGACGCTGCTCTGGGACCCCTATCATAGCACCTGCTAACATTGTTCACAGCAAGCACTGTCAATGTTTTCCTTCATGCCACTATTTCTTTATTTTCTCCTACGTATCGTCTGCCTTCTTACTGGGTTGTGAGGACCATGGAGACAGCTAAGTATGACCTTTTTCCCTATGATACAAAAGCTTCAAGCCACTGAGATAAAGTAGCATTCCTTGTCACCCCCCAGAACATAAGTGAAGAATAAGTATACTTCTTTAAAGATGCCTCTATTCTTTGGTGGGCGTCAGGGAGGCAGGAAAGCATTCCGGGTCCAGATCACAAGAACTCTGCTGATGCTGGGGAGGTGCAGGACCAGGGACACAGAGCCTGCCCACTCCTGGGGCAGGCCCAGTACAGCAGAGGACTCCTCTCCTCGGATCCCATTACCAGGCTTGCAAGCACTGAGTAATAAGTAAGAGTGAAAAGAGAAGCCATCCTGGGGTACCGGGAGCGCGGGAAAGGTCTAAAGCCTCTGAAGGTAGAGCAAAAACACTGGAAAAAGCCCTCCACCAAATCAGAACACAGCCTGAGGACAAAGTAAAGAATTAAAAACCAGTGGTGCAATGAAGTCACAAGACAAAACCCAAACCTGGCCCACCTCCTGACAAGAACAAGTCGATCCCCCACATTAATGACATAGTCCATTTCTAGACATAAGTTCTATCTCCATATCTATTGTCCTACTTAGGAAGTCTAACATCCAGTCAAAAATGATGGGACACACAAAAATCTAAGGGAAAACGCATCAAAAAGAGACAAAGCAAGCCAAAAATCCAAATATATACATGATCCAGAAAAGGAACATAAAATAGCTACAATTAATGTATTAAATACCATACGAGGTAGGCAATGCACATGAACATAGGATTTCAGCCATGTGGGAGGTGTCATAAGAAGGAGTAAAATGGGAATCCAAGAAATAAAAATATGAAGACAGAAATAAAGGAAGTCTTCAATAGATAAAGAAGTCATCGGTGGACTCATCACAGCTCAGGTAGGTATCTGTGAAACTGAAGCTAGGTTGATAGAAACTAACCAAATGTGAACACAAGCAGAAAGAGGGGGACAAAATAGAATTGTGCATCGCAGGGCTGGGAAACAATAGCAGACAGCCACTAACATGTATGTGGTACGAATCCCGAAGGAGAAGAGAGAATGCAACATAAGAAACAATGGCTGCAAATTTCTTCACAACTAGTGAGACACATCAAACCACAGATCCAAGGACCTCAGGACAAATGCAAAAGAAAAAAAAAAAAAACTTGACATATTATTTTCAAACTGCTGAAATCCAAAAGCAAAGAAAAAATCCTGAAGGCCTCCAGGGAAAGTGAAAATACATTACAAAGGAAGGAACAAAGAAAGGCCACCTCCTCCTTAGAAACTATGTAAGATAAAAAACAATGGATTGACATTTTAAAATGTTGAAAGAAAAGTGTCACACCAGAATCTATACTCAGAGAAGATATTTCTAAAAGTGAAGAAAAAAATAAAGACTTTTTTTTCAAACTTTTTTTTCAAATTCACAGTTTATTGCTACTATTTTTCCTTGATATTATATCTTAGAATGATTTTTAATCATTTAAGTTTTAAGATTCATTTAAGTTTCTGAGGTATGTTTTACCTCAGAGAGAGGTAACAGGTATGTTTTACCTGTAGGTAATGAACAGATTGTAGGTAATTACCTACAGATCTACACTACAGAAACTGGGATCCACACAAAGAAAGGAAACTCTCTAGAAATGATTAAAATAAAGGTAAGTGTAAAAAAAAAAATTGCATTTTTCCTTTGTTAAAAAAAATCATTCTAAGATATAATATCAAGGAAAAATAGTAGCAATAAACTGTGAATTCGTAGCTAAAAATAAGATAAAAACAGTAGCACAAAAAATGGGAAGTAGGTTAAGAATATACTCTCATAGGCACCTTAATACTTGTGAAGTGGTATAATATTATTTAAAGGTAAAATGTAATTAAGGACATCCACTAAAAATTTATTAGAGATATAAATAAAAGCTCATGTGTGATATAAAAACAGAATAAAATAATATTCAAGCACAAAAGCAGGCAGATAAAGATTTTAATAGCAAAAGAACAGATGCAACAAATAGTAAAAAGCTTGCAAGATTACAGTCTTTAACCTTATCAATAATAACATAAAAAATAAACAAACACATCAATTAAAAGACAGTCATACTGGATAAAAAAGTAATAGCAAACATCCTCTGTCTACAGGAAACCCAATTTAAATACAAAGACAGACAAAATGAGGAAAATGGAAGAAGAGGTACTATATGAACTTTAAGTGGAAAAATCTAGAGTAGCTGTATTTTATCAGACAATGTCTACTTCACAATAAGGAATATCACCAAGAACAAAGAAGGACATTAACTAATGATAATGGATCAGTTCATGAAGAAGGCATAAGAAACTGTAATATGCACGTACCTAGCAACACAGCTTCAAAATACATAAAGCAAAAATAGATTTACCTTTATGTAGATAAACCCAAACTGTAGGTGAAAATCCTTAACACTTCCCTCTTAATAATTCATATAATAAGTAGAGAAAAAATCAGTAATGAGGAAAGGACCTAAAAAAAAACCCAATCAACCTATTCTAATTTTTTTATAAGGCATTCTATTCAGCAAAGGTGGAATATACATTATTTTCAATAACCCGTGGAGTATCATCAAAATAGAACATGTTCTGGTCTATAAAACATACCTCAGAAACTTAAATGAATCTAAATCGTATAAAATATGGGGGCACCTGGGTGGCTCAGTTGGTTAAGCAACTGCCTTCAGCTCAGGTCATGATCCTGGAGTCCTGGGATCGAGCCCCACATCGGACTCCCTGATCAGCAGGGAGTCTGCTTTTCCCTCTGACTTCTCCTCTCTCATGCTCTCTCTCTCTCTTTCAAATAAACAAATAAAATCTTTTAAAAAGATAAATCGTATAAAATATGTAAAGTATGTTCTCTGGCCATAAAAGCACTAAATGAGAAGTCAGTAACAAAGATGTAGAAGATATGGAAATATAGAAAATAATCATGAAACTTATAAAAATTATCCGGAAGATAATGAGAGAGAAATGGGACACTGACAAATGGAAAACCTACTGTTGAAAAAATGTCATATTCCCTCCCTCTCTCTCTCTCACTCTCTCTCTCTCACACACACACAGAGACACCTTTTTTTAAAAAAAATTTAATACCCTCAACATGGGGCTCAAACTCACAACCCCACGATCAAGATTCGCACGCTCTACCGACTGAGGCAGCCAGGCGCACCCACACCATGTTTATTACTATGAGCATAAATGGCAAATGTCTGAGGACTAAATCCATTTATATCCTCAAATTACTTTTGGTTCTTGGTAATGCAACATGTCAATGTGCTTAATTCATTCCAAACACAATGCTGAAGATGTAATTGTCTAAGAGAATAACTTTAATTAGTAAACTGACCCGATAGTGCCTTTAGGCTCTGTGTATTTTATAGGTAGTTGCTCTGAAATGTGAGATGAAGCTGCTCTACATAATGGACGCCAAAATACAGCTAACTACAGTTGATCTCCTCACAGAGAATCACTTTCACCTTGATAATATTTTTACAATAAAGCTGAGATGGCCAATTATTAAAAAAAGGAAGGAAGGAAGGAAGGAAGGAAGGAAGGAAGGAAGGAAGGGAGGGAGGGAGGGAGGGAGGGAGGGAGGGAGGGAGGGAGGGAGGAAGGAAGGGGCAAGCCAAATTACCATGTAAACATGTTAGACTATATCGGCTCTGTGCTTTCAGGACCATTCATGAAAATATGCAGTCTATGAAACCGTGGATAAAAATGTTGAAAAGCAGCAAAACACAATTTAGAAAGTAAGAGACTGAGAGTTATGCAGAAACCAGAAGTGAGCCATCAGAGAGAAAATAACACACCAAAGGATCTCTACACTGAATTGTGGTCAACAGCCACATCCTCATCACATTCAATGAAATTCTAGAGGCACACGTACTAACGTCACCACAAGCTGCTGTGTTATTTATATGGTTCTCCGAGGTCCAGCCAAAGCTGTGAGGTGACAAAATTATGAGATACAACTATCAGAAAGTAGATGAAGAAGTATCTCTGCTTACAGAAGACCAACAAAAAATTGAACAAGTATTAAAGTCAGTAGCATAAAATTGGCTAATCATATATATATATACATATGTATGTATATATACATATATGTGTGTGTATATAATGATATAGAAAACTTGAGTAAAACTTCCTCATGCAAATTTTAAGAATAAGATGTATCTGGAAATACACCGAATGTAAATATTCAGGAAGTATAGGTAGAAAACTGTGACACCTTATTAAGGGTCAGAATAAAAATGAACTTAAAAATTAATATATAGCCACATTATAGGGATGCCTGGGTGGCTCGGTTGGTGGAGCGTCTGACTCTTCATCTCAGGGTTGTGAGTTCAAGCTCTACAGTGGGTTCAGTGCTGGGTGTGGAGTGTACACAAAAAATTAAAAAAAAGAAAAGAAAAAAAATCCACATTGTGTTCTTATGCAAGGAAAGTTAATATTGTGAATCTGTTGTTATTTCCAAATTAATGAGTAGATATTATGTAGTGTCACTAAAATTTATAAAGGAATTTAGGAAAAAATATTCCTCAAGTGATTCAGGAAGAATAAACTGAATAAAGAATAAAGTGTTCCTGAAATGAACAGGAAAAGAAACACATAAGAATAGAATAATGGTTGAGGATTTGAATTGTCAAAAGTCAAAATAGGAAAAATGAAACTAAAGTCAAAGCTTAAAATATGAGATATTTTAAATATTTTCAATATTAAATAAAAAAATAGAAATAGCACTTAGAGGAAGGGAAGCCAGAAACGATGGCGTGTAGGATGGAACAGTATGCAGCCATTGCTGTTAGAATATTCTTGAGATTCTCATCTATTACAAATGGAACTAAGATTAGAAGAAGTTTATGATCGCATTTTCGTATATGTATAAAAAGTGGGCAAGCACCCAAGATAACTATAAAGCAGAAGCTCAGGATCTGGGTCTCAAAAGTTAATAGCAGTTATGAATGGATGGTTGGCTCATTGGTCCTTTTACTTTTTTTAATCTCCGCCTTCTGGCGGGGTTCTAATTTCTCCGCAAAAAGCAAACATTACGGGGCCCCTGAGTGGCTCGCTCACTGGAGCACCCAACTCTTGGTTTCAGCTCAGGTCATTACCTTGAGGATTGTCGGATGGAGCCCTTCTTCATGCTCCACGCTGAGTGTGGAGCCTCCTTGAGATTCCCTCCCTCTGCCCCTCCTCCCCCATCCCACTCACACATTCTCTCTCTCGCTCTCTCTCTCAAATAAAATCTTTTTAAAACAAAGCATACATAACTCTTGAAATAATTAAGAAAGAAATTAATGCTACTTGTTAAAATTCCCAGATAACGCAAATTAAGTCACGAAAATGACCATTCGCTTGGGGCTGTCTTACTTGTATAGGGGAAGCCAAGAAGAAGGTATACTTGCCCCCTCCCCTTGCTGCCTTTACGTCTTGGGGACAATATGGCATATTCAAATACTGTGGGATGACTCAGCTCTGGCACTTAATTGCACGACTGTTTAAAATTTATGTAACCTTTCCTGGACATGAAATATCCAAACATTCTTCGGAAGGTGTTATTTATTTAAGCAGTCAGTTTAGCATTTGGTTTCAAATGAATTTGTTTAAGCCATGAGGAGTTTAAATGGCTGGCCTCAAGTCACAAAGTAATAGAGTTTCTGCAACAGAGTCTGAATTCATGGCTCCCGGGTCCTTGATTTTTATGCTCATGTCTAGATTCAGCAGATAAATAGGAGGTTTTTAGTTGAGCAAGAAGATATAAATTCAGACCAAAGCTTTCCACTTACTGTCCTGTTAACTCCTTCCTTTTTCAATTAACAGTCTTTTGTTATTGGTGTTTTCCAAAAGAGGCAAATTTTATAAGAGCAAAAGCAAAAAAATGTTACTGTGTACGATTTGAAAAGCAATTGCAAAATCATACTTGCAAAGGCCATACAAATGAATATATTTGATCTATGATTTGGTAGTCAAATTGGTATGAAATCTGGCAAAATTATTTAAGAATGCTTTCCTTCTCCTACGGAGCGTCTCCCCTCTAGGTATACTCTGACCTAGCAAGGGTCCACTACGTCCCTTCCTCAGACAGAGCCTCGCAAGGTGTTGCTCATTTAGATCCTCATACACCATTTCCTATCAATCTCTCACGTCCTGTCCGCCTTTCTAATTCTGCTGTCATCCTACTCCTTCGGAAGCTGATCCTTCTCCAGTACACTCTTCAAAAGTCTGTTGACTGATTTGTTTGTATTTAGGTTCAGGCCTATTTCTGATCAAATGGAGATGGTATTTCAATCATAAACCTCACAATCCTCACCACCACCCCCAGATCACTCTTGGATATTTCTATAATATTTCAAGAAAAGGGGAAGTTCATCCAACTGTTCATTTTATGGAATTATGGTTTACGAGCAGTAGTATGGTTTTTTAAATATTATTCTCAAAAAGATGCAATATTTTAGCTAATGCATGACTTCTCTATTAGTGATTATCACTGTCATTTCACCACTGCAGTATCAAGAAAAACTTTTAGAAATACCGCTTCCATATGCTGAAGAAAACATCACTAGAGAGATATCCACGGAGTAATGATTTATCTAATCATATGCTCTCTGAGTGGTTAAAGAGAGATAAATAAGACAGTTGTCTCGAGGAGTTTTTGATGTAATAGGATGTAATGATAAAACTGCTCTTTTAGAAAGTCAACATATTTTTGTTAGAGTTTATAAATGGTTTCTTTCTTCTCTGGTGGAAACAGAATTTGTTTATCCGGAAACACTGCTGAATCACAGAATTCTTTCCTGAGGGCGGAAATCTGAGGAGTCAAAGCTAGATCAACTCACACCCAGTCCTCTGCAGACGAGTTAGTGGGACCTTCACTTACAAAATGGCCCCCCATCTATGACAACGTGAGGATGCTTCTCCATGGCAATCCACCGCGGGCGTGACTACCAAAGTTTCCTGAACACTCCAGGACACAGGGAAATGGTGACTGCCAGGAAGTGTAGGCAAGGGGTCTGGGCAAAAATAAAATGTGGCTGACAGTTCAGGGGTTACCAGGATCCAAGAGTTCTGCTCCCCAGAAAGCGGGTTGTCTTGTTTTGTTTTATGAGACAATATAGCCCAGTAGTTGAGAGTGTAAGTTCAAAGTCACTGTCCAGGTTAGCAGCCTGCTGTGACCACAAACTAGCTGTCCTTTGAGCGACTTCCCTCAGCTCCCTCTGCCTGAGTGTCCTCCCCTCCAAACCAATCCCTGTCCCACGAGGTGCCCGCGGGGAGGCATGGAGCGAAGATGCTCCACCAGAATGGGGCGGGCCCACAGCAGGGACCCCCGCAGGTGCCGCGCTGTCATTATGAGTTTCCATTCCTTAAACACAGTTGGCCCTGATTCAACTCCAAAGGATGTGGACACGATTATGGATGTCTTTACTAAGGAAACAGGATTGATCAAGAGACACTCCAATCATTCAGGCTAAATTCATCGGCCTCCTTACAGGCTGGGTTCTCGCGGCTAGTGTGCAACTTTCCCCACTGCTGGTGGTTTCCCTGTGCAAGGAGAGGTAGAGGGACAGCAGTGAGGGGCACCTACAGGCTGGGCTCTAATGCAGGCTCTCCACACGCCGGCCGTGTGACCTTGGAGAGCCGTGACCACTGCATGACCCGGTTTCACCCGTAAAGAGGGGGGTGACGACATAACCTTTCTCATTGGAGCTGCCGAGCTGAATAAGTAAGTTCATAGGTGTAAGGGGTTTAGGATGCCTTGGGCCTGTAGGAAATGCTCCATAAAGATGAGTCGCTGTGTATCAGCAAGTCTAAGACTCTATTAAGAAAAATAAAAACGATCTCATACAGGCTACCTCATGGAGTTACATCTGAAGAAAAAACTTAAAGGCATAGATTGACCACTTTACTCAGAAAAAAATAAAATAAAGTCGGGCTAAAATGAACATTCAAAGCACTCACAGCTACACATCTGTCCAATACCACTAATAATAAAGAATTTCATCGTAAAATGTTCTATTACTATAAATTATATATAACCAGAGTTCTTAGTTCACAGAGGCAGAAAAAAATATTTTTAAAAGGCAGAAACTCATCTATTTGGGGCAGTTTGCAAAGCTAGAATATAGATGTTTCACTGCAGAGATTTTCTGCAGTAAGGTAGCCGTGAGGACTGCCCCGGCACCCCGGGCCTCCTCGGCCAGAATCAGTCGTCCCTCCAATAAACCTGAGACAGAAGCCTTGCAGACAGGATGCTCTCTCTTCAAGGAAGCTCCAGAGGACAAGCCAGAAGGCAGCCAGCCCCCTCCCACACATTCCGAGCTAAGGGGAAGAGAACGGTCTCTACAATAATTTGGAATCAGTACATATCTCCAGATCAGTATCCACGCCTGCACGTGCATGAAATTACACGAAGCTGTTAAGCTGCCTCCTGACCTTGGTAGCATGTGAGTTACACCTCGATAAAAAAGAAAAACGTGCTAATAAAAAGGGGATCGATGTAGCTTCCATCGGAAAAACCCTAAGTGTCTGCGTTCCCAGGGACTCCGCCCCAATCAGAATCTGTACCCTTTCTGCTGTGCCTCTCCCAGCGGTCTGTCATAAGGAAGCACACACTTAGAGAGTGGCCAGGGGGAGGAGTCTGGGGACAGGAGAAAGGAAGCCGATGGTCTGGGGAAGGTGACTGACTTTCTTTGCACAAGGAAGTAGCTGGCTTCTAAAATCCGTGGCTGCGGAGCTGAGTGGCTGGCGGCAGCCTCTCTGTGGGAGTGTGAGAGAGACAGACCCAGCGGGCAGGACTCCAAGGGGCCGGACCCGCACAGCTGGCGTCGGGGGAAGGGGCCTCTGGGGGGAAAGATCGGAAATGCAACCTGGGGACATTTCTTAGAGGTCCGAAGGGAGATCCAGGATTCTAGATGTAATCAGTACTGTCAACTTGATACTCCTTCGGGCTCCTAAACCCAATACCTGTTCACACCACCTACGCTGGTCATTTGGATACGGCCGCCAGGACCCACTTACGTCCAATGTCAAGTCAGCCGCTTCTCTGACTACGCATCAGGCATGACAGAGAGCGTCTCCGAGGCACTCCGAGCAGTGTCCCCTGCCCGAGGGAGCTGGCCCTCTTTGTCTTCGTCTCCTACTGCTGCAGAGAAAGGCACACCTTTGTGACCCAACCTCGGAGCCCTAATACACACAGGGAGGCAGACAGCAACCACAAAATATGGAGGATATTGTCAGGAAGTAATCAGTACCAGGTAGAAAACTAAAACAAAATTAAGGGAGACTTTGTAGAACTTCCTAAAAAAACTGTCCAATCATGTCATTTCTCTACTTACAATCTCCTGTGGCTTCCCTGTGTCTCCCAAAGAAAATATGGGTTTATCTTCCCATCATCTAAGATGCACCAAAGTAGAGCAGCTTAAATGCAGAATGGAGGACCGCCCCCCCCCTTCCCCTGTTTTGCAATCCCCTGCAGCTTAGCTCTTGCTGTCACTCCCTCCGGGAGTCCTTCCTTCTTGTAATCCTGTCCTGTCTTTGAAAGCACTGTCTCCATGAAATATTCATAGTCCTTCAACCTAATACAGTCCCTTCCGCCTTTGAATCCCCATAGATTTGGGGGTGGGCAGGCGGGTGGAGGGGTGTAAAGAATTTTCCTTTATCTACCATACTAAAATAGAGAGCGCGACATGCTTAGCTCATTTCCTTTGTGGGCTGTGTTCCTTCGCTCTGCCTCGTGCTCCCAGCTCCCAGTCATCCACGAGATGGATGGAGTGCAATAGGATAGCTTCGTGGTGACATGCCAGAGCTCTGCAACCGGACTCAGATGTAGCTCTGGGTCTATATTTGGGACCCATCAATAAAGAGTGATGGTTACTGGGAAGGATACACAACGGTTTTGGGCCTCGGTCCCCTCAACTGTAAAATGGGAGGTGGGGCGGGGGACATGGTAACAAATACTTCATGGGACCAAGGCACGCGGAGTGGTGCTCACCTGATCCTCACGCAGAGGATCACTCTCTTTGCCGCCTTCAGTCCGATACACGGAACAAATCCTCACAGAATGGAGGGACAGTGTTAGTAAGGATGTGGGGACAGCATCTAGATTTAAAAGCATTTTGACAGTCCAGATGAGAGGGGAAAACCGAAACAGTGGCATGCAGCAGGCATAAACATAAGTGTTGGGTTTCATAAGACAAATTATAGAAGCATGTTTATTCAAAAAATTTTTTTTAATTAAAACACACTGCTTTTATTGACTCTAAGGTAAACACCAGCCAACTCAAAAGAAAACTGAGTTCTCATTGCAATTTCATGGGCATCCCAACCCCGCATGGCTATCACAAAGCCCAGGACTACATTCCCCTCTGACAAGTTTCAGCGACCCCCCTTCTCCTCCCAGATCTACTGCCCAGTGCTGGGCAGGTCCCCATCCGCCCCTGTCCCCCCATCATAGGGATGGCTGCAGCAACCCTCAGATGATTCTGCGCCAACCCTCAGATGGTTCTGCGCCGCCAGTGAGCCGGGCCACAGGTACAGAAACATGCATTTAAAGTTCTTTTCTAGGGGTGCCTGGGTGGCTCAGTCGTTAAGCGTCTGCCTTTGGCTCCGGTCATGATCCCAGGGTCCTGGAATCGAGCCCCGCATTGGGCTCCCTGCTCAGCAGGAAGCCTTCTTCTCCCTCTCCCACTTCCCCTGCTTGTGTTCCCTCTCTCACTGTGTCTTTGTCAAATAAATAAAATCTTTAAAATAAATAAAGTTATTTTCTAATCGACCCCACACATGGGATTCAAATAGAGAATGCTGCTTCATAGACAATGGCCATTAATACCACAATCGTCTGCCTGATGCTAAAAACAACTCAAATGAGAGCAAAACAAATGTTAAAAACACACTGAATTATATTCACTAATGTCACCGATTTGATGATTCAAAAGGCACATCATAATTTTTTAGGTATTCTTGGTAAGAATTGCCGTTAATTACATAGTCATAAGCTGTCATTAAAATAGAATATCAAATAATTTGGTTGTTTTGTAGCTGTGTTTGACGATCTGCATTTTTTTTTAATATTGAGGGAAAATATTTCCTATGAGAGATATGAAGCGTCAGATACATTCGTTATTAACTTCAGTAAATGTGACTAAAACTGCAATACGGGGCATGCCATTTAATCGAGAAATTAAAACTTGGCGACTGATCTAGTATTATCAATCAGTAGCTGGAAAACACCATTTGGGGATGACATGTTTGTTACTTCCATCTGCCAGTACTTTTTAAACATTTCCATTAATTAGCCTGAGAGATTCATGACTCTCTTCCAAGTGTAACTCAACTGCTACTTGAAAATAATAATGTTAGATGCACTAAGATGCACTGTTTGGTTCTTAGGCTGCTGGTAATCAAAACACATTAGCCCTAATCGTGAATAGCAAGAAATCGCCATCAGACGCGCGGAAGCCAGAACCGACCAAGAGAAAAAAGCATCTTTACAACTATCCATCCTTACGTCCCAACCGAGGTCCAGATCTTACATAAGCCAGTGACCTCGCCCGTCACTGCCTTTCCTTCTCTGGGGGATTCTGACAATGCTGCAAATATCGACGTTTAATGTGCTTTCATATCATAGGTGCTAAAATAGGAGACCTTAATAGAAATCAGTTTTTCATTAGCAATCCAATAATGTTTCCAACATGAATTTAGACACAACGCTGAAAACATTTTTTTGAGTTGCTTCTGGACCGCATAACCAGCATCCATTACTTAAATAAATTCACAACACTGAAAACCTTCAAGATTTACCTCACCAATCCCCGCTCCAAAAGTGCGAGGAAATTTTTTAAAAACTCAAGTTTTTAAGTTTCCCATACAGAGATACACACAAAGGGATCCCTCAAACTTAATCCCTAGCTGTTTTTAAAAACAAGATTTGATTAGCTTGGAAACTACATCTTATCCTAAGAGG
>CM052895.1:129304126-129330739 GCA_028534135.1 Potos flavus
GATTTTATTTACTTGTCAGAGAGAGAGCACAAGCAGGAGGAGCGGCAGGCAGAGGCAGGAGCAGACTCCCCGCTGAGCAGGGAGCCCAATGCAGGACTCGATCCCGGGACTCTTGGATCATGACCTGAGCCGAAGGCAGACACTTAACCGACCGAGCCACCCAGGCGCCCCAAAGTTTGTACTCTTTAGTCAACCTCTCCCTATGTCCTCGCCACGTCCCAGACCCTGGCAACCACTTTTCTACTCTGTTTCTATGAATTTGACTTTTTTTTAGATTGTTTAGATTTAGATATAAGTGATACCATGCAGTATTTGTCCTTTCCTGGCTGACTTATCTTACTTAGAATGCCCTCAAGGTCTACCCATGTTGCAAAGGGTAACATTTCCTTCTTTCTCATGGCTGATAAAACTCCATTGTGTATCTACAAATACACAAATACACACACGTTTTGTACATATAATCACATTTTCTTTATCCATTCATCCACAGATGGACTCTTCCTTTGCCTCCAAATGCTGACTACTCTGAATAATGCTGTAATGAGTACAGACATCTTCTTTGAGATCCTGATTTTCTCTTCATTTCCTTTGGATATACACCCAGAGGTGAAATTACTGGATCACATGGTAGTTCTATTTTTAATTTTGTGAGGGGCCTCCGTGCTATTTTCCACAGAGGCTGCCCCAGCTTGCATTCCCACCAGCAGGGCATGAGGGTTCTCTTTCCTCCACATCCTCACCAACACTTGTCATCTCTTGTCTTTTTGTTGATGGCCATTCTAACAGGTGTGAGGGGATCTCTCCTTGAGGCTCTGACTGGCATCTCCCTGATGATCAGTGATGTTGAGCAGCTTTGGCTATCAAGTGATAGCCTGGATACTAAGCCCTTATCTCCAGTAAGACCCTCTGAAAAGGAGGAAGAGCACCCTCCCGCCAGTCGGGAGCACCGTCGTGGTCCAGAGTGCAGCTGCCCCCTGAGAATGTGCAGGCAATCGGGAGCCATGTCTCCATAGGCATCATGATGCCCCCTTTCCAACCCTGGACTCCTAACTCGGGACTTCTCTGAGGGGTGACCAAGACAAACGCCCCGCCTGTATAAACAACTACTGTTTGGGATGGTTTCTCCTCGTAAATGCAGTGGAACCTAATTTTCACAGATACAGGTGACATTGAAGACAACACTTAAAATGCCTATCGCTTTTCCAGACCCATCACTCTGTCCATCTCCTTTCTGGATGGGATCTCCTCTCCATCCCCTTCTAAGGAGAAAGACATTAGGGACGTTATGATAATTACTACCTAATGCCATAAGAAGTACATAGGCGTGTATAAGATGCCATGTCCACAACAAAAAAAATAAAATTTAATCTGAGTAAGAGTAACACATTTAATGTACAAAAAGAAAAACATCAACTCCAAGTGAACCTCTATTTAAATTATTGTCTTTCTTGACACTTCCGTTTTGAAGATGCTCTTAAGGAACATTACCTTATTACTTAATTAATATCATGCTTCTGGGATACTGATAAGTATCAACATCTAAAGATTGTAACTCAAGAGTCTTAATTTTGTTAATGCTAAGTATTTATATTTTTAAGCTAAAAGAACAAAATTCTTACAGCTCTGCAATCAATATAGTTTATATTTTATAGTAAAAGAACCAAGTAGATGCTTCCAGCTTTCTTAGCACTGTATATAAAGGGTCCCTGCTTATCAATTGTGCTAATTATAATTTTAGCCCTGCAGGTGGAATGGAATTATACCATCATTCTTGCAAATACACAATTACCTCTTAAATTGCTAAGGACAATGCATTCAAGTTATTTAAGTTGTTACTGTTACATGCCATGCTTCAAATTTATTTTTAATTTACATTCCCAAATAAACACAACAGTAACTGTAGCCCATTCTATTTTGAGGTCAAATCAAGAACACCCGCTACTCTTGCGCTAATCTCAACTAGGAAGTTGCCAATACTATTCTTAGAAAAAATGTAGCCATTTCAAAATTGCTGCTACTGAAAAAGACCACCTGCTTGGAGGCTAATTATGCTAGAAAAAAAATAAATCTCACGGTCTCTCCAAAACATGAGCTAAGGGTTTGAGGTAAAACAATTAGAATGAGAAACGGCAATAAATTTTGCATTAGCATGTGTACATTTACCCGATTCTTCCTGCCCCACTTGGAACGTGGACTGCAGGTCAGCAAATGTTGACTCTGCCCCATCTCCCCGGTGGGCAGAGGGCATTTGCAGCCCCAGTGGTCCTGGGCCTGGCCACGTGACTTATTGGGCCAATGGACCGTTAGCGGACATGATGGCAGCAGTGGCCTCAAGAGTGCTTAAAAACTGAGCTTGGTCCCTGTGCTCTGAGGATCTGCCGTGAGAAAATGCTAAGCAGCTCCTCATCCATGAAGATTGTATATCTAAGTGGGGTACGTCTGAACCCACCTGCAGCCTGGAGTGAGGGCCAGCTGACACGAGCCAAAACCCAGCCAACGCACAGGCCTGAGTGAAAAGCATCATCTCCATGATTTAAGCCATCGAGCTTGGGATAATTTTGCTTCAGCATCACTGTGACAATGGCTGATGGACGCACTACTCAAAGTGATCTGGGCCAGCCCCCGGCAGTCAGACTTCGGCCACACCCGAATCATTGCAGCTTGGCTCTCGATCTGCCGCTCATCCATCAGGTCTAGTTCCTGCACACTGAACACCTCATTCTGGGCGGGCAATCACTCCCACCTGACTCTCTCCCAAATGACTTATATTTGCTCTGCTTTGTATACCAGCAAGTGTTAGGCGACCAGACTTTGCCATAATATCTAGCCTTCTGGGGTTGTTCTTTAATTATTGCATAATTGGATTATCCGCGCTGAATCTTTTCCAGCTCCCTGTGGGCACAGACTTTTTCTTACACGTATTTCAGAGCTCGACAATCCAGACAGAAGAGTCATTTAACGTGCAGGTGGAATCAAAGAGAAGCTGTAAGTCAGAGAGCTGAAGTCCTGAGTGAGGTGACAATGCCACGGAATATACGTCTCATTTTCCCTAAACATCTATGGGAAAAGAACAAAAGGGTGTCTCTAAACATAGAAATCATGTCCTAAATACATCTGATCATTGTTTGTTAATCACTGCTTTAGCTGCATATTAGCAAATTATCTGGAAATGCAAGCAAATACTTCTTCCTCGTTATATAACACTAATATACAAAACAGTTTATCACCGCCGTGAATAATGTAAAGTATAACATGAACTATTCAAAATTAGTCCACTTATTGTAAATATGATAAAGGACCGTATTATATTTTGGTTCAAAGACCATTAATCACTGCAAACTTCTTTTTTTCTTTTTTCCTACTCTTTTTCTACTCTTTTACTCACCACAAACACTACTGAAATGTACAGGAGCACAACAACACTAGAGTACTCTGCATTATTCACATCTATCCAGGACAAGTGCTTTTGGCGTCCTCAGGACGTCATCAGCCTTGTGTGAAGCCAGTGGGACTCAGAGAGCATGCAGGTCGTCATTAAGGAAAGTTCGTTCTAGAAATCACGTAGGATATCCAGGAAATTTACTTGTTTCTACTTAGCTGTGTAAAAATTTTTTTCTGTCCAATTTTGAGGTTTATTTGGCTTTTGCAAGCATAGTATTCTCACTGGTCATAGGGGGACTAGGTGCCTACGAACACCTCTGTTCTCTATAACCCACTGTGTCCTACTTCTCAGCTTCAGAGAACATGCAGAAGCTTTGATGTGAATGAAGCAGAGCTGACCTTGAATCTGGGTGGTCAAGAGCAAATGGCAGAAGGAGTCCTGGGCTGACTCTGAGGTCCTGCTCCTGCCCTTCCTCTAGGACCTCCACGAATGAGCCCAGAGCAGCTTGCTAGAGGAAGGAAGATTGCGAAGAAGACAGACAAGGCACCAGAGTTGAGGGCATCCCAAACCATCCAGCCCCCAGGCAACGAGCAGCCGACCACAGACACATAAGGGAACCCAGCCAAGACCAGAAGAACTGTCCCATTGAGACCACATGGCTGTCTTAAGCCACTCAAGTCTGGGATGGTTTGTCACACTACCAAATTAACTGATATGCCAGGCCTTTGTCCAAAACCTCAAGCACAACCTATTTCCTAGCATTAGGAAACCTCACTGCAGGAGAGGAGTAAAGTTAATTTCAAGCAGGACTGTTGCGTGAAAAAAATCCACTGTCCAGGGTAGGGTTCTCCAGCCGTAGAGGGCATCAGAACCACCTGGAGAGCTTGGGAAAGCAGCAAAGATTGCTGGGGCCCCCCAGGGCTCCTGATTCCCTTGTTCTGGGGTGGGGCCTGAGAATCTCCAACAAGTCCCGGGACTGGCTAATGTTTTCAGTGTGGGCACCACACACTGAGATCACCGTTCCACATGACCGAGTCTGTTGCAAATAAAATGTTCCCTCACAGAACACACATATTACTAAATTAAAAGAATAAACTCATCTCTTTTAGAAATCCAATTAGACTATGGAGTCCCATCAGATTTCAGCATAAAGAGAAAAGAAATTATATTTATTATTCAGATGTGCTGGGCAAAATGCAGATTAGCATAGAAAACAGCAGAGTATTTCACCCAGGACGATGAGCATTTCATCAATTACCCACAATGCAACAACTCACGGTTGCACTGAAAACTAAGGCTTTTTTCCTACAGTATAGAGAATATGAGTCACGGGGTACCTGGGTGGCTCAGCTGGTTAGGCAGCCAACTTGATTTCGGCTCAAGTCATGATCTCAGGACTGTGAGATCGAGCCTCTTGTCAGCTTCTGTCCTGACTGTGGAGCCTATTTGAGATTCTCTCTTTTCCTCTTCCTCTACCCCCACCCTCCTCTCTGCTCTCTCTTCCTCTCTCTACAAAAAAAAAAAAAAAAAAAAAAAAAAAAAAAAATTAAGTCACATCTAAAATTACAGCAGGAATAGACAGTGTTTCCATATACTATTAATATTTAAATTTTGAAAATCACAGGAGCAGACTATTTCTTTGAGCCTAATTACAATAATATTTCATATATTATTCATGTTGCTGATGCCACCCATGGTTTATGGAGTGTATACACTTTCATTTCAAATGTCTTACTTCAGTAAGTTAAATATATTTGCATTCTCCGGAGCTCTGAATTTTATAGGCAATAACTCCTGACTTTTCCAGGCACATTAAACCATTTCTATTCCGTCTCCTCCAATCTATGCATGGAAGAGATCATTAGTGTACACTGAATCCCTAAAGACATACAACTCTTCAAGGGAAATTCATTTTGTTCAAATTAATATCAGAATTGATAATTTAGAAAACTGACTTGCTTAAAAAATATACATTTTTGAGTTCTGTTTTCATTTTAAACTAACGATTAATGCTCCAATTAAGACAAGTGTGAATTTCATTATTTTATACACTTTCGACAGTAAGTTCACAGCAAATGCTACGTTAGTACAAGAGATTCCTCTCCTTCCCACAGAAACTATAAAATATTTCATCTTGAGTGCTTATCCACTCAGGATGTGAGTAGTGGATACAAATGTTATTTACCTTAAATGTAACTTCTAATAAAATTATCTTAATCATTTATATAACTTAAATATTAAATGTAATTTGTGTATACTATTGTTATAAAATAAAATTATGTAACAGCATATATTAGTGTAAACATTATGTTTGTAAACATTCAATGTAAACATTATAAACATATATTCATAAGTTATATTTAACACACATTATATAATATAATACACAAGGTAGATGTTTTAAGTTATGATATATTACATTAATTTATAAAACATGTTGTATATATGCATATGAAATAAGTTTTATAAGTCATATATAATTTGTAAAACATACTCTATATTACATAGGACATTATATATTATATAATGACTTTTTTTAGCTTTCAAATTCTCTTTATTATAAATCTTTTTTCCTTTTGCAAAAGCAAACACTTGCAACCAGTTATACAGATGGGGAAAAGTGAGGACGATTTATAAGACATTCAACAAATTCCAATACTTTACAATTTCAAGCTTAAATTAACCCGTGTTTTTCCTTTTCTCATAAACTCAGAAAAACAACTCAGGTTCACTTCAAGGACAATCTAACAGATCACAGCCTCAGGCTGGCCAAGAAAGGGGAACTGACAGATCACAGCTGATAGTAACAGCTGTGATCACACCAATATCAAATCTGCCAGGATCTTCGGGGATACTGTCTGGATAGGCTTTATTCCGGGTGCTTACGATGAGAAGAAAATTACATAAGCCTTTTGTTATCTCAACCCAGGGTGTAAATGACTCTGCTGCTCAAGGCAGCAGCTATTCTTAAACGAGATTTTTGGGGAGACACCTTGAAATGGTTTACAAACACGAAGAAAAGCTGTATTATTTTTTTTTAAGATTTTATTTATTGGGGCGCCTGGGTGGCTCAGTGGGTTAAAGCCTCTGCCTTCGGCTCGGGTCCTGATCTCAGGGTCCTGGGATAGAGCCCCACATCGGGCTCTCTGCTCAGCGGGGAGCCTTCTTCCCCCACTCTCTCTCTCTGCCTACTCTGTCAAATAAATAAATAAAATCTTAAAAAAAAAAAAAAAAGGTTTTATTTATTTATTTATTTATTTGAAAGAGAGAGAGAGCGCACAAGCAGAGGGGAGGGGCAGAGGCAGAAGCAAACTCCCCACTGAGCAGAGAGACTGATGCGGGACTCAATCCCAGGACCCTGAGATCATGACCTGAGCTGAAGGAAGATGCTTCACTGACTGAGCCACCCAGGCGCCCCCTGAAGAAAAGCTTTAAAATATAAATCAGCCCGTAATACTGCCTTGTGTATGACACAATGGAGGAATAGAAAGTGCAAATTACAGAATGGGTGAAGGACATGCCAATGGAATTGTATAGAAATAAATACATATAGAAGGGCTTGAGTGGCTCAGTCAGCTAAGCGTCTGACTTTTGACTTAGGCTCAGGTCCTGATCTCGGGGTCCTGGGATCGAGCCCCGTGTCGGGCTCTGCGCTCAGCAGGGAGTGTGCTTGAGATTCTCTCTCCCCATGGCCCCCTCCCCCAGTTCTATCTCACTTTCTCTCTAAAATAAATAAATCTTTAAAATATGTATATTTTATTATATATATTTTATATACATATTATATAAGATATAATATATATAAGATATAATAAAAATATTAGATATGTGTGTACATACATATATGCATCATATACACACACACACACACACACACAAATACAGAATCTTAGATGATTTTGAAACTGAAGGTTCTGGCTGAGGGCAGAAAGCCTTTCCTCCCTCCCTCCCAGGGGCTGCCGCCAGCTTTCCAGTAAGAAGGTCAGTCTATCAGCAAGGGAGCCACTTGTACTACCTGGGAATATGGCTGTTCGAACAGCCATCCTGATTTCTGTAACATAATGACTCATAAAATGTATATATTACATAGGTTCATGATTATGCTTAATTGAAGAGGTATTTATACTATTTTAATCCCACATAATAAATGGTATCATCACATTTACTGGAGACTGCTCTCTCAGGTGTGCAGTTTAAGGATTATTCCACCAGCCGAGTTACCAGCACTGGCGAACAGCATCTAATCACAGCCCCCCACCTCAGGTGACCTTTGGGTCTCGGTCTCGCTTACACACGGCAGGACAAGTGGGGCCTCTCTTTGCTAACAGAACAACGAAGCATCAGCAGGGACAACAGTGGAAGTCACGGCTGTGATCACAATTTTATTCATCTTCCTTAGCCTCAAATGACTGCTTGTTACATTATTTGTCACACAAACAGGGCCTAGGAAAGACAGCAGGTAAGATTAAAGACTTTGTGTTTACAAAAAAAAAAAAAGAGAGAGAGAAGAAGAACCCTATTTCATAGGTGGAGAATAACATATTAAATCTTCCTTGCAAAGCTGTTTGGAAGTATACTCTGGAACTTGTAAATTCTCTTTTGGACGAGCAATTTCACTTTTTGCAATCTATACCAAGAGATGACTATAAAAAGCATAGAAACTGCTCTATACGGGGAGGGGGGGGTGGCGTATCAGAGGATGAGGATAATAACAGGAAAATTCTGAGTAACCTAAATATCTAACAAGAAGAGGCAAATTGCACAGGAAATTAAATTAACGAACAATTTTAAATACACGTGGAAAGGCAAGCTACCAAACTAAGGACAGAATATGAGCTCAAGGACTTGTCAGTGCAGAGGAAAACGTCCAATAGAAACTTCCAAAACAGGCAGAGGGTCAGCTCTGCAAGGCGGATGTACCCGTGAATTTCATTTTCTGCACTGCGTGGGAATGCACGTCTACTCTATTACGACTTTTATAACAAAACACTATCTTAGGGCACAGCATGACTGCCGAGCTCTCCTACAGAAGACTTCTGCGGGATGATGTGAGAACAGAAACGCTGAGCCCCGTCTGGAAGTGATAGATGGAGACCTACTCAGACAAGGCAGCAAAGTAGGAATTGATGGGAAATTCACACCGCACAGTTTGAAATAGTGCAAACTATCTTCTTTCACGGGAATTGGAAACTAAATATGCTACGTCCAGATGGCTGTTTTCAAACTAGAAAGTCAATCACCTTTGCCTCCCCATTTCTGTCGTCAGCTATTACATATCTCACCAGGGGAAGAAGGACTTTCCATTTTATTTTTATTTATTTTGTTGCTCGTCGCGTTCAGGAGCACAGCCTGAGCCGAGCTGTCCTCTCTTCTCTTTGTTCGTGTTTTGTTTAGTATTTAATACCGCCCTGACAGAGCGCGGCTCCGGAGACGGGAAGCCCGGGGATCACTCCGAGAGCAGCTCTAAGAAGAAAGGTGACTTTATTTCTCAGCCTGTTTTGTGCGGCAATATTTTAACAGGAAAGAGAGTTTCAAGGTTGATGGTTGGAAAGTGTGCCTTCGCAGATTTGTTCAGTGAGTTCCTGAACTTGAAAAGATAATCAGTAACGCATGAATCTGCTCAACACGGAGCCCAAGGCGGGACCAGGCTGTGGATAAAACCACACACAGAGAAGCAAGAGGAAGCCCCCCAAGGAGGCCCTGGGGGGAGGCCTCGCTGCTCCTTAGTCACCCCGACCAGGAAAGAGGCACCGACGCCATCGCCTGATTTGGTCTGTCTGTGGCATTCTTCTGCATCTTTAATTTATTCTCATGACAATGCCTGTGAGGCAGGTAGAACAGAATTTGCAAATCCCCGTGCAAACGGAGATCCACAACTGTGGCAGACAGTGCCCAGACGGCCCTGTCCTTATCTCAGGGTCCAGAGGTCTCAGGGTAAACCAAAGTTCCAGATATTCCCGGGCCGGACACACGATGTGTGGGTGAGCAGGGGGTCTTCGGGGGGTAACCTGAAGCCCCAGCAGGGGACAGGCCTCCGGAGGGATCCCTCTCAGCAAAGCTCTCCAGCCTCCCACCCCTTCTACAGGAGCCTCAGCCCCCCCCAGAAAAGCTTCCAAAGGCCCAGGCATTCCGCTCCTGACTGGTGTCCCCACCAGGTTCTCCAGCTCTCCTCTGGCCCTCTGGGCACTTTGCTCCTGACTCTGCCTCCAGCCACCCCTTTTGGCCAACTGCCAGTGCTGGACATTTTGTTCCAGGTCTGGTTCTGTGACGGCATCTTATACCTTGGCCACTGGGTGCCCCTTCCCCGCAGGCTCCGCACCCCCTGCGCCCCCTTCGGCAGGTAGCCTGGCTGCTGCTGCTACGCAGGATGGGGAGCCCCCCACTTCTCCCAGCTGCAGGCCCGCTGGAGTGGAAGATTCTACCAGCAGAAAAACACGCCAAGAAAAAAGGCAAAAAATAACAATTAGCAGAGTCTGGGAGTAGGTCTGGAGATGGCAGACCCGGAAATTGCCCTGAAGCAGCACAGCACTGGTGATGGCTTGGAAGGGCATCTCCCTCTTTGTCCCCGCAGGGGACCGGAGAAGGGAGGGGTCCCTACCGTTAGGAATTACACTACAAGTCCCTTCCTCTCTGGAGGCAGAAGCGGCCACAGCCAATGGCTGAAACTTCCGCATAAAGGACAATCCAGGCCAGAGACACCGTGGGCCCGAGTTAGGGAGATGTAACAACGGCGGTGAGGGAGAGGATGGGAGAGAACCGCGAGTTGCTGAGAAACTCAGGGCTTTTGTTCCCACGAGCACTTTTGGAGGAATCTCCCCAAGAACAAGCCTGGGGGACTGGGGAGCTTCCGAGTAGGGGCTGGCGGTGGGCACTGAGCACGTTTCCTGTCAGCACTGGGACTAAAAGGCAGAGGGACTGCGGCATGGAAATGAGGTGTGCTCTCAAGGTGAAGACATCCATCCATCACCTGAGGACAAGAAAACAGGTCCTTGAACAGAAACGACATCCTTAAGAACTCAGTTGGGGGGGGGGGTGCCTGGGGGGCTCAGTCGGTTAAGCGTCGGCCTTCAGCTCAGGTCATGATCCCAGAGTCCTGGGACCGAGCCCCACATCAGGCTCCCTGCTCAGCAGGGAGTCTGCTTCTCTCCCTTCCTCTCTCCAAAATAAATAAATACATCTTTAAAAAAAAACGAAAAACAAAGGAATTCATTGAGGAGCCTGTGGTCGCTGGTGAACTTCGGCAACGCTTCTCAGGGTGGGAAACCCAGAGACGAAGAAAGAGGGACCTAAGGTGTTGTAAGCAAGTACCCATATAAGGTAATAAGACGAACTAGAATCATTCTGAGGGCCCAGAAAAACCATCTCCCCTCCAAAAAGGAAGAAAATTGAGAGAGAGAGAGAGGGAGAGAAGGGAAGAAAACACAGAGGTCACGTGGGAAAGACTGGGCGTTTGTGCCACGCACACACCTATGTACCTGGGTTCACTCGTGTGCGTCTGTAGGGCAGAACTGAGACCAAAACTACTGAACATAATAATGCAAATGCCTCTGAGCTCAGGGCAGAGTCTGCTTGAGATTCCCTCTCCCTCTCCCTCTGCCCCTCCTGCTCATGCTCTCTCTCTCGCTCTTCTGAAATAAATAAATCTTTAAAAAAATAATGCAAATGGCTCTAACCTATTAAAAAATACGTCATGCTCGAAAATAATGATTCCGTTCTATATAAAAGAAACTCATAAAATATCCCAGAGAGATTAAAAATAAAAAGATACGAAAGGGTATGCCTGGCAAAAGCAATAGCATGTAATCTGGGGTTACAATTTCGGTAGCAGATGCGCTGGAATCAGGGACAAAGATTATGAAGAAGCAGACAAACGCATCACCGTGTGATGCTAGTAACTACAATGAGCAAAAACAAAATCCCTCAATATAAGTAATTATATTAAAGGATCTATAGAACCCATTTCTAAAGATGTCAAAAAGGCATTTAACATAATTCAACGACGATTTTTTATAAAAACACCAGGTAAAAGAGGAATTGATAGATACTTACTTCACATTAAATGTAATTACGTAAATAAAAGTCTTAGTCCCCATGCCAGGACCTCACTCGGTGAGGAATGTCTGGAGAGAGTCCTATGGAAGTGAGGAACACGACAAAGGTGCCAACTGTCACTGCAACTATGAAGCATGGTCATGAACAGGGTAGACAACGCAATAAGGGAAAGCAGTTAGAGGAAGAACAATGGGCCAAAAATACATAAAGCAATCTTCGTATCGCATGAAACTAGGAGTAATCCTGACATTGTAAAAATCTGCACATATACAAGTATATGTATGTGTCTGTACAAGGAAATAATTACCAGAGGTTGTTTAGAAAGCTCAGCCATTCGAAAGCAGGTAGCAAGCATGCCCAGTGATGTAATTCCACTTCTCTATCTCCCGTGCCCCAGACACGAAATGGCTCTCGGGGACACCGCTGGAAGCCTCACCTCCAAACCCCAGAGGCTCTTGCTAGTCAAGGTGTGTGTGAGCCTCAGTCACTTGATTTTGTCGAGGACATCTGAAACCCCTCTCCTAACAGAACTGTGCCTCTGGAAACGTCCCGCCCTCCACACTCTCACTCGGACACTGGCTGGACTCACATCCTCCCAAAGCAGACAGCTTCTGGCTGAGCCCTAGCGGGTCCCTGGGATCTGGTCCCTCACCTGTCACATGGTGGCAGGGGCAATGGAGCCTCATGGGGCTGTGGTCACTCCAGGGGGTTCTATAGATGGCCCGTCTCTTCTTCCCAGGTTTCTGGGGCAACACTTCTGTTTTTCTGGCTCGTCTGACAGATTTCAGTTAATATGTATTGATTTTTTAAAATCCGAAATTCTGTTTTGTTTTGCTTTGACATTTGGAGTCACATCTCTAACTTCCCACATTCTTCTCTTCTCTAAGAAATTTCTCACAGGGAAGGGCTGCTGGAATCTCTGATCCTCATGGATGGAGCTGGGACTACATTCCCCCATTTAACCCAAAAGCACAGTGTTTGGGGCAACTCTGGAGGGCACGTTGAATAGGACACAGGAGGACACGAAGAATGCGATTTGCACGCAGAATGTGGAAGGACTAACTCCAAGATGTCCAAGTTAAAATAGGCTCAGATAATGACTCCTCTTTTAAAATCCATGCTTCAACTCTGAAAAGCTAAATGAAAAGATTTAAAAAGTAGCTTAGGAAAAAAAAAATACTTAAAAAGCTCCTGTAATTAAACATTTTGGAACATAATCATAAAAACTGCACTCACAAAGTACATTTCTTCAATGAATCATCATCTTCCTGTGAAAGAAAATCAAGAACATCTTTTACTAAATGATTTTAATGCAATCTCTACATGGGAGCTTGTTCTGAAGTAAATAAAAAAGCAAAGCACAATGGAAACCTCATCTCGACAGGATAGATGTTCTTTCCATTTCATTTCAAATTTTGCACAGCCTAGACTAAGTAATCTTCGTTTAGTATTTATACTTCTTTTCTCGCTTAAAAAAATGGCTTTATTCATACAAAAAACGGACGTATTTAATGTGTGTAGAATTGATGTGTTTGGAGATATGCATCCACCTGTGAAACCATCACTGCAATCAAGATAATAAATATATTCATCACCTCCAAGTGTCCGCTTGTACCACCTTTTTTGCGGTACGAACACTCAACATATTTTCCCTCTTTTTTAAAAAATATTTTATTTATTTATTTAAGGGGAGAAGCGCAGAGGGAGAGGAAGAGGGAGAGGGAGAAGCAGACTCCTCGCTGAGCAGGGAGCCCGACGAGGGGCTCGATCTCACGACCCTGGGATCATGACCTGAGCTGAAATCAGATGCTTAACCGACTGAGCCACCTAGGCATTCCAACATGATATTTACCCTCTTTCCCAGAGTTTCTGAGGGCTGCATTCAGTATCGTTACCTAGAGGGGCCACCTTGTACAGCAGATCTCTAGAATGGATTCACTGTGTGTAACGGTGGTCAATGGGAAGTTGGTCACTGGTAGAAAGCTCCAGTCCTTCCACTTCCTGACACCTGTGCACCATCTCCAGCTGCAAAGTTTCTCCATCTGTGGCCAGGAGGTCACACGAGCTCACAGCAGTCTAAGACCTCCCTTACCCCCCCATCCGGCCCTTCCTGGGAGGTCTCCCCATCCTATCCATCAGCCCTGGGTTCCATCACAATGGCGCTCACATCCCTACCTTGACACTAGCCTTTCTCTCAGGCACCACACTGTTGCCTGATTCCTGGACACCTGGACACCTGGACATCACAACACTCTTTTGTGCCCACCTGAGCTCCTCCTGCTTCTCATCTTCCCCAGATGCAAAACCTGTAGCCGTGCGTGCATGTGCACGGTCGGGCATTCGTTCATCCGCCTCTCCCTCACCCTCCTCAGGACAGGAAGGGCCGTGCCTTCTTCCTCTGCAGTGTCTCTCACCATCAGACGTCCTGACGTCTGTGCCCAGGAACTTCTCCCTCAGTGACACCTTCTTGTTCATACCAGACAGAATTATTTCATTTAATTCTGTGGGAGCCTAATGGTTTATGAGTCTTTTAATGGCATCGATATGTCATTAAATCAATGACATCAATATGACATCAATAAGGCTTCGATACATACGATATACGTATATTCACATGTGTATGGAACCATTTTAAGTCAGTGTCTACAGTTTTCTATAAAAGGCTAATAAAAAGCACTATATACAGGAAAACTACCAAGAGACCAGGATCTCTTCACAATTCTGCTTTCCCTGTGTGGTCAGGCCAGCAACAGAGAAATACGCTCACGGTATCCAGGCATTAGTATGTTTTATAGCATTGATGGAGGTGAAAAAGGGGGAACAAAGACATAACCCCCTTCCACGGCTCCCGGCGAGCTGGCCGAGAGAACTGCTTAGCCATGGGCCCTGCCGCGCCTCGGCCACCGGGAGCTCCCCGTGGTGCTGAACAGCAGGGGCGAGCCCCGCAGCCCAGCGCAGTAGTACATCCTTCCAACGCCTCACTGCCGCTCCTACTAGAACCCCTGACTGCTGCAGCGGACGCTTTATCACTCGTCAACTCTGGAAACTGACCTGTGAAGTGCACTGTACCCATTTTACACAAGAAGAAACTGAGGCTCCAAGAAACTAAGGCACTCACAGCCAGCGAGTGGTAAAGCCAGACTTGCAGTCCGGGTGCTCCTGGCTCACTGCTCTAGCACGTGTGCCTGCTTGCTGTCCCCAAACCACCAGGCTGACCCCTCAGGCCTTCTCCTTGGCAGTTCTCCAGGAGACAGCCCCTCGCCATCCCAATGATCATTGCAAGCCCACCGGCACTCACCCCTCCCTCATCTATCTCATTCCCCTCCCTTCCCGGTAATACTCACTGCACCCAAAAAAGTCTGTAACTTAGTGACGTGTTGCATATTACGTTTACTCTTTGCCCGGCTGGACTGTAAGCTCCATGAGAGACCAAGAGTGTTTGCCTCTTCTCTTCCCTCTGCCCTAACAGCACAGCCTAGAAGCAGGCACCTACAACAACAAATACAAGTTACTACAAAGAACTACTTGCTGAACTGAAGCGAGAAATGTGAGAAGCAGAGAGATTTCCAAGAACTAAAATTTCAACAGTGGCCTTTATCTACAGAAATTCACCATTACTAAGTCACTTTATTACTTGTGTGAAAAAAAAAATATATATGCCAACCTAAGGATATGGTTTATATCTAACGGGTATAGGTGCCCAAGCTCTCCATTTAATCGTGTTGGGCATGAGCCCCTCAGGGTTACGAGTGAGGCTAGAGCCTCTGAAGGCACCGTCCCTGCCGCTGACCCCACATGTACAACCTTCTGTCCTGAAAATCAGAAAGAAACCTTAGCTGTTCCTTTAGCAGTTGACACATTCTCCAAAGACTCCTAGGGCCCTTTTTTCCCCCTCAACTGGAATCAGTTAGAAATCTTTTTAGACTCTTAAGGAAAAGTTATTCATTTAATTAAGTAACAGCTTATTTGCAATGGGAGTGTTTCCAGTGCTTAGAAATGAGTTTCCTTACGCGCTCAACCGTCCCTGCTGGCCAGACTCCAGGTCTGCGGGCGATTCCAATGACATCATCTGACAAAAGGACCAGATCTCACTCTGGGACATGTCTGAATAACGAGTGAAGGGCCATCCGGAAAAGAAGATGCCAGCCGAAGCAAGCGTAGGTTTTCCTCCAGTGGAGGGGAAAATGCTCTCATCGCAAAAACATTCATCCTCTCCCCTGCACCACTTTTTATGGAGGGGACCTTAAGATGGTTGACTTGAGTATTAGCCAGATGTTGATACTGATCCCCCAAGATCTCCAAGCGGCAGAGCCCAACTTTTGCCCAACATAACCTGCCAAAAACAGTGACCTCGCTGTGCAACAGTGATATTCCTCAGACTCTCTTGTGGCCTGAATTAAATGCCTAAGGAGAGCATTTAACCCACCCGGTTCTGGTCTGATTTTCCAACGTGCACACAAGTGCATAAGGTTCCCACGTAACCCAACCCCCTCAAGAAGGTATTTGGTTAGCAGACAGGAGCATTCTCTGAGTAGCGATAAAATCATTAATTGGCATTTTGGGTGAAACTGAATTCAGATCATCCTATAAAGCAATAAAAGAAGATTCTGGAACCATGCAGACCTCCCACAAGACAGACACCCAAGAAATCCTAGCTGAAACAATTTGCTCTTGATAATCATGATACTGGAGTACACCTTTGTAGGATCCTACTTCTACCCCATAAGGTCTAGGGACACTGTACTCTCCCCCCACCACTGTGAAACTCACAAATAACCAGAGGCCACACCAGAGACCAGCAGATAGATGCCCTCCAAACAATAAAGGCATGTTTCCACTTTTAGTTCATAAGACAGCCGTGAGAGTCGGTGCTCATCCTTAAAGCATGCAACATCCATCTGTCTCCTACTTAGCCTTGGTGACTTTGCATTTCCAACAAGGCAAGGAGTTAAGTATCGATTATCCTATCTAGATTCTGAGCTTCATCTTCCTCAAAGATGTATGCAGCAGGAAGCTGCCATGGAATTCAAAGCAGGAGATGCTCACCAAGTCCCTTCGCGGGCCACACTGTGTCCTTGCAATTAGACTATACCAAGTACTTTCAGAGAAGACATGCAGAAGGCAACGGAAGGAAGAGAGTGGCAGGATTTTGACCAATCTAGAAGTATTTTATTTACTTTTTCCATGCTAATGATATAATTGCCATCACGTGGGTCAGCAGGGAAAACTGTTAAAAGATACAACCCGGTCACCCTCAGGAGAATGCATATTCCAAGGCCCAGATGCCTTCCTTTTAATCATTCTCATATTTTTCCCATAGTTTGGTTTGTGTGGTTTTGGGTTGTTATTTATTTTTTTAGAAAAGCCGGGAACCAACAAAAACAATAAATATTTAATTATAATAAGAGCCGCTTTATCGGATTTAAGGATTACGGCCACTAATCCCCCAAGTATTTATTCTAAGTAAATGTAATGATGTCACCTTTTCGTTACTTATTATAAATGAGCATAATCTCTGAACATTTGACTGGATTTTCATTCACTGTTAAATGCAGATCCCAGGGACTAAATCCCACCAACATTCAGTACTCTATTCCCTGGCATTTGTAGAGTGCTATATGATGTTTTTTAAGTTTCAAAAATAGAATACTTCTTATTAAAACTAGTAACACTAACACAAATTTGGGGAGCTGGGGGAAAGGAGGGTTGATTTTTCATGATGGTGAATATCACCAACAGAGGCTGTGGGGCGAGGGAGCAGTGTGGGGGGTGGGAGGGGCGGCCCTCAGCTGCAAGGCAGATAATGGGACTGGAGTCTCAAAGCCAGCCTGCAAATGCAGGTCAAAGGCAGAGTTATATTCAGGACCTCTGATTTCCTTCTAAGATTAAAGTTTTACTAGAAAAGATAAAAAAACCTAAAATCAGAGTTTTTAAAAGTACAACAAATAATAGGACCGCCACCCACAAATCCCCTTGTACATTGCACATGATGCCCAATTGCCTTGGATTCTATACTTTCATGTGTATTACGTATTTTTAGGGAACACACAGACACTGGGGAAGTCAGAGCTAAAATCTCCATCTCACATCCTCTTTCCTCCTTCCCCAGAAAAAACCAGGAGGCGAAGATCAGTAGGTTACCCTTTCTCACCGTGTTTTCACCTAATGGTTGTGATCCGAAGTATTCAAAATGTAGACACATACATTATCAGTATAATTTTGAAACTTCCTGTTTCATTCAACATGATGCTTTTGAGATCTATCGGTGTTGATTTATGTAGATCTGTTTTGCTCATTTGATTCTTAGTTAACATTTCATTCAGAGAAAACACTGTAATTGATTTATCCAGCTCCCCACTGATTTGTCCACACGCCTCCTTGGGCACGGGAGGAAGACTGTCTCTTGTGTACCCACAGAGCAATCATGACAATGGGGATGGGTCTTTCCTTCTCCGGTTCTTCATCACTTTCCTTTCATGCTGTGTTCTGGTATTTTTGTCTGTTTGCTTTCTGCTTCCCATGGCTTATTTCATAGGTTCTCTATAATACTATTATGAAGAGCTTTCCCTCTACATTTTTATGAAAACCGTAATAATGTGCTTTCCTCAGATTTTAATCCACCTAGAATTCAGATTTTTATCTAGAATGAAGTAGGCATCCGATTTTTTTTTTCTGTAAGGTAATCGATTTCTTGCTTTTGTTCATTTGTTGCATATATTCATTTTTCTACCTGCCGAACGGTCTACCTGGTCTGACCCCATGCTAATTCCCCTCTGCTGCACAAGACAGGGTCTTTGGGAACTCTCCCTCCAATTCCTAGGTCTATTGACCCACATCTGGGCTAAAAGGACAAAGTGAGATTTGATTATTTTTTATTTTATAATATACTCTCATTTATTTCCCTCCTACAAGAAAATAAGTCTGTCTCTCTCCCAGAAGTGAACGTTACTTCACCATTTCACAACTTTTAGAGTAATGCATCTGTGTTTTTATGCCTCTCCGGATATTTAGTTCTTTAGCAATATCCCCAAAGAGGGGGTAAAAAGAGTAATAAAAGTGATTTCTGCATATCGAGAGCATTACAGAAAATACAGATGATGACCTAGGCATTTTGTATATGTGTATCATGTTCAGTGGAAAACATTCTTGGGGCACCTGGGTGGCTCAGTCAGTTAAGCATGTCTGCCTTCAGCTCAGCTCCTGATGCCAGAGTCCTGGGATCGAGCCCCACATTGGGCTCCCTGCTCAGCGGGGAGCCTGCTTCTCCCTCTCCTCCCTGCTCCTGCTTTCTTGGTCGCTATCTCCATCTGTCTCAAATAAATAAATGAAATCTTTCCAAAAAAATGGAAAATATTCTTTTAAAAAACAGGATGAACAGAAATTGAATTTCAAATGACTCAGCAATTGATCTGCCCATCTTTTAAAAAGTTTAATAGGTAATCAATCTTTGCTCAACGAATCATCTCAGTTGGTGGAGCATGAAACTCTTGATCTCGGGGTTATGAGTTCGAGCCCCACACAGGCTGTGAGATTACTTCAAAAAATAAAAATAAAATCCTAAAAAAAAAAAAAATAGGTAAAATTGGGTTGTAAGAATCTGTTATACACCCAAAGTACAAGTCCTTTGTCAGGTACGATACATATTTTGTACCTGTTTTTCCCAGTCTGTGGCTCCCATGGTCACTTTCTTCACAGTGCTTTTGAATAGTAAAAATTTTTTAATTTTGATCAATTCCTACCAATTTTTTCCCCTTTAATAGGTCACAATTTTTGGTGAAACGGCTTTCTAACCCAAGGGTACCAAGATCTGCTTTCATTTTTTTTTCTATAAGTGTCATAGTTTTAGAACTATATTTTAAGTCTACAATCCATTTTCAGTTAATTTTTATGCACTGCATGAGCTCTGTTTTTTTGCACACGGATAGGCAATGTTTTCAGGAGCTCTTGTTGAAAAGCTTACACTTTCCCCATTGAACTGGCCTGGAATACAGTCAAAAATAAATCGACCGTGTATACGTGTGGGACTGTTTCTGGACAAGCTATCGAATCCCACTGGGCTAAGTGCGTGTTGTTACACTATGCTGATCACTGTCGTTGGATCAGATGGCCTGAATCCAGTAGGGTAACCTCTCCATGCTCTGCTTTCTCAAACTTGTTCTGACTCTCCTAGGGGTTTTGCACGTCCATCTACATGTTAGAATCTGCTCGTTACTCCCTACAAACAAGCTTGCTAGAGTTTTCACTGAGATCCCACTGAAGCTACAGAGGATGACTCTGGGCAGGACTGGCAACTGAACATCAAGTCTCTGGGTCCATGAACAGACTCTGCCTCTCTCTACGTGTTCATTTCTTTCATTTCTGCCAACAACGTTTTAGTTTTCCACGTAGAACAGTTAAGCACATTTATTCAAATTTATTCCTAAGTTTTTTGATTTTTTTTATTTTTGATGCTGTATTAAATGGATTTTTTTTTTTTTTTTGAGTTTCTGATTGGAAGGTTCTAATATACAGGAATACAATGTATTTCTGTATCTCAGCTTTGTAAACTGACCTCACTAATAAAGTCACTTACCAGCCCCGGTAGTGTTTTCAGGTTCCACAGGATTTTCAATACACACCAATATTCCAGGCACCCACAATGCAGGCCACATGTATAATAGTAAGGTTTTTAGCAGTCACATTAAAAGTAGATTAAAATTAAATTATCAAAATTAAAAAATCAAAATTAAAAAATCCTATTTTAACAACACATATTTATCGTATTTAGCCTACTTTTCCCCAAATATTACCATTTTATCATGTAATGAGTTGTAAAAACTATTAATAAAATAGTTTACATTCTTGTTTTCATACTTGGTGTTTAAAAGTAAGTGTTTACACTTGGGAGCATCTCTCAATCCAAAATATGGAAGCACTCTGTGGCCACATGTGGCTCGAGTGTACCATAAGGGACAATGCACGCATGTGCACGCACGCACACACACACACAGTCACTGATGTCTTATCTCCTCATCTGCAAGTCTTTTGTTGCTTCTTCTTGCCGTCTACACTAGCTAGGGTGTCTGTACAGTATTGAGGAGACCACCATAGCGGGAGGGATCATCCTGACCTTACTTGGGATCGCAGGGGGACAGCATTCGGTCTTTCATGATCAGGAACCATGCTACACTTTTTCACAGTTGCCTTGAATCAGTTTGAGGTGGTTCCTTTCTATTCCTAGCCCGCTGAGAGACACGCCACGAACAGGTGTCCAATCGCGGCAAATGCCTCTTCTGCATCCCCAGAAATGAGAGTACTGCGTTTACGGAAATCATGTTGATGGAACGAATCACACCAACTGATTTTTTTAATGTTACACCAACTTTGAATACCTGAGATAAACTTCATTTGGTCATACTATATTTTACCTATAAAATATATGAAGATATATAATATATATTTTCTTTTCTTTTTCATGACAGTTTTGGTCTTGCTTTTTTTTCCTCGTAAGGTCTTTGGTTTTGGTATCAGAGTAACGGTGGCTTCATGACATGAGATGGGAAATGTTCCCTCTTCTATTTTGTGGAAGAATTTGTGTAGTATTGGGTTTATTTTATCTGAAAATTTTGGTAAGAACTCACCAGGAGAGACATTTGAACCTAATTTTTTCTGTGGGAAGGTATTTAACTACATATTCAAATTATTTTATATACATAGGGCTATTCAGGCTATCCATTCCTTCTTAAATGAGCTCCATTAGTTTGCTTTTCAAGGAATTTTTTCATTTTATCTAGATTGTAGGATTTATTGGCAAAAAGCTGTTCATAACATGTCTTTACCTTTTAAACACTGTAGGACCTATAGTCACTATCCCTCTCATATTCCTAAAAGTGGAAATTTCATCTTATTTCATTATTTCTGATCAGCCTAGTTAGAGTTTTATCAATTTTATTAGCCATCTCAAAGAACCAGTTTAGTCTCATTGATTTTTCTCTATTGTCTTTCCGTTTACAACTTCATTGTTTTCTGCTCCTTTGTTTCATTTCCTTTCTTCTAACTCGCACTACCTCTTCTAGTTTCTGAAGGTATAAGCCTAAGTGACTGATTTGAGCCCTTCACCTTTTGTAGTATAAATAATCAATACAAGAAGTTCCCTCAAGCCCCATTTAGGGGACATCCCCCAAGTTGTGAGGTATCACATTTCCATTTCATTCAGTTCCACATACCTTCTGACCCCCCTTGTAATTTCTTCTCGGACTCATGGGCTATTTAGAAATGTGTTGTTTAGTTTCCAATTACCGATTGATTTTCCAAATTTCTTTGTGTTATTGATTTCTACTGAAGTCCATTATGGTCAAAGGACATACTTTGTATGACAGTAATCCTTTCACACTCAAGGGGAATTTTACAGTCAAGAATATGGTCTATCTCGAAAAATGTTCCATGTGTTTGAAGGAACCCAAGCTCTGCGTTGTTAGGTGGGGTATTCTATGAGCACCAATCAGATCAACCTGTTTGACAGAACTTTCAAAATCTCCTCTATCTCTGTTCACTTTCTTTCTTATGGTCCCATCCGTTTTTGAAGAGTGGTGCAATCTTTGAGTAAGACTGTGGATTTTCACAGCACCTGTTTTGAATCTCCTATGAGGTGCATGGGCATTTGAAACTGTTAGGTCCTGATGAACAGATTCCCTTTACATTAGGAAATGTTCCTTTGTCACTGGCACCTTGCTCTCTCAGGCCCTGTACCAAGGATCATTCCAACTGCTCTTTCCCGAAGGTTCTTTCTTGGACACTGTAGGTTCTTCCACCACGTGGGTTAATTGGTGCTTAGGTGGAGACTTCACAGGACCATCCACAAGTCTCCAGAGCTTTCTCTCCCTCTCTGCCTCTCTCTCTCTCTAGCTCTCTCATCTCTCCTCTTTGGTTTCCTGTCCTAAGAATTCCGAGTGCATTCACTTCCCCAAACTCTGAACTCTGGTTCTTCAACTTCATGAAACTGCTGAACTCTGCTTGGGTCCTGCTCCCTTGAGGCAGGAAGCTGGGGCAATCATAGGACCGTCCCCTCTCTTTTGTTTCCCTTCCTATAAAGGTCACTTCCCTGTAGTATCCCTTAGCCCGTGTCTCAAAACCATCATTCCCTGTATTTGTACCCATTTTTCAGTTGTTTAAGGTGGGAGGGTAAACTGAGTTCCTATTACTTCATCGGTGTTTAGAACTGGACATTCGAAATGCCATCCTCCTTTGAGTAGAATTATCGCAAGGATGACTTAAAAGTATGCTTATTAACCTCAGCTCTGAATTCATTAGACAGCAAAATTGCTAAAACCAGCTTATGACAAAATAAATGTAACAATCTGTACTCAGATAGAGTGGTACATATTAACAGAACCACAAGAATGAAAGCTGCTCTTTAAAACAAAAGCTGAATTTGAACAAGCAAATGAAAGCAGTCATCAATCATGTGTGGCAGAGCTGAAGCATTCATTTGGCAAAAAGACTCCACCTTCGGCTTAAGATGGTTTTCTGTTCTGGGTTTTTCAGTTTTTTCCCCCCAGCAGTGACAAGTGACCCATTCAAAATCTCTCCTAATTTCTCCCACCTTCTTTTCTCACTGATTTCCTCTGAGGTGTGGACCACTCCCCACACCGGAAGGATGCTCGTGTCCCACCAGCATCATCCCCTCCCTGAAGCACAGCCCGGGGGGGGGCAGGAAGAGCAAGCTGTCTCACACCGCCATCAACTTGCCACCAACAGCTGGATCTCCGAGCCTTCAAAACAGAGACCACCTTGCAGCCCTCCCAGCCCCAGGCACCAGAGCACAAACCCGTGTGGATGCACAGGACCCACGCTTAGAGGGGACTGCAGTGGGTCTGACGCCCTGGAGAGACTGTCTTGAAATTCCTAACATACCTTGAACCTGAGACCCTGTATTTGCATTTTGCACAGGGTCCACGTATCATGTAGCAGCTGTGAGCACGGACGAGGTAATGTGTGTTTTATGTCCACCATGAGCAAGCAGAAATAAGACCCACAGCTCCTCTCATCTCAGTTCCCTTGTACTTTGTATGGATTAAGTCATGTGCCCACGCCAAAAAAAAAAAAAAAAGAGAGAGAGAAGAAAAAAGAAAAAAAAGCTATGTTGAAGTCCTAAGCCCAGTACCCCAGAATGTGGGTTTATTTAGAAACAGGGTTACTGCAGATGTAATTGGTGAAGCTGAGGTCATACAAGAGTAGGCTGGCCCCCAGCATGACCGATGTCCCTACAAGAAAACAGCCGCGTGAACACAGACGGACCCAGGGAGAAGACCACGTGAGGACAGAGGCAGAGGCTGGCTATGTGACTGCACTTGGAGGATGCCCGTGACGGCCAGCCCACCACGAGAAGCTGGCAAGACACAAGGAAGGATTCTCCTCTGATGTCACAGCGAGCGTGGCCCTGCCACACCTTGATTTCAGACCTGTGGCCTCGAGAACTGAAGGGCAAGACAGGTGTACTGTCCCAAGCACTCAATCCGTGGTACTTGGTTCTCGCAGCCCTGAGACACTCATACGGAACTGAACTCTGCAAACAGCCCCGAGCTGCACGTTCCCCCGGGGGCCAAAGTCAGCTCACCCTTCTTGGTGAACCTCTTCTCTCCTTAACCGCTCTGGAGAGTTCCTGGAGGCCCCCCCCCCCGCCCCCGCACATGGGCCACAAGCTTTACAGCAGCCCCGGGGAGCCTCAACTCCCAAGTGCGTTCTGGAGGATGACAGCCGGTCCTGGCAGCTGTGGGTCTCATGGGGGGGCGTCTGGGCACACCCCAAGAGCAGAGAGAAATGCCCTTATTTTGCGGTGGTGAGGCTGAGATACAGAAATGATTATAAACCCCATTCTGAGGCCATAAAGTCTAAAAAGTAAATGATGTGAATTTCGGGGAAATGTTTTATTCTTGCTATCATCCCCAGCAGGGAACACAAACCTTTGGACAAAAATACCTGAAAGGAAGACTCCATTTGGCCGGAGCAGGGCTTAAAAGTATTAAATAGACCATCTTTAGGCAGAACTGGACCCTCCTCCTCTCCCCTCCCCTCCCCACCTCCCCCTTACTCCTCACCCAGCACATTTTCAACTCTTCCCAGACTGACTGGTGCCCGGCCTGCCCCTGTGTCCCCCACCCAGGCTGCTGGGCTGGGGGTTAGGAACAGAGATACACAAAGCCCCAGGCTAAGGGGGCTGGTGACCCAGTGGACAAGACATACAGGAGTCCATCAGAACCTGGAGGACCTGAAAACACTTCAGTCCACTCTACAAATAAGAAAATTACATTCAGAGACGGAGCAAGATGGCGGAGGAGTAAGAGGCAGAGATAGTGTCTGATCCCAGAAGTCCAGCTAGATAGTTATCAAACCGCTCTAAACAACTACAAACGTAGCAGGAGATAGAAGAGAAGACGAACAGCACCTCTAGGAACAGAAAAACGACCCTTTCCAGAAGGTAGGACGTGCGGAAAAGTGAATCCAAAGCGACGGGAAGAGAGACCGCGGGGGGAGGGGCCGGCTCCCGGCAGCCACAGAGCAGCGGAGCACAAAATCGGAACTTTTAGAAATCTGCTCCACTGAGGGTCATCACTCCAGAGGCTAAGCGGGGGGTGGAGCCCTCACGGGGACAGCGTGGTTTCAGGACCCGTGGGGTCACAGAAAGACCGGGGGTGTCTGAGGGTGGCAGAGCTCCCGGATATCAGAACGGGGAAGCCAACAGCAAAGACCGAGCCGAACAGTGAGCTCTCAGCTCGGGCTTACCTTGCACAGTGATCCCAGCACAGTCAGGCCGCTGCTCTTCGGGCAGGGACCCCACAAGGGGCAGAGCCGGACAGACCCCCTCCTTCCTCCTCCGGGAGGAGCGGCGCGGGAGCGGCGGCAGGAATCAGCTGGGTTTGCAGACTCCAAACGGCCGTGCACCAGAGACAGAAACGCTCGGTCACAGGCCGGGTGAGCTCGGAGCGCGGCTGGAGACCAGGGAGACGGGAGGGACTGACTGCTTTTCTCCGAGGGCGCACTGAGGAGCGGGCCCCGAGCTCTCGGCTCCTACGGGCCAGAGACTGGGAGGCCGCCATTTTCACTCCCCTCCTCCAAAGCGGTACGGAAAGCGTTCGGGGAACAAAAGCTACAAGAGCGAACCTGAGCAGATTACCTAGCCCGGCCCCTGGCAAGGGCGGTGCGATTCCGCCTCGGGCAAAGACACTTGAGAATCACGGCAACAGGCCGCTCCCCCAGAAGATCAACAACAATATCCAGCCAAGACCAAGTTCACCGATCAAAGAAAACGGCGGAACTACTGAGATAGGAAAAAGCAACACATAGAATTCATGGCTTTTTCTTCCCACGACCCTTTAGTCTTTCACAGTTAAATTCTTTAAATTTTATTTTTTTCTTACTGTATTTTTTTTATTTTATTTTGTTTATATTTTTATTTCTTCCTCTTTCTTATTTTAACGTTTTTTAACTAGTATCTAATCAACACCTTTTTAAAAATCTTTCCTAATTTTCACTGTTACAGAGTTTATCCCCTCATTGTATTTAACCTTATTTTTTGTATACATATAGGGTTTTTTTTTTCTTTTTTCTTTAAAATTTTGGGATACACTTTCTTCAAATAGATCAAAAAATACCCTAAATCTAGCACATGGCTTGGATCTAGTCTCCAGCCTGATTACATTCTTTTCTCTTTTTTTTTTTCTTTTTTTTCTCCTTTTTCAATCAACCTCTTATCAATCCCCTTTTTTAGAATCTTTTCTAGTTTTTATCTTTATACTCATATTCCATCCCTTCCTAGGGTTTCCCTTATTTTTGTATATTTATAAATTTTTCTTTCTTTAAAATTTTGGGAGGTAGTTTCTTCTAACAGACCAAAAACACCCAAAATCAGGTGTGGGGCTCTGTTCTAATCACAAGTCTAATATATATAGATACATATTTTTTTTTCTTTCCTTTTCTCTTTTTAATTCTATTTAATTTCTTTTTTTTTCTTTATTTCTTTTTTTTTTTTCTCTTCCTCCCCTCCCCCCTTTTTTTTCTTCAACCCCTGGTTTTGGCTCCCTTCTAATTTTTCTGGGGTCGTTGCTACCCTTTTAGTATTTTGTTCTCTCATTCATCTATTCTTATCTCGACAAAATGACAAGGCGGAAAAACTCACCACAAAAAAAAGAACAAGAGGCAGT
>CM052895.1:129331239-129349762 GCA_028534135.1 Potos flavus
AAATGTGTAAACCTGAGGATCCACAGACATGTACCCTGGGGCAAATAATACACTATGCTTTAATTAAAAAAAAAAAAAGAAAAAAAAAAAAAAGAAAATTACATTCAAAAATGTATATATAGATAGATATATATATATATATATCATAAAGCATTACAAATATAGAATGAAAGGAAAAAATCTCATGGTGATGATGGAAAATACAGTATTCACCTGTTTTCCCCAATTATTTCTTTACCCCGAATCTAAAAGTTTACTGTAGGGTCTCCTCCGTGCAAGCCTCTTATTTGCTTTGGGGGTATATACCTCGCTCCTTTCCTTGAGTCGGGTGAGGATGGGCTTAGTGACTGCTGAGGAAAGAAAATCTGAAATACTGAATGCTGGGGAAGCTAAGTGAGGGGTTGCTAAGCAACTCTTAATAGGAAATAATTTAAACTCTGGATTTATTTTTTCCTGAGAACTTGCCGCTCCAGCCTGGAGTCTAGAATTCACTCCCCTCGGGGCTGGCAGCTCCCCAGCAGGCACGCATGGGCCCGCACACGCCCCCCGCCCCCCGACAGTGACAGGTTGCATTATTCACCGGTTCCCACGTTTCTTTGGATCTAACAACCGCATCCCACTCGATTACAAGCACAAAGTAGCTGGAGTTCCATTACAAACACAACCTTTCATAAAGTCATTCACAAACACTGAATGCGGTGAGCTCTCACACAGCCAACGTCAAAAGTGTCTCCATTTAAAGCGAGTCAATAACAGATGTTTTGGAAGTGCACAGAACATTTTTCCCCCCTTGTAAAATTCCAGCTCTTTTACGAAAACACGACAAATTCCAGATTGCAGTCATGACTTCTTTCAACGTCACATTGACTTCTCCGGGTGGTGCTTCCAGATGCCCTGAGCTCTACACACAGTACCAGCCTCCTCGTGACGGCGGCCACCACCCCCCCCCAACCAGGAGCACGAGAGCCATCCCACGCAGACGTCACACAAGGTCACGAACAGAACTCAGGGCCGGTGCAGCTCAGGGAGAAACTGTGCCAGGCTGGACGGGGACTCTGAGCCGGCATCCTGGCAAATGCCCTCCCAGGGACCTCGGAGTCCAATGGGTTTTTCATAAAGGGAAGAAAGGGCCCCTCTGCAGGTATAAAGGAGCTAAGAATGGACCAGAGGAGAAAACCGGCAGAAAGAGGTGAAATTACAAGGAATCTGTAAGGAAGCGATGTTAACCTCAGCATAAAAGCAGTCATTAACTCCCAAACAATAATACTGACTCATATATGTACATGGACATTTATTTCTTGAGTCAAGTATGTCCCATTTCTCTTGTTGATTCATCTGAGGAATGAAACGCATATTCCCTTCAACGGGGAATATCTGCTGACAATTTGAAACAATGATATGATCAATTTTATGGCATCTCTAAGTACCAGCTTCCTCTCCATGAAGTTTTTCCAAATAACATTTAACCCCAAAAGGGGCTCAGATAGAACAATTCAGAATTCCCAAATATGTCCCTTCCTCATCACAATCATCTGTCATTTGTCAAGGCAGGACAGGAAACACTCCACCTTCTCAATGACAAGGTGCACAGAACCATGATGCATGGTGAGCCTGGTACTAGAATGCTACGTTCAGATTCTGTCTGTCTCCCTAGCTGTGTGACTTTGGGCAGGTTGCTTAACCTCTCTGGGTTTTCATGTTCTCACCTGCAAATTGCAAGCAATAATGGTACTTACTTCAGAGGCTGGTAGAGATCAAATAAGTTATGGATAAAGTCACTGACTACTGCCCAGCACGGGGAAGAAGTATTTTCTATCACTGCGATGGTGGAGGAGGCGAGCAGACAGGCAGGGAACGTGTACGCGCGTGCAGGACCTCCACGAGTCTATGCAGTGTGATCCCCACATAGGTGACCCTGGCTGCACGCTGGGGACAGAGCCCTGAACAAACACATTCCCAAGACCACTGGGTCTGTAAGATGTATGCTGATGCCGGCGTGGGGTGGGGGAGATATTCCAGAAATGCAGAAGTGAGAAGGGCGGTGCGTGCTTCATTTCCAGACGAGAGTGTGATTAAGGTGCCCATCTTCGGGACCCGGGCCTGTGTTCCTCCAGGAAAAGCACAGGAGAAAGAAAGGAGGAGGCAGAGAGATTGTCCTGGAAACCCCAGCGGAATGGTCTATTCGGGCAAGGTCGGGGCTCTGGCTGGGGACGCCCAGGGAAGGTCGCGGTAAGTTCCCAGCGCGTGGCACAGCCAGGGTGACGGTCCCCTCACTCCAGCTGGGAACTAACAGTACGGAGAATACAGAAATGCCACCTCCGCACAAAACCACCAGAAATGCGCAGGATCTCAAAATAACTACACTTCAGGCTGGGTCCAGCTGCGATGAGCTTCCTTAAAATTCACATTTTGTCAGTATATCCTCTGTCATTAAAACAACAACAACACATCGTTTGAAAAACACTCATCTTTTGCTACTATAGGAGATAATTATTGGCATTACGTTTTCATTTTTCTCAGGTGTGTCCTTTTTCATAGTTTGTGTACAATGCACTGGTGCACAAAAACTTAGATATGGGAGCCTTGGGTCCTGAGGCATGATCTCCCTGAGCTGGATTTCTCTTTCCATTCACATGCTACTGGGCTCCCCCAATGGTAAAGAAATTCTTTAGCAGCATTCCAAGGGACTGCACTGGAGGAAAAGCAAACCAATTCTCATAGCCTATGAGAAGCCGTTTTTTCTGTTCATTTTTCCTGCTTTCGGTAAAAATAAAAAAAAAAAAAGATGTTTGCACACTGATGTCCTACTTTTGTAAGCAAACACGCGGGCACACGCTGAATGTCTGGTGTCCTTTTAAGTAATGAGACCAAGGAGCTGTCGTCTTCCCGAAGCAAATTACTAGCCTTTCAAGTCGGCGGCAATTTAACAAATCTATACAGTAACTTCAGCATGGTCTCCCTGCTAAGGCTGAAATGGGGTTGTCAGGAATGGAAGCGATCATTTAACTCTAGTCAATGAGCTGTTAGGATGAGGGGAGCAGAAAACGGGAGACAAATGCAAATACGACTCAGCTGTCTTGTCCTCACTTGGCCAAGCCAGCGTCTGTCTGCCTAGGAGCCAGCCATGTGGGGGACCGCCCTCCTGCCACCCCCTCAAAGGTATTCTCATCCCAGAGGGAGGCTCCTAAGAAAGGGCTATCAGCGGAGGTGCAATGCATTCATTCTTGCCAGAAATTCATTGCATAAAACATCTAAAAGCTTGGGTTTCACCATGTAAACCAAAGCATTACGAAAACGCATCAGGCAAAACTTCTTGATGTCACTAATGCAGGAGCCCAAAAGAAGCACTTCTGGTATTCAGATGGGCAGACGTGTACCTAGCTGTCCTAACTCGCGAACATTCGTTCGTGACGCTGTTTACACGGCCATGGAATTGTCGGATTAACTGCTCTGTGTTCGCGATATGGATTTGTTTCAACAGGATATTCACACACTGGAATGTATCTAATTCCCGATACACGCTGGTTTCAAGGGCATCCATTTAATTCCAAGTGGATTTGCAGTTTCAGTGTCGGTCGACATCAAGAGCAGTTATGGGCGTCTCAGAAGGGAGGGCAGACATCCGAGCACCAGGCCACGCAGGAGGGAGGTGGCTTCTCGCAATCCACGTGGGGAGCAGCGTGTCTTCCCATGAAATCAGAGCCGTCATGAGTTGAACTGTGTCCCCCATAAAGAGTATTTTCAAGTCCCTCTTCCCACTCCCTTACCTGTGAGTATGATCATACTTGGAAACAGGGTCTTTGCAATTATCATCATTTGAGGATTAGATCATCACGAGAAGCCCTAAATCCAGTACGATGGATGGGTGTCCTTACGAGAAGAGAAGGGACACGCAGACAAGAATGGAGTGTGACTGGAACGGTATGTCTGTATGCCCAGGAACACCAAGGACTGCCAGAAACCACACGTGGCTGGAAGAGGCAGGAAGGGTCCTCCCCTAGAACCTGCAGAGGGACAATGCCTTTGCCCATACCTCGATGTCAGACTTCCGACCCCAGCGCCAGGAGACACTCTCTGTGGACCGTGCTAAGCCTCTTCCTCTGGGGCTGACCTCTCGGGAAGGTCTGTGTCCCGGAGGCTCTGGCACAGGGGCACAGGGACCACAGCTGCGCTGTGAAATGACACGAGCGTGTGCTGAAGAGAGAACGTGGCCGTACTCGTGGCCACTGGTTTCTTAAAAAAAAAAAAAAAAAAATGATTCCTACTTCGCTAACAGAACGGAGAAAACAAATCCCTTATATAAGCCTCCACGAACATTCAGTTCAACACGGCTCGAGTATTTTTAAACGACTCAGGAAAATAAGATGGAAAACAGCAACAGCACTGCCCTCTTCGCCCACCATTTTATCAATGGGAAAGTCAGGGCCCGGCAAAGGGCGTGCTGGCAAACCAGCCCAGCCGGACGCGCGTCCGCGGGTCTCCTGCCTAAGACACAGCGAAGCAGCTGGAGCCACAGACCCGGCGGGGTACTGCCAACTTCACTCGGAGTTGCTGGAACCATCAGGAACATACCATCTTTAAGTCCTTTTCATCCAGGAAGCAGCTGTGTGGGACAAATGTCTGCGGGTGCGCGGCACAGGGGGAAGGGGATGTGGAGAGGGGCCCGATCACGGAAGTCAACGTCAAAGAAAGGGGGCAGGGAGACTCATGCCCTGTCAGGGCCTCCCCAGGCCTCCTCTCTTCCCTTCTGCTGGAGTCCCCACAGCTCCGTCCACGCCGCGCCGCTGACCCCCTGGGCGCCCGCTACCCTCCTGCCCGCCCGGATCTCCTCAGGCCAGATGCTGCCAAATCAGTCCTCGTGCCTGATCAAGACAGACAAGCCGTGGCACGACTCCCCTTCCTCGGGTTCGCTAAAAGGCATCACTGAGGCACGACACTGGACCACGCGAGGGTGTCTCAGACCTGGCGCCCCTGACCTGCGGGGCGGGAGGATGTTTTCCGGCGGGAGCTGCCCCTGCTCGCTGCAGGACGTCCGGCCACCTCTCTGGCTTCCCCCACTGATGACAGGAGGATGCCCCAGCAGGTGGGCCCATCGGGCCTGTTTCTAGACGTGGGCTACCGTCCCTTGGGGGTGCAATGGCTCCCAGCCAAGGAGCCCTGTGTCACGGAAGGGAGGCCTCTAGCGTCAGGTAAGGTGCTCCCCCGTGCACCAGCCGCTTGGCCCTGAGCAAGGACCCTCTCACCCTGTGTCTTTGTTTCTTGTAAAGCAGGGATGTGACAGTGCCCACCTCGGGGAGCACCGTGGGGATCGGTGAGGGCATGCAGGAAGGGCACGCAGGGCAGAGCCTGGCCCCGTCCTCACCGCACGCGTGCGAGCCGCCGATACTCTGAGCTCGACCCTGGAGATGCTGACGGCGAGGCTCTATATTCAGGTCAGCTGCATGCAGAAGCACCAGCCTCACCCAAAGAGAGGCCTGCCCTTTGCCCTGGGCTCTAGCCATCTCTCCACCCCCGGAAGGTCTCTGTGGCCAGGGGAGTCTACATGTGATTCGGGAAGGGGCCTCCTCAGGGCCACGCAGGATCAGAGGCGTCTCTGGACATGCTGGAGACCAGAGCTCTCAGACCGAGCCCCAGGGCTGGAGGCTGACGGTCAGCGCGGCCGCCTGCAGGAGGCTGAGCCCCAGCGAAAGCCCCGGACACAGGCACGGCCCGGCTCCCCCGTGGGTGATGCTCGGCATCTCGTGCTGCATGGAGCGGCCGACAGCAGTGCCGTCCACGACTCCGCGGGGAGAGGACACGAAGCTCCAGAGGTGGTAGTTCTCCTGGATGCTTCCCTTGGCTGATGTCCGTCTGTCCTCGTTCCTTGCCGTGAACCACAGCCGTGACAGCCTGCACTGAATTCTGGGAGTCCTTCCGACAAGTCATCAAACCCCGGGGGGGCGGGCAGGGGTCAGCGGTGAGTGGTCCCGTGCGGACTGGGCCTTCCATCTATGCAGGCTCACTCCCGTACCTCCTCGCGGCAGGACGGTGGACTGAGCCCCTGCCAGTGGGACCCCTTCCTTGAGCACACCTCCTCCAGCACGTGAACCTCCCGCCACGCTTCTTAAAGCCCAGTGCTCCCTGAGGAGCCGACGTCGGCGGCGTTGGTATGGACAGGGGCGAGGCTTCAGGTAACAGGACCGAATCATTTCATTCTCAATCACTGCACTGAACATCTGGGGCAGGATTTCAAACCCCAGAGGAGGAATGGCCCAAGTGTCCCTCTTCTGGCAAGGCATGTGAGGGGCAGACCCCTGACCAAGCCCCCAGCTCAGGCACGGCGGCCCAAAGAGAGCTGCGACCCCCCGGGCCTGGCTGGGGCCTTTCCTGAAGGAGGGGACACAGCGGCACTCCAGGCGGCGAGCTGGGCTAGACACCCCGCCTGCGACGCCAGCAGGGCCCGGCTCCTCATACGCGCTAGCTCTGCCCAGACCCGGGCGGTTCGAGGAAGGCCGCCGGAGCTGGGGGAGGGGGGGGATTACGTGGGGGGGGAGGAGGTGAGAACGGCCCGACTCAGCAGGAGCCTGGAAGCCAGAACATCAAAGCACACAAAAATAACCAACCCCGAGCCATTTAACCCACAAACTCGACACCTGGGAGAGAGCGATCGCTGAGGAAACAGGTGAGAGGACTCTGAAACAAGTACGTTTAAGATACTCCAAGAGATTTTTTTTAAAAGCAGGTGGACAGCAGCAGTAAAACCAAAAGGAAGGTCAAAAAACCAAAAGGTAAAAGCAGAACAAGGGGATTCCCCCCCCAAAAAAAAAGAAAAAAAAAGTAAAAGAAAATCCAACGACAAACCTGGAGATGAAGAACTACAGTCACGCATTAACGAAAACACGGAGAGAGCCTGCTCCTGGCAGAATGCTCGAAGACACGAAGAGCCAAGACAGGCCTGTCCCCCGCACTCCCCCCTCGGGAGTTTACGTCCTCGAAGCAGGGGACAGTCACTCATTGTAGGTGTTACGGAAATGGGGGGGGTCACCAGGAGATCGGGGAAGGCTGCTCTGACAAGGTCTACAAGGTGACATGGGAACCACAGAACACGTGGGAGGAGAATCTTGCAGACACGTAGGGAGTCCTTATCCTGATTAATTGGTTCTATTCAAATTGTAATAGTAAAAACAGAGCAAACGTTACGGGTGAAGTTACGGACGCCCCAGTTACTGGAAATGGGTCTGAGGCCACTTGCGTACTATGACTCTGCATTACAAGTCCTGCATGATACAATTAGAAAATACAATACATGCAAATACACTGCATCGAGGACTTGAAAGGGAGAAAAAAATTTTTCTTAAATTATCTTAAGATGATAATACAGTCTATATAGATAAACTGAGACCCTCAGATTGACTAACAGAGCTAATAAGAATTCACTGAGATTGCTGAATACAGATGAACATAAAAAACAATGGTATTCCTATGCGTCAACATTGACCAAATAGAAAAGGTAATTAGAAAAAAAAAAATCCCTTTTCTAAAACAACAACAAAAAAATGTTAGGTACCTAAGAACAAGTCTAAGTAAAATGACTACTGATTTTAAGCAGGAAAAAAAAAGTCTTCGGACATAAAAGAAAACCATAATTATTGGACAGACGTACCACATCAATTCATGGAAAGGCTCAATACAATATGATAGGAAATCTCTGGGTGTTTTTTATAGTATCCTTTTTTTATATACTAGACGCTTCATATTATTCAAATCAAAAACTAAGAAATTCCATATTATTAATATATTATATAATTGTATATATTATATTACAGAATTATATATAGTTTACATTATAAATGTACTATTATGTATTATAAATATATTATAAATATATTACAATATATTATGTAAGTTATGTAATATGTTAATATAAAGCTCCAGATCTCAACTGCAGTTTTCACTGAACATGATGAACTGATTCTGTAATTCATATGGAAAAGCAAGCTCAGAGAATTCAGAACAAAAGGAAAACAGAAGAACAAAGAGAGGGTCCTTCCCTTCCAGATGGTAAGGCCTCTCATAAAGCCATACAGTTAAAGGAGGTGGCGTTGGCACACGCCCAGGCCGTGCCCCGTTTCTGTTCCATGTGCGCGGCTGACGACAGCAGGGACGGCATACGTCCTGAAAGACGGCGGGGTGAGGCCAGGGCATGGCGTGTGGACAGAGGGGAGCTGGGGCCGGGAAGTAGCTGGGAGCCTGGGGTGCATACCCAGCCCTGCGGGGGGCCTGAAGGGGACAGTGACAGGGACTGGCCCGGGTGCTTCCCTGACTGGAGAGCCTCTTCAGGGAGCTGCAGGAAGGGACAGTGGCACCACCGTCTCTTCCGTCCACAACAGTGTCCTTCAGAGCCAGAGAGACCAAGCGGAGTTGACTCAGTCCAAGCCTCTCCCTGTGCAACAGAAACTGAGGCCAAAACGGGATGATGGCTTGGCTCCGGCCACGAGAAAGAACCCGCTGGAGACCTCACCCGGGGCTCTCTCCCACTACGGCACACATCGACGCTCTCCCCCTGGCCCCGGCACTTGAGCCCTTCTGTTCACCGCCCCCTTGAATCTCTCTTCTCCTCTGGCCTCTATAGCAATTCTCCCTACTGGTCTCGGTCTCCTAATGCTTTCTCCTCTATCTACTTCTGGATCCTGTTCCTTTCCTACTCACCCCTCGCTCTGGAGTCCCCACCTCTGGGACAGTCCACTCAGCGCCCAATGCACTCTCTTCCTGGATGGCTACAGAACCCCGTGGCTTTGATTACGAGCTTGAAGCTGGCAACTTGTATATCGTACCTGCAGCCCAGCCCCGCACCGAGACAACCCAGTGCCTACTCGGCCAGTCCAGAGCGTGCATCCACATGGCAGCACACGGTGGGGAGTCCTAAACAGCTAACACCCTCCAGGTGTAGCGATTTCCTAAGCCGAGAACACCCCAGGGTCAACATGAAGAACCATGGGTTTCCAACAGGTGCATGAAACCATCCTACTGATATGACGGAATCAGGTTGATATAAAATCAGTGTCACAGAAGTCTGTGTGTAAGGAGGAAGATCTAGTCATTGACAAAGAGTCCAAGGCAACGACCAGTGTTTGAGAGTTATAGGTAAGGCTCCGATCCCGGAGGAATCCTGGAATAATGGAGAACTCAGGAACCAGGAGACCATGCAGCCAAGTGCAGTCTGAGGAATATATCCAGACCCTGGCATCTCAACCAAGTGACAAGGTGAGACCTGGGCCCGCACCCTGGTTGCTGGGAGGTCTGAGGAGTCCACACGGGTGTCGAGTGACTTCAGCCAGGAAGCAACGCTAACGTGGCTAGTTCGAAAGATCTTCTCAGCCACAGGTCTCCTGTTTCCAGTTTAGGATCAGGCTTGCAGAACCAAGTGTGTCATCAACCACAGCACATAAAGGAAACACAAAAAACATTTGAACACCTTACCTGGTCCCAGGGAGAGACGGTGCCTCCAAAGCACATGAAGAGGTACCCCATGGCCACGAGACACAGCCATATCACCAAGGAGAAAAGGCGGAGCAGCTTCTTAAACACAGACTCGATGCAGACGAGGATGAATATCGCAAAGAAAATCGCCAGGGCTGTCGGGACCGTTATTAAAAATGCCACGTGGTCTTCAACTTCCTAAGAGGAAGGAAAACATTGAAAAGGCACAACTTAGCAACACGGTGATACCCACGGTTCATGTCCTCAAATGTCATCAGTATTAATCAATGTCAAATACATCCAGTTGTAAAAACTATTCCGGAAGTAGAAGGGTTTGAACGTCTGAAAATTTAAATTTCCCATTAAATCACTATGTTTCTCTATAGAAATAACCCAGTATTGTATATTTAAATTATGCAAAACAGCTACACCGTTCAATTTAGATGTTCCCTGATAAATGGAGAAATGGATTTTATTCAAAAGTGAATGTAAGAATATTTACTATCAGGATAAAAATAAAACAAGCAACTTCACTGCCTGAATCAGAGGTTCAGAAATGCCATCTTCTTAGAAAATTAAGTCTTCCAAATGGATTTGAAATGTTTTATTTAAAAATCTAAAAACAGCCTGAGTCTCCCAAGAGAAGAGCTTTTATTTTAATGCATGGCAATTAATGTTTTTAACGGGGTCACAGGTTAAGAGAAAAGGGTCAGAAAGTACTAACTACAGACGCGAGAAAGCAGGAAACACTTGCAAGAATGTGCCGTTTTGCTGGTTGTCTTCCCCACTTCTCTGGTGCTCCAGCGGCAAAAAGAAAATGAGCATCCGGCATTAGCCTCCCTGATGCATTTTCTGAGGTCCACTTTTGCACACTAAGGCTCCCTCTATCCCCTTCTAGCCACACACGCACAAAAGGAACACCATTTCCATTCTGTACGATGTCCGCTCAGTGTGACAGACATGGTGCTTCCTTGGGTTTCCGCGGCATGGATCTAGGCTTTAGTTTTGGCAAAGCACTCCCAGAAGGTGGCCACAAACAGCACTCCCTGTGGGCTGGAACCCACCGAAGGTCTTTATACCTCTGCCAAACATGGGTAGCTACTGACGCACCTTGATCCAAGAACCCACGCGGCCAGAACCCTAAGAACTTCCAAGGGGGCCTTTAGAAGAGCAAAGACAGGGAGATCCAGGACATGTGGGACGGTTCTTTCAAATACCAGAGCCTGGCGAGCCTGTCAGCTGTCCCCGTCAGTACGGGGTTCACGCCACCCATCGGCAGCCCCAGCGTCACACCGGAGATGGCCCCACCCCGTATCAGACCACTAACCACGGAGACCCGGGGAAGCAGAGCAGATCCGCCAAATCGCACGCAGATTTGCCCCAGATTAACATCGGGGCAAAGAAAGGGCCCTGAGCCCTCCCGCAATTCTCAGCGGACCGCGTTTCCCTTTCTCCCACCATCACCCGTGTCACCTGATACCTGGGGAAAAGACAACCAGAAGATCAACTGCAACACTCGTGTACAACACCCCCGTGTGGGGCATGGTGTCTGCGCTATTCCACAGGTGAGGAAAACGAGGCCCCAAGAATGAAAATGAGTCGCCGCGACGGGTGGAGCTGGGGAGGGTGGGGGGCCGGGGGGCCAGCTGGGGTCCCCGCAGCAGACGGCGAGCGAGACCAAGGGGCCCAAGGCATGTACGTTTCCAGAACCGGCAGGAGACAGGAGGATCCAGTGTGATGTTCCTACTCCCCCCTCCGCGGGTGTTTTTGCCCGTGATTAAGTGCCCGAGTTGTACCCACACCTTCAGACACACTATGATGATGGCAAAGGGTCTCAGAGGTACCGCAGGGCCGAGGAATCCCCACACTCCGACCCTGCAAATAAATGGGCTCCTGGACGTGACCGCATGTCCTCTGGGGACATCCAACCTGAGATCCCGACCGCTCGCCGCATGCACGGAGCTGTGAAATCTTATTTAATTTTAAACCTCCCCGGATGAACTGAACGGAACTGTGGACACAAACGTCACCGCTAAGGAACTGGGACGGCTGTTTTCCTCACAGGACCATTCACTTATTTCATTAACTCAGTCTGGGGAGAAATAATCATTGACTTCATTGGCTCTCGTGTGAAAATATACATGACGGTAAAGTGAAAATTAGTACATGAAGGCACGGAAAGGATCAGGAAGTGGGGGGAAAACAGCATTACCTGGCCTTTCCCTACACTTCTCTCAGAAAGGATCTAACCGGAAACAAGACGCAGACACAAGGTCCTGGCATGCCTGATATCATTTCGGGTCTTAAATACTGGAGTCTCTAGCTCATATAGTTTTTTAAATTTCGGGGTCCCCATCACTGAGAAGTGCCTTGTCTGGGCTGAGGGTGACCTCCCCATTCGGCACAGCAGACACAGTGTCTGGGTCCCCTAATACTTTTAAGGGTCCACAAACGTGTTTTAACTTCTTTTAAAATCAAAACAAAAAAATATAAGCTCTTAGGGTCAAAGGGCACATACATGTTGACGCTAACACAGTTGTAAACTATAATTCTGAATCCATTCTGAGGGAGGAAGGGGACTTCCAAGGCTCCTAAGTCACACGGCACGATCCGAGGGGGCTGGTGTCGTACCCTGGGGGCAGATGCACAGCCGGACGGGCTGGATCCTGCACGGTGCAGGACCTTTAGCTTCCCCCAGCATCCGCCAGCCTCGGGGGGCAGGCCGGCCTCCCAGCTGGTCAGCGGCCTCCGCTGGCTGGCCAGCTGCTTCTCATGAGGCTGGAGGCCCTAACCACCGCCTAACCTGAGCCCACGGAAGAATCCAGCCCTTCCTGGAAGAGGACAGCCAGCAATTGATTCTGCATTTGCCTTTGGATCTCAAACTCCAAACAAGTTTTAATATGGACTTCTCCACAAAATAGGATCTTTTATAGGGTGTCAAGGAAAAACACAGTAGAGCATTCATTAAAGAACGGATAAGCTTAGGAGCCACATTCCTTCCTAGTCCTGCTGCTGGCATCATGCATCACGCGGCTCTCTTCCCCAGGGGAAGTAAATGAAATGCAGGAATGCCCTCAGTTCCTGGACCAGGAGCCCTCTTCCCTCCCCTGGGCCATTCCCAGTAGACAGGATAGTGAACAAAGCCACAGAGTCATGCCCCGTGGCTGTTTTCTTCGGAGCTACTTCAGTTTTCAAAATTCGGAGCATAAAACAAACAACGTAGCTTAAAATAAAGTGAACTAAAATATTAAAAACACTGACAATCTCAATGAAGTATGTTTATGCAGCCCAACCCCACCTTCCTTTGTGGCAACAAAAATTCACCATACAACACAAACTAAGTGAAATGTATGAAAACGCCTTTATTAGTACTCAAATGCCTTTAAAACACGCCTTAAATAGGTTAAAAAAAAAATCTCCATATGACACAAACTAAGTGAAATGTACAAAAATGCCCTTATTGCTACTAAAACGTATTCAAACGCCTTTAAAAATGTTTTTTAAAAGTACCTTACAATGCAAACGAAATGAAACGTATGAAAGTGCCTTTTCAAAGGGAGATCTTGAGCGTGGCATCATCTATGTAATGATAATGGGTCCCTCTTGCTCATTCCCTTCGAACATTTTATCCTTTCCTTTCCAATGCATTTTCTAGTAATTTGGGATGGCTTCTAATTGCTAGGCCTATTAAATACCCATCGCTTTCATGTATTATGTGACAGCTCTTTTGTTTCTTAGAGGCTTTTCTGTAGAGCAACAGATTATCTATATTTTCATTCTTTTCTACATGCATTTTTCATTTTTTCTGTTAAACAGTACTACTTTTCATTTACCTGGTTAAGGACAGTCTCATGCAAAACACTGCTTTTCTATTAAAAAATACTTTGAACTCCCAACAGACTGATGGTAGGGTTCCATCCCCACTTACTTCTGTGGGACTCAAGGTAAGCACTGAGCTTTCCTAAGCCTGTTTCTTCATGTAAAAAGCAACACAGATCCTGCAAGGCTAGTGGGCACTGAGTACATACAGGTGCACCATAAACAACAGAGATTATTACCATGAGGGCCATCATGGCCTTTTTCCTTCAAATCTCAATACTTTCTCACCAAGGCTGGTCTGACCATTCATTATTGGAATGATGCCCATTTTGCACTCTAAATCATAATTTATCACCACAAATTATTTTAAAGGGCTGTCACTGGGCAAAAATAAATGAGCTTTTAGCTGTGATAAACATTTGACGACAGGTACACATTTTCATTCATTCATATATAATATATGTATGTGTGTGATATAATAGAAAATGTATTTTTCATTCTTTTCCACATATAGAGTCCTACTCTATTTTATCATGAGGTATGAAAGGAATAAACAAAAATTGTGATTCAATAATTCTATAAAACTGTGGTGAAATAAATCAAAGATCTCAATAAATGGAGAGATACTCCATGCTCACAGATAGGAAGACAATATGGTCAATATGTAAATTCTTTCCAAATTAATCTATAGAGTCAATGCAATCCCAATTAAAATCCCAGCAAGTTATTTTGTAGATATCGATATATTGATTCTAACCTATAAAACTAATCAATATAATCATGTAAATAAAAGTTCAACTGTTGAAACAGAAAAAATAAATATGGAAACAAAAAACAGAAAAAAGCAATGGTTAAAAAGAAAATCAGTGAACTAGAAGATAAACCAAAGAGCTTATGTCCAATGCAACAAAAGAATATAAATAGTCCTTTATAATATATAAGAGATAAAAAGTATTAAAAAGCCTAAGATACAGAGAATAGAATAAGATGAATAAGAAGGTATTAAGGCGTCTGATTGGAGTTTCCAAGTTACAAAATGAAGAGACTTGAGGGCATAAAATATCTAAAGACAGATCAGTTGAGGATGCCTAGTACTAATGAAAAACCATGAATCTACAACTCCAGCCAGTTAGGTAAAAAGAAATACAAACATATATACATGATGGTAAAAATGCAAAATATTAGAGATAAAAGAAAAAATCCTAAGAGTAGAGAAAGGAAGGACCACCCACAAAAACCAACAGTTTGCATAAGAGCAGAAACTGAAACAGTGCAAGACAGTGAAGACACATTATTGAACAAAAAATAACACTCAACCTTATATCACCAAGAAAACATGTGGGTTTTTTGCAGTAAGAGCAAAAATGCAAACATTTATAAAAAATTATTTTTTAAACAGGGATTTGCCCTTGAGAAATCTGCTCTAAAAGAACTTCTAAGAAATTATATAATCCTAAAAAGACCGTATGATATGGAAGAAGGAGGTGAACAAATACAATGGTAAATACATTGGCACAACCAAACACACACTGTCTATCTGAAACAATAACGATGAGTGTCTAACTTCTAGGCTTAAAAAGACAGAAGTGAAATATGCATTAAGTAAAAAATAAAAACTTGAAGGGTAAAGATAAAATGATAAAACGCTCAATTCTAAGGCAATGATAATAATTTTAAACATCTATGAACTCATAAAATAGCCTCAAAATCTATAAAGCAAAAATGTATCGACCTAGGGGGAGAAGTAAATTAATCTACCAAGAGCAGAAGATTTCATCATCTTCATCCAGCTATTGATAGGTCAAGCAAACAAAAGTGAAAACAAAACAAAATTAAGAAGATGCAAAATATTTGAATATAATAACTAATAAGCTTGACCTATTGGTAAACAAAGAATTCCACATCCAACCTTAGTGAGAACAATAATCTTCTCGTGTGCACAGAGAATATTTATACAAACCATAGACCAGGCAACTTGCAAAAAGTGTCAAAGAAGAGGTATCACAGAGACCCACGTTCCATGACCACAGTTTTAAATTAGAAGCTTATAACAAAAACATAAATTATAAATAACCACATATTTGTAACACAAAACGCACAACTCTAAACTGAAAAAGAAACTGAACGGAAGAGGAATCTGTGCAGATCTGGGAGGTGAAAATGGAGCAAGTCCTCATCTAAAGTCTTCAAAGTCGGCTAGGATTACGGGCAGTCACAGAGGTCCGGGTAAGGCTTCATCTTATCCTCACGGCCCCGTCTCACACCCTGCTCCTCTGCCCAACTTCAAGCCACTGGTGAACAGTGGTCCAGCAGACATGTGGCCGCAGAAGCACAGAGGTAGTAGCTACACAAAAGTACTAGATTCCCAGATACCTCTCCATCGGGTTCTTCCATCTTGGTCACCTACGGGGTGACTAGCCAAGTTTGGCTTCACAGATTCCCCCTGAAAGTGCCCACTTTTCCATCCAAACCAGTGCTTTATGAAAAATTCTTTGTGATTCTACAAATAATTACTCTCCTTTTGAGAAACAGTGGCTGACTTATTACCAATCCCAAAAGGGACCGAACACTGATCGTGGACCATCACCAAGTCTCCACGCAATCCAATCTGCTCGTGTTTATGGGACTGTTTTGTGACCCACCAGGCACGAAGCTGGGTGTGCACAGTAGCATCCCATCAGCAGAGAGAGGTGGGCTGCTTGAGCCAGGGCTCAGGTAGACTCTGAAGGCACAAGTAACCTGCATGAGCGAATGTCACAGGTACTCACAGGCACTGGTCCTGCCACACCGCCTACCCTGTCTCTCTCAATCTGCATCTATGTCCTCATGCAGAGTTCCCTATGACCTGCTGCCTGAGGAAATAAAAATCCAGGTCTGGATGATGTCCGGTTCTGCAGAATACATCGGGGCCACCTAAAAGAAGACAATCGAAGCACTCTAACTCTGTGCCCCTTAAATGTGCCATCCTCTGGAGGACCAGCCAGCCATCTATGGCGGATTGATTACAACTGATGGATGGCGCACAGATTTGTTTTCACTTGAATTGAACCTACTTTGGATATGGGTTTGCTCTCCTGTCCGTAATGCTTCCACCCGAACCACCATATATGGACTTTCCCCGTGCGCTCTCCACTCACAAGGTATTTCACAGAGCATGGCTTCTGACAGAAACATTCATTTACAGTAAATGATGCATGACGATGAGCTTATGCTCTTGGAATTCACTGATCTAACCCTGTTCCTCATCACCCTAAAGCAGCTTCCTTCCTGGAAGGAGAGAATGAGCTTCTAAAGACTCAGTGAGGATACCAGCCTAGAGGCAACACCGGGTAGGCTGGGAGATACCCCCTGGGACAACACAGATGCTTGGAAACAGCCACCAATGCAAGGCACTGACTCTGCCACCGCCGGGATCCACATAGGTCTGGGAATCAAGAGGTGGAAACAGGAGTGGCTGCCCACTCCTGTAAATTCCCATTCCCAATCCTGTAATTGTAGGTTGTTCCAGTTTTGAGGGCTTAGTTGCCAAAGGAGGACAGCCTCCACCAGGGAACTCAATAATGTTTCCATTAAATTGGACACAGAGATTGCTATCTGGCCACTCTAGGTGACTAATGTCACTGAACCAGTGGGTAGAGAAGAGCTTTTAGTACGGTTGGGTGACTGATGGACACTATCAAGAAAAACTGGGTTGTTCATACACGCGGGCAGGGAAGGGAAGAGGAGGACAGAATGCAGACTGCAGGGTTTCTCTTTTGCTCCCATATCCTGTGATAAAACTTCACGGAAATGTCTAACAACAACTACAGGCTATATGCAAAGTATCAGGTGAAGCAACTGTTTACGTCACCCCACCTGCCAAGGAAATATGATCAGATAAGGTGCTTGCACAGGGCAAAAGAAATATGGAACGGGTAGTAGGAGGATGTTGGAATACGAGTTATATCCCTATGATCAGCTGTAGAATTGAGAATGGCAGGAGCTAAGACTATTTCTTCCTTGGGTTGGTATGAATGTATTTGCGCATGTGTATATGTGCATATTAAGTAACTATTTTTGTTCTGTTCCCTCTGATATAACCTAAGATATATGAATAGGGTATGAATAGCTTTTATACTCAAGTATGGAAGATAAAGGATTTTTAAAGGACACTGTTCCTTAGATGAAAAATGAACACCACTAAAGTGGACAAAATGGCCCTTTGTATCCTCTTTTAGGGAGATGGTTGGTGTATTTTCAGTTGTACTAAGAAGAGCTGCATCATATTAGGTAAAAGCATGACTGTGCTATCTTCTTTATCCAGAAGTAAAACTGAGTTAACAGTGGTATACATGATACCCAGGACACAAGCAGACTATGCTGGATTGTTCTGTCATCAAATTGATTAAAAGTACTTCCCAGAATCCCCTTCCCTGAATGCTCCTAGATAAGGGCTGGCATCAGGAGGTGCTTGCCTGAGATTTGGGAGGTGGAAGGAAAGCAGCCCCCAGGAAGGGTCATATGTGGGTCACATATGGTCGGAGATACACGAGGAAGAGCTTTGGGGGCCCCAGTCTGCCCTGACTCTCCAAGGTTCTACGTGCAGCCCAGACCTGGCCCCTCAGCAGGCATTTGGCTATGCGCGCAGAGACTTGGGTCCCAAGCAAGGGTAACCGCTCTCAGGAACTCCCCCGAGAGGTCCTCTCTGGCGGATGCAGGCGGCTCAGGTCCTCAGCTCTCCCTGCATCACCAACTGGTTGCACAACCAACCTCTGCTGATTCCCTACAGCTCCATTCGGGCATCAAGCTTTCCATTAAAACAAGCAGACTAAAAATGAATGAACTAAGGAAACGTCCAAAAAGAAAAACAAAGCTGGGGGCATCACGTTGCCTGATTTCAAGCTTTACTACAAAGCTGTGATCACCAAGACAGCATGGTACTGGCACTAAAACAGACACATAGACCAATGGAACAAGAGTAGTGAGTCCAGATAGGGACCCTCAACTCTATGGTCAAATAATCTTCGACAAAGCAGGAAAAAATATCCAGTGGAAAAAAGACAGTCTCTTCAATAAATGGTGCTGGGAAAACTGGACAGCTATGTATAGAAGAATGAAACTCGACCATTCTCTCACACCATACACAAAGATAAACTCAAAATGGATGAAAGACCTCAACATGAGGCAGGAATCTATCAAAACCCTAGAGGAGAACATAGGCAGTAACCTCTTCGACATCGGCCACAGCAACTTCTTTCAAGACACA
>CM052895.1:129350262-129377320 GCA_028534135.1 Potos flavus
AGCCTGGTGGTGGTATTAAGGGGCACGGATTGCATGGAGCACTGGGTGTGGTGCATAAACAATGAATCTTGGAACACTCAAAAAATAAAATAAAATTAAGATGTTAAAAAAACAAAAACAAAACGAATGAACTTTGTATTCTCCTTCAGATACTACAAAAATAAAACAAACACACAAAGGACAACAACAAAAGAAATCCAGAGAAAGCCGAAGGAAGGTGGGATGGTCAGAGACCTTCAGAAACATTCCCTATTTCTTCCCTCCGGGTTCCTTCTGGGAAGCACTTTCTGACCTCCTTGGAAGTTAGAAGTAACCATGCTTTGGCCAATGAAACATGAGCAGAATTCCAGGTGTGTCTCCTGGCTGGGGCCATGGAAATGCCCATGTGAGGCCACACCACATGTCCCTTTCTGAGGCGCAATGATTACAAAAGCGCTTGTCATGAGAAAGATGCCTGCGGCCCCAGCTCTCAGGGTAACTGAGATGAGCAGAACCTCCCTTTGGGCCAGGATGTGTGCACAAGAAATAATTCTCTGGCATGTTGGACCAAATTTGGGATTTGTAAACGCATCACAACCTATAATATCTTCACTGATAACAAAAAAATTAGTCCATGAGATAGGATGTCACTCTGACAAAACCTAATGTGGGTGGCTTTGGCCGCGCCCAGGTGGTGGAGAGGCAAGGACAGTGTCATCAGAGACTGAAAAACGGCAATCACGTTAGCAAAGGTCCAACACTGGTTTCTCATTTCTCTTGGAGGGCAAAGACGCCCTCATAGAATTCTAAGTCTAGAGCAGGGCTCAGTGAACTGTCTTCATAAGGAGCTAGGCCATCGGTACTTGAGGCTTTATTTCGGCCACTATGGTCTCATATCTGTGCCAGAAACACAACCACAGATCATATGGAAATGATGGCCAGGCTATATTGAATAAAACTTTATTAGAAAAAAATAAGCAGTGAGTCTGATCTGGTCTCTGGCCAGCGTGTGTAGACCCCTACTCCAGAAGAGGTCATGGAACAAAATGTGACCAGTGTGGGTTCGCTGCTGTTGGCCGCAGCACGTGTTCACGTAGCACAGGACAAACATGAGATCAGAAAACAACGGGTTGGTTAGAAGGAGGGATGAAGCGGAAGCAACACGGTCCAGAACTGTATGGATCTGTCAGACAGTGAGAGGGAAAGGACACAGCTTGTGTTCTAGGGTGAGAGGTGATTAAAACTCAGCCTTGTGGGGGAAACCACGCCCACTGCTGAAAAGTGGATGGACGGAGGAGTCTCAGAGTAAAGCCCAACGAAGAGTATAGCGCCAGGAAATCCCTTCAACTGGACAAAATGTCACACGGAAAAGAGGACCAGAAAGTGTGTTACTCAAACAGGCTCTAGGCAGGTGCCGGCTGAGAAAGGGCAAGGGGGGCAGGAGGGAGAGAAACGGGGTGAGAAGGTAGAGGACTACAGCAAATCTAGCAAGTGTGTCTTGAGAAGAACGATGATGACCACGGACAGACACCTGGATGGAGATGCGTGAAACTGAACAGATGAGAAGTTGAATACATCTTGAGAGATGTGCGTTGTGCGTTTCCAAAAGAAATATCAGCCTCCCTGATGACTGCTCTAGGCTTCAAGGAAATTCTGGGTTCTCTGTCTCTGACTGGCAATGGGCAGACATAACTGCTCAGTCCCTAAGTGGGGAAGATTCTCAGATGGTTTCAAGAGCGTGATCAACAAGGGGAGGTTCGGAGGTCACAGAAAACAGCAGACAAGGGGACGATTTCCAGGACAAGAGTCTGGGTGTAATGAAGAATCAGTTCCCAGCCCCCGGGGCCAGGGACCCCGGAACCACCTGTCTGGAGCTTAGCGTTGCTTGTGGCTTGTGTTGTCCTTCCTCGGAGGATCAACAAGGACAAAGGATGGTTCTTGGAAAGGTTAAAACAGAACAGACATATGATGAGATTAAGAAAGGTAGAAAAGAAAGCAGTAATCTTATAAATAAAAACCAAAGAATATGTGTAAATGAGAACAGTATTATCAATGCATACCATTAAATTTGACAATTTGGATGAAAAGCAAAAATTCCTAGAAATATCTTATTGAAACTGACTCAAGAAATAAAATTAGAAATACTGAACAATCCTTTTAATGTCAACAATACTGAAGTGCAAGTTTTTAAATCTCCTTACAAAGAAAACAGCAATACCAAGTGGTTCTCCAGGCAAATTCTATCAACTCTTCCCAATGTACTGAAAACTCTTAAACTCTTATAGAAAACTGAAAAGGAAGACATGCTTCCTTATTTATTTTATAAGACTAGCAAAAAAAAAAATGATAGTTTGATGAAGGAATATTCCAAATTCAATTAACAAAAAAATATATTTGCAAAACCCTTCATCAAAATGTTAGCACATTACATTCAAAATTTTATAAGAGATGTCATGAAAACGTAGTTTGCCTCGGGAACAAAAAAATTGTTAAATATTAGAAAATCTATAATTACCATTCATTACATTGAAAGATTATAAAACAACTTAAAAAGCATATACAATCCCTTCAATTTAGTGAAATTCAGCACCCAATCACATTTAAACTTTTTGTGTAAAGTGTAATAAAAGTACATCTCAAAGGAGATCTACAAAATCAATATTTTCCTAAATAAAATATGAAGAGACTCTCCTTAAAATTAGAAAAAAGGCAAGGGTACCCACGATCACCAACTCTGTCAATATAATATTAGAGTTCTTAGTCCACATAATAATATAAGAAATAGAAACTTAAGGCCTTTGTACTAGGAAAGAGAAAATAAAACTCTCATTATTTCAGGTGATATGATTATCTACAAAGGAAACTTGAATCTACATTTCACTTATAAAAAGGGTAAGATAGCAAGTTATAAAATGACATATATAAACTGTAAAACTTCACTAAAGCACACAGATGAATGGGGAGATGCTCCACTGTTCACGGACAGAAAAATTTAGCATCATAAAATATCAATTCCAATCAATGAATCGATAGATTCAATATGACACTAACAAATTCCCAGTTGAGTTTTTCATATGGAGGCTGACAAAAGATGATTATAAAGTTTATAGAGAAGAAAAAAAGGTCAAGCGTAACCAAGAAACATTTAAAGGAGTTGAACGTTACTGGCCCTGCTTAATCTAAATACTGGTTATAAAGCTTTAGTAATTATAGAGTTTGTGTGTGTGTATGTATGTGTGTAAATGCAATACTCGGGATAAAAACAAACAAACAAAAAAAACTTGACCAATGGAACAGAATAGAGAACACATAACAAATCACTCATATGGAATTTGACATATGACAGATGTGGGGAAAGAAATAGCTAAAAGTGATTAATAAAAATTCATTTACCTTAAGGAGAAAAATGTAAATGATCCCATCAGTACCTCACACCTTATACATACAGTAATATATACAACATACATAATATATATGTATAATATGTATTTATATATACATATGCATGTATGTATATGATAAAATGAACAAAAAGAAAAGCAACAGAATGATGACAAAAAGTGCAATGTGAAGGGTACTTCTGAGGGCAGGCAAGGGAACGGGATAGGAGATGACATACAGACTAAAATATGTTTACTGGACATATTCTAGTTTGGACTGGGTTCATGGTGTTTATTTTAATATAAATAAGGAAAATATTTAATATAAATAAGGAAGCCAGAGAGAGACTGATGAGAATTCTGCTTAAAAATCAAAGAATAATCAAATTGGTCAAATGATAAATCCCATTCTGTGTACCTAAAGTCCAATTCTGATGAACACGGCTGTTGTATGTTTGACTTAACCGCAAGCCGACGACGGGAAAGGATTAGACACTTGATCCACCATATGTCTGAAACTCTTACCTCTTTCATTAGTATTCACCTGAGTCCTTTATTCTCTGAATGTTTAACATCATTATTGGTCCTAGTAGTGAACCAGTCTGAAATGTTTCCTTTATAATGTCCGCAGATCACCAGTAGCTTGAAATCTTACTTTGCCCTTTATTTTTTATATAGCTTTACAAAATAATAATGCAGACATTTAAAACACACACACAGTAATTCGGTCTTGGGAGGTGGGAACGGAGAAATAAGAGGCAGAGCCTTTGAGCTCTGGCTTGTTGTAGCTGCAGCATCCCATCATCACATCTGTGGGGCAATAAAGGACATTAGGGAAAACGGGTAGAAGCTCTCATTTCAAGACCTTTGCAGTCGAGGCCCCATTCCAAAAGCTCTGATCCATCAGCTTCTCCACCAGGAACCTCCTGTAAGTGGTGACCATAGAGACTTGATTTATTCATAGGATTCTCTCAGGCAATAACCATCTTGGGAAATCTCGGGAATCTCAGTGTGTTAATAATTGGCAATTCTCATTTCTAGCATCAAGTCTTTTAAAGACAATTATCATATGATCTCTGTGACATGAGGAATTTGAGAGGTAGGGAGGCGGGTCGTCGGGGGGTAGGGAGGGAAAAAAATGAAACAAGATGGGACCGGGAGGGAGACAAACCATAAGAGACTCTTAATCTCAGGAAACAAACTGAGGGTTGCTGGAGGGGAGGGGAGTGGGAGGGATGGGATGGCTGGGTTATGGACATTGGGGAGGGTATGTGCTATGATGAGTGCTGTGAGTTGTGTAAGACTGATGATTCACAGACCTGTACCCCTGAGGCAAATAATACATTATATGTTAATAAAAAAAAGAAAAGTGATTTGGTTTGATTCTAATACACAAGAGGCCTTACGTATCCCTAAGAGCCTCGACCCAGGTCTATATTCTAATTCTATCTTGGTACCATACCATTGTTCTAGAAACCTGGACAAAGTCAGAAGACTAGTTGGCAGTTACTCGCAATGGTTTCTCAGTTGATGGTTCCCATTACTGCTTCCGTCACTCTCTCACCTGAGTATGGCTTCTAGGGTCAAAAGTGTAAGCCCAATTAAAAGGAAGGAACAAAAAAAAATGATTTACAATATTGCCAGCAATGGCTAGACCCATGAAGTTTTCTTCAGAACGTCTCCTTTTTCCCTTCCTTGTGATTTCTTTTTAATCATATCCTTATACAAAGAGGGCAGAGAAGCAACATTAACCACACCTTGATTTGGTCAAAATACAAACGCCTGAGCTGACCCCACAATCCTTTTCTCCCCTCCTAAATGCACCTGGTGGTTGAAAGCCAGAATTCCTAGGGGTGTGTCAATTTCCTGGTTTAAAACCAAGAAATCACACTGTAAGTACCTATTTACTCTTGGTAATTTTATATACCATTACCCAAAGCTAACAAAATTGAGAAACATGAGGGCAATATGTCAATGCGGCATGAATTTTAGCACTAGAAAATAAAAAAAAAACTGATGTCAAATTGTGACTTCTAATTAAACTATGCTTCTCCATCTCTGGTTAGTAATTCAAAGTTTACGCACAACGTTTATCAGATCAATAGAAACACATCCCCTGCTCTCTCATACCCAGATTTAAGAATCCTAGTCTTCCTGTGGTTTTCAGCCAGAACTACATCTAAGGAGACCTGGACAAGGAAAACCCTCTGTGGTACAAAGACACTGGTAACAGTGACCTACGTTTGCTTTGGGTGCAATGTGCGCCTGGCATTGCGCTGAATGTTCATAGGCTCTAACCTTCTGAATGCCCCCACGGAACTCATGGAGCCTGCTTCTGCTCCTCGTGCTACTTCACAGATGAAGCATCGGAGGCCCCCGCAGATAAATTAATTTGTCGGGAACACACACTAAGTGCCAAAGCAGACCCCGATTCAGGTCTATCCGCAAAGTTTTGCACTGGGAACCAGTAGGCTACGCAACGGAAACAGCAGCTGCGAAGGAAAGAGGACCTACCCCATAAATTATACATTCGCTCACCAGGGGCCTTGGCTATGGCTAGTGCCCTGTTAAGTACGGGGGGGAGGGGGGGGGGCTCTGGGGTTCTGCCCAGAAAGAACTAACAGTTAGTGGAGGAGACAAGGCAAGCTCGCAAAACTATTCGGGTCTTCAGACGACAGTAAAGCAGCGGTGAGATGATGTCATAGCATTCAAGCGCTTTGCAGGCATCAGAGGCAAGAACCCACGTGGATGGGAATGTGCAGCAAAGGCCAGACTGCTGACGCTCAAGACGGAGAAGCTGAATGGGCAGCCCCGAGAGGAAGAGGCTCCCAGGGGAGGGCAGCCCCTCGGGGACACTGTGGAGCTGGAGGGGGTCAGATGCAGGTGCTCTCAGCCCCCGGGGTCCATGCTCACAGGTCATCCTAGGGAGGGAACCAGGAGTGGAGGGGTGACATTGGTGCATCGGAGATGAGCCACTTCTGGCTGGAGTGCCACCCAGGGGGACGCCGATCCCAGAGCTGGCCCCACGAGGCGCTCGGTAAATAGCAGTGAAGGAGAAGGGGTGAAGTCCAGTGAATGGTGCCTGCCGATGCCGATATCAAGTCATGGAAAGGACGAGCAAACGAGCAGATTATTCACAGACACCCAGTTTGGACTCTACCACTAGCCATTACCGATCAAACATACCAAAGTGACTAATACCACCATCAAACACCTTTAACAGAGTAATAGATCAGCACTAACGCTATGACTACCTCTTAAATAGAATGACTTAAAAATATCAGTAAGAATCTGGAGATTTCATACAACGATCAATCGGAATGATTTTACAGAATTTATGCCAGTGATTTCGCAGACAACAAAAGCACGGCCACAGACGAATCCTTCGCTTAATGGGAAAGACGCTGGGAATATTCGGCATAATGAAAATAAATGACAGGCACCTCACTGAGCTCATCATCAGGAAGCATCTCTACCAAGATTTGTTTTAACATGAAAGTAGAAAAGCAGTGACGTGTCATGCCATCACACGGAATGACAGCTGAGGACATTCACATCAGGATGAAATCTCAACAGGGAACTGCTATCGTGCCAGGACGGGAGCTGGGAATTCTAGATCTGCAGCCATCTCCAAGAAAGCTCCCAAGGAAAAGCCAAGCGCCCTGCATCCGGCCCGAGCACTGCACCTGGGAGACCTTGAAGAAAGGAGCTCACTTCTCTGGGTCTCGGTGTCCTCATCTAGAATAAGTGCCCGCCCAGCTCGAAGGCTGTGTGACATGTTCCTTCCCAACAACCGTAAAAATGCAACAACAAAAGACCCGCTAGGGGCAGTAGCTCCTGGGGGCACGTTCCGTGCCAGGCATAACTCTAAGTTGTTCACATGGACTGATTTGGACCATCGCCGAAGAAGGCAGGTACCATTCTATTTTACATACAAGGAAACTGAGGCACAGAGAGTTAAACAATTTGCCGAAGATCAAAGAGAGGGAAAGGGACAGAGCCAAAGGGTCAATGGAGATAGACACTCTTAATCATTACCCTTTCTGCCTTGTTTAAAGGGAGAAGACTAGGTACTGTGCAGATATTTAATTATGCATTTTAATATCCCAAGGATGCTTTCAAAGCCTTTCTTGTTAGCCCTCTAAATGGCAACCACCTTTCCTGCAGAAAATTACAGTTTTTTCTTTATCTTTTGTTTATACCACAGTTAAATCATAACTAAAGTGACTTGTGAATTACTGGTTGCAATTACAAACACCTGCCACATAAGATTTTCCTGCATGCACAGAAATCCACAGGAAGGTGTATCTTTAGCTACCTCTACCCCAATTCCTACCTCTACTCCAATTCCTAAGAACTATTTCCCTTGCACCCCCAGAATTATGAGACAAGAGGAAGTATGCACAGAATTTCCTGCTCCTCAGAGGAGATGCCAGACATATTCAGCTGCCTTCTCCAGCCTTCACCCACCAAGAAAAGGGTGAAGCATTGAGTTTCTCCCTATTGACGTCTTTCCACCCACTGGGGGCGCTGAAATATTGTCTGGAATAATAAAGCCAATTTTCCTGTACAATGACTGGTTTTGTCTGTTTTGGAAGGATTAAAATTCTTTTTCCATGTATAGCTAAAAGAAACACTGATATATCTGCCCCTAGAAAAAATACCCAATGCTGGAAAATCGATTTGGAATGACAACCACTTATGGTTATTGTTTGAAAGACCTAACTCACCAAATCATGTAAAAGCAAGAAAGGAGATCATATTCTCAGTCAAAATCATGCATGTTACATATTTAATCAAAGTACATATGCTTCTATGGATTTCGATATCATACTCAAACAAAAAAATCTATTTTATTGCAATGTCTGACTATTTGAAATTTATGGGAGTAAAAGTTTTCCATTCCAGTTGAAATATTAACTATTTCTAATCATAAATTTTAGCTAAAACAAATCTGGTTGGAGGCAGCTGGTATTTTGACAAACTGAAAAACTTCTGTCAACTTTCCTAACAATGGCAGGCTAATTTTGAGAAAAGCATGCTGATTTTGGACATAATAAATGAGACAGGATTTAATTCTGATGGACGGTTTCCATGCACTTAGTAATGAAAACCAGTCCTGAAAAATGAAGTGACCTCATAAGACTTAGAACTTAAAGTCTGGTCTCATTAGTTCCAAGTTTTCTGATGCCAGGTGTCAAGTCTTTCTTGCCCATTATGCCCTGTACTATCATTAAAATGTCCATGAAAAGCAACAAAAAATATATTTCATATTTTTAAACAAAATGTTAAAATTCAAGACAGCCTATCAGGTGTCCTATTTATTTCATGTCTAAATATTTTCTAACAAATATGGGGTTAAAGCTATCAAATAGCTTTAAAAAAAAAAACCCTACTTAATAGCTTTTTATGTAGAAAATACTTAAGCAAGATCAAGTTTCAATTCAGAATTTATTTTGATACTATAATAAAAATACTTCAAGAACTACTTTAACTTCAAGATCAACCGATACAGATGCATGGACTCATCCTAAGTAGAAATGAAGGGAAATGGGTTTGTGATTAATGTCAATTAGGGAGACACTAAGTCAAGACAAAACTTACTGCTTTCTTTTTGAACAGCTGTATCAAATCACTTCATACAAAGGCAATTACATACAGCAAAACATCACTATGTACTTGGATGATGCCAAGATCATCTTGTGATCCAAATGTTCTGAGAGAGGACAGATGAGCGTCAAAAGACTGCCAGACTTTTTCTACTACAAGAATTGATGGAAGTCTATTAGAAACCAAAATCAGGCAGATTCATGGGAAAGAAGAAATCTGTCCAAGATTTCAGGCAGCAAAAATAGATCTGCCGAGCTCCTGAATTACATCAGAGCCCAGCTATTCTAGTAAAGCACTAGAAGGTGGAACCCTGGCCCGGCCCCATCTTCCAGAGGTAGCCGAGCTCCGGTCAGTCTGAGACATGAACTCACCCCACCCGGTGTGAACACAGTTCTACCTGAACACCATCCCATCTTGCAATACTCCATCTTTGTGCGAATGGAGAGTATTTTTTGGAAAGCGGAACTGCTGCTTATGATATTACTAAAAGCAAAGGAGAAACGAGCTGTCCAGAACTGTCCCAGTCCTTCCCAACGTCCAGTATCCGAGGATAGTACCCATTGCTTCCCAGTGTTTTCCATGTCCCACTTGGCCCTGCAGCCCCAGTCCCCACCTGAAGGGAGCCTCTCCACCAGCCCTCTCCACCAGTCCTCTCCACCAGTCATATTCCTTGATTCTGGAACATTTCTGCAGAGTTCCTCACCTCAAAAGACTGACCTAGCAGTCGGTCTGTGGACCAGCAAAGAATAGTCCGTTCCGTTGCCTCTGGACATCATCCTGGGCTACAGCCACGCCTCGGCGAGTGCTCCCCCTGTGCTTAAAACAATTTAGCTGAATGCCAGGAAAGTGTGCGAAAGATTGATTTCTCAAGGAAAAGTAAAGATGTCTGGATAAACTTTTACAAGGATACCACTCAGCACTTGGCACCACGCGAAGTGGAACACAAAGGAATTGTATAAAGAAAGACAAATCCAAAGCTCGAAACAACTCAGAGAAGGGTGCTCTCAGCTGGAATACACAGAATCTCAGACAGATCTCTTCAAGAACATCAACATCAATACGGTGGAAGAAATTAGAGATCTGTGTCATAGAAAACAAAGTAGTGTGTGTTGGGGAGATGCGAACTTCGCTCTTGTCTTTAAATACATTAATGGTGCTATAAATAGGCCATCACCTGCTCCTCCTTTTCCATTTGGAAGAGAACAAGCCAGAAGGGTTTGAATTACAGATTCAACAGAATCACAAGCAGCAATGTCCTGGGAGAACAGATTTCCAGGAGAAAACTGACATGTTTTCTTCCCTGGAAGTACAGAAATGAAAAGGAGACGCTTTTAGAGACCCGGCTTCCAGTCTTAAAAGTAGACTCCCATTCCAGGGAGCATTCGAGCTAATCCAAGTACCTTGAACTCACACCCAGAATGTGGGATCAAAAGGTGCTCTCTGCTTTATAGGTAAAGCCTATAAACCATGTGTAAAAACCAGCTCGCGATCCGTGGCATCATCGTCTCCTACGTTCTACTCTTTATTCTCACTGAATGCCATCTGAACACAGCTCTTCTTGAGTAGGGGGGGCACTTTACTTTTTAAAGAACCCTATAATGATAACAAGTTTTCCCATGCATAATAACTGAGCACCATCTGGCTCAGGATATCAGAAACAAACTGCCAAACACGAAGGACAGCTATTTGTCACACTTGGTGAAATATAACCCAACAACCACTTTGCTCAGTGGACACGATTATAGGTGCATGCTTAGAGTCTAAGCTTAAATATATATATATATATATATATATATATATATATATATATATATATATATATATATATATATATATATATATATATATCAATCGGTAGAGGCATCCCCAGATCAACCGCTGACCAAAAATATCTCCCTGGATAACCACTGCCTGGCACAGTCTGTGCATACATAATCACCACAGGCAGTACAAAAGTTTGAACCGCACAACCAGAATTTTCGGTAACAGGAAGTTTATCGCCATCTACAGATTTTCCCTCCCTGCTCAAGGGAGCGAGCCAAGGATTCCTGCTCGAAAAATATCAATTGGCAAAACTGGCATCAGCTGTTGAGTTGCATTAAGCTCCCAGGGATGAAAGCCACGTTAATAACCTGCACAAAACAGTAAACACAGATTAACTACCTCTCTAGAAACGGGAAATCAGGGGTCCATCGGCGCTTGCTGCCTACAGATGGGGGCTCACAATAGGTCAACTCCCCATCTCCTGTCTATGGCACTAAATACACACAGATTGCAAGGCAAAGGTATATAAGAATATTTTTTTATTTTTTTTTTTCATTTCCCTCGCCATTAACCACTTTCCCAAAGCAGGCTTCGGAGTTAACGAGCAATCTAAACTAAAACGCCTGCTCGGGGCCGAGCCGTGGCCTCGAGAAGCAGCCCGCTGGCCGCCCCTGGGGCAGATGTGGCGGGCAGCGGCGCCGGGAGGACGGCGCAGGGGGCTCGGCCAGCGGGTGCGCAGAGCCGGGGAAGGCACACGCCCTGTCCGTCCACCTGGGGAACGCCCCGGCAACTTTATTTTGGGCAGAACCTTCCAGGGAAAGTTTTCTCTCGCCCGCAGCCCTGGCGAGCCGGGCCGGCCGCGGGCGGGCAGGAGAGGCCGGGAGCTGCGGGCCGAGGGGCCGCCCCCGGCGGGACGCGGCTCGCTCGCCGGGCTGGGTCCCTGTCGCCTCGGGACCGGGAAGGCGCGGGGCAGGTCCCGCGGGGAGGCCACTCACCAGCCGGAGCGCGAAGAAGACGGCGAGCAGGGCGAGGCAGGCGCCCATGACGATGAGCAGCAGGAAGACGATGAGCGGGTGCTGCTGGCTCATGCAGTAGTAGGACTCGTAGAGCCAGTCCCGGGACCGCTGCAGCCCGTCGCCGCCGCCCGCCGCCGCCGCCGCCGCCGCCTCGGCGCGGTCCCGCAGGTAGCGGCGGCGCCGCATCGCCTCCCGCCACATCGGGCCGGCTCGCCGGGCGCCCGCCGAGCGCGCCCGGCCGGGGCTGCGCCGCCCGCGTCCCACCCCCGCGCCGCCTCGCCGGCCGGGCTGCCGCGCTCGGAGCTGCGCGCAGGGGCCTCCGGCGCGGGCGGAGCTCGGCGCCCCGGGCTGGGCGCGCTGACGCGCGGGCGGGGGCCGGGCGGCGGCCTCAGGGGCAGCTCCCGGCGCCGCCGCTACCGCCGGCGCGCGGGAGGGGGCGGGTGCGACCGGGGCCCTCGGCCCGCCTCTCCCCCACCGCGCCGCGCGCAGCCGGGCCTCCGCCCACCGCCGCCGCCCCCCGACGGCCCGGCCACGCGCTGGGGGCGGCCCGCGGCCGGGGAGGGGAGGAGTGCGGGCAGTGGGGGTGGGGGGCGCCGGCCGCGCCCGAGCCGGGACGTCCCTTCCTTCCGCCCTCCCACACTCAGCCTCGGCGTGGCCCACCTCCTCGCCACGAGCGGAGCACAGCCTGGGGTTCCGGCTGCCTGCCCCCCCGCGACACACACATGTCCCACCTCGCTCCGAGGCTGCGGGGGCGCCTAACCTCCTCTCCACCAGCTCGGAGCGCGGCGGGAGGGGGGCCCCGGCCTCCCAGGGGCTGCGGGAGGGGGTGCTCCCGCACTCCTCTGCACTAGCTCAGCGCGCGGCGGGAGGAGACCTCCCCGGCTTTAGTCCCCCCTACCCAGAGGACAGCAGGAACTTCCTCCTTTTCACCATCTGGGAGCGCCGAGGAGGGGTTCTCCTCCCCTCCTCCCTTAGCGGGTAGGGGTTTCCCACCCTCCTGCTCTCAGCGCAGCGAGGGTGGGTGCCCACGCTTCTCCCCACTCCCAGTGAGGGCGGGGGACTTCCCAGCGGGGGCGTGGGGGCATAGAGGCGCTGGGGCGCGAGGAGTCCCCTTAGCGGAGAACTGCCCCAAATGCGCAATGGAGGAGCGAGGCGGGGATGACTGAGCGCTGTACCCCGCCACGTCCTTGGGTAGGCAGCCTCACTTGCACCCTACACGGTCAGCTTGTCACACTTTGGGGGTGCCCAGTGGGCCAAGGTGTTGCTTATCGGAGGTTCGGGGGGCGCCCTCTGGCCCGCACGGTCCCCGCCGAGCGCCTTCTGCCTGGCGGGGATGGCAGCGAGGGCGCGGCCGGATTGCTGGGTGCTGGCGCGGGCGGGGTCCGCTCGGAGATCGCCCCCTCCTTGGGGATAACCACCGTGGGAGGCGCCAGAGACCGCGCTGGAGCCACGTGGGGGCAGACGCGGGCAAGGACGGCGTCCCTTCCCCACACCCCTGAGAGCCACGACCTCTGGCCCTCGCCCTGAAGAATGGAGGAGCTCATCGGCTTTCCCCAAAGGAGGGAAACCTCCACCCTTCTGGAGGTTTCCTCCTATTCTAGTGATGTCCGGCGCAAAGACCCGCAAATCCCACTTCCTCTCAAAGCCTAAGGAATCCGAGGCACGGCGACCCTCTCTCCTGCCGCCAGCAAACAACCCAGGGGCTCGTCCCTAAGCACTCTTGGTCCCTTCCAGTAGACCACACCTGGCACCGCTTAATCTCAGAAACCTTCCCGAACTGGCCCGCTGCCCGCCGGGGCTGTCCTGTCCCCTGCGCCAGCGGGGGCGCGCGAGCTGGGTGGGACCCGGGACCGCAGAACCCAAAGCGCGCTGGAAAAGGGGACCAGGAACCTTCCGGCGGAGGGGGGGTGTTTTTAGCAGCAGTTAAAGCCTGCTCTGCCCCGGGGGCCAGCGAAAGGCTCAGCGCTCCACCGGCGGCGGGAGGGTTGGGCTGGGCTGGGCTGGGGGTGTTGGGCTGGGCTGGGGGTAGGGGAGCTGGGGCGGGGCGGAGGAGGGAGGCTGGGCTCAGGGGCGTGTCCCGAACGTCGGCTCCTGAGCCTGGGGTCCTGCCTCACGAAGCTTCACCTGGTCCCAGGCCTTCCCTCCTCCCTGAGACCAGGAGAAGACGACAAATAAAGGAGACAATGGATGGAGAAAGTCTCCCCTGAATGTCTCCTGTTTGCGTCACAAGGCTGATGATATGCTCCCGCCCCAGGGGGGAGAATGAAACTCTATTCTATTCTATGTCAGGTTAGTTGTCTGTCGCCTTCACCTTGCCTTGTCTGCCCTCCCCTCTAAAACCACCCCTACTGTAGACTGCAACCCGGGTAATGCCAAGTTCAGCCTTTGGGGCGATTCCAGACCCGCCCACTGGGCTCAGTTCTTTCTTTTGGACGGGGAGTTTTAGTTTTGTGGTGGTCCCGAGAGCAAGTTACAATGACTGCATTAATGAACTGGACTTCCCAATGGCCAGACCCTGATGTCTCCTAAGGACACGTGGTCCAGGGGCAGGCTAGGCAGTTCCTGTTGTGGGGATCCTGTTTTCCTCTCTCTGCGCCCAAGGTCTTTCGAAGTTGGGCAGAGTTGTGCATTTCCCGTCTTTGGTGTTGAAGCAACATACTAATTATTCATCTTCTCTCCAATTCTTGCTGCTTCCTCGCCCCTTGTATTGATAAACATCTTCCTTCACCCACTCAAGAAGGAAGAAAAAGTAAATAATCTGTCATTTAGATTTATGGGCAAAAAGAACTGAAAGACTGTGAAAGAAAAGTAAATGTTTAGTTATTTTCTTTTTCTTCCTAGTGTGGGAGTGGTGTATTTTTAACTACCAGTGTCTATATCATGGATATATTCTCCATATGGTAAAGGGGGTTGTTATAAGACTTTTAGGGGATTTTGTTAAATCCAATGGTAAAATATAATCAGAGAGACTGCAGTGGATGGAATTTTGCACTTTGACCCTTCTGACACTTTTTATCATACGTTTTTTTCATTGATTTATTCAAGACACATTTATTTTTGTGCCTACCATGTGCCAGATGTCCAGAGACGGGAATAAAAATAATAAATTAATAAATTTTTTAAAAAGGACTGGGCCCTCCTGGGACCCTTCTAGGAATTTCCAATGTGCTTTGAAAAGTAGGGCTACCAAATACAAAACACGGGTAAAAATCAACATTCATCCCCAGCTCCTCCATTCAATTTAAATTTTATCATCATAGACAAAGGTCATGGAAGGAATTAAATATGAAAATCGGGGCTATGCCAGCCTTCCCTGAGGTTTTTTGTTTTGTTTTTAGTTTGGCTGCTTATTTTTATTGGGATCTCAGTCATTGTTTCATGTTTAAGACAAAATGAAATGTGAACCGATATAGCTGTTTTATAGGTATAAATGTGAACCGATATAATTATTATAGCTATTCTCTAGGTGTTTTAGAATATACTGCACCAACTATGCTTTTTTAAAAGTTTACAACAGGGGCACCTGGGTGGCTCAGTGGGTTAAGCCTCTGCCTTCGGCTCAGGTCATGATCTCAGAGTCCTGGGATCGAGCCCCGGATCAGGCTCTCTGATCAGCAGGGAGCCTGCTTCCCCCTCTCCCTCTGCCTGCCTCCCTGCCTACTTGTGATCTCTGTGTGTCAAATAAATAAATAAAATCTTTAAAAATAAAAAATAACAATTCGTACTTTGAAAAAAAAAGAAGAAAACAAAGTAATAACTGAGGGATGATATGGAATGAGAAATGCCCTTTAGCACAAAGTCAAGGGCATAAAGTATAGATTCCGGCACCAAAGGGGCCCCAGGGTGTCTGCAGGCTCATTTCCCGTCTTTGGACAACAGGGCTGCTATGCCAAGGATAGGGTATGGAGAGTAAAGGGGTCCTCCCATAATTTTACTCCATATCAATTCATTTGTGACAAAATGCACAGAGATACTACTGTGGAAGTTCTAACTGGGCCCGCCCAAGAAGTGTATAAAAGAAAAGCATTAGGAAGGAGAATTTTTTTTTTTTTTTTTTTTTTTGGAACGCTAGAGGGCAGCCCTCCATCCTCGGAACCCAGCAGGCAGGGCAGGCGTGAGGGTGTGTGACCTCTGTAGTTGCATGGGGGCCCCCCACACACTTGATTTAAGGTTCTGCTGTCACCATCTTGAAATTCGTGATGATTTTTGAAGGCGGGGGTCACGCCTTTCCATTTTGCCCTGGGCCCCGCAAATCCGAGAGCCGGTCCTGCTGGCTGGTGACACTAAATAGTACTCCATCTCAGCCTGCGTGCAGAGCCTGTGGGGTGCGGGCTTGAGGACAGGCAGGCAGGCTCCTCTGTCTGGGGACTGCCGTCCATCTATCCCACCTCCTCAGCTGATTGTCTTTCACCTACACACTGACACACCAGAATCATAAATCTGGTAAATAACCGCGCTGCATGACAGGCTCTGGAACCAATGGCTTTTGCTTTAAAAATAACCCTTCTTCTGGTTCCTATTCCAAATCCAGTTAGATTAGCTCGGTCAATAAGGACACTGTTGTCCTCCTCCCAATGTCACAGTGCTCTGATTGATTCAATAAAGGCAGGCGAGCAAACCGTGCCAAGGACAGACACAGAAGTGTGCCAACCCGGAGCATATTGTAGAGCTGAGCACAGAGTATTTCCCTGTGTATTCGTTCCTCTCTGGCAAATACATCACTACAATTTATATAATAAAGTATGAACAGTATGTCAACAGATTCATTATCACCATGAAATATGTTTTGTGTACCCAGATAACATTTACATTTTTATTGACCCAGAGTCTGTGAATACAGAAAGCGCACAACCAAACCAGCTTATGGCTCCTGGAAGTCTCATGGACTCCTCCAGCTCGCTAAGGAACTTTTTTGCAGTTCAGTGTTTAGAGTGTCAGGAAAGCAGCTGAATGTGACGTTAACATACTCATTTTCATTCCCATATAGTGAGGCATGATCTCTACATGTCTTTGAAAGATCCTACTTCCTTGGCTTATTTGATAAAGTGTTTCTCAAGTGACAAAATTGTAATAAATGTTTCATAAAATCATCCTTAAAATCTGATTTCAGGTGATTTAGTGGGATTTAGGGTCCTGAATATATGAGAAGGTGGCCTAAGTGTTTTTGGAACAGACCTTTCACAAATTCCTGCTGCCATTCCAAAGTTTGTTACTGGTACTTTTTCTTCAAAATCCACTAAAACACTGGGACTCCCTTCATGAGCACAGCGGGGAGTGAGAACAGGTTAATGACTAATCAGTTTCCAGCACGTCTGCAATCTTGTAAGAGATATCGATTTCTCTGCTCTTGCTCAGAGAATGTGATCTAAAAAGCAATGATTCATTGTACAGGGATGTGTGCTCAGGATTTGTTGCCTAGGGAGGTACAGGAAGAGGGGGCTTATTTAGCAAGCATAAGTGGATCACTTAGATACCTGACTTTTATTTTTACATCCTTTTAGGTGTCCCTTAAAGTAGTCAGTGAAAGAATAATTTAATCACACTCTAAAACTGATAAATAATGTACTTTGAGGAACAAGAAACGGTCTTTCTGAAAACATGATGACATAGTTCATGAATATTTTTACCCAATTCTGAATTCACTCAATTTAGATAACTTAGCTGAAGATTTTAAGCCACTGCCACTGTTTGATTCATGATTTTATATTTAATTTTGAAAATAAATCAAACGCACAGCTTGTGTTACCCCACACTGTTGTAATAATTGTCCGTATTCTTATAATAACTTTCTTAGGGGGGGGCGCCTGGGTGGCTCAGTGGGTTAAAGCCTCTGCCTTCTGCTCAGGTCATGATCTCAGGGTCCTGGAATCAAGCCCCACATTGGGCTCTCTGCTCAGCAGGGAGCCTGCTTCCCCCTCTCCCTCTGCCTGACTCTCTGCCTACTTGTGATCTCTCTCTCTGTCAAATAAATAAATAAATAAAATATTAAAAAAAATAACTTTCTTAGGGTGCTAGATTTTTGCCTCATCCCTGACATCAGCTGTATATGTTTAAAGAAGTCATAAACATCTCTGAGCCTCGGTGTATGTATCTATAAAGTAAGATGAATGTGCCAGTTATCCTAAGGATCTTTCCAATATATTTATACTACCCTGGACTGGGTAGTGAGATAGATTTTAATCTTTTTTTTAGATCAAGGGGAAAAAATCACTTACATTCAATAAGAGCAAGTGACTACACCCAAAAGAAGTTTGTTAAATTGTATGTAAGCATTTGATTATGAGTCCTATTTCCTTAGGTTTCAAGGCAGAATGAGAGTGTTTCTGTGCTATGCTGTGGCAATTTAGTGGACACGCACAAATCTTTTTGTGTTCATATGACCTGTCTTCCCTTGTGAGAAGGTAAATTTATTAAGGGCAGGAGACTTTGTTTCTTTCGTTCACTGTTACATATACCTCTCTTACCTGAAATCCGCAAAACACATAGTAAGTACTTAATAAATATGTGCTAGATGAATGAATGATTGAATGGATGAGGATATAAGGTAATGTCATTCTTTTAGAAAAAGAGTACAATTGACAAATAATGCTAGTGGATTACTTTAATCAGAACTTGATTTGACAGAAATGTTGCCCAAGTCCTAATGAGGTTACACGTATATAAATGTTTGCTATTGGCACTATGTACTTTTCTTTAACCTCAGTGCTTTTCAAATCCAAAAATGGTTAAGATTTTCATGCAATATTGAGCACCTATAGCCACCAATTCCACTCACCTAGCAGAGCAAAAGTAAGAACACATATGAGATAAGATACTGAAGAAATAACTGGAGAATAAGTAGGTCCAGGAGAAGAGAGCTTCTGGGGAAAGCACCATTTGGGGTTGGTTTTCTCAAGAGAAAATGGCATTCCGTATCATAGTTCCTAGTTATGCATCAGAGGCAAAACAATACCAGGCAATGAAGACTCTCAGGATTTAGGAAGTCTTAAAGTCTTGAAATCTCATCCTTTCTACCCCTGAACCGTGGTTGAGAACTTGACAGCAAGAAAGCAGAGTAGGGTAGAGTGGAATGGGTCAACTCTGTGTGTGGTCAGTTTCACGGCCAAGCACGCATGGAAACCAAAATTGGAGGAAGAACGATGAAGAACAGCTCAGAAGAGGGTTATTTTGGTGGTTGAATTTTGTATGTTATGGCTAGTATTTTTACAAAAGCAATAATACTTGTAAATTTCATTCCAAATATTACGACCCTCATGTCTCTGGACTACGTTAGAGATTCCCCATTACAAATGAAGGGAGTTTTGCTCTTATACAGATTTCAAAAAGAACCCCAAGTAAATGTTTTTAAGTAGCACATTGAGTGTTGCAACATGTGATACATTTAACTATCTTCACTTCTAAATTATTAGGCACTTCCCTCCCAAATGGTCCTCCAGTTCCGGGCGACAGGTGGAAAACTGAACTCAAAATCATGCCTACCGAAGTTGGTGGCCTCTCACCAACAAGCTAGAGACTTGTCCTCTGCTCCCCACTCTGTCACCTGCCCCCATCCAAATAGCCATCATTCCCGCAACTTTATTTCAAGTTTTCTCAAGCTTCCCCCTTCTCCACAGCCCCGTTCTCTTGCCTCAGGGCTTTAGAATCTCTAGCCTGCCTTGTTGCCAGCTCAGATCCATCCCCCAATTGTTCCACCCAGAGCAGAAATCTGGCCTGTTCTGCCCCACCATCTACATAAGAAAACCACCTCCTGCCCCACTTAGCTCTTCAGTCCCTTTACAGCTCCAGATTTAGGTTCCAGATAGTGTAAGCTGCAGGACTGCCTGGAGGGCCCCCCTACTTCTGCCTCTGTCTCAGACAGCACCCATCCCCTACCCTCTACCTGAAAGAGGAGGCCCTTAGATTGGGCTGGTTCTTTGGTAACTGAGCTAACCAGACCAAAACCAACACCAGAGTCACTGCACTTGAATCTGAGAAAGTGAAACTTTTGAACAGCCAATAGCAGTCAATCAGGCTTTCCCAAATAAGGCCACCCCTTACGCTCTAGCCAATCAAATCATTGCTTTGCTTAGCTTCCATACCTTCTCTGTAAAGATGAAGCCTCTAGCACCTGTGGGTAGAGCCTCCTAAACACTTCTGGTTTGGCATTGCCTGATTAGAATCTATAGTTGCTCAAATATTTAAAAAAATAATAATGTGCCTCAGTTTACCTTTTTCAGCATATCTACGGTCACCCATTCACCACCCACCACTTCCATTACCTGGAACACTGACACTCATCATCTCATCTGGGAATCTTCTTAAAGCCCCTCCTCCACCCACAGCTATTTCAACCCCGATGACTTTCATAAAATAGGAAGGCACTATTATCAAACAATACTTCAGGTATTGGAGGGTTAAGTCAAAGACATTTTGAAAGAACATCTTTTTAGTAATCCATCAGAATGAATGACCAGACTCCATGCTTCTTTTGTAGTTCATTATTGTAAATGTGAGCTACATTTATAATATGCATTCGTAATCTGCAATAATATGCATGATATTTTATAGAAAATGCTGGATAATACATATCAATAGGGATAAGGATTTCCAAACACTGATTGTTTTTCTTCTAAATAGATTGTATACATGCACAGATAAAGGAGTACATTTTAATATAAAAACTAGTTAAAGAAAATACCGTCCCGGCAATAAATGATATTTCAAACGGAGAGTCGATGAAGAATCAATGACTCCTCACTGAAGGACACAAAATCTGCTTTCTCTGGCACAAGAGCCAGCTGAAATGCACTTTTCTCGGCTCCCACTGCAGTGGCAGGTGGCGCCTGGGTCAACGAGAGGGGGGAGGCTGCTGGGTTCATGGGGCCAATCGCCTTAGATTAAATAACCCCTAAATGGCCAGCTACGGCTTATGTGCCAACGCTATCTAGACAAGCTGTATTTACATTGTTACTGGGAAGCGCTGAAGACATTTTCATGCTCAGCAGGCTGCAGGAATAAAAAGGCAATCTTAAACCTAGACTCTCATTATTGCATTACAGTCTAATAACTAATACATGAAAAAAAAAAATCTGTCTTCCCTGCTGCGGTAGGCTGCTCTTCACTTCTAAATATATTTTCCTCCAGAGACAGCAAATGGAAGGCTCGTCTTTAAAAAAAATACTTTCAAATTTTAAAGATATTAATATTAAAATATCTGAACTAAAATATAAAAAATACCGATCAGGCTTGGAGGTTGCTCAGTGTGGATTCAAACTGCTTTATATTGTTTCATTACGGGGCAAAGTGTCTATTCTTAAGACACAGAGTTTGCAGTTAGCTATCCACTTACAATGATCTATTTGCTTTTCTTACATAGAGGCAAAATATAATTATATTTAGTCGTTTTAAGTGTGCTGAATTTTATCGGTCCTGGACAAAAGTTTACAAATCTAAGTATAGCTCCCTTTTGCTAATTCTATGTTGATGGTGTCGAAAAAATATCCATTATTAGTCTTCCTTACCCTCTCTTAATGGTATTTTGTAGGGAAATTTGGGATAAAGGAGTTGTGAAGTGTGACATTAGGAATCACAAATGTGAGCACATAACAAAACGAGATTATTCCGATGATTCATACATTGCCCATCAGACGTCTTCTTTCATTTGGATCCTTCTAGAATGTTTTTGCTTGCTGTGAGTGAAGTATTCTTTACCCAAACTATATTCAGCTCTTTGCTTCTTTGGGGGTCCTTTCAGCATTTGAATGAATCACATCTAAACGAAAGTACAAAATAGAATTTATAAAATGATCTTTGTACTTAGGCTGGTAGTTAGGCACCTTTCAGAGCCCGGAATGGGCTGCAGGTACTAAAAAGCCAATCACCACAGGAATTTGCATGGAGACATGCTGAACCACTAGGAGGTTGTAGTTCTCATCAAATACAGCAACACAAGCGAAGGCAGGCATGACGACTGGTTCCACTCAATCTTTTAGCATAGTGATTGTTGGATAATAAACTGTAGGGATGTTTAACATTTTTTATTAAACATTTAGAGGATGATTACTTGTTCTTGTTTAACTTCTTTTTGATCATTAGCCCAGGATTCGTAAACAAATTCTCATACACGCCCACTTTATAATGCAAGACTCTAGGGAAGGAACCACATCTGCTTAAGCTGTTCAGACGGCTGGAAGGTCCACAGTCATGATCTTGTTTATTCATTATTATTATCAGGTTTTTTTTACTCTAATATGTATGTAATCCTGTTATTCTTTGAGTTGCCCTGTTTCTCTTAACCAGCTGGAAGCTTTCCTGTTTCTTAATTGGTTAATGATTGAGTGAAGACCCGCCCCACTTCCCCAGAGGGATTGTTGGATTAGCGGCAGCCCTCAGATGGTTCTATTTCAAATAATGCTTCATTAAAAAGTGAGTTCCAACTCTTTTGGAAACATGTGGCATATAATTTCAATTAAATAACAGTGGAGACAGAAACTCAAAATAATTAAAATATAGCTAGCTTTAAATGATTGACGAGCATACAGAAAATCTAGACTTGGTTATTGGGAGGGGATATTTGGTTTTTGAAGCCAAATTTTAGAAGTGGCATTGAGAAAGTAGGATCAGAGCGAAGATGGGACCTACTGCAGAGCCTGAGAGTCAGAATCACAAAGCTTCCCACTCTGCTGTGGGGAGCCTGCCCAGGAAAAGAAGCCTCACTGGGTCTCAGCAGAGCCACACAATGGCTCCCTCTGCACTCCGCTGTGCAGAGAATCTCACTTCTCTATTTTCCTGTAAGTGCTCTGAGCTTCTTCTCAGGCTCCATCCCTGATGGGCAGAGAGGAGACAAAGCCCACTGAGTACAATGCAGTCATCAATTTAATTCCTTCGCCGAAGGGCCCCTTTATGTAACCCCAGCTCTCAGGTCCCAGGTGTTAGGTAAGAGCCCCATTTTCAGGGTCTGCCCTGCCCTTCCCAAAATTTGAAGTGGCCAGAGGGGAGGTGAATTATGCAGGAGGCAGGAGGGACTGGAGAACCCTGGAAACACTTCTGGGAGCCTGCTCACTGGACTAGTGACTTCTGAGGTAGGCCACCCGGGGCACTCCATTAGCATCTGCTGATGAAGGGCATAACTTACAGTCAGCCTGGTCAGGGTCTGGTGGCATTCCAGATCAACCAGGACTTTGATCATCTCTCCCTGACTTATTTCCATGTCCCCTGGCTGGATGATTTTCCTTGTAGTCCCGGGCAAGATGGCTAGCTCTCCCCTCAGCTGCCTCCAGGACCCCAGACATTCAGAGGCAGGCACAGAATACTGAGTCCCGCCCCTGCCACATAACCTGGGGGCTGGAAGGTTGTTCAAAAGCTGAATCTACTCTCCCCTTGCTTACCTGCCCAGCACTGTTGATTTGGGCTTTCTACTTCCTAGACATCATACGGTCCTTTTCTCTGCCTTTGGAATTAGATGAAAGTTTTAAGTCTGCAGCCCCTAGTCCTACGTCTAGGTGTGTCCAAAGTACGGTAGTCATTAGAACTGCTTTTGCCTGTAAGGAAGATTCCTGACCTTCCATGACACAAAAATCAAGATCATTAGTTACCTCACCCAACAGAAGTCTGGAGTCAGGAGTTGGCTCCGCGATGTTCTCAAACTTCCCAGGGCTGCATAACCCTTTGCAGTCCTGTCCTTGGCAACCTTACTATTCTTCCCTAAGACTGTCACCTCTATGGTACACCTTAGCCACTGCAACTCTAGATGTCATATCCTCCTCACATGACAAAATGTGGATGAAGAAGGACATGGGCACAGAAAGATTTCCTTCTGGAACATTCTGTCTTTTATTAAGTTGCAAATCTCTTCCTCGCATGCACAGCAGAATTCTCCCTACATACATTGGCAGAAACGGGGCCATCTACTCATCTTCAAACCAATTGCAGGAACAGAAATGGGGTCACTGTAATGGTAAAATCCATCATGATTCACTCCTGGAGTCCACCTTCCCAAAGTGTGTGCTGACGAGATGCCCAAATGAAATCAATGCTTGTTGAGTTAGCAAGGAAGAAGAGCAAAGTGTTGAAGAAATTGGCAAGCTACCGTGTCCATCCCAAGGGACACAGGGAAATTCACAATACTCTTTTCTCTTTTGGCAAAGCCTACCTTTTACAATTATTGCCTTGCTAAAGAAGTCAAGAAGGTCAACTTTAAGAGTAAAAAAACAATCGATGCTCTCCTTGTTCTTGTCCCCAGCCCCTGGGACTACAATGCCACAGGGTTTGGGGGGGGGGGGTAATAAAAACATTTTGGTTTATTATTTATAAAATTAAAGAACTATTTAAAAATATTTTCAGGCTTGTGATTCTATCATTTATTCAAATAATGAGTTTCTATTGGGAACTGACCCCGAACTCTGGGCTAATATGGGAAAGCAGCTTGTTTGAGAAGCTTTGATGGTATAAAACTAAAAACAATAAATTAAAACTAATGGAAGATAAATTTTGGTTCACTGTAAGGCAAAACTTTTGCATATGCAAGCCATTTTAAATGTAGCAGATTATCTAGTGAGTTGGTAATTTTGAAACACAAAATATACGATGGATTGATATGAATGGAACAAAATGACTTCTGATTAGATTTTAATATTTCAATATGCTTGAAACACACCTTATTAAGCAAGAATACCACAAATAGGCAAACAATAAAAGAACCACACCATTTTATGAAAGTGTTATTTGTATTAAAATTCTAAGTATGATACCATAAAATTAATTAATGTTTTCCTTTGGAGTCCAGAACAGTCAACTGGCAACACACCTAGTTTTACTACATTTATTCTTAGAAAATTCACACGTGATGAACATTTAGACCTTACATTGTATTTTAGCCTACCAACAAAGCCTGACATATTTTCATGGTATCTTTCCATTATATAGACATAGGATTTAACATTGTGAAACTATCTCAAAAGTAAGCACTCTCCAACCTTCAAAAAGAATATTTTTAGAGAATGGGAAGCATCTATTTTAACCTTATATGAGAATTTTTGGAATCAAGACACAAATGATATTTAAAAAATAAATACAAGTGATCATACATATTTTGTACTCTCATTTGCATCTTCTTTCGCACACAAAAAAGTCTGGGGTAAATTTTTTGATTCAATTGTGAGCAAATCAATGATACTATGAGTTGCTTACCAGTAGTTTGTTTTTACGTATGAATTAGATTTTCTCTATTGGCAGACTTCCCAATCAGCATAAGGATTGCTTTTAGAATTCTTTTATTTTTCAACAGCATTCACTCATTTTGTGTCTTCTGTCACATTTTTGTACTTTTCACAATATTTCAAACGTTTTCATTGTTAATATATTTGTTATTGTAATCTGTGACAGAAGATTACAACTTGCTGAATGCTCAGCTGATGGTTAGCATTTTTAAGCAATAAAGCAATAGACTTTTTAAATTAAGGTATGTACATTGTCTTTTTAGAGATAATGCTATTGCATAGTTAATAGACTATAGTATAGTATAAATATAATTTTCATATATGAAAAATATATATAATGGGCACCCGGGTGGCTCAGTGGGTTAAAGCCTCTGCCTTCGGCTCAGGTCATGATCTCAGGGTCCTGGGATCAAGCCCCACATCGGGCTCTCTGTTCAGCGGGGAGCCTGCTTCCCCCTCTCTCTCTGCTTGCCTCTCTGCCTACTTGTTATCTCTCTCTCTCTGTCAAATAAATAAATAAAATCTTTAAAAAAAAAAGAAAAAATATATATGTAACCAAAACATTCATTTGAGTCACTTTATTATGGTATTCACTTCATTGCAGTGGTCTAGAACTGAACACTCAGTATCTTCTGGGTATGCTTGTATATACTTTATAAAATTCATAACAATAGTAAAACATAAGTGAGGAAAATAAATTATGACAGCAGTAAGAAAATAAATGGGAAGATTAAGTTATACCTTGTAAGCTTTTATATTTTATGTGAAGAAATATTTATTAGGGTTAGAGAGTGATAAATAAAAATGCATATTTTAGTTCCTAGAATAACTACTAAAAAAAAATTCCAAGGTATAACTAAAAAGCCAGTAGATGTATTCGATTATAATTCTAATTCTAACAGCAAAGAAAGATAAGATGAGAGGAACACTGGAATAAAAAACCAGATGAAACAAATTGAAAATAAGTTGAAAAGTGGTATAGAACTATGCCCAAACATATCAACAATTGCCTTAAACATAAATAGATTAAACACTCCACTTAAAAGGCAGAGATTGGAAGATCAGATAAAATAGTAAGATCCAATTATTTGCTGAACAAAAAAATCACTTAAATCACTTTAAATAAGAAGTCTCACATGAAATGTAGAAAGATGAAAAAGTATGTGCCATGCCAAAGTAAGTATAAGGAAACTGGTATAATTATATTAAAATCACAAAAAATAGAATTCAAGATTAGGAGCATTCCTAGAGAGGATGAAGGGCAATTTTTAATATTAAAAGACTCATTTCACCAGGAACGCATAACAAATCACACACCAAAATTAGTGTCATAGATCCAATAGAAGAAAAGACTAGAGCCTATTTTCAGGACTTTGGTGAAAGCAACCATTTGTAGGCCACAAAAGTACCCATATAAAAAGAAAACATTGACAAATTGGATATTACCTTAAAATAATTTTATTCATCAAAAGTCACTGCTAAAAAAAAGAGAAAATATATACAATATGTATATTTGAGAAAGGCCTTGGATCCAGAATTCATAAAGAGTTCTTATAGACTAATAAAAAAGAGAAAACAACCCAAAGAAAAATAGGCAAAATATTTAAACAGCTGCTTCACAAAGATATAAAAATGACCATTAAGAACATGAAAAGATGTTCAGTGAGATAAATCAAAATTACATCCACGATAAGATAGTATTTCACACCACTCCAATGGCTAAAGACCGAGGCTAACACCAAGTAAAAGTGGTGTGGAGAAATTGAAAGATTTATACGTGTAAAATGTTACTTTGGAAAACAATTTGGTAGTTTCTAATAAATTTAAGTGTATACCATCCCTAGGATCCAACAACCCCACACTTAGGTGTTTAACAAAGAAAAAGGAAATACTCAAAACAGTCTTGAACAAGAATGTTTGTAATAACTTTTCCTATAACCAGCAAAAACTGGAAAAGACCCATCTGTCTATCAACTGGACAGTAGATTTCTACAACGGGATACTATTCACCAATTAACAAAAAAGCAAGAATTAATGACACAAACAACAACGTGAATGAATCTCAAGAGAAAAAGAGCAGATACAGAGCAAAAGAGGCGAGACACAGAAACAG
>CM052895.1:129377820-129400942 GCA_028534135.1 Potos flavus
TTTTTTTCTTTGAGGGAGGTGGCACACATGAGCTGGGGAGAGAGGAAGAGGGAGAGGGAGAGAATCCATAGCAGATTCCATGCCCAGCACGGAGCCCAACTGCGGGGCTTGATCTCACAACCCTGAGATCATGACCTGACCAGAATCAAGAGTAGGATGCTTAACCAACTGAGCCAACCAGGCACTCCAACAGAAATACCATTCTTAAATTTTGTCCCTGTTGGGGTTGATTTCCTCTTTCAGAAAAGCACTGTGATGAAGGACAGGAAAGAGAAAGGAAGGGAAGGAAGAGGGACAGTTTCATGAGACTGATCAAGAAAGTGACAAAATTAAAGGTGAGGCTGTTACGGAGGTAAGAGACGATCCAAGCAGGAGAGCTGCAAGTGACGGAGAATCCTGTGCACTCTCCTCCGGGGGCCGACATGGAGGTTGTGGCGAGGACAGCGGGAGCTTGCCGAGGTTGGGTATGGCTACCTTGGAGAGGAAGGATAGTAGGAGAAGATCGTGGGCTCTGGAGTCAAGCAAAAATAGATTCATACCGACTGTGTCACTATTTGTGTAGCCTCAGGCAATGTCTTACCTCTCTGGACGTCAGCTGTAAATGGATGTGCTTGATGGCGCTACCTCCTAGGAATGTGATAATTAGTTAATGAGCATGCAAAGCATCCAGCAGTATCTCACGGTCTGGCAACAGTAAATTGTTTATCTAACCTCGTCTCCTGTCTGTTTTTATCAGAAGAATAAAGGGAATGAATTAGGCAGGCACACGACTTTAAAGCTACCATACTGATGTACTCAGCCAAATCCTCCACACAATGGGGAGGACCCAAGCTAATCCTTCCTGGTCTTACCCGGTCATTGCCATGAATATTTAAAACCACCTGTCACATAGAGCCTGGTCTCTAAAGCTGATGGAACCTGCATCCCAAGACCAGCAAATTGGAAAGGCATCATTTTGGAACTGAAAGAGAGAATACCTGTAATAAAAACCAGGGTCTTTTAGGCTAACATCCAAAGATGGCTTTTAGCACATCACATTCACAGAATTTGTTTATTCCTCTCTAATTTTGCATTTTAGCCATATAAGGCAGCCCAAATCCTTCCGACATATGAAAGTTATTTAAGAATTATCTTGTCATTTCCTGCTGGCAAAGAATGGGAAAATAAAATAAACGATGATAAAATATGATAAAATGAGAAGGAAAACTATTCGAGCTATGTCCATGAGGCAGGGAATGTATACATTTTGTGTTTTTTCCAGTACAGCCACAGAACTGGATGCGCTTACCCACATCCATAAGCCACATAAATCAGTGCAGCCCCAAGCACAAAAAAGACTCGCTTTAAACCCAAACCAATGAAGAACTGGATTTAGAAGATCTGACAAAGCAGGTATTGAAAATCTTCCATTAATTCATCTTTCTATTTCACTCGCCACTTGATGGGGTTTCATAGGATTGGTGTTCAGAGATCCAATGGCTGCTGGGAACAGGTGCACTGTGCTGGGGGCAGGTAACCTGGGAAAAGGGGGAGGGGCAAAGACACGTTTCTGCTTGATGAAGCTATCACTGGCCTTGATTTACATAATGCATATACCATAGCACGTCTACTAAAGATTAGTACAATTTTTGATATTTGTACAAGTATCATTTTGATCTTTTTTCATTGTTTTATTCTATAGAATCATACGAGTTTTACAAAATGAATTTCTCTCTTACATGATTTATAGAATAAGGAATTGTAGAATCCTTAAATATTTGACCTTCTCACCAGCTGTATTTTTAGTACCTTTTGTCCACATATATTAGACTGTTAATGTTTTCTACTCCTTCTCTGGTTTATATTTTTCACTTATGTTTTCCACGAAGAGAGAAAGTGGTGTGCTCAGTGGGTGTATACCCTTGGAACAAGTGACTTCTTCAGTATAGTTTCAAGAAGAAACCATTTCCCCTCCAAGGCAGAGGGAATCTAATGTAGTCAATCTGCCAGCAAGTGTGTGGCTAGTTCTCACAAGTGTTAGTGCTATACACACAGCTCACTATTAGTCACCGTCTCTTTCTGGTTGAACATTTAGCTATAAGTCTAGACACAACAGCCCTGGTGATGTTGTCAGATACTTTGTCCCCTTCAATTAGCGCACTGTGGGTCTGTGAACTGGCTTAGATCTGGGAACTATTATCTGGAACAACCTCCAATGTCGAATGCCTTAGCCCAGATTTTCTCCAAAGAGCCTGATGCCGCAGACATGCAAGCCCAAGCAGGGAGAGTGAGGAGAGAGAGAAGGGGGCGGGGAAGGCAGAGCAGCACCACAGCACTGTGAATTTCCTGCTGCCACTGCTTCTCAGTTTTTTAAATATTACAAAAGTGCTATTACAAACATCTTTATACATATATATATTTATATACTTATACATCTATAGGAAATAGTTTTATAAGTACTAGATGTAGATGTTAAATTTAAATTTTGATGAATATTATTGAATTATCCTTCCAAAAAGTTCATCCCAATTCATGATCTGCCGAAAGTTCATGAGAGAGCCTGTTCTCTCTCAATTTCTTGAATTTTCTTGAATACTGTACTTTATCAGTTTAAAGTATCTGTGTAGGTAATTGTTGAAAAATAGTACCATACTATTGCATTGATTTGTACTTATTTTGTGTAACAACTGGGATATTAATTGGCTATTAAATATTTTAGTCTTTTATAATGTCCTGCCTTTCTTTATTCTTTGCCTGCTTTTATTGGGTACTTTGTCTTTTTGTTGTTGACTTGAAAGGGATCTTTTGATAAGAAAATTATATCTATTATCGTTAACATTCTACCTCTTTTCTTTTTACTTGGTGTATCTTATCTTTTTTTCCCTCACGTAAATGACAAGTTCTAAATGTCAAATGCATCAGTCATTTCCAGTATGGGTTTGGGGTTTCCCTTCTTGCCTAGATGGGAATATTGAGTGCAAACCCTGAACCTCTTCGTATTCCCCTGACCATCTCTTCCCTTCTGCAGGGGCTCCCTGCCTTCACCACCAAATCTGCTGCACTCCCTGAGGCTCCCTGAATCCCTGGGATGTCACTGAAATACCACATCCCAGACCATGGATCCAGCTTATTGGGTGGTCCCTGACTGCCTAGATAATCCAACCACTAGCTGGTATTACTTCCCTTAAATAAAATTTAAAAAAATATTAACTAAATCAAAATATACATGGATATCTTATCCTTCACGTGATTTCAAAGTATAAAACCAAATGAAAGAAGTCACAAAAGAAAATATTAACCAATTCTAAATGTAAATGTAGGTGCCATTAAAGCCATAAACCACATTAAAAGGCAAGTGACAAACCTCGAGGAAATATATTCAAAATTTATGATAAATGCTATAGATTATGCTCCCAACCCCATTGTTCCCCTCTGCCCCCTTCATATGGTGAAACCTCATATAATGGTATCTGGAGGGGGGGCCTTTAGGAAGAGATTAGGCCATGAAGGTAGGGCCCTCGTGAGTGGAATTATTGCCCTCGTAAGAGACCCCAGAGAGCTTTCGCGCCTCTTCCTCCATGTGACCACACAGCGAGAAGATAGCCAGCTACAAATCAGAAATCGGGCTTTAATTAAACACTGACTCTGGGGTGCCTTGACCTTGGATGTCCCGGCTGCCATGACTATGAGAGGCAGAGTTCTGTTATTTGGTATGGCATTTTGTCATTGCATTTTTAACTGTATTTTGTTTTGGTATTTAATTTTTTTACCCTAAAGACAATAGGCAACTTGTTAATAGACTTTAGAAGGATACATGGATGAATGAGAAGGAAGGAAGGAAGGAAAGAGGGAGGGAGGGAGGGCTAGAAGGAAGAAAAAAGAAAAAAATGCATATTTAGAGGTTACTCAATATATATAAGGATAGAATGAGATGAAATAGTCAAAAGATACGGCACCCTTAATGATCGTGTTTTCGATATAACACTGAGAAATTATTCTATAATTTTAAATGAATTATTTCAAAATTTTTAAGCAAATAAATGTACAAACAAATATATTATCACCAAAAACTATGTGTGGTGGAATGTGGAATTATAGAGGACTTTTCGTTTCCTTAGTATTGTACTTCTTTCCTTTCTGTATTTTCTAAAGGACTATGGACTCCTTCTACAACATATTTTTTAAATCCTAAAAATAACTCAATAACTGAAATTAAGTCAAGAACTAGAAACAATAACAAGACTATTCTCATTATTCTTGCAAGTATAGCCATTTCACTTAAACACACTAGGCTACTGCTTCAAGTGTTCGTTGTGAATTAATGAGAGATAGGTCATTTTGGGGGGATAGCTCACAAAACACCTGATAACAGTTTTCAAGGAATCAAGATCTAGTTTAGTAATTAACTCAAAATATACACTGCCTTGTAAGCATAGCTTTGAGATTCTGTTGGGGAAAACTCTAGGTCTGAAAGATAAGGAATTGTACTGTGTAACACACTTGAACCTGAATGGAATCCATCCCCAGCTGTCAACAGAAATTAAATCTGTTCTCTCTTAGCAAGGAGGGAATGAACAAGTCAGGAATAATGCTCTTTTAGTTCTCAAAAACTTTTTTTAAATGAAAATTCAGGGATGCCTTCTGTGATCCAAAGTGTATCAGGATGAACCGTTGGAGTCTCCTCTGGGGCAGACGCCTCCGTTTGACACAGGATAAAAAGACCCAGCAAGAACCAAGATTCCACTAAGTTCATTCTGAGCTCCCCTGGAAACAGGGGCTGAACCTTTGAAATTGGATTTAATAGTGTAAGTTCTTGCCACTTGGACAGTTTCCCCCTCTTCTCTGTCCTTTTTAAGCATACAAGAAGAAACATTTTACCTGTAAATACCTGTGACCACTAACTATTTCTTTCCAATACAATTTTTTTTATAAATACATTACAAGACTAAAAATGTGTTTTCTCTTCCTTACGATTTTCTCAGTAATATTTTTCTTTTCTTTAGCTTACTTTGTGTTGTACGAATACAGTATATGATTCATATAACCTTCAAAATATTTGTTAATCGACTATTCATATTATCAGTAAGGGTTCCAGCCAACAGTAGGCTATCCGTGGTTAAGTTTTGGGGGAGCCAAAAGTTATATGTGGATTTCCGGCTGTGCAAGAGACCATCACCCCTATCTACCCCCTGCATTGTTAAAAAATATATATATTTTATACTACCTTTGTGAGTGAAGGGTTATGATCATCTTGATTCTTATTGTCACTATCATTCAAGAATTGGTTTAAAAATGGCAGCACATCCCTTGGACGGTTAAAGCCAAGCAGATCTCTAAAGCCCCAGCAGGTGAGGAAGTGTAGGCTTGGGGGCCACATCAGAGACATGGAACCATGTCTGGAGTCATGGCCACTGCAGGTCCGTGCATCTCCTTATCCCTGTAGCCATCTCCCCCTCTGCCTAGCATGTGGCCTTGTCTGATCCACTCGTACCTGCTTCACACTTAGCCACCCAGCCCTGACACGATATCCTGTCATGATTCAGGCTCTAAGTCCTTTCTTTCATAGGAGGTCTGGAGGGATAATCAGCATGCCTCAGGTTGGGTGGAGACCCATCAGATAGGCGGCGGTGCCGAGGAAGGGCCCGAGTGGTGGGGAACTGCCAATTCTGGGCTGTGGGAGAGGAGGTTGTAAGGAAGGCTCTTGGGAGCAGAGAGGGGTATTTCTGGTATCTCTAGAATGATCCTAGCAATTTCCTAGGTCTGTAACAATTCAGAGGTCATACTGGCCCACAACGTGAAGTTCAGATAAAGAGACTGCATATTAATTACATTCCAAATGGTGTCTGGCCCTAGCATTAGGCCAATTTCCTGTCTAGCTTTACCAACCATTGTCTGTTTCATATGCATGTTTTCAGCCAGGTTTTCCAGAAGTGACGTCTGAGACAGGGGTTCCTGGGAGCGTGATTTAACGAGGGAGCTCTCAGGTGAGGGCGCGAGGGAAAGCAGGATTAGACATAAGGAAAGAAAGGTAGATAAGGAAGCGATTCAGATTCGGAGTAAGTGTAACCGGATCCATCAATTAGATCACAGAGTTATCCCTTATCAAGCCAGGAGGCCAGCCTTCCATATACCATGGCAGTTGGCCACTGGCCGCTGGCCGTCTACCTGCCAGGAGGAGGGCGACATGGGACCTCAGAGCAAGGCAGTTCCCATCCTGCAGAGAGCAGTACTCCAGAGAGGAGGGCAGCTGGGAGCCATCATCAGCCAGAGGGGGGCAAAGAACAGCACCTGCCACCGCGTTCGAGGCCTCCAGGACTTCCCAACCATGGCTAGAGCTACACAAGGTGAAATGCAAGATCAAGTTAGATTATTTCTATGCCTCATCCTCACCCTTCTGCACACTCTGCCCTGGGGATTTGTTGGTTTCTGCCTTGGTCCTCCTTTCGATGCATTTCTGTACTCACTGATGCCAACACATTGCCCAGTCTCCTCCCCTGTCACCCGCCTCTTCGCCACAGCCTCAAGCCTCCCCTTCTCGCCGGTGCGGGCCTCCCCTGCCTCAGGCCACACTGGCCATCTGCTGCTTCCTCACTGTGCCGCAGAGCCTGTGCAAAGGCTATCCCCACCCTCTGGAAAGTTCTTCCGGGCCTCTACTTCTGGCCTTGCGGTCCTCAGGGCACACAGATCTCTCTAATCCCCACTCCCACCCTCATCCTTGGAGCTTTCGCACCCCACCAGAAATCTCACAGTTATCTTGGGATGGTGCCTTTAATATCCTCCCAAACCGTGCCACAGACTTTTAATAAAATTAGAATGCACTGGAAGAGAATGCATTACACTTAGTAAAAATTAAGTATTATAAAACTATCCCTCGTTCTGTGTGTGTCTGTGTGTGTGTGTGTCTACTGAGTCATGACATACCTGAGTCAAGGTATTTCTGATTTTGTGTTGGAGATAAATAAAGAAACTTGAAAGCCGCTCCATTAAATTGTAGACTCTACCTCTTTACTGGATGTGGACTTGACTCTCTGCCACAATTTCCTCCTTATAGAGTCATTGCAAGGATCAAATGAATTAATATTTGTAAGTGCTTGGAGGAATGCGTGGCACCCTTGGAAGCGCTGTGCAAGTGCTGGGAGGCATTGTATTTATTTGTGCTTCCTAATTATTGTCCACTTCTCTATGCTCTGTGGCTGTTACAGCGCATGGCATGCCCTGACTCTCAGCCATTACTGGCTGGATAAGCAGCAGGGACTCGGCGCCCTATGCCATCTTACACGGACTTCTAGGTGAAGGCAGGAAGCTGAAGGGAATTCAGCACGGCTTCATTAGTGAGAAATGCCTGAGGAGTGTTCAGAGTGCTTTCCCGCCAGTGAATCTCCCACTCTTCCTGCCTCAGTGCGCTGGGCCTTACTAAAGGCCAGTATATATATATATATAATATATAGTAAGGCGCTGGGCCTTATTGAAGGCCAGTATATATATACATATATATATATATATATATGTATATATATATATATATATATTTAAGGGTCTGGCAATTTCTAAACATTATGTAAGTAAGTAAGGGGAGATCTACAGCAGTGGGAGGGAACATCTTCACTCATGAACGAAATCCAGCAACACCTGAGCATTTCTTCCATCCTTTTTTGGAAGAATGCTTCTTTTGAGGGCAAACTATTGGCAGCCATGGGAGTTATCCAATGTGACTGATGAAATTCTTGGTTTTATTCCAAAATCTCCCTCAACCACCCACGTAAGGGTGGTGTGAACTCTGAGTTTTGTTGAGAAGCAGGAACTCTAATTCAGAAGGACACATTAAATTTCTGCTCTTCCAAAGACAAGAGTCCATTATCATCGAAAATAGGTTAAGAGATTTTTCCTGTTTGGACTGTGGCTGACCCGGGAATGATCATTCATCAGCCACCTCCAGCTTTGGTCCCTGGTCAGCGGGTAGGGAAGGGAACCCAAGAACATGCTACTTGCCTCTCTTCCTTTTCATGTAAGGGAGTGGCAGTGGAGGTTACAGAAAGGCAGATTTAAAGTTAGTTCCAGGAAGTTGAGTTTGCCAGTGAAAGCTCTAAGTTATGGAGCGGGCTGCCTTGGAGAGTGGTGGGTGTCCGCCACCAAGGGTGTCACCTGAACATTTCCACCTGTAAGAGCTGTGTCAGGGGTTCCCCAGAGCCTGGGGTCCTGAAATCACTCTTCTCATTGCTCTCCACTCTGGGACATCCCATCATCTTCATCCTGACACTCATCGGAGAGCGCACTTCAGATCCACACATTTTGCTATATGTAATTATACCTCAATAAAAATATGAAAACTGCATACCCTAATTACACCACAAGGTTTCCAAGGAGAGCCTTCATGAAGGTGTTCCTCTTTCTTCTTCTCGGTGCTGTGTTTTTTAGTGGATGGATCCGGTATGTCATTGCATTTTGTCTATGTCCTGGGTCCAAAGTAATAGGCTTTCTTTACTCATGATTACACGAGAATGTGCTTGTCTGTCCTAGTCCTGGTGAAGAAAACGGCTATATCCTTGGAAAAATATCAGCCTTTCAAGGCACATCGAAATATGAGCTTATAATATACTGATATGCATATGCCAGAATGGCCTCTACCATTTTTGTGTGGGAATAGTTATTATAGCTTAGATTTTCCTTCTTAGAATAAAGTTGAAGTTGGATTGTATGAAATGTTAAGAGCATTTTTAAAGCTTTTTTGATGCATGAAGAACATAACTTTGAACATTTGCGTCTGGGAAAAGGATATAATTTTGCGCAGGATGGTGATTCCAAATGAAAAGGTAGAGTGTCACTTTATGTAGGAGTGGAATTTACTTCACACAAACCCATCTGCATGCGAGCTGGTTTACTTTCTCCGAGTTTTCTAAGCATTAAAAAAAAATAAGTTTCCTTAAAAAGAATTTTACACTTATTTCATAATAATAATAATATATTGTAACAGACAGAATAGAGCAGGAGATGAGACTGTCTGTTGGATTCTCTTCTGCTTCCATATTCAATCTGTTGTGACATGGCATTTTGGTAGAAACAGATAAAGAAAATCTGACTTATTATAGGTATACAGCTGGACAGGGGAGGGGAATTTGAATAGTTTTCTGTGATAATTGTGCACAGTCTTCTTTGTTACTGCACCCAAACTCAAAAAATTCCTTGAAGGTTAATTATAAAGTGATCTGAAGCCAGAAAAAAATGAACTTTCTATGCTCTGCACACTCACGAGAGAAAACGAGAATGAGCAGGCAGAGAATGATTTTGGATTTTTCCCCCCAGCTTTATCGATAATATAATTGACATATAACCTTATGTCACGTAAGTTAGGACATGTAAGTTTAAGATATACAACATATATTGTGGTAAATGTATGTATTGTGAAATGATTGCCACAGTAAAGTGAGTTATATCCATCACCTCCCATAATTACATAAGATCTACTCTCTTAGCAACTTTTAAGTACGCAATACAGTGTTGTTAACTATAGTTACCATGATGTGCATGATCCCTAGAACTTATTTATCTTCTAACAAGGTTTGTACTTTTTTATCACTTTGACCCATTCCCTAACTCCCTACTTCCCACCCCCTACCCCTGATGATCATCAGTCCACTCTGTTTCTATGAATTCTTTCTTTAGATTCCAGATATAAGTGAGATCTTCTAGTATTGTCTTTCTGGAGAAACCAGAGGCCTGGGGAGCCCTCTGGGTACCTTGCAGTGCTGGTTTGGGGGAGGGGCCATGCGGTGAGAGTGTCTCTGTGGTTGAGGGGGTCCTCCAGCCTCATCCCCAGGTTCTGGAATTTTCTTGATGGTGTCTTGTTCCTGGATAGATGCTAATTGGTCTCCTGGTGAGGGGCTGAAGTCAGGAGCAACTAAGTCACCATCTTGACGACATTACCTACCAATTTCAGATTATTAGGAAGAAGTTTTCACCATGCAGATCGTCTACAAAGATTTTGGGAGACCCCAGTTCTCCCCCTTACCACATTTGGAGAACTGGGTTAACACACTATTTCGGTGTAGCTGTTTGGAAGGTATGTATAGGGAAGAGGAACTTGTAATATATATAGCTTAACAATCCTGGCAGGCTTTTTTTTTGGAGATAATAACAAAAAACGAAATTGATGTGGGAAGGTAAGGAACTCAGAATACCAAGTCTTTGAGAGAGATTTGTTTCTTGAGAGAGACAAATACGTTTGAAGGACATACATTCCTCATTTTAAGACTTCCTCTAACGCTACCCTGTAATCAGGACAGTGTGATTCAAGCGTAAAGGTGGACAGATCTATGAAACTGAACTGAATCCATAAGTAGCTCTGCATATATGCAGCAAAATTAATTTTGACAAGTGTGCTAACGTAATTCACTGCAGAAAGGGAAGTCTTTCTAACAAATGATGCCAGAACAACTATATAACTGTTTACAAAAAATTGAAACTTGATCCATATCTAACATGAAAATGGACAGACACAGGGCGCCTGGGTGGCTCTGTTGGTTAAGTGTCTGTTTTCGTGGCGGGTCATGATTTCAGGGTCCTGGGATTGAGCCCCGCATTGGGTGTTTTCTCTCTCTTTCTCAAATATATAAATAAAATATTAAAAAAAAAAAAAGAAAATGGACAGACATCGATGGATACCAGACAAAATTGAAAAGCTAGTTGTAAAGCTTCTATAAAAAAAGGGGGGTAATATCTTTGTGGCCTGTGTAGTAAACATTTCTTAGAGAGATTGCAAAAGCACTAACCCTAACAGGGGGGGGAAAACCAAAGGTAAATTATACCATCAAAGTAAAAATTTCTACTCTTCAAAAGACTTTATTAAAAATTAAAAAGACAATGGGGTTCCTGGGTGGCTCAGTCTGTTGAGTGTCAGAGTCTTGATTTCAGCTCAGATCTTGATCTCAGGATCCTCAGCTCAGGCCCTGTGTCGGGTTCTTCACAGGGCATGGAGCCTACTTAAAAAAAATTAAAAAGACAAGTCAGTGTCTAGGAGAAACATTCACAATCTATACATGGCAAAGACTTGAATCCAAATTATATGGAGTACCTGTACATATCAAAAATGAAAGATAAGCACCCCAATTAAAAATTGTCAAAAGACTTGGGTAGATACTTCACAAATAAGGATTAATAAAAACATTACTAAAAAAAGACAAGAAAAGATGTCTTTTAACACTGTTAGTTATCAGGGAAATTCAGATTAATACCAGAATAAGATACTATTATCCAGAAACAAGAGTGTTTTAAATTTACCTGTCTTCCAACGCCAAATGCTGGAGGGGACGGAGGGACTGGATATCTCATGCCTGCTGGTAGGAGAGTGTAATATGGTGCAACCAGTGTGGAAAATTGGTTGTTTCTTATAAAATTAGATACCCACCTACATTATGATCCAGCAGTGCCACTCTAAGATAATTTCCAGCAGAAATGAAAACAAACACCCACACAAACATCTGTATAATAGTGCTTTCTGCAGCTTTCTTCATAATAGCAAGAAATTGAAACAACTCAAGTGTCTATTAACAGGAGAATGAATAAGCAAATGATAGTATGTTCATACAATGGAGTATTACTCAGCAATGGAAGGAAATGAACTCTGGATGCACACACATGGATGAATACAAAAAATAATATGTTGAGTGAAGGAAGCCAGACATGGGTGTTTTCTCTATACTCTCATTGTCATGAAGCTCAAGGACTAATTTGTGGGATCGTAACCCAGCATGGTGGTCGTTCTCAGTGTGGGAGGAAAATACACTATTGAGACACATGAAGGAACTTTGTAGGGTGAAGGCAGAGCTCCTCCTTGATTGGATGTTGGTTCCATGGATATATACATTTTTAAACACTCATCAGAGAGCGCACTTAAGATCCACACATTTTGCTATATGTAATTATACCTCAATAAAAATATGAAAACTGCATACCCTAATTACACCACAACTGTTATGAATATTTTCTTGGTTTATTAAATGAGGCGTTCATTCAAATATGCATTTTGATTGCATTATGAATATGAAACATGCTGATTACCAATTCATATTCCTTTGGAAACCTAGAGACAGAGTGAAAACTACCCTGTGTGACAGGAAGATGGACTTACCCATCCTTCAGCATTTTCAGTTTTCAATCTCTTGTCTATTACCATGGTAATTGCCTTTAACGACTTTGTTCTCCTCAATGTAATCAGACAGGAAACTTTAGATGGAAGATGCATAAATTATTCTAACTCCTGCCAGGAAAAGAATCCAAGACTTTAATCAACTTCTGCACCTTTTATTCTTCTCGTTAGAAAGTTTTCTTTACATGCGTACTTAACCTACTTAACCGACAGACCCTGTGCCTAGAAGGTACAGTGTCCCCTCGAGAAGATCGTGTCCACAGTGAAGAGGACAGATGGCATTCCTATTCAAAGAGGATCAACTATGCCAACGATGGTTGTGCAAATTCATTTGACTCTGTCTGCTGTTTTTATACATTGGCTCGTTTGAATATCAACACCACTAATAACACTAACTTTATATCATTCTTTTCAGCTTTTAAAATACTATGCACTCAAAGCAAACATCTGGGAGGCAAATAATAGGAGAGGCATCGTCACCCCCATTCTACAGAGAAAATAATTGAAGTTCATGACATTTAAGCTTGTTCATTGCTTCCTTAATGAATTTGGGTGATGCTTTTATGTTTGTCGCGCAGACGACTAAAATTTATCTCCTTTCCTGAAGTCTTTCTAAATTGAGCTTCCCTCACTTCTTGCAAAACCTACACAGAACACATTCTCAGTATTCGGGTCAGCAAGGAGGCTCTGCATTTTAATCCTCCATCAGCACAGGAATCTGGGGCAGGAAGCAGGTGGGAGAGCTAGGCAGAATCCACTCAAGAGCCACGGTAGGTGAGACCAGGTATGGGTTCGATGGGGCGAGGCCTGCGTGTATAGTCTGGTCTACCCGCTGTGCCCTGGTGAGGTACGTATGAAGCAATCTGAACGCCCTTCCTTCCCATTTTGAAACAAGCCACGTCTCCTACTGACTTACAGTTCAGCACTTATTGAATTAAGGAAACACTGAACAGAAGACATTTTATTTGATTCTGAACTGCATCATTCTAAATATCGATTGCAAAGAGATTTCCTACTCAGAGTAACTTTAGGGTCCAAATATTTCCAGAGAAGCCTAATGCACAGCTATATGACCACAAAAAAAAAAAAAAAAAAAAAGTAATCGTTCAGATGGAATGAGGTTGGGTATAAAGAACTTCATCTGTTTCAAATCCAAGTTTGGGTCTCGGAAAGGGCTTGGGTGAGGAATGTGGGTCCAGCTAAAGCTCCACCAGTCCCAGATCAATAACCCGGACATGCAACAGCTCCAAACGTCAATTTCCTCATCTGTAAAAGGAGGATAAGGATACCCTGTCCGCTCTAGAACCCAGAGAACCTTCCAGTGAATTCGGAAATAAACAGAAACCGCTTTTTGGGTCTGTAGAAGTTACTTTAAGTTACATAAGAGTTGAGTTACTCCTCCGGTTGTCTCTGCCAGGGCTCTCTGCTGTGTTTTTTGTTTTGTTTTGTTTGCCTTTCTTGGAGGTTGGTGGCAGGTCTGGATTTCCTTCAAACTCATCCCTTGGCTTACTTTCATTCTCTTAATACCAGAGCCTTCTCATTATGAATTCATTTAGAGCGTGGCTGCTGATCTTCGCCCTTTTAGGCACTTTTATTTTATCTCTTCTCTTGAATGCCCCCTTTGTAGGCATGAATGTCCACTGCAGCAGGAGTGGTGTGCGTGTTTGGGTGGGCATAACTGGAAATGAGAAAATAGGTATTGTTTCCTTCCTAGGGAGGACTCTCGGTAGGGTGTAACATACAAATAGAAAATGTCTTGGCCTGCAAAGCTGAGGTCTAAGGGTCTGCCAGGGTGGGACCAGAGGCTCCGATGATGTCACCAGGTTCCCCTCGGTCTCACCCTCTTCCCTTTCTGCTCTGCTGTCTTTGGGGTTGGATTCATTTCCAGAGAAGCTCGGACTCTTCCTTAATGATGCCAGGACGCACACCTCCAGCTCCAGGACTGCAGGCCTCCTGTCCTCGTCCATTAGGGCTGCTCCAACAAGGTGCCACAGACTGGGCGGCTTATGAACAACAGAAATGCACTTCCCACAGTTCTGGAGGCCACGAGTCCAAGATCAGGGTGCTGGCACGGTCGGCTGAGGGCCCTCTTTCAGGATGCAGCCTTCCTCTTGTGTCCTCACGTGGCCGAGGGGGCTGGCTGGCTGGCTCTCTGGGGCCACTTCAATAAGGGCCAAATCCCATTCCTGAAGACTCCGCTCTCGTGACCTAATCACCTCCCAAAGGCCCCACCTCCTCATACCATTACACTGGGATTGGGATTTCAAGATACAAATTTTGAGGAGGCACGAAGACTCAGTCCATTGCCCTGTTTTCTTAGCAATCCAACAACGGTGAAAATGGCACAAACAAAAGTGTAGCAATTAAGTATCACTGGCTTGCATGTTCTTCTGGCGTGGGCCCCGCACCACACCTCCACCGAGCATGGTGACCAGGGCCAGCACAGGACTCTGCTTGTCTTGGGTCTGAAACACATGGACAGGAAGATGAGCCTGAGTGGGTCTCAAGGAAAACCTGGTGCTATCAACAGAAGAACTCTCAGCACATAAAATCACAAAGGTCTGCTTCCCCGAGGCTGAGATTCACTACCTTCTTGTTCGTGTGTAACTGCCTGGCTGATGTTGACATCCACTTGGCCCTGTGAGTGCTCCCTCAGCAGCAACATGGCGGCTGCCCGCCCTCACCACAGGACGCAGCACCTTTCTCTTCTCCCTGAGAGGAAGTTTGGGATTGTCACCAATGGAATCGTCACAATTCCATATAGGCCTTTTTCCACAAGTTCCTTTCTTCAGCTGTTTAATGAGAAGCATATTTCTTCAAGGAAGATAGTCAAACAGCAATTTGTTTCTCAGACTTTGCAGGTTGTGATTTTGATGGATATGTTAGTTTCCCAGGGCTGCTGTAACAAATTATCCCAAACTTAGTGGCTTAAAACAGCACACATATATTATCCCACAGTTCCAGACGTCAGAAGTCTGACACGGGTCTCACTGGGCTAAAACCAACGTATTGGCAGGCTGCATTCCATATGAAGGCTCTGGATGAAAATCCATTTCCTTATCTATTCCAGCTTCTAGAACCCCCCGCATTCCCTGGTTCATAGCCCTCCTTCCATCATCCTATCATCTTGAAATCTTCCCCTCTCACCTTACAATACTGCCCCCCTATTATAAAGACCTTGTGATTACACTGGGTCCACTTGTGTGCTTCAGGATAAAGTTTCCATTTCAATATGCTTAATTTGTTCTATCTGCAAAGCCCTCTCACCACGTAAGCTAACATACTCCCGGGTTCTGGGGCCGAGGACGTGGACATCTTGGAAAAACCATTTTCCTGTCTATCACGTTTGAGTCCAAGTTCCTAGTTTCCATGCATACACCTACTTTTTCCTTATGAATATATCCTAGCATGACCTACATCATTATTATTATTTTTCTCAAGGACAGTCTTCCAGTTTCCATATCTTTCTCCCTATTTTTCTATATTTAGGCATTTGAAAATGCATGCTTATTTACCTTGATTGGTTCTGATTCACACCAGGTCTCTAAAGTTTCCAGCATATTTTACCAAATATAATTGAAAATAGAAATTTATTAAATTTGTTTAGACTTGCATTCTTTTAAGTCTATGGTGCATAATAATGTGATAAGATAGAGACCCACGACAAAAACTATGTGTCATAATGTAATCTAGTACCTTTTTGTCCCCTTCAAGCCAGACTACGCACTCAATTCAGATGAAGAATTTGGCTTAATTATAAGTCGCTAGGAAGAAATAATAATATGGGAACAGAAGATGTATGAGAGTCACTAGACCTGTGGATGTGATACTTGTTGATAACCTCATTTTGGGTAGAATTCTTTTGTTGCCAAAAAAAATGTGGTTGTGCTTTGCATGATTTATTAGACATCGATGCTACCCTTGACTTTGAAATGATAGGCTGAAGTTTTTGCATGTTTATTTCCCAATAACTAATGGGTCACATCTGCCAAATGATGCTTTTTCCTGCTTTTCTTTCCTTTTGCTCCTAGAAGCTTTTCTGGGAATCCATTTCAGGAGAGTCTATTGCATAGGATGCTTAGCCTTGATTTCTTACTCAGTACAACATTTTTTCAATATTTATAGATAAAATAAGAAGGATATGTTTGCGTTATTAAAACAAAGACACAAACTACCCACCCCTACTGCGATAAAAGATGCACATTACTGTTTCTTCTTTATTTTATGTGGAAGATCTTCCGGTGTCTTAGGACATACCAGTGCTGAAACTTCCATAGATGCCAGGGTCAGAAGAGCTTAGGGAGGTAAGAGAAAGACGGAGAGCCCGCCATATGCCTACAGGGTAAGCTGGGTCCTCTGCATGCACCTGCTCTTTGCTAGGGAAGCAGAAAGACTGCTGCTTGCCCTTTGTGCTGGATGGCAGCTACCACGAGGAAGAAGAGAATAGGCCTCGCAGGCTCTTAACTAATCAGCTGATAATTTATTCGAGCTCCATCAAGTGAGAAAATATCTTGCTATGGTAAAAACCTTATTTAAACAGTGAAAGGAGAATTGCAAGACCTCCTACGGTATTGTCCTTCTACTTGTCAGTCTTGCAGTGATTTTATCTTATTTAAAATATTTAAAAAAAAATAAAGTATTTTTATTAACTGAAGCATCCAGCATCTTTGCCACCAATATGGGAAAGATCAAAAGAGAAATAAATACATTTACCCTTTACCATTTCTTTTATTATAAACTGTCCCCCCCCAAACTGCTTAGTTAATAGGATCTACAAGCACTAAAGCAGTGTGTTAAAAATTGCCTCAGCTAAAAGCAGGTATAAGGCAATAGCAAGGATTATGTAGCATTCCACAGACAAACTGTGCGACTTGAGGAGGAATTTGAGGAGGAAGTGTGAAATTTGCTCTTTTTTTTTTTTTTAAGAGAAAATACCCAACAGATGCTTAGAGATATTAAAAACCCTTTTCAGTTGCACTGGGAATAGAGCTTCTGCAGGAAAGTTGATTAGATACAGCGGTATTCTAATATGGGCAACCTTGTGGCCAGCGCTGCAGGGGGCCAAGGTTTGTACAAGAGACATAAAATTCTGCTGCTAAAGGCACAGACATTCTAGGATGCAGTAAGATGAAGGTGCATGCTGATTCTGAGGAAAATGGCATAAGAAGCCTTAATTCACCTGGTGTGGCTCAACGCATTCTTTAACACAACATTATAATGGGTCAGCAGTTGAAAGAGGGGTTCTTAATTCTTCACGTGTGCGGTGACTGCCCCGCCCTCTGCCCACAGGCCTCCTGTCTCACACCGGTGGCCCTGTGGTGCCTGGGTCCCCGCCTCTCTGCGTCATTCAGCAGCTTCTAGGAGTTCTGCCCCCCAGATACCCAAGCACGGCCTTTCAAAGAATCATCCATTCCTGGGCAGAATCTGGGTCTGGGAAACTCTCTTGGCATGGAGCACTTCTTACTCTTTTTTTTTTTTTTTTTAAGATTTTATTTATTTATTTGACACAGGGAGAGAGAGAGAGAGAGCACAAGCAGGGGGAATGAGAGGCAAAGAGAGAGGGAGAAGCAGGTTCCCACTGAGCAGGGAGCCCGATGCGGGGCTTGATCCCAGGACCCCAAGATCATCCAGGACTCTGGGATCATGACCTGAGCCGAAGACAGATGCTTAACGGACTGAGCCACCCAGACATCCCAACTTCTTACTCTTAAAGATCATTTATACATCCACAAAGTAATGTAGTTACATCTACGGCTGACAGTTCCCCACAGGTATTGGGAAATGTGTTCAAGCTTTGGAGGATGGGCTGTACGCTGACATTTTAGTAGACTGCTAAGAACCCAGACTAAATCCCTTACCACTTATGTCTGAGCCTAAGAATGTTTCTATTTCACATAACATAGGAACATGCGTGTTAACTTGTTTCCAATTTTCTAGAGTGAACGAATTCCTGTCTTATATGCATGATGAAATTTACATAGTAAAAAAAGCCAACATGATGAAAAATTCCATACGTGAAATTTATGATACCAACATACACAGCAAAATACCAGAGAGAGTGGCGATGTCTTTCCTAAACTAATGCAAGGGATTTTTCCCCATTGTTTCTTATTAAGAAAAAAACAGACGACAGTGCAGGCGCTGGGCATTGTCTTATCTGAGCAGTGCGATTCTGAGTGGTTTCCAACAAGTTTGCGCTCATATTCTTTGGCAAGAGGCTCAGGTTCCCCATGAGGGGTGAGATCTCCATTCAGCATATCTAGTTCACATCCAAACTATTTTCTCTTTCCTTCCCTCCACCCTTTTTTTGGGTATTAATGTCAACCATACATACTTTTAACTCTAAATTATACAATGTAGCAATGATAATTAAATAGTTGGCTGCTTTTGCTAGAGAACAAATATGTGTCCCAAGATTTTTGATGATCTTTCTCATAACCTGCCCCGGGGTGATTTGAATTTAGAAATGGGTCTTTAACACTGACTCTTGACTCAGGCTCAAGAGCTTTCGAGTTAAATCTACAGTTCCCACTATCTACATCTGCAGGTTTGAGTGAGAAGCGCACAGAGTGGGTATTACTTACTGCCTTTATTAGGTCGCTTACCTGCCAAAAGGGTTTCCTATTAGGTTTTTTGGCTCAGAGCTAAAACCTCCACTCTGGACATGCGGGTCTTCATTAAACACTTCTGACAATTATCCAGTCTCTCTTTTATGACTTCCCTTGATCCTTTAGTTCGAATCAAACTGGTCTCTTAGTCCACGAAGCATCCTTCAAATCTCCGTGCTCCAGCCTCGGCTCATCTCCCGGTTCCGAGATCCATTTTGGATAGCTGTCGACTGTTCTCTCGCCACCAGCTGAAATCCTGCAGGTGCGGTGAAAGCCAGGCTGAACATTCTGACTGTGTAAGCAGAGTCCTGAGGTTAACCCATGCTTCGGAATCGCCGGTCCCACATGCGGAACTCCTTCATGCTGGTTCGTAGGCATCATACCACAGCTGCTCTTCTTTTCTTGTGTGTGGCTTATTTTATAAGTGTATTTGTTTCCAGGGGAGGATAGGCTCGTCTATTTCTTTTGGATTTCTCATAACACTTTTATGAATCTTTGGCACACTGGGAGTTGGTGGCATTCTCATTGAATTGATTTTCATTACATAATGAATAACATTTTATGAACCTTTTAAAACTCTCCCAAACACAACTCCCTACTGAATTTTTAGTACTAATCTGAAAATGAACAAAATAATAAAGATGATTTATAAAAAGTGCAGTTTCCAGGAAACCACCTAGTATTAGATACCAGATAGATTCCTCCCTCTTATGCCACTTGTGCTCCGAAGGGAGAACCAATTTCCAGAAAGTTACATTTAACTTAGATTTTGTTACTCTAAGGATAATGTAGGAAAATGTGTTTATAATTATGACAAATCATAAAGCTTTAATAATAACTTATGATGTGATGAGTTTTTACTCGTAGTAATTTATACAAAGGAGTTTTTTATAATAACATATATACGCACAATGTGTATTTGTATATAGCACATACCTGATGTATGTGTTTACATGTATGTCTTTATATAGAGAGGTATGTATGTGTGTCTTTATTTTCTAAACTCATATAGTGACTAGTATTTATGAGAAACTAAAAGTGCAGAGTATGCTTAGTCAAAGGCCCAAAACAAACAACAAAACTAAGAGGATTTGTAAGTCCTAAAACAATTTTTAAAATTCCCTTTTCATAGATCAATGGAACAGAATATAGAGCCCAGAAAGAGACGTGTGCAAACGTGCTCAACTGACTTGACAAAATGCATAAACAATTTGATGGAGGGGACCTGAGAGATAGCCTTTTCAACAAATGTTGCTAGGGAAGTTGAACATCTGTGAGCAAAAATGGAACTTCAACTGTCTTACACCTTAATACAAAAATTAACTCAAAATGAATCATGGACTTAAGTGCAAACTCCAAAGCTATAAAACTGACACAAAAACTGTAGGAGGAAAACTTTGGGATCTAGGCAAAGAGTTCATAGACTTGCTGCCAAAACACAATCCATAAAAAGAAAAAATGCTAAATTAGACTTTATCAAATTTAAAAACTTATTCTCTGAGAAAGACCATATGAAGAGAATGAAAAGACAAGTCAGAGACTCAGAGAAAATCCTTGAAAACCACATGTCCCACAAAGGACTAGTACCTAGAATATATAAAGAACTCTCAAACTCAACAGTGAAAAATACAACAATCCAAATAGAAAATGGGTAAGATAGTCATAGACCTCTGTCACAGGGGACATACAGATGGCAAAAGAATGCCTGCAAAGATGATCAACATCATTAGCCATCAGAGAAATTCAAATGAAACCCACAATGAGCTATCACTACACACCTACTAGGAGGGCTAAAATAAAATACAGAGACAACACCAAATGTTGGCAAAAATGGGGGGAAACTCACACGCTGTTGGTGGGGATGGAAAACAGTACAGCCATTCTGGAAAGCAGTTTAGCAGCATCTTATAAAACCAAACATGCAGATGCAATAGAGCCCAGTGATTGCACCTGTAAGCATTTATTCCAAAGAAATGAAAGCTTATGTTCACATCCAAAACCTTTTATAAATGTCCATCGTAACTTCATTTATAATAACCAAAACTGGAAACAACCCAGATGTCCTTCAGAGATGACTGTTAAATCAACTTTGGTACACCCATACTATGGACTGACACTCAGCAAAGGGAGGGAAAAAAAAACATAGATATACCAACAGCTTGGATGAATCTCTAAGGAATTACATTGAGTGAAAAAAACCAACAAAAGGTTACATACGGTATGACTCCATTTATATAACATTTTTGAAAAAGTAAGAATTTAACAATGCAGAGCATATAAGTGGTTGCCAAGGCTTGGAGACTGGGTGGAGGGAAGGCTGAGGTGGGGTTGGCAAGAAGGTGAATGTGGTTTTCAAAGAGAAAGAAGAGGAATACAGAACTGTTCTGTGTCTAGATTGTGGCAGTGGAGATTCATGTGATAAAATTGTAGAGAGCTAAACACACACATAGCCAAATGAGTAAAACTGGGGAAATCACAGTGAGATGGGTGGATTGTACTGATGTCAATATCCTGATTGTAATATCATATCATAGTTTTCCAAGATGTTATCATTGTGGGGGGGGGGGATACTGGGTAAAGGGTAGGCAGAGTGCTCAGAATGCACAATTATCTCAATAAATATTTCAACTAAAAAAAAACCCAAATTCTTTTCTTCATAGATTTCCTCGACTTATGCCATTTTGGGTTGCTTTTCCATTAAGTAGAAGGAAAGAATTGCCCTGGGTCAATACTGGCCCTATTCCTTTAGTCATTCGTGTGTCACATATGAACTGTGACTGATTAGTTCAGCAGAGCCCAGCCTTCATGACATCATCTTTCCAAAGCTAACCAACCACATCAAGTAAACAGATGTTTTTGCCACTCTTTTTCTTCTAGATTCTTCAAATAGATTCTATGAAGGACCTCTTCTGTCTCTTGGAGGCCATGTCCAAGGCTCTGAAAGTCTCGCCAGCCTGTGGTTTTGGTTGGACTGTCTGCTGGTGCGTTCTCAGTGTTAACATCAAGTTTCTTTAAAGAAGTCTATGGCAGTTTGAATGTGTTTTCCAGGGCCCACCCCAAGTGTCCAGGCCCATCAATGTCACCCAGAATCAGAGTGTGCTTCAGTACTCTTCTAGCCATAACAAAACTTTTGTGACAAAAATAATAATAATCCTTATCTATGATCCTACAAATACAGACTCCAAAATATATGAAAACACATGTCACGCAGTAATAAACATAACTGCGGGGTAAGCCTGTCCTGAATAACACGGTTACTGTATTTGGTTACACATTGTTTCTTCCGTTCCACAACCCCCAAAGTCCCCTTTTTTCTCTTAACTCTTAAACAAAGAGAAGAGAGAAAATAGTATTTCCCTGAGTAATGTTCTATTTTTCCCATTGAGAAGGAGCCACATGGTCGCCCACAGAGGTTCCCTCTAGGCCTTCCAGGACATGAATTAATTCAACAACCAGGCAATGATTTCCTTGAGCATTGTTACATAACAGTGAATGGACTGTCCTCACTAGGGCAGCCTAGAGTTTCAGCGAGAGGAGATGCCAACAGCTCCTGACTTAGCACAGATTCCAGCGCAATCAAAATTCAGAAAATCAAAATTAAGAGAGACTATGGATGCCGGGAAACAAACTGAGGGTTTTAGAAGGGAGGGGGCTGTGGAGGGCTGGGTGAGCCTGGTGATGGGTATTAAGGATTGCATGGAGCACTGGGTGTTATCCTCAAACAGTGAATCACGGAACACTGCATCAAAAACTAATCATGTACTGTATGGCAACTAACGTAACATAATAATAATAAAAACAACACAACCCCGCAACTCACTGTTCAGCCCTTCCTTTGCTCTGAAGATCATCTGGAATCTTCCATTCTTTCTCAGCTTGGCCCCATCTTGGCCCTTCTTTTCCTGAAGTTCAGATACCTCAGCTTTGATCTTAAAACTTGGAGGGGAAAAAAAAAGGCATCGTAAATATATTCAGTGTCTTGCAATGACTTTACAAAGTTCTGTTCCGGTCCTGCTGGTTTGCTAATGAACCTCCCAGCGACGCTCACTGGGTCTGGCCTCTGCAGTCGCCAGTGTGAGCCCTCAAAGACATTGCTATTCTAACTTCACCCCAGCGTGTCAGAAAACTGGAACAAAATCGCTGCCTAACCGCTGCCTCCTCACGGCTGCTGGCCCTGAAATCTTCTCTCTACAATTTCTCTGATGATGACAGTGGACCTGGGCACACTCAAGTTCATTCGGAAGAATGCGTGTACATGAGGCTACCAGGGAGATATTTAAGAAATGAAGGTCCATAGTTTCTCTTCCAACGTAATTGGATATTCTGTTTCAATCTTAGGCCTTCTTATGCCAAAGAGGAATAATGAAGCTTTAACTTGATAGGGCATCAGCAT
>CM052895.1:129401442-129435246 GCA_028534135.1 Potos flavus
ACATATAGTAGTTTTTATATTTTTTATTTTTATTTTTTATTTTTTGTTTATTTTTTTTAAAGAGAAGCACTTATTTTTTTTTAAGATTTTATTTATTTATTTGACAGAGAGAGAGAGATCACAAGTAGGCAGAGAGGCAGGCAGAGAGAGAGGGGGAAGCAGGCTCCCTGCTGAGCAGAAAGCCCGATGCGGGGCTTGATCTCAGGACCCTGAGATCATGACCTGAGCCGAAGGTAGAGGCTTAACACTGAGCCACCCAGGCACCCCCATATAGTAGTTTTTAGAGGCGAAGCCTACATCTTAAGGTCATTTTGGTGTCCCTCCCCTCCCCCGCCCCGCTGGAAAATTCCTTGTCAGATGTTTTCTTCATCTTTATAATTCAAAAGAATAACACAGAATCTGTCAAGACATGACTTTTCTTCATTTTTCCCACTCTGGAACACTGTGGTCGCCTTTATGCATACATAGATCTGTCTCAGTTCAGAACTCTCTCTCTCTCTCTCCTCCCACACACATTTAACAAGAATGTGAAGATATAATTCACATACCACACAATTCACCTTTTTTGGAACGTACAATTCGATGTTTTTCTTTAGCATATTCACTGAATTGTGCAACCATGACCACAATCTAATTTTGGCATGTTTTCAGCACTCCAAAGAAATCTTGTTCCCATTCTTTCCCTCAATGGTCTCCCCTCTCCTCAGCCCTAAGCAACCACTAACCTACTTTCTAGATTTGTCTATTATGGACATTTCATATGAATGGAATCATATAATGTGCATGGTCTTTCTGACTTTTGTGACTGGTCCTTTGGTTTATCGTTGTGTTTTCAAGGCTCCTCCATGTTCTAGCACTTATTAGGACTTTATGTTGCCAAATAATATTTTGTTTTATGGATATGTCATATTTTTAAATTAAATTAAATTTAATTTAAATTTTAAGGGTTTTGTTTTGTTTTGACAGAGAGAGAGAGAAAGGGAGAGAGCATAAGAAAGGGGAGTGGCAGAGGAAGAGGGAGAAGCAGGCTCCCCACTGAGCAGAGATCCCAATGCGGGACTCGATCTCAGGACCCTGGGATCATGACCTGAGCCAAAGGCAGACGCTTAACTGACTGAGCCACCCACTCCTGCCATATTTTTTAAATCCATGTACCCATTGAGGGTCATTGGATGGTTTCTACTTTTTAGCTACTATGAATAATATTGCTATGAACATTTGTTTTTTTTTTTTTTTTTTTTGCTGTGAACATTTGTGTACAAGTTTTCATGTGGACATGTTTTCATTTCTCTTGAATATAGAGATGGGAGAAAAATGCTGGGTCATGGAGTGATTCTGGGTTTAAAAGCCCCTTTTTGGATTCCTACAGGTAAGATATGAGGGCTCCCACTTCTCCACGTCCTCACCAACCCTTGTTATTATCTGCTTTGTTGAGTGTGGCGCCTTAATGGGCATGGCGGTAGCTCACTGCGGTTTTCACTTGCATTTCCCTGGTGACTAATCATGCTGAGAATCTTTTCATGAGCTTCTTGGTCATTCGTATATGAAATGTCTCTTTAAGTGCATTGCTCCTTTAAACATTGGAGTTGTTTATCTTTTTGTGTTTCATCTTAGATCTTGCAAATTATTGTTTGTGTTTCATTTGTTCTGCTGTTGCCTTCGGGATCACCAGCTCTCTCGACCTCGACTTTCCCCTTAGGGTGCTGATACTATTTGAGACGTTCCTCTGGGCACCGCGGTGCACCATTTTCAGAGGGAAGTTTCTTCACTTCGTCTGCAGGCAAGAGTTAGTATTTACTAACAGACGGGGTACACTTGGCCTGGCTTTCTGTCTACGTGAGAGACACTGTGATTCCCACGCGGATCTGTCATGGTGCATCCTGCTTCCTGGGCTGAATCTCATCCTCTCACCAAAGTTGCTCCTGTCACTACTCCTGCCCACTGTCCTCATCTCTGGGCTTCTTCTCGCTTTCTGCCAGGTTGTCCACTCTCGTCCGCTGCAAAGACCTGGGACCTAGGGCCTGTGATGTCTCCCACTGGGTACAGGTGGCGGAGGTGGGAAATGACTCCAAGGTGAGGAAAGCCTAGCAAGGCATTCTCTGTGCATGGAGTGAACTAAGGCTGCCTTAAAGTTAATGGGCCATCCCAGAGATCTGGCCATTAGACTATCTATCTGCATTATCAGTGCTGTGAGGCTTTTCGTCTTTTATTAGTGTCCTGGTGTCTTTAAAGGTATTTGGGGGAAAAGTTTAGAGAGGTGCTAGGTAGGAAGGTGTTAAACTCCAATTCGAAATATAAAGCACATCTTGGTAGTCTATTAAGATAAGCTGCAGCCCTCCAGCATTTAAAAAAAAATTTATAACATATTTTGTGTCCTATGGCTGTGCCAAGGCAAGATGCCTTCATCATTGGCTGTCCCCTCTACCATGGGACAGTCATCCATCTTGGGGCGGTTTTGTAATGAGGTCACTCTGGTCCTTTGAGAGCTAATTATCTTCAGTGGAGTAAGAGAAAGACCTGCCACAGCTTTTTGGGAAACACTGTTGTGATGAATTTCTAATCCTAGGTCGTGTTTGGTAAGTACTGCGTGAAGGTTTTGCATCCTTAAAGCCAATGCCTTGGTGTACTGGTTAGGCTTACAGACAAGCCCAGAATTCGAAGCCACACCTCTTTAAATGTACATGGCTTCAGAGCCATTTTCCATCTCCTAAACAAATGTGCTGTCAGCCCCAAGAGACCACTCTTTCCTGATGGATAATTCTTGGGTCATTTGCTGCCACTGGTAACTGAGCCGTGGCAGCCTGTCTCGTTCATCCACCGGTGGGCAAATTGAGTAGTTATGGGAAAGATGAGCATCCCTCTTCTGAGAACACATGCTCTCTATTCAGCATTACTTTAATTTAAGCTGTATATCCAGGGTCCAAGTAATACATATTCATCTGCGGGGGCGGGGGGGAGCTGGAAGACACATTTCCCATTTTCTAGAGAAACTCTGATTTGCAGATTTCTTCCCTAGCCCGGGGTTTCTGTCACCAGCATCTCTTTCCCACTCCAAGTAGGAGATGAAGATTCTATCTTATAAATGTCTATATTGTGCTCCATCAGGGACCACTAGGTTAAAGCAGAAAGAGTGCAGGCATCGGAGCAGAATCCCAACTTCATGATTCATACAACAAACATTGGTAGGTTCGGTTTTCTTGGACGTGGACTCTCAGATAGAAATTTGTGCCTAGGACATTTATTTGGGACTGTGTTTTGGGCTTTGACATCTATGAGAGGGAGGAGGAGGGACTGGACAGAGGGAGAGGCTCAGCTATGCTGCAGTCCTAAGAAGGTCCCTCACAGACCCTAGAAGCTGTAAAGATGGGATGATTCCTTCAATTGTCCTGAATTGGGGAGAGAAAACCATCTCTTTATTCTCTCTTATTGATCATTCATGGGATGTGGCTGCCCTTGGAAGGAGGCTTTTTTTTTTTTTTTTTTTGGCCCAGGCAATCCCCAAAGAGGATTAACAACGGAGAGCTGTCTCCTTGGCAGTATGCCCAGGAGCTGGGGAAAGTCATTGCCAAAGAGGAGTCTGGACGGCACTAGGCAGTGTCCACTATGCCACGTGACCTTGGGAAGCTCTGTGGCTTCTCATGGCCTCAATTTCTTTACCGATAATGGGATGATTATAATGCCTATCTCATAGAATGGTGGACAGACATTCTAAATGACAGAACGACTGTGAAATGGTTAGCTCAGTAAGTACAGAATCCTTCCCCAATAGTGATACTGGAAAATGCAAAAGCAGACATCCTTGTTTAATAAAAGGCTTCTGCCTGGTGTAGATCCTTCCACCTCTCTCCTTATAAGGACAGATTCTTAAATGTAAATTACTTCTCTACCAAAACCTTGTCATGAATTGAAGTTCATTTTCCAATAATACTTTCTGCTTCCCTCTTCCGGGGTGGGGTGGGGGGGATTCTGCCTTTTAGGTGAAGTCCCTGTAGTAGCTTCTTCTGGCTGCTCTAGCGAATTACCGTGAACTTGGTGGCTTACAACCACGCATATGTGTTCTCCTACAGTTCTGGAGGTCAAAAGTCCAAAAGAAGTCCTATGGGGCTAAAGTCAAGGTGTCAGTTGGGTTGATTCCTTCAGAGACTTTAGGGGAGAATCCATTCCTGGCATTTTCTGTCTTGTAGAGGCCATTCTCGTTCTCTGGCTCATGGCCCCACATCCTATGCCTTCCTCCCCCTGCTTCCAGTGTCACCACAGTGCTGTCTTCTCTTCTGTAGATAAATGCCTTCCTGCCTTCCTTTTACAAAGACACTTGTGATGGCCTTTCAGCCCACCTAGATAGCCCAGAATGATCTTCTTATCTCAAGATCCTTGATCACACCTGTGAAGTCCACTTTGCCATGGATGGTGACGTTCATGGGACCCAGGATCAGGCCCTGGCTATCTTTGGGGTTATTATCCAGCCTGCTACATGCTTCTAGCTCTTTCTCTATTTTTTTAAAAGATTTTTTAAATGTATTTGACACAGAGAGAGAGACAGAGAGACAGAGAGAGAGACAGTGAGAGAGGGAATACAAACAGGGCAAGTGGGAGAGGGAGAAACAGGCTTCCCACTGAGCAGGGAGCCAGATGTGGGGTTCGATCCCAGGACCCTGGGATCATGACCTGAGCCGAGGGCAGACATTTAACAACTGAGCCACCCAGGCGCCCTCTTTTTCTATTTTTTAAGACAGATGGTAATTTGCCCAAATTGGTCTGTGGGCTCCAGGAGGACAGGAAAGCTCATCTGGGTTTTGCCTTCAGGACAAGCAAATATCACACACATAAGATCTTCCAAAAACACTTATGACATTTAATCCAAAGCTTATTATCCCTTCTCCAAAGCAGCAACTCATCATGAAGAATTATCAGATTGACAAGGGCTCCTGTGTCTGAGAGGCTAAGATAAAAGGTGTTTTTGTTTTTTGCAAATGTAGGAGAGTTGCTCAGGGCCATTGGCAGTGTTTTCTGTGCAGGGCCCTGAATTCCCAGCCGGGGACAAGGCCACCATCAGTGAGTAGGGGGCTTATTTGCATGGGATCGAGTCACTGAACGAGTGTGGATTTGCAACATATCTTGCTGATACCACTCCCTCTTTCCATGGACAATTTTACATACTGCGACGCTAGCTTCTCGCTCCGCTCAGCTTAGCACAAAGTAGAGTATTTTAAAAAACAATTAAAAAAAAATCAGGTCATGTAATTCGCTTTTCCATAATTTAAAATCTTAAGGATTGAAGCAGTAGCTTTCTCTTCTCTGATTTGTAGCCAGAATCCCTGACTCAGTGCTATTTTCCCAGTGGACACTTACTAAACAATGAAAAACATAAATCAGGGCAACAATGAATTATAAAAAAATTCTTTCAAAAAGGAAGGGCAAAATTAATTTGATCAAGTGATTTCGATCTTTCTGAAAACACAAGGGGTTATGAATATTGGTCTTGGGCCCAGGAAGGAGGCTCAAGGCAACTCAGTTGCTCAGTTGACCAATATAGTGCAGGAACCGAGGACCCACAGTACTGGGACTCAGGTTTGGTTTCTTTTGTTGTTTTTAACTTGCTCTTGGGAGTTTAGGGCTGTTGCGTTTCTGTATGTTTTAAGACCCCGTGTTCCACTGTGACAAAGCACGTTGTCAAGTCAGAGGTCATTGGGTAGCTTTCCACATTTAAAGCACGGTTTCCTCTTCTGCAGGTATCTTGGCAAAGACCTGTTTTGACTCGAGTCTTGAGTCCAGAGGAGATTTGGATCCTAGGGCATCATATCTGAGCAGGGGCACAAATGAGCCAAAGCACAGGGGTGGGGGGCTGAAGGGAGCGTGGGGGCCTGAAGAAGAAGGAGCCCCTACGAGAGGCCGTGCTGACTGGCACAAGTTAGGGGCTCTGAGGAAGGGGATCTCAGACCACAGGGAGCACGGGATTCCAGAAGGAGGGCTGTGCTTGCAGCTGAGCGTTGTTTGGCCCCAGCGCTATTTCTTTGGATGACCTCCCCATCTCGCAGCTGGGGGTCCAGAAGAAGGATGGTGGAGGACTCAGGCTCTTTTCAACCCATCACCTTGATAAGGGCAAACCATCCAGAGGGTGAAGGACCCCAGCAAGGCCAGTTAGAATTCTTCCATGGGTAGCTTCATTGATACTGGTGGTGGGAAGTGCTTCTTCTACTGGGCTTGCTGATCCTGCTCCCCCAGGGTCCACCACATACAGCTCCTCATTTCACCCCACCAATGCGTATGAAGTGCCCAGTGTCTACCGAGCACTGGGTCCTGCTCCCTGCTAAGGGTCTTATTTAGAAAGGAAACAGGCCACTTCTGAAGACGTTTGCAGGCTAGGGAAGACAGAGAGGACAAGCCTCCAGCCAAGAGCCAAAAGAAACAAGTGGAAACACACAAACCTAGCTTTGCCAAGAGAGATTTCAGATGGTAAATGTGTCAGATAGACTGGCTCATCGAGCCGAATGCATTTTATCAAACTGAATGCAATGGGTTATGGTCCATTTGAATATGCTTGTGCAAGAGCATCCTTTTTTTTTTTTTCCCAGGGAAGCAGGAGGTGAAGTCGGTATCTGAGGCTAAAAGTCAAAAGTAGAAGTAAAACCTGTGAATTGCAAAGTAAAATACAGTTAAGAGAAAGAGGGGGCAGGAGGCAGAGGGGAAGAAAGGAACAGACTGGAGATGACAGAGTTAATACAAAGCTAATGGGTTGAAAGCTATATTTAATATTATATTCTATAAATTTAGCCTGAGTGTGAACACACATCAGAGGTTCCCCTCGGTGGAGGGCAATCACGCCGAGTCCTATAAAACCCAGGGCAGCAAGAATTACGCAGTTCCAACTCCTGGTTTCTCACGCCTGTCCCCACTGGCTGCCTTGATTTTGTTAGTCCCTCACCTCCCCCAGTGCTGTCTGGTTAACCACCCGAGGCAGAGCACATCTTCTGAAACAAAGAGCACCAACCCGCTGGCTCTGTTCTCCCTCCGTCTTTGGAGGAAGCACTATGATAAAGCCCACATGACACCAAGCACAGTGACTTTGAAGATGAGCCCACATTAGGTTTCATAATGAGGCCAACGAGACTTATCAGACCAATAATCTAACGTGCTTTTGCCCCAGCAGCAGTAACTTATCCCAGGGCTGCACAGAGACCTCCGCAAAGGTGCCTGGAATCCTGCAGTCCGGCAAAGAGACCACGCACAGTGGGCTGTGAATTCTCCTGCGGACATGAAGAAAAATGGCTTCCAACAGTGACCGGATTGCCTCTTGTTTCTTCCAAGGCAAAGCAAGACTGCCTATTGGCCTTAGAGGGGACACAGTTAAACATCACCAAGTCTCAGATTCGAACCAAATGCAAAACTTTCAGGAGAATAGAAGTCTGGAAAATATTTCTACACTAAAATAACCAACACTTTTTGTATCGAAGGACGTAGAATCACAACTGGAGGCAGTTGAAGAAAGAATAAAGAAAGCATTTAAGGCGAGTAGAAGTAGAAAACATTTTCCACTCTGGAAAATTGGAAGAGAAATAAGCCACAGGTTATAGCTTTTACTTTTATGGGCAGCGTGCACGTAAAATACACATGTAGAAAATTATGGTGCTTTCTGCCATGGAAATACAGTGTACTCAATAAATTAGAAATTTTCTTTTGTGAATTCATTTTAAAGGGGGTTCTAAATTTCACCAACGTAATGATTTAGTGGAAATTTTGCTTTATTTGAATCTATTCTAAGTTTATAGGAATAAGAGTACTTATGAGAGTCAAGTGCAAAGCAGTCAGAAGTCACGTTTATGCCTCTAATCCATTGGAAAAGGACCTCTTATCCTTAGAGAAGAGGAGAAGAAAACCCCCAACGGGGCTGAGAGCCTTTCCAACCGTGTGGCTCACAGTGGGGGTGGCCGCTGGGGACCGGCTTTCAGCACGCTTCTGGGGTACGGCTGGACACAAAACCCGGAACCCCACCGCCTCGGTAACTTTGATCTCATTCTGCCAACTCGATGCTCTGGTGGGAGGCTCTGAACTGGAGCGGAGTTACACGGGGAAGGCCAGGTGCCCCTTCCCTGCTCGTATGAGTTAGAGGGTGACGGCGTCGCTCAGATCTGGAGCCTGGAAATCCCAAGCAGCTGCCGAGGTCTGTGGGTGGCTGATTCGGTGGAAACAGTGCCAATCTACAAGGAGCAGCAGTACTAATAATTCCTCGATTTACTACAGAAACGGACAGGTTGGTGACCTGAGATGCTCTCCTGGGAGCCCCACGAGAGCTGCTTCTCCTGCCTCCTGAACGCCTTTTAAACATGCACCTGCTCGTGTTCAATCCTTCTGACTTAACCCTCTCGGAGTAGGTGGTGTTGCCGGCCATGAGATGCCGGCCGGAGCACTGGGGGGAGAGCTGGTCAGCAGCAACTTCCAGAAGATGAAAAGAAGTGTCATTCTTGGTGTACACACAGATTTCTTTGTACAGAGAAGGCCACTCCTAAGAAGCACATGCTTGTGTCAAGGTCCTGGGGCACATTGATTCGTGCATCTGTGGCGAAACAGAAACAGTTCTCATCCCAGCTGAATACCGCCGGGGATCTCCGGGCCTCTCCGGGAATAGCTTGCTTGCGAGAACACCAACCCTTCAACCCTTCAGAACCTTGGGTGGGGATCTTAGTGGATTCCAAGAGGCTGGATTAAAGATGCTGGGGTATTTCAGATAGAAATTATGTATGGAGCTGCGAGCAGGAAGTTCTTCATAAGTCAACTCATGGCCAATGTAATGCTTTCTGCTACGAAAGCTGCCCAAAGTCAGGAATGCCCTCTTCCTACCTTTTAGGAAATCAGAGTACTTATGGTAGGGGTCACTTTTCCACACCTGAGACTCATTAATGACGGTGATTGCAACTAGCGGAAGCGGTATCCTAAGAATTACTGTGGAATGCCTTCTTTTTTTGGCCTGGGGAACAATTTCAAAGCCTAGGGTACACGCTGGAAAGCTAGTTGGTGTGAGCACACCCTGCATGCTCGTGTTAATCATTATCTGGAGAATGGAGAGATCCTGTCCTCCCTCCCTATTCCCATCGAGCAGGACACGTTGTTCAGTGTTCAAGGTCAGGGGCTCCAGGGGTGGCCAAGCTGGGGTATCTCCCTTATAACGAGGGGTGTCCAGGGGACAGCCTTGATGTCCTCAGGACGCCGGCCATGCAAGGAGGGGAAGGGCCACCGATGGTTTCTAGGCCAGCTGGCCGGGCTGTAAAAGCTCGCCGCAGCTAGCGCACAGCCACGGAGGCCCTGTCTGGTCTCGTGCTCCGGGCCTCCCCGTGTGTCAGCTCCCCCAGCCAACCTGTGTGTCCATCGGTCTCCAGGGCTTTCCTTGGCCTCAGCAGACCAGCACCCACCCTCGGCTGAGTGTGCCCGGGTGCAGCTGCCCATAAAGTACACAGAGACAGTAAATCCGTAGGGCTGTAGCCCTCCCATCGTGTATTGTGAACCAGGGGAAGTTGCCATGGGGGCGAGGCTGCCAGGCTCTAGGTGTGGCCTCAGATAGAAACACTGTTTCGGATTTTTCTACTTTCAGCTGCTTCTGCAGATCTGAGATGTCTATTTTGATAGCTCTACTACAGTCACTTATTTTCCTAAGATAATCTGTTGTCCATATGCGACGTGCTTAGATCTCCGAAAGCCTCATCCTGAGGGAGTAGACCCTACACTGTGGGTTTCACATGGCTCTCACCCCAACAACCTTGTTCATTCAGCATTTGTGAAGATGCGTCTCATGGGTTGTAAGACATCTGAGAAAGTCTCCATCTCCATTACACTCTGACAGCATCTTCCGTCCTTGAGGGCAATCCATCATTTAGGAAAGGATGATGGGAGCCGCTTGCCTATAATAAATGTGTTTCATCTGTAGGCTCTCTATAAATATCCATTCTCGATTTACTTATTTAGAATCTCCCCCACACTGGGGTACTGAGTGTTATTTTTATCAGTCAGTGTTGAGTTTTGTGATCCATGATGTTCCAAATTCAATGTCAAACAATTACTTTTCCAAAATATCAACCTACGTGTTCCTGATAACAAGGATAATTAGCAACTTGGATATACCAAAATATTGCCCACTGTTTTACACATTAAAACAAATGCCATTTATGTTACTGGAAAGAAAGTTGCTTTTATGTAACTAAAAGATTTTCATTTTCATTTTACAAAAACTGTCAATAGAAAGAGAAGAAATATGTATTGTAGAAAATACATATTAATCTCCTTTCGCTTCAATGTATGATCCTAAAGCTTCATTTTGTAAATATAATCGTTTTCTGAATAGATATATCTCAGTGGTTATATGTTAAGATTGTTCAACATCTATTGACATTTTTGGCTGGAAAATTCTCTGGTGTGAGGGGCTATCCTGTACATTGCAGGATGCTTAGAAGCATCCCTGCCCTCTACACACTAGATCAGTTACAAGTTCCAAGTGTCTCCAGAGATTGCCATTGCCAAATGTCCATTTGAGGACAAAAAGTCTCCCCTGATTGATAGCCACTGAGATATATTTCTTATATATGCTATTTTTTACTTTGATGTTTTTCAGGGATAAAAGATTATAACCAGAAAAAAAAAAAAAAAAAAGACTGTTATCCCTTTTAAGGCAAAAAAAAAAAAAAAAAGTAGCATTCCTAAATAAAATGACTACATATATGTAACCAAAAGTGCATTAATAAAGAACAGACATTCCTTGAGTTAAGAATGACACTGAATTAGTTGTCTGCTGCTGTTTAACAAATTACTCTAACATTTAGCAACTTAAACAACAAACTCGTGTTATCTCAGTTTCCATGAGTCAGGAATTCAAGGCGCAGCCTAACTGGGTGGGTAGCTCTGGTTCTTCAGTCTCTCACCAGGTTGCAGTCAAGATGGCAGCCAGGGCTCCAGTTGTCTCCACCTGACTGGGGCTGAAGGATCGTATTCTAAGACATTCCATGGGTTGAGCAAGCTTCAGCTTCTCCCAGGCTGTTGGACTGAGCCCTCAGTACTTCATCACCCACGAGGGCAGCTTCACGGCCTGCTCTTACAACATGGCGGCAGCTACATCTGGCTTGGGTGATCTGAGAACGAGACAAAGCACACCAGAGATGGAAGCCACATGCTTTTTTTTTTTTTTTTAAGATTTTATTTATTTATTTGATAGAGAGAGAACAAGTGGGAGTGAGGAGGGTCAGAAGGAGAAGTAGACTCCCTGCTGAACAAGAAGCCCATCATGGGGCTCCATCCCAGGACCCCAAGATTATGACCCAAGCCATTGGCAGATACTTAACAGACTGAGCCACCCAGGTGCGCCATCCCCCACGTGCTTCTTATACTCTGATTTTGGAAATGACATCCCATCACTCGTGCCATATGAAGTGAACCAGTATGACCTGCCCACCCTCACTGAGTGGGCATTACACCAGAGCATGAGTATCAGGAGACACGGACCACTGGGAGCCATCAGAGGCTGCCAACCACAGTCTCCCTCACATAAACAATTATCTTCTTATGAAATGAGAATCAGAATCCTCCCTTGCTTTGTTGATAACCACTTCCATAGCTTGGGACCCTTCTCCCAGCTGAATCATGTACAACTTTGTCATGAATCCCCAGAGTCAGTTTTGAGTCAAAAGCCCCTCCTCTGCCCCCTCCAATCTTTGTCAGAACTCCCCTCTGTCAGAGCACGCAATGACTCACTGAAATTACTATCAGTGACCGAACAGTGAGGGAGACTCGTCCTTTCTATGGCTGCCACAGTAGCCAAGCAGATGGCTCTCCACTCCCCTATGGAGCTCTGAAGGCCTAGATGGCTGGGAAACATCCTGCTCTCGGCGCCCTAGTTTCCAATCCAAGACCCACCTCTTACCATGCCTCTCTGAGCTCATTTTTCTGACCCTCAAAATGTTTTTGATAGGATGGGACTGACACTGCCTACCTTTCAGGATTGTTGTAGAAATGAAATGAAGAAACACATAGAAAGTTCCTGGGGCGTGGTAGAATATTTTAAATAAAAGTTTTCCTATATTCAGTGATTTCTATAAGGAAGCAGTTGTTAAATGGTGCTGCACACGTAGGACTCCGTATTGGTATTAAATTATAGGTAAGTACCATCTGTCAGCCCAGCCTGGGTTGTAAACAGCAGTGAAATCTGAGTTACTTTGGGAAAATGCTTTGAGTTCCAGGATGTCTGATTTGGAATGAATTTTTGAATGATGGCTTATTTTAATTTGAGTACAGTGTGTGATAGTTAGATTTGTTTCCTTGTGCTTACTAGCTATTTTAGCCAGAATTCCTGACAGAGCCATTCTTTTAGTCAGATTCCTGGAATAGGAAGACAGAATTCTGGAATCAGGCCTCGTCCCAATTGTTGGGGTCATTTTGGGCAGGTGGCTTGATTTCAACTGGCCTAATTTCCCGGAGTTTACAATGAGTGAGGCATATGGATGAGGTAATTTCCAAGGCTACATCTGATAAAATCCTATGCTATTCATCTTGTTGGAAACAGTAATGTCATGGGGAAAATCATCCAGTAAAGCAGAAAAGATCTTCTAAAATATGCCTATAACTTTCTCATGTCATTTAGAAAGGACTGCTAGTCTCCACACTGAGGTAGGTGTATAAATATGTATTGAGCTAAATGATTTTGCCATTCCTTGCAAATTCTGGTGGAAGGTTGTAGGAATTTTTTCCTTAGTAGGAATTGGAAACTGCTGGAATGCTAGTGACCAGCTTATTTTGAAAACAGGTAAATAAAGGGGAAGAAAAAGCAAAACAAACATTTACTCTTTTTTCCGCAGATGAATAGCACCATTGGCCAGCCAAATAGTGGATGAAGAGAAGTTTTTATTTATAAAGCATTCCAGCTAATATATAAATAAGGTATGATAGAAACTAAAATATGGCCATTTGGCAGTGCCCATGATTGGTGAGTCCAGTCAGTGAGCACCAATAGCAGCCAACATCATAAAAGAAGAGAATCAGACCCCAAGAACCTTCTCAGCAGGGGACCACAGTACCACTGACGAAGCACTCTTGCCATAAAATGGAACCCAAATCTGATCAAGTTCATCTAGATTCAATGATCTACACAAAGGACAAACAGAGCACAACATCACATGTAAATAACACGACGTGCATGCAAGCAGCAAAACTTTGTCTCTGGAAAACTCTATGGGACCAGTTGATCTTATTTCTTTTGCAAACATGTTGTGAGGGAAAATGATTTGTAAAGAAAACTCTACCAATTAAAAGAGATTTATCAATGAAGTATAAGGTGCAATTGCATCCAAATTCACACAAATCGTAAAAAGATGTAAAGAGCATTTGTGACATTTATGAGACAGAGCTTTGAATACTGACTAGAGAGTCTCGATTTATTAAGAAATTACATTTTTTAAATGTGATAATGGTGTAGTTATGTTAAAGAAGTCTGTATCTCTTAGATACATTCTGACATACTTATACATGAACTGATGCATTTTCTTCAAAATAATGTGGGGATGGGGGATAATGTAAGGGGAACATAGATATGAAAATGGTATGATGTGGAGGTGGGGGAGTCATAGATGGGGAGTGCACAGATGATACTAAAATGGCCAGGAGTTGAAATAGTTAAGGTAGGTAATGGAAACAGGGAGGTTGATTACAAAATTTTATGTATGTATTTGGAATTTTTCACAGTAAATAGTTATAAAGTAGGTAAATACCAGTGATTGAAAAGAAAAATAGAACCCTCTATCCTCAAATCCATGCCATATTTATAAAAGCAACTGAAAACAGATGTTTGGGCATCCCAGTGTTACTCTACAGTGGACTTTGTAAAAACTCAACTTTATAGCCGATAACAAAATGCTAACTTTCCCCCTAGCTTTAAGAGCTGGAAATGGGATATAAATGGTGGTATGCCAGCTCCTATAAACTCACGAGAATTGATTATTAAAATTTTCATTGAAAACGCCACCCAAAACTGAGCATGTAGCAGATGTTGGCTAATTGACTCTACATAAAAGTAAATTTTAAAAAAGAGAAAAATAAATAAATAAATAAATAAATAAATAAATAAATATTTCAATTGTTAAACTCAGCCATTATTAAAATTAAGTTATATAGTCATAATGCAACCAATCATACAAGTAAACAATGCATAATTTAATCAACTATATACATATATTAGAAGATAATAAATGTTCAAGACTCATTGCTTCTTAATTATTTTACTGTATTTTTCCATTTCCACGCTCCTAAGGTTGTTTGCATCTACTGTATGTATGTATAGTGGCAAGGCTACATATGGTCTAGTGCATCTGTTTGCAACTCCATGTTCAGCAATATCACGATGGTTGCTTGCAATTGGCCACGGTGGAGTATTTACAGCACAGAAATTGGCCACTACTACAAACCAAGGCTTTTTTCTGTTTCCCCTAAGCGCCAGTTGTTAATCATTTACCAGCATGCCATTGACATAAGGAATCATCCGTTTGGTTCTAATATGAATGAAATATGCTTATAAGACTTAACATTTATTTATTTTGAGAAATACTCAAGAAGTAACTGTTTCTATACCACACTGTCCCATTCTCTTATACCTATGTATTATATGTCTGTTTCCTCTACTCTCTGTGAGCTCCTGAGAATAGGGAATGAATTACTCATCAATCTGCTCCAGTGCTGGAAAAGTGGCTGGTGCATTTGGCTGGTTGAATGATGAAGTGACCGATTTCTATTTATTTAGCATCTTCAATGCGATTATCATGCCAGATACTATGGAGAGGCAGGAAAGGTATAATCATTTCTTTTCTCCTCAAAGGGTTTTTAGTCTAATTGGAATACACCACTGGCAGATTAAACAGTGGTATCAGTGATATGCAGTCATTTACCAATTTATTAGACAGAAACTATAAATTCTAAAAGAGATCAATGAACAAGCAGTCAGGGAGGGCAAGGGTATTCAGTGAAATATGGGTTACCCTAGATGGATGCTCACCAAGTTCTTGGTTAAGAACACACCACACACCAGGTACTATGTTAAATAATTTGTATGTATCTCATCGAAAAACCTTAATGGTACTGTAAGGTAGAAATATTAACCCCATATTACAGATAACAAAAACTGAGCCTGAAAAAGATTAATTCTTCAGATTGTCTGTTTTCAAGCATCAGGCTCTTAAGCATTTCACGTACTAACTTAAAGAGGAAAAAACAGAATTAGTTCTTGAAAGATTGGTGTAATTTGAAAAGCAGAGAGAAAGAAAAGATAGTTTACATAACAGGGAAAGAGGCATCATCAAGGCAAGATATCAGGAAGAGCGGGATATTTATGAGCTAGCGAGGAGTCTGTCTTGGCCGAGGGGCTGATTCATCTTTGGGCAGAGTACAAATATGAGGCTGGCTGGGAGGACCTATTTTCTTGAATGCTTTGAAAGCCAGGCAAAGAAACTTGGCTCTGAAATAGGGAGCCATCAAGGTTTTTGAGCTGGAGAGTACTATATAAAAATTACAGAATTTTCAAAGATCATTAGCAAATCTACCAGATGGATTAAAAGGGTGAGGACGGAAGCAGATGGTGTTGTAATAAAGGTAAGGAGCAGCATTAAACCAAAATCAGATAAAAGATGCTCTCTTTGGAGCTTGAGAATTTTTCCTAAATTATTGCCCATAACCAATGATCATAAAACCACAAGAAATTCTCCTAATTGAACAACTAATGACTTTTCCCCTAGTAATCATAGTACACATCCAATACCCCACCTTAAAGCAGATTGATTACTACTACCACTGTCTCTGGCGCTCTGGCGGAACGGAGGTCATCTCAGCGTATTTCGAGCGAGGTGGTTCATTGTATGGGGCATCTAGCACCTGATGCTTCAGGACACCCAGACCCAGAAACAAACCCACTCCCCCACTCGCAGCATTTGCCACTGCTGCCCCGATACATTTCTAAATGTCCTGTGGGGAGGGGACACCCCAATGGGGAAAAGCTCAGATGAGCTGACCACCTCTCAAATTCAGTTTAATGTTCTTTTTTTTTTTCCCCCAGAAGTATCTCATCCATTAAGAAGGTTTCCTATCAAACCATCTGTCTTTTATTTCCAGGGAAGACTTACACAGGTTTAATTATTCATTACATCGAGCTTCCAAGTCTCTAGCCGGATGAATTGTTTGGACTCGTTTGAAAAGTGTCTTAATGGCAAAAGGAGAATTATATACCAGTGCCATGCATACAGCCTAAATAGAATAGGTAAAAACTCTGAATAATCATTCACAATAGTAAAATCACAGCTTATTTAGGTTGTAAGAGATTTGAGGGGAAGATCATGTTAGCATGCATTCAAGAAAGCAGAGGAGGACAAACAAGAAATAGCTTTGGAGGAAAAGGGAGACAAATGATGAATTGAATAAGACTCATAGGTTTTCAGTAGTCTGTTACATTATTCAAGAACCTGTTTTATGCCGTTTGTCCATGAGACTGATTCGATTTCCAAATTCACATTCAGAAGTTCTGTTTTGCAAAAACGAGTGGGTGGAGATGTATGGATTTTATTGACCTTCTTTAGCCTGGCTGCTGGCTGCTCTAGCCATCAGCAAATATCACCACGGCCCCAATCCAGCCCATGACAGCCTCTGAGTTCCATAGTCATGACGATCAAAACCCAAGAGGAAAGTCTTCCTCTTACCAAAAGTTCCTCATCAAATTCTTTCTTTCAGTGGGATTACAAGCAATAGATTGGCAGGGGGACAGGGACCAAAGACCTGGGAAAGCAAATCATATTGAACCAAGGGATTTGGAGAAGGAGAGGCTGGAAGCCACCCCACCCCACCCCAGAGGAAAATGAGAGGCTGAGAGCCATGACAGGTGAAACGAGCTATGGAAACCTACCTTTTGTGGGACTAAAGGGCCCATTCAAGGGACATCAGAGAAGGTTCTGTGCAGGGGGTGGGTGCTGGTAGGATGGACATAATTTTGACATCCCCAGGTCACTCTAATTCATGCAATATTTAGGTTTTGTTTAATATTCGAATATATCAGTTTGGAACACCAAATGAGAGTGTTTAGTAATGGTAAGTTTTTCAGTGACCTGGACATTTGTAATTGAAATTATCTCCTAACTAGACTTCTTGCACCAGCCCAGCCCTATTCTGTCCTCAACACGGCCCTCTGTGATCCTTATAAATAAGACAAATCAGACGCCTCTCTTCCCTCACATCCCTCCGATGGCTTCATGCCCCATGGGGAGCAACAGCTAAAGCCCAAGGAGTGAGGGGCCCCCGCGTGATGGAAGGCCCTGCCGCAACGTGGTTTCACCCCGTCCACCCCGCCTCACCCCACACCAGCCTCACTGACTTTCCTGCTGGTCTTCTCACAGGTCAGGTGTAGGATCTCTCAGACCTTGGCACAGACCATCCCCTGGTCCTGTCATTCTCTCCCCAGACATCCACCTGGCTCCCTCCCATGCGTCCTTCAGATCCTCGCTCAGATGTCACCTTCTCAAACCACTCTCCCTGTCACCCCCTCTTTGAAAGGGCAGCAAAGCTGTCCTGTGCAAGCCCACTTCTCCTGCTCTAAGTTTCCCATTTTCTCCCCAGATCATCCCAGCACGATACTAATTTGTTTATTATGGTCATTGTTTATTGTCAGTTTCTACCGACAAGGAGGAAGAAATCTTTTCTGATGTGCCCGATGGCAGATAGAAATGTGATGCTTGTTTGTCAAACTAATCCATTCATTCATCTTTTCTTTGCATCCAGTGGCTGTACTAATGATGGCATCAAAGGTTATGATCTAGAGAAACACAGAGGAGTTTCAGGCCTGTGCTGGGCTACCTTTAATAATGATGGTATTTTCTAGGAGACAACCTGCCTTTTTGAAGCTGACTCTCAACATCACCAGGAACCTCTGCTTCCGGATCCTGGTTGCCTTTCCGTGTTACTAGCTGCTCTCTCTCGATCACTCGTTCTCCCTTTCTCACATAGTGCGTGGCGCTGATGAAACCCAGGCCAACCTGCATCATGTCTAGAGTATCTGCGTTTTTGCCCCCACCTGACCACCTGGGCACACCTAGATTTCAGTATTCCCGTATGCAACCTCTGCTAACACAGATTCAAGAGCGAGGAGGAGTAAAGAAGCACCCTCCGTGGGAAAGCTGCTGTAATATGGGACACATGCCATGGGAACTGATCATGTGGGTAACAGTGTCCATCATTTGGTTAGGGGCTGATTGCCACCTGCTTATCTATCCTGCCAGGCCTCAGCACCACAGTCTTGGCTGCAGCTAATTAGGTTCATCTCTCCAGGAACGTCTCCTTAACTTCTTAAGAGGTTCTGGACTGTGTGTAATAGTGACGATATAAAAGAATTATATTGGAGCTACTGAACTAATGCTAATTGAATCACCATATCCTTAAGCACAAATATAAATACCTAGCCCTAACAACAGAGTGATTCTGGCACTTGCCTGATTGTTCTGTCAGGATGAAAGCCTGCTGAAGGATTGGGTTTATCTTATTCATCACTGGGTCTCTGGACAGCAGGCAGCGGGGGCTGAGTGACATTTGTTGAATGGATAAATCACTCCTTGCTGGAGGGAAAGCCAGTGGTCTTACCACCTGAGTCTGAACCTTGTGGGTTCTTGCACTCAGCTGTGTGCGTAAATGCGGGCAAGTTATTTGTGTTTCCCATGCCTCCATTTCCCCAACTGTGAACTGTAAATAAGGCTGTTTCCTGTTTCACAAATGTTTGGTGAGGATGAAACGTGTTTTTGCATGTGAGACCATTCAGGACCATGTTGCTCTTTCCTACCCAATATTATCCTTAGGGCCACAGAGAACTTTTCAGTGCGCCTTTCAGAAGACAACCAACATTCTGGGGCCGTGAAGCCAGCTTTACTCGGTGAAAAATTGCTAAGTGGAGGAAAATTGCCAAATGGTTAGCATAGGATTCATCGCTAGTGTTTCCATTTCCACAAAGCTGACCCTGGTCCCACTCTGGGCGGTTGGTCTTTTTCTATCTAATCACCAATTGTGACTCATAAACGGCACCCATTATGGCATTGTCTACACCTTGGACAGTGATGATCTTGCACTGCGCTGGCTGCTTTCCATCTGATGACCTTGCTCAGCCCTTCATTTTGCCTTGACTGTCCTCCTGTACCTTCGTCATTGTGCTCTGCCAACACTGGGCTTCCACGTCACATGCCACAGAGTACACTCCCCCGCCCCCCAACCATCTCAGTGCGTCTCCTGTTCTGGTTTCCCAGTTCTGTGGTCTCTCCACGCAAAATTCTCACCGACAAGTGTTTCACACCATGTTGTGCCACGGCGGCCATTCCCACGGGAGAGGGCTAGTGGAGTAACTGGAGTGCACTCTTAGCTGCCCAATCTCAAATTACGCTCTTTCAGACTTAAAATAAGCAGTTCACGTTGGTAGTATTTAGTGCAAGCTAGTTCTGTTTCTAATTGCTACGTTGTAATTACCACTGCCAATTCTTACCTAGTAGAGAAAAAAGTTCTGAGTTTGAGTATCTTTTTTTTTTTTTTTAAAGATTTTATTTATTTATCTGACAGAGAGAGAGATCACAAGCGAGCGGGGCGGGGGGGGGGGGGGAGAAGCAGGCTCCCCGCTGAGCAGAGAGCCCGATGCGGGGCTCCATCCCAGGACCCTGAGATCAGGACTTGCGCCTAAGGCAGAGGCTTAACCCACTGAACCACCCAGGCGCCCCTGAATTTGAGTATCTTTATCAAGAATGTCTCTCGTCATTCTGAAGCCATTTACAAGAAATACTGTACCCTCCAGTTCTCCCAGGCTGCATACATAGGAACTGCTCTTACGGGACTTTGGAGGACCCACTTTCAGCAGTTACAGTGGAGGGTAGGTTTACTTTTACCTTCCTGTGGCTGGAGAAATGACCTTAATTTCATCAAATGCTCTAATGATGTCCTCATAATCTTTACAGTGTTACATGATGTGAATCCAAAGAAACCTTGCAAGGGGACAGTGACGTTGGTAGACATTTCCTCCACCAGTAAAACTGAACTTGTTAGTGCACGAGGGACATGTAAATTAAAGGGACAAATGTCCTCAGAAGCAACCAAAATTGTATTAGTGACTCAGAATGATTGGTTTTAATTCATTAAAAATATTGGGGGAAATTATGTCTGGTACTCTATGAACATTATTAATTGAATATTTATAAAAAATATTTTATTCCTAAGAGAAAAAATGTCTTTCAGATAACACATTCAGAGACAAACTGGTGGATAAGGATATATTAAGCACTCATTCTTGCATAAATGATATTAAAAATATCCAATTATAAAGTGAAGTTGATTGAGTAACCAAGAGTAAATTAGCAATTAAGTATCCTCCAATGAATAGCTCTAAGAATTCCTCCAAAATTGAAAAATTGTCAAGTAAAATGTCACAAATGTACCCTGCTTATTTGAAAATCAATTTAGTTATTAAATATTACTTTTATCTGCTTTTAGGTGTCTATAATTTTAACCCAAATATTTTATGAATAATATATGTTCTGTCATCAGAAACTAATCATTTGTAGTTTGGAACCAAGGCCTCTATTTCCACAACACAGAGTGTCCTAGAATCTAATATAGCAGTAACAACAAAACTGCATAAGGGGTGGCTGGGTGTCTCAGTCATTAAGCATCTGCCTTCAGCTCAGATCATGATCCCAGTGTCCTGGGATTGAGCCCCACATTGGGCTCTCTGCTCAGTGGGAAGCCTGCTTCTCCCTGTCCCACTCCCCCTGTTTGCATTTCCTCTCTCACTGTCTCTCTGACAAATAAACAAATAAAATCTTAAAAAATAAAACCACATAAATGTACAGTTGGTTGAAGAGTTGTGTAAGAAATTTAATTGGAATTCTAGGGAGTTTTAACTGGGATGCTTCCTGAAGATAGATTATAAATAATACAATTAACTTACCTATTTTGTGAGTTTCCTTGTGTGTGGCGGGAGATTGATTGAAATTGGTGACAAGGAGTAAGTCACTGAAGGATAAAATAAGGATGAAAAACACATATTGCCATGTGGAAAGATTATTAAACAAGCGCAATGATGACTGATAGAACTTACATCCACTCATGTGCTGTCACTCCCAGAAGCACTTTATAGGCACTACTCATTTAAGCACAGAAAGAAATAATTTTGCACAAAGAGAGCTGAAAAATGCCTAGGAAAAAGGCAGTGCTTTTCAAAGGAGGGGCCGGGATCAGGCTAGCCACAAATAGGGTCTTTGGGAGTGGAAACCACAGTGAGCTTTCCTCATGACAATACAGAATGTATTTCAAATGCTATTTTCACATTACTTTTGTTGAGTCACATGATCATATCTATGTACGCAGATTTTTGAGACATGAAAGTGAATCAGGATTTCACAGCTTAAGCAAGACAAGAAGAACTTGAAAGATTTTGAGAAAGAGATCTAAAAATTATTCATGCATTTAGGGGGAAGAAAGGAAGATTCCTGGAGGAGGAAATAATTTAGGCTTAAGAAGAAAAGACAGTGGGGATAGTAATGTATATTAGTACATTGTCTCTCTGTCGCTATCATCTGTATCTATCTATATCCATCTACCCATATATCTATCATCTATCTAATATATATTACATACTTTATATGCACCATATATATGCACAATATTTTTATTTATATATTCATTTTTTCATATTATATACATATCTAAATATCTGTACATCAAGGTTGGGTGGATAGAAATGTATTTTGAGAATGATGAGATACTACATTAATACATTAAAGCAGAAAATGGTAGAATCTTTTCCTTTCCATCAATGTCTTTAAAAATAGGATGAATTTCCATTCATTTGGTATAAACATGGATATGTCCTGAGATAATGGAATGGCTGGGATAACCCTTTAACACCGCTTCTCTCTCTCAAAACCTATACTTCTCTGGTTATACATTCCTTTTATTAGAACAAGTCAATAAAATTGTTTATAAACAAAAGCAAGCTTTCCTCCCTGACTACTTTGGCTCAACTGGGAAATATAACTGCATACCCAACATGCCTCTTGGTTCTTCTTTTGAAATTAAAAAAAAAAGTCAATATCAAGAATGCTCTTTTGACTAGTGCAAAACAGCTCAACTAATCACAGGAGGAAAACAACTTCTCCAATGTAAGTTGTTTAAGAGCATCCTGAAGGCCAGATGGTCTGTCACTGATGTGACAGTAAGATTTCATTTTCTCTATTATTCCCAAAGTGGAGGCAACACAGATATCACTTCTCCAAGGTCAGAGGGAGAAGGAAAACGAAACTTTCATTAGTAGAGTCAACTCCGTGACTCTATCAACTGTCTACAGGTCCATTTCCTGTGGTAGTGCAAGTTGAGGGTTCACATCGGAATGTGAGAAATTAAGGCAAAGAGAGTGAATGAGAGTGTAAGATGCACCTGTTTCTGCCTCCACAATTTACACTCTTTATACCACTGCCATGTACTTACTTATAAACGAGTTCTACAAAACATGTCGCATTGATGACTGATATGTGATTACATGTGCTCTGGGGAAAGTTCTGGTGCATTATGACACCTGTTTTGCCATTTTACCCTGTCAGCCAGGACATCTTAGTCTTTGCAAAACCTACTGTAGCCTTATCCCCCCAGCAAATTATTGCCTACTAACTGTTTATCCACTGCAGATAAGCCTACCTTCCCTATTCTTCCAGAAAATTCCCTGATCTTACTGGGCTCTTTGAGTAACCTTCCTACAATTACAGTGAGCTGAACCATTCATCTGTATATTGGTGGAAAGAACCATTTTATGGGATTGAGATTACTAATGATGTGCAGATTTCAAGCTTCAATTTTCACCTGTTTGAGAATGAAGCCTATTTCTGTACTGAACAAATCCTTGACAAGAACAATCATAAGGTGAAAAAAGATAGCTAATCAAGAACAAAAAAGTCTACATTTCAACAATTGAGACACAAGTGAAAACACAACACAAGGGGGGAAAAGATCTCGAAAATCAGGTAGCAATGAATTATAGATATAGCACAGATATAATATAGGACTATAATATGAGGAATATGAACAATTAGTTTTTTCTAAGAATTTTTGAATCATTTTATTTTGGTTTCACTCATTTTACCTCACACAGTGAATCTTTTGTTTTGTTTTATTCTAGTTAGTCACAAAATCAAGGCAATTAGATACTCTCTTTCAATTTAAAAAAAGATCTAGAGAATAGGATTTATTTTAAAATCATTAATATGAGAGAAAGCTATGAAGGTAATTTTTTCTTTCTGTTCAGTAAATGTTGGAATTTCTGTTTTTCTCTTTATACATTTTCTGAATCCTGTCAATTGTTTTGAAAACTTGGGAGTCAAGAAAAACCAACTTTTCCCTGGAGCTGAATGAATCCTCCTTAGAGTCAGTGATGTGCAGAAATCTACTGTTTGTCTGTTTTCTGGGTCTCTAGGCAGTGAACGTGCGAGACAAAAGAGAATGCGACTTATTACATGTGGTACTCAACAATCACTTCCCAGCCTTTTGGCCAAGATCAAGGGCATCTGGTACTCAACAGAGAAAGCAATACTGTTAATGCACATCCTGCTTGGTGAGAGGCCAGCTTTAGGATCAAGTGATGTGTGGGAGTTATACAGAATGACTTGGTTTCTGAGACGAGAAAAATCGACATAAATAACAGATGCATTGAAAACATCTGATCCATCTTAGGAGAGAAATTTGAAGGCTCTTCTTACTTCTGCCTCAGTGTTGGGGAGATAATATACACAAAGGAGTAGGCAATTTTTCAAAACAATTCATGTCTGTCTTTATACCTTTTAAGGATTTCTCATAGTTTTTGGAGACAGTGGATCAGTTTTGGATATATTTTTTAATTCAATCATTTTTTTAAAATGTGGAGTAGGAGAAGCCCCATCTTGGTGTAGAAAGCCCCTCTCTCTGTGTCTTCTAAAGGAACTTTACAAGTAAAAGAGAAAAGGGACAAAGAGAAAGATTAGTGAGTGCATGCTCTGGCCTTACTTGTGCTTAGATAATTTGACTTTTGGGACATACCTCTTCTCCACATGAAAAGAAAGGGTTAAGATTGGCTGAAGAAGATTTAAAGCTTTGTATCTCCAATAATTAGCAAGCTTCTGAAAAGACACAAATAGGTTGAAAGCAAAAGGATGGAAAAAGATATACCACAAACTGGGTGGCTTAGAAATTTTTATTTTATTTTATTTTATTTTTTTTAAAGATTTATTTATTTATGGGGAGGAGGGACAGAGGAATAGAGAGAGAGAGAGAGAATTTCAAGCAGACTCCCCACTGAGCACAGAGCCTGATGCGGGACTGGATCCCAGGACCCGAGATCATGACCTGAGCTGAAACCAAGAGCGAGATGCTCAACCAACTGAGCCACCCAGGTGCCCCAATTTTTTAAAACATTATTCTTAAAATAGAAAATTACCTTCTCACACTTGTGAAGGCAAGAAATGTAAAATCAAGGTATTATGCAGGGGTAGGTTCTTTCTGAGCACTCCAGAGGATGACCATTCCCTACCTTTTCCAGCTTCCGGTACCCAGACGTTCCTTGGCTTGTGAGTGCATCCCTCAATTCCCACTGGCATCTTCACAACACTGTCTTTCCCTGTGTGTGTGTGTGTGTGTCTTCACGTGGTGTTCTCCTGTGCATGTGTGTGTCCAAATTTCCTTCTTCTTCTAAGGCCATCAGTCATATTGATTAGGGGTCCACCAGAATGGTGGCATCTTAACTTGGTAATATCTACAAAGACCCTATTTCCAAATCTGGTCAAATTCATAGGTGCCAGATGATTAGGAAATCAACATGTCTTTTGAGGGGATACAGTTCAACTCCTAACAGAATGCAGACAACAGAAATTCTGCTTTTACCACGTGAAACTTTTAGCAACGTATCTGAAACCTTTGTACCTTGCACGGGTACCAGCCGTGACCCAGAATCCTTTAGCTGAATGTAAAACCAAGCTGCCTCAGAGTGCCCAGAGGAACTGCTGTCTTAGGTTTGGCTCCTACTTTGCCATCAGATTGGCCTAATATTCTTTTGAAGAGTCTCCTCACTAACATACTACTTTGCATTATCAATAAATGTGATTTTACGAGATGAATGTACAAAGCACATCTCTTTTCCTCTATGACTTTCTTCTTGCTTTCATTAGTCTTATCTAATTGCATCAGTAGGAGAGAGATAGGATCTTCAGCTTTCGACTCAGTCAGGATGGCCACTTCTGTTCCCAGCTACCAGCAAGAGCAGCCTCTGCCTTGAAATCTGCCAAGTCAGACAACAACCGCCGTGACTGACCTATCCACGTCCGGGTTCAGAATTTATGGACGCGGGGGCACCACAAGAAACAGAGCAGTGACCAAGGGGGGAATTATCATGGCTCCATGTTTTATCTGCAGAACGTTTCGTTTTCCCAACAGACATCATCAGATTTACCTTCCCTGTCTGACCTGAGATATTTTCTTCAAGCTGTATGGTTAAAAAGGAAGCAGCCACATTATCTTTACCTGACGAGCAACCTGAGCAATTGGCTGGAATGGATTGTCTAGGAAATCTGGGAAATTCTGGCCCTTTGGCACTGTGCCAGAGTTGGGTTGGACTCTGTTTCCACCAGACAAGGACATTTGAGAGAATTTAATCACACTCTTTGACTTCCGGTGTATTTATTTTTACATTGACTATATTTATAGGGCAGAGGATAGCGGCTTTCTGTTTTTGGTTGTGACAAAAAAAAAATCATTGAAACATACAGTTATTGAAGCAAGAGATTCAATTTTAAAAACAAGACAATGAAGTAAATGAGAGGCACCGTCAGAGAGTGACCAAGCTTTGGAAAACATGACACTAGAGAATTATTACTTCAACCCCTTTTGGTAGGTTTATTCTCATTCAAAATCTTTCTTGAGTCAGTTTTGCTGCTCTGTGTCTTTCTAGAAACTTGTCTGTTTCATCCAGTTAATCTGATTTGTTCGCATTCAGTTCATCAAAGCTTTTCTTGCCAAATCTTTTTATTTGCTGTAAGGTTGGTAAAGATTTCCCCTTCCTCATTTTTTCATACCTGTTCTTAGTATTGGAGTCTTCACTCTTTTCTTCCCTGGTCAGTCTAACTAACGGCTTGTCAATTTGTTGATGCTTTTCAAAGAACTGACTTTTTCTTTCATTGATTTTGCTTTATATTCTCTATTTCACTCATTTCCGCCTAATCTTTACTATTTCCTTCCTGTTGCTTCTTTAGGTATAATATCTCTTCTTTTTCTGGTGTCATCAGGCAAAATATTTGTAATTGATTTGAGACCTTTCTTCTTCTTCTTTTTTTAAAGATTAATTTGAGAGAGAGAATGGGGGGCAGGACAGAGGGAGAGGGAAAGAGAGAATCTCCAGCAGACTCCCGCTGAGCGAGGAGCGCAACACGGGGCTCCATCCCAGGTCCCTGAGATCATGACCTGAGCTGAACTCAAGAGTAGGCTGCTTAACTGACTGAGCCACCTGACTGATTTCTAATATCATTCAATTGTGGTTGGAGAATTCGCTTTGCATGACTTCAGTCATGTACATTTATTTAGCTTGTCTTAATGGTTTTAAAATGGTCTATCCTGGAGAATTTTTCATGTGCCCTTGAGAAAATATATATTTTGCTGTGTTTAAGTAGAATGTTCTGCACATGTTTGTTAGATCCATTTAGTTTACCGTTTTGTTCTTCTGCCTATCTTTTTCTGCTCATCATTGAAAGTGAAGTATTAAAGTTTCCAGTCATTATTGTTGACTTGTCTATTTCTCCCTTCACTTTTGTTGTTTTCTGCTTCATGCATTCTGGCAACTTTGCTGTTATATGCACATTTTTATGATGGTTATATTTCACTCATGGATTTGATTCTTTTCTCTCTATAAGATTTCCTTCTTTATCTCTAGCAACATTTTTTTGTTTTGTTTTAATGTTTATTTCTTCTGTGTACTCCAACCTTTTTATGGTTGCTGTTTGCATAGGCTATCTATACTCGTTTTGTTTTAAGCCTATTTGTGTCTTTGAATTAAAATGTGTCTCCTGTAGACAGTTAGTTGGGCCTTTTTTTTTAATTCAGTATGATATAACAATCTCTGACTATTAATTGGGTTGTTTCATGCATTCGCGTTTAACGTTATTATTCTTTGTTTATGTTTGCCTTTTTCTTTTTGATTTCTATACAGCTAGTCTTTTTTATTATTGCGTTGTTGTTCCTCTGTTCCTCCTTTACTGCTTTCTTTTGAATTAAGTGAATATTTTTAAGGCAATAATTTAATTCCTTTAATGATTTTTTTTTTTTACTATATTTTTTGAGTTATTTTCTTAGTGATTTCTCTAAGGCTTACTTATCAGAACCTACTTTAGATTTATACTAACTTAACTCCAGGAAGATATAAATATATATACCCACATATATTCTTCCCTTTCTCTGTGTGCTATTAGTATTAAATATATCTGTAGATATGATAAACCTGATAACACATTATTATAATTACTACTATATAATTCTATCTTTTAAAGAAGTAGAGGGAAGAAAAAATTAGCACAGGCATATTTATAGATTTTTTAAATAAATGAGATAAGATGGCTTCTATACATTGGTCCTGCATTGTTTAGTTCTGATGGTAGACTGGGACAGTTAGTGTAAAAGCCCTTTGGTGCCAAACTCAAAAAGTCGCTAGGATAATATTAAAGTATAATCTGCTAAATGTTTTTACTAAGGTGGTATTTTAATAAGTCTACACATATTATTTTCTGATTCTCTAAATCAATAGAGGAATAAAGCCTTACAACCTAAAGTTATTGATATTTGACACTTCTCCACAATACTCACTCTCCAATTGGTTAGTTATACTTTTCTTTTTTTTTTCTTGCTTATACTTTTGTTAAGAGTATAATTTTTTTTTTTTAAACTACAAAATGTCAGTTCAAAATTAACCATTCTAGCATACTTGGAATGCAGATAAATTCTTGGTAGACACCTCTGGATTTTGCAACATGGAGAGACCATTTCATCTAGAACCAGGGAGAAGCCTTAGTTTTATAAACTATATAAATGCTTCTCATCATGCTGATAAGTGTATATGATAAATACAGATATCTGCCCTGTGGAAACGAAGAATCATAACCCAGTGGGACAGCGTGCCAGGGACGGCTTCTCTGAAGATGAAATGCAGGAGTTAAGCCAAGTGTATCAGGACCAATACTGTGTGCGAATGTCTGGTGGCAGGAAAGAGTGACACTTCCTTTTGAGGAGCTGAAGGAGGACCATGGAGCGGAAGTCTGCAGGGAAAGCCACGGGACACCCAACCTTGAGGAGGTGTGAGGACGGCAAGTCCACCAGGGTCTTGCAGGCCTCACTCAGATTCCCGCTTGATATTTCACAGGAGCAGTAAGTGGAACATTTGTGTGTTTTAAGCTGCGAGATAACATCTTCTCATTTGCATTTGAAAATGATTGTTCTGGTTTTGTATGGAGAGCTAAATTGGAAGGGAAGCAATAATAGTAAGTTATTAGCTGCTCTAAAAGACGAGAGGAGAGTGCTATAGGCTGGATTTCCGTCTGTGGTTGTGAGCACCACATAATTTGAGCTACACAAAAAAGACAAAATCCATGCAGCTGAGAAAATGTCTTGGACGTTGAGAATAAAATGAAAAGTGTGGGATAGACAGAAAGCCAGGGCAGAAAAGCAGTAACATTTGCATCAAATTTAAATCTTTAAAAGTCTTGGTTAGAATACCTTCACTTCAGGAAACCAGGCTCTTTTAAGCAAATTGGGTGCTACGTGATAGAGACTGTCAATACACATTAGGTTCAAAAGCCAAAGTAACGAAATCTTGCTGAGCCTGGATCAGGATAACTGAGAGAATTTAAACCTTGGTTTTCTACCTCATTTCCCTTGTGGGTGGTGTGTTGGGGAAGGACGCGGTTCCCACAGTCTGTCTACTCAGGGAAGAGGCCTTCAGGAAGTGATTTTCTCTCAGCCCCATTTGATAAGCTGCTTCTACGGGCATATCTGCATTTTCAGAAATCCAACGCTTTCACCACTGCTACGAACTATGCTCTGCCCCCACCGGTGTGGATCCTGGTAGACGAGACCGGTGGGGAATTTTCAGCAGCTGTGACTTCTCAAGCACAGCTCTGACGTAAGTTCATGCCACTGAGAGCGTATAATCCAGTCTCTGTACATGTGAACAAGGTTTAGTCTCTCAGCCTATTGATATTATGGATGAAATCATTCTTGGTTGTGGGGGTCTGTCCCGTGCATTTGTGGGTGTTTAGAATCATCCCTGGCTTCTATCTCCTAGATGCCGTCATATTCCTCTTCTTGTGACAATCAAAAATGTTTTCAGTCATTGCCAAATGCGCCCTGGAAATCAAAATTTGTCCCTGTCAAGAACCACTGCTTTAAGTTTTAAAATGAGGTTTTTGTTAGTTTTTTTTTCAGCCTTTGTTATGATTATTGTTGAGAATTTTGAAAAAGGAGACTGTTGGTGTTGTGTTTAGTTATTAAAAATATACTATTAACTTTCTCTAATAAACAATTTTAGCTTTGAGACTTAAATGGAGAATAAATGTTAAATGTTTGATAACATCAGAGCAAAACTTTGATGTTCCAAAATAAGACTTTGGTTAAACAAACTTGGTATGTGCATATGATAAATTTCAAAACAGTCATTACAAATATCCTAAGGAAAAGATTTATCAACATGGGAAAATACTCCTCATAAATTGCAAAAGGAGGACACAGCAGCTACGAAGTGATGTGTAGAGTATGACATCAAAAATATGTGTGTATCTATGCTTTGATGAGAAAAACGCTCTCTAAAGACTCGACATACAATGGACGCCATTTTAGATTTCTTTTTAAGTCAGCACGGCTGTACATAAACTTTGTTTAAAGCCAAAGCCTGATTTATGGCCCCACCACACATGCATTATACGTCTGCTTTGTGAATAAGTAGCCTAAAGGAAAACCACCCTGTCCTTGAGATACCCATCAATGCTGCTACTCCCTACATTCCTTGATGTTCAAACTCATGATTCCTGCCCATATGTTAATCTATAATCTTTTGAGCTTTTACAAGATGTAAAAAAAGTATACAACCCTGTAAAACCTGCTCATCTTCTGGAACGGTTTCCTCCCTTCGAAGAGCACATTTCTCCCGGGAATCTGCCTTTACTGTCTTTCCTTCTTTTAGAGATTCGAAAAAGTTTGTTCACTTGTGTCCGCAGCTTATATACTCTCCATAGATATATACTATAATATTAAGAGAGATTATCTTTGAATGGTGGAATTACATAGGAATTTTGTCATTTATATTTCCTCTGTGCCTCTGTGTTTTCCAAATTTCTCGCTTTAGTAGTGTAATATATTGGCAGGGAGAAAAAAACCCAGCCATAAATGTTGTTCTTTAAAGTCATCACATTTATAGAACTTCCTGCACCTGGTAGTCATTACCTCCTTCTGAAATCATATGACTGAAATCACTATTATATTCGTACAAACCACAACCGACCTGCGCACAGTTGAAAGGATTTTCACTGTGGTCTTTACATCATACATCATACATCAACCTAATCACACCAATAACTCAAAAGTAATGATTTAAAGTTAAGACTACTTTTGAACTCTTAGCTTTTATATCATGGGACTATCATCTTCGTAAGTGATTTAATGGGATAAAACACAGCTACTAAATTGACTAGGAAAAAAACCTGGCTATTTTTCCCTGCCTATGAAAGCCAATAGATAATCACAGGGAAAAACACATTAAAATACAGAGGGGAAATGGATATGTTTTAACAGTATTATTTCCTGAAAATGGGACTTCACAATATATGTCATTTTTCCGCTTTGATAGTGTTGCCTCGGTATTCTGGTTACAAAAGAGGTTTTGTCTAAGGAGGTTCGATAGCAATGAAAAAATGGACTATTTGCTACAAAGAAAATGGAGATGCAGTGATATTTCCAAAATTAATATAAGCAGGGCTCATTTCACATACTTGCAGGCTGTTCTCATTTCACAGCATTCAAGGTGCATGAAAAATATATGCTATTGTTCAATACCTCCATGGTATTACAATATATTTACTGTCATGAACTATCATGCCAATCCCGTGACCATGAAACTTATAACTAACAATATTTTGTTTTCTTCTTGGGATTTCGAAGTCTTTTTGAAATGATTTGAATTATGCAAAAATTCTAAGTATGTCCAAAGAAGTTTACTTCTGGTTCCTTCCAACACGTTCCAGAATAGGTAAGTATCATTCTGCTGACAGAAATAGAAATTTTCTCAAAGTACCATTAAAAACCCTAAAGGTTGGCTTTTGAAAGGAATTAGCCAATCTGCTCTGCTCAAAAAAGATGTCAGGGAAGTAAGTAAGATAAGAGCCTATTTCAGTTTTATATGAAAGGATTTCCACATTTGTCTAGGGAGTCGGATATGGTGCATGGCCATTTCTCCTGTTATGACTGAAAGAAAACACTTACATTCTAATGCCATATAACTACACTTTAAGGACGTTTGTATGATTGGAATACCAGGAAAAAAAAGATTAGGAAGAGTGGGGGGCAAGAGTGATATTTGAAGAGACAAAGATGGGAATCATGCAAAACTGTTGAGACTTCCACAAAGTCCCATTTTCAGGAAATAATACTGTTAAAATGTATCCATCTCCCTCTGTATTTTAATGTGTTTTTCCCTGTAATTATCTGTTGCTTTCATAGGCAGGGAAAAATAGCCAGGTTTTCTCCTAGTCGATTTAGTACTAAATTGATACTAAAAGGCTGAGGAAGACATAAAGTGGAATTTAATAGGTGTTTTCTAAATTGGAAAGAGAACAATCAAACAAACAAAAAAGTTGAGACAGTTGGGAAACAAATAACAAGAGAGCAAACAGAAGCTTAACCAGATCAGGAATGAAGTATAATGCAACTGTCCAACAAAGACACACATTTTCGTTTGGATACAAAAGTGTAGCTCAAACTATGTGACCCTCACAGCAGATACGCTGTGTAAGAGCACAGGGTGAAAGTTGAAGGGATAAAAACTACATCCCATCAGATCGCTACCAGGGTCATGCTCCTATCAGACAAAGACTCTAAGTCAAAGAGCAGAAGAGAGGAACGCTTTATCAGGAGAGAACGTCTACTGAACGGGGAGATGTAATCCTAAATGGGCATGTACCTTACAAAGAGCTTCAAAGTATAGAAGCAAAGATGGTGGTAGAATGAAAGGCTAGGAGGGTACAGAGTTGACGAGTTTAACCATTTTCAGATACGTGTGTGTGATCAACTAAATAAAAATCAGTAAACGTATACCATTTTTAAAAGCAACTTTATTAATTACCATAGGACTCGAAGGCAGGAGAATTCAAGTTCTGTAACTTTGTTCTTTACTCCACATTAGTTATGACTTTTTTAAGTCCTTTGCATTTCCACATGAATTTTATAATCAGCTTGGTAATTGCTACAATAAACCTGTTGGACTTTTGATAGGGATTGTCAGGAGTCTACAGAATAGTTTGGGAGAATAGACATCTTCATCATAATGAGTCTTTGTTACGTAAACGAGCCAAAAATGACCTCTGGGTATTGGCCCCTAGGTTGTTTATGTCTTCACTGCAGGCTGAGACCTGTTAGCTCAGAAACCCTCCAGCACCAAACTCAGAATTTCACACAGCCTATTATTTTTAAAATACCCCAACAAGCCTTTAGGTTGTTTCTTCGCTGCAGGCTGAGACCTGTTAGCCCAAAAGCCTACTAGCACCAAGCTCAACATTTTACACAGCCTATTATTTAAAAAATGACCCCAAAGAGCAAACAAGCCATTTAGAGCCTGCCTGCTTTGCCTATGCAATAAAACCTCACCCACATCTGTTGGCTGTTGATGAGAAGAGTCTTGGGATTGTCAGACCCCAAGCAAGGAATACCCTTCTGAGCTCTCTGTCCCAGAGAATCCTTACTGCACTACTGGGTGGCACCACCTAGGCAAGTAAGCCTGGTCCGTCATCCTCCAGGCTGATGTCCTACCCCATCTGGATGGTGGCCATTGCGACATTAAGCCTGAGGCTGGTCTCATGCTGCTATGTCCAAGCATGGCACAAAAAAGCTTGTTGCGTGTTACTGCCTATTACAGTCACTTTCTTTTCCTTCATCAGCTCCCTGAACTCAGCAGGCATCCACTCATGCCTGGGATATATCTCTCCTCTTATTTATGCAGGATTTCCTTACCTCCTGAAAATAATCTGTAGTTTTCACGGGACTAGACAACGTTGTTGGATTTATGCCTGGGTATTTTGTACTTGCAACACTTCTCTAAATGGTATTTTAAATTTAATTTATATTTTTTGTTGCTAGTGTATAGAAATACTATTGATTTTCATGTATTCATTTTTCTAATCTGCTGCCTTGCTGAACTCACAGAGAAGTTCTAGTAACTTTATCTGTAGGTCCCATAAGATCCTCCATGTTTTCTAAATGTTGGATAAATTTCACCAGTGAAGCCATCAGGGTTAGACTTTTGGGGGGCGGGGGAGGATTTTAAGGACAAATTCAATTTCTTCAAAAGATACAGGGCTACTTAGAGTACTTATCGCTTCTCAAATAAACTTCTGCAGTTTATCTTCCAAGGAATTTGCTTATTTTATCTCAGTTGCTGAAGTTATAAGCTTAAGGAGTTCGTTCTCTCATTTTTACATCTGTAGAATCTGTTATGATGTCAACTTCCTGGTTTCCAAT
>CM052895.1:129435746-129456716 GCA_028534135.1 Potos flavus
CCAATATCGGTAATGTGTTTTTGTATTCTTTCTCCTGCCTTCCTTTGCTCTCCTCCTCCTCATCTGTCTGGCTAGAGGTTTATCAATTTTATTAATCTTTTCAAAGAACCGCCTTTGGTTTCATTTGATTTTTTCCTGTATTTTTTTTTCATTTCACTGATTTTCACTTCCATGTACATTATTCTGCCACTCTACAATCAATTTATTCTTCTAATTTCTTAGGGTGGAAACTGAGATTATTGATTTGAGACCTTATTTTTTTTTAAGATTTTATTTATTTATTTGTGAGAGAGAGAGAGCGCACACAAGCGCACAAGCCAGGGGAGGGGCTGAGCAGGAAGTCCGACATGATCCCAGGGTCCTGAGCCAAAGGCAGATGCTTAACTGGCTGAGCCACCCAGGCACCCGAGACCTTATTTTTTTCTCTTTTAATGCCACTTTAGTGGCATTTCACAAATTTTGGTATATTCAATTTTTCTTTTCTTTTTTTTTAAAGATTTATTTAGGTATTTATTTATTTGAGAGAGAGATTGAGTACAAGCAGGGGGGCTGCAGAGGAAGAGGGAGAAGCAGGCTCTCTGCTGAGCAGGGAGCCCCACATGGGGCTCCATTCCAGGACCCCGGGATCATGACCTGAGCCAAAGGCAGGAACTTAACTGACTGAGCGACCCCGGCACCCCTCAGTTTTTCTTTTCATTCAGACTAAAATACTTTCTAATTTCCCTTTCGACTTCTTTGATCCATCTTGGAGTATGTTATTGAGATTTCAAATATGTTGGAAAAGTTTCCATCTATCCTTATGTTATTAACTGTTAATTATTTCTATCATGGTCAAAGAATACATATATATATATATATATATACACACACATACATATACATATGTATATGTATATATATATATTTTAAGATTTTCTTTTATTCAGAGAGAGAGTATGCTGTGTGAGTGTGGGGAGGGACAGAGGGAGGGAGAGAGAGAGAATCTTAAGCAAACTCCACACTGAGCATGGAGCCCAAACAGGGCTTGATCCCACAACCCCCCAGCTGAAATCAACAATCAGTCACTGAGCCATGCAGGAAACCCCTGAAGAACATATTTTACGTGACTTGGATCTTATAAAATTTATTGAGACTTGTTTTATAGTCAATATTATGGCTTATCTTTGTAAGTTCTCATGTACAATTGAGAAGAATGTGTATTCTGTTGTGTTTTATTGTTCTATAGAAATTAATTAGGTCTAGTTGGTTCATAGTCTTTTTCAAAATATCATAAAAAGAAATTTAAGACTCCATATATTCCTGTATCCACACTGCCTTTTTAATTAAAAAATGTTTAGAAAGAAAATATGAACCAATTCCTAACTTATTTCATAATGCAAAATTTTGTTTCATAGCAAAACCTGACAAGGACATTATAAGTAGAAAAAATTATAGATCAATATCTTGTGAATAGATGTGAAAATTTTTAATAAAATATTAACAAATCAGATCTAGGGATAAATTAAAAGGATAACAGTTCATGACCAAGCAGGATTTATTCTGTGAATAGCAGCTTGGTTTCACATTTGAAATTTAATCAGTATAATTCACCCCATGGACAGATAAGAGAAAAGATCTATAAATTAATCTCAATAGATATAGAAAAGGAAGTTGAGGGGCGCCTGAGTGGCTCAGACGTTAAAGCCTCTGCCTTTGGCTCAGGTCATGATCTCAGGGTCCTGGGATTGAGCCCCGTGTCGGGCTCTCTGCTCAGCGGGGAGCCTGCTTCCCCCTCTCTCTCTGCCTGCTTCTCTGCCTATTTGTGATCTCTCTCCCTCTGTCAAATAAATAAATAAAATCTTAAAAAAAAAAAGAAAAGAAAAGAAAAGGAAGTTGATAAAATTTAATACCCAATCATAATAAAACTCTCAGAAAAAATAGGAATAAGAAATCTGATAAAGGGGCATATCCAATAAATCTAGAGCTAACATCACAGTTAATGATGAGATTATTCAATCATTTTCTCCTTAAGTTGATAAAAGACAAGAAAGTTCACTATCATTCAGTTTCTTCAACCTTGTATAGGTAATCTTTTTTTTTTTTTTAAGATTTATTTATTCATTTGAGAGAGGGGGAGAGCATGAGTGGGCGAGGCAGAGGGAGAGGGAGAGAATCTCAAGCAAAATCCCTGCTGAACACGGAGCCTGAAGGGGGCCTTGATCGATCTCATAACCATGAGATCACAACCTGAGCTGAAACCAAGAGTCAGAGGCTCTACTGAATGTACCACCCAGGCACCCCAACCTTGTATAGGTTATCTTAGCCGGTGCCATCAAACACGGACAAAAGTTAATAAAATGTATAAATATTAGAAAGTAATAAGCAAAACTCCTTTTATGTTCAGATGATATGACTATGCACATAGAAATCCAAATAATCTAAAAACAGCTAAAACCAATATGAAAATTTAGCAAGGCTAGAGGCTACAAGGTTAGCATATACAAATAATGTGTAATTTGAAGTTCAGCAAAATATGATTGAAAATAAAAATATTTTAAATGTCAAATAACATTCTCAATTGAATCAAAAAATTCAAAAACTTATGGATTCATTTTAATCAAAATGTGCCAGATCTCATTACTGGAAACCACAGAATATCATTGGGACAAATAAAGAAACCCCAAATAAATGATGCAATAAATCAATAAATTAAAAAAAAAGGCGGAGTTTGGCTTCAATACTCATTAGGGAAATGCAAACTAAAGTTGCAGGGGTCACAGCCCCACACCACCAGAAGGCCATGATTACAAAGACAAATGTTGGCAAAGAATCATGAGCACTCGAGCTGTCACTAGTGCCCTCGGGAGTGGGAAATACTCAAGCTCTTTGGAAACCCCTGTCTGGCAGTTTCTATTAAAAATGATATTAACATTAATTGACCCAGAAATTCTACTTTTTTTTTATTGCGTTATGTTAGTCACCACACAGTACATCATTAGTTTTTGATGTCGTGTTCCATGATTCATTGTGTGCGTATAACACCCAGCGCTCCATGCAATCCGTGCCCTCCTTAATACCCATCATCAACCCACCACCCTCCCCTCTAAAACCCTCAGTTTGTTTCCCGGAGTCCATAGTCTCTCATGGTGCATCTCCCACTCCGGTTTCTCCCCCTTCATTTTTCTGTTCTCCTAATGTCCTCCATGCTATTCCTCATGCTCCACAAATAAGTGAAACCATATGATAATTGACTTTTCTCTGTTTGATTTACTTCACTTAGCATAATCTCCTCCAGTACCGTCCAAGTTAGACAATCGATTCCATTTACAATAGCACCAAAAACCATAAGATACCTTGGAATAAATCTACTCTTAAATATATATAAGTGAATGTAAGTATATTCTAAAAGGCATTTATTGAAATGTTCATAGCAGCTCTATAACTACGAGTCAACAAGTGGGAAAAAAAACTGAGATACTCTTCAACAGGTGAGTGGATAAAAACTAATATCCAGTGGAATATTGCCTAATGAAAAAAAATTAGCTATTGGTAAGTGAAGAATATGGAAAGCTCTCAAATATATTACCGAGTGAAAAAGATCACATGAATAAAATTGCGTACTCTATGATTCCACTCATATGAAGTAAAAGCAAAGCAAACGAGATCAACACAAAACAAAAACTCAGTGTGAATTGATGTTTACAGAGACCAGAATAGTGGTTACCTTCGGGAATACAGCATTCCAAGAGTGCCAGAAATCTGTTTCTTTATCCCCAAAGTTACGGTAGCCTATGGATGTCATACAGGTCTCATGAACACTCTACAAAATATTTCAATTTTAGGATATTTTTTAAGATCTGGAATTGTGTAAAAACAACAAACATTTGTTGAGCAAAACAGATCTTCGAGGTAAAACACGGTTTGTAGCAGTAGCCAACCAGACGCTCTTGGCGCAGTGGAGAGGCCACACAGGGTGGACAAAGGCCAAGCTCCCTCCCTGCGAGTCGCAGAAACTTTTCAACCAGCATGTCTGTGAGGAAGGAAACATGAGCCACAGATGGGATTTTACATTTTCTGGTAACCACATTCAGAAATTCAAAATTCATATTAATAATATTCTTTACTTAACTTGATACATTTAAAATACTATCATTTCCACATGTAATCAAAATTTAAAAATTAATAGAATATTACGGAGCATGAGGAAAAACATGGAGGACACTGGGAGAAGGAAAGGAAGGGTGAATTGGGGGAAATTGGAGAGGGAGACGAAGCATGAGAGACTGTGAACTCAGAGCAAGGGACTGAGGGTTTTGGAGGGGAGGGGGGAGGGGAGATGGGTGAGCCTGGTGGGGGGTATTGAGGAGGGCACAGATTGCATGGAGCACTGGGTGTGGTGCATAAACAATGAATCTTGGAACACTGAAAAAATAAAATAAAAGTAATTGGAAAAAAAGAAATTAATAGGATATTAATTGTTTTATTCACCCTAAGTCTCTGAAATCTGGTGTGGATTTTACATATATCTCAGTTTGGACTGGGCATATTTCAAGGGCTCTGTCACCTGATGTGGCAAGTGGGGACTGCACGGTGTTACCCAGGAGGGGGAAGGGAGTTCACATCTTAGTTCCGTGCTTGTTTATTATGTTTTTCCTGGGGGTGGGGGCATGGGAGGAGAGTGGGGGTGGGAAGCACAGAGCCCAAGGATCTTTGTATTTGTACACATGAATCAACAGCTTCTTCTTACTGATTTCAATACAACTTCCATGAGCTTTGAACCTGCGTATATTTCTTGATTTTGTCCACACTTTCGAGAGGCTTTAAAGAAATCCAGGTAAGTGATGCCTGTGACATCTAACACATCAGCATGACTCTTTAAAGAAAACCTGAGATTTCTTTGTCATGGGCTCTTTTAAAGTGCCATGCAAGTTTGAGCTATTATTTTGTATATGATTTTAATCAAACCTTCTAGATTTATCATGGGAAATCATGTTTCTGGTTTCCAGTTGGCAGGAGTCTGGGATTTTTGTCCACTAAATGGCGGGACCGCATTTCCTGGTGCTTAGCGCTGCAGAACCCCACATTTCCTGTGGTTTCTGAAGAATGGGAGCTTCCGGTTCCCATCTGCATCTTTCACTAGTGCAGGTAGGGATGGGCACCTTCGTCCCATTTCCTCCCTCAGCCAGACTTCTTGCCTCTTAGTCTTACTTCCTGTTTTGTTGTGCTGCTTGGTGGACAAGATGGAGAAATAGAGCCACTAAATAGTTTCACCTCCTTTCCTCTCATCTGCTAAAATTAAATCATCTGCCACAAACCTTGCTTTCCTTCCCATTTCCCTCTTATTTCACCCCAAATAGAGAGAAACTAGACTTCCTACTTTCATATGTTCCACGAAGCCTTTTATCGTGTTGAGAATTAACCTTCCCGGATGATGGGTTATAATCCTTCATCCTGGCTCAAGGATCTAGATGGCTTCTTTAATCTTTGTTATTTATTCTGTGAAAGGGGGAGGTGAGCAGACATCTCCTAAAGAAGGTGGGTCTATTTCATGTGGAACAAAAATTTAGTACCTAAGAGTTTATGCTCAACAACATGGCGGATTTAAAACGAACGAAAAATCAAATAGCCTTACATTTTTAGAGGCAGAATATCATGGGTTTCATAGACCTGCCTGAAACTCTTAATATTCTTCTTATTATTAAAAATACCATGTTTAGTAGGCCATATGCTCTGTGATATGCTAGAAGTCTTAAAAAAGTTAAGCCCTCCTATCTGCTTGGAGGAACTCTTGACAGGCAAGGGCAGGTCTGTTGATGCAGAAGGAGATGAAATTCTAAACAGTACAGCCTTATAAGGAGATCGCTTTAAGAGCCGAAGTCAGAAAAAAAATGACAAGAACACAATTCCTTTCCATATTTAATAAGCACAAAAATTCCATTTCGCATAGAATTACTTCCTAAGGTTGTCAAAGTCCATTTTGAATATGTGGATTTCAGAGTTTTAATGTCCCTATTGCAGAAATCAGTATTTAATTTCTTAAAGCTTCTGATCCAAATTGGTGGCCAATTGGGTAACAATAGTCTGATCAATGTCTTTAATTCTAAAAGATGGATAACGGGTCCACATTTTTTGTTAAAAGTAAGGGTCTTAGACCATGGTGTTTTACTCTTCTTTATCTTCTAAAGTAACTATTCCGATGACTGGTGGATTCCTTAGTTCAAAACAATGCGCAACAAGAAGTTAATTCTGCTCCTTTGGGGCCTGGTCTCAGATGGCTGGAGCCCCGTGACCGGGAGACGAGGGCGGGCCCCTGATTCGCCCCACAAACCTGCCCAGCGCCTGCTCAGCTCTTCGGGCTCTACGAGAGGTTTGCTGCCCCCGTGGCGAGTCTCTAGCCAGGGAGGAAAGTACACTGAAGAATTATTTGCAGAGTCTGCAGAGCTGTCAAAGAGGAATTAAGAAAACAGAAGCATCCATATAAATATTTTCTCGTGGTGGTGGACTCATCAGGTTAAAAACCGTCTTGGTGGTTTTTCTTTTCTTGTGCTTTTGGTACAAATCATTTTTCATGGATCTGAAAGTTTGATGGGGGCACAAGTCTGCCTTTTCTTGTGCATCCTGAAGAATAAACGACCAGCTACGGGGAGAGAGAGTTTCTCAGTCGCTAAGAAGCCACGTCAGAGGCTACTGAGCAAAACGATCACAGTGACAATTTTAATTCTTCCGCTGACAACAGTCCCACTCCCCCAGCTCCAGCGTCCCAGTGAGGGCACTACTGCAGCCCCCTGGGAGGGCCAAATCACAGAGTCTGCTGCCGGCCCGCTGCCTTTCGCCCCAGCAGCCAAGAGGGGAAAGGGGGAAAATGACCTAGATGTGCCAGTAGCTGTGGGCCTGACACTTCCCCTCCTTTGACTGGTTATTGGTTTTCTTAAATCCTGACAAAAATGCCGAGTATCGCAGGACTAAGGAATCGTATCAAACACATAGTAGTCTAAATAAGCAGATTTTTCTCTGAGCCTGTAGCTTCTTTATTCCCTTTCATTCTTGCATGCGAACCACTCTGTCCCATTCAAGGGATATCAAGAGACAGCACTGCTTTGGGAAATGTCATTTTTCTTATGCTCTTTTGTGGAAATCAGCAAAGCACTGAAAAGGTTTAACATTGATCTGAGCTCGTTATTTTTTTTTTTTTTAAGATTTTATTTATTTGACAGAGATCACAAGTAGGCAGAGAGGCAGGCGGGGGGTGGGGGGGAGCAGGCTCCCTGCTGAGCAGAGAGCCCGATGCGGGGCTCGATCCCAGGACCCTGAGATCATGACCTGAGCCGAAGGCAGAGGCTTAACCCACTGAGCCACCCAGGCACCCCTGCTCATTATTTTTAAAGTAAAAATGCAAATTTTTATAGGGCGCTGTCATTTATAATACCATGAGCTAATTTTTATATATGATAAGTAAAAATTAAGAAAAATTCCTAAGACTTCTATTAAGAGAATTATAAAATATATATTTTTTAATTCCTTTTTATTTCAGATCTTAAAATGCAACTGACTGCTGATTCTTCTTCTTCTCTCCTTTGGCTAGTCTGTGAGTGAATGCCCAACCGTCGTAGTGTAAGATGGTTTCATTTCATTTAATTAACAGAGCCGGGTCTTTAGGGATTCTTCCCATTAAATCCGAGCAGTTCTGTAAGTGGAGAAGTAGTTTCCAGAAAGAAGGCCAACATAACCACCCACTGACACTTTTATAGAAATAATTCCACATTGAAGAGAGAGCCCCAGGGTAATGTTAGAGCGGTTTTCATCATAGCTTCTAATTATAAACCGTAAGTCACTTCGACAATTTCTTGCATCTTAGATATAATAAAAGAAATAATGAACAGTTAGCAAGCATTCTCAGGCTAGCAGAGGTACACAGCAAAGGAATCTGAATCTTGTACCTCAATAAAGTAACATACTTGGTAGAATAGCTCACTATCTGGCTTGTTATTAAGGATCATTTACCAAAGAGCGAGGTCCTGCTGAAAGCACTTGGGATCTCACCCACCAGCTGCTGGGAGGTCACTGGGGCTGGCGGACGTTGAGCCAAGAAAATCCGCTGTTGGAAACAGACAGTGACTATTGGTGGAGGATGTTTACCCTGGTTATTGCAAACCACCCCAGGGTCGTCCACTGTGCTTTTGGATGTTTGAAGCAATGACTATCTATCAGATGTTTGTAATGGCTATACTGATAATGTACCTATGGACGATTTTAATTTTCTTCTTCATACTTTGTAACAAGAACCCCGAGAGGCACTCATCCTTCCTTACATCCTTCTACCTACAATTCCTGTAGGTTTTCCCTCCTCTGGCGTTTTCGAAACTGCCCGCTCTCCAGCCCCCTGGCCCTAGACTGTGGCTCACACCTGTCTCCTTGATTCTGGGCTAGTCCTTCTCTCCCACCTTCTGCACTGGCAGAACAGTCTGTTCAAAGTGCATTATCTTACTGTTGCTGTAACACCCGGCAAACCTTTTCTCCGGTGACTTCATTTTGCTTATAAAATAAAAACAATCAAGCTCCTAACCCACTTTCTCTTTGATCTGGCCCTCCGTTACCTTGCCAGCCACCCCTCCTCTGCCTTGCAGGAAATTTACAAGCCAGCGCAGCAAACACCTTATTGTTGCCACACGTCCGTCCCAGGCTCCTGTCCGCTCAATGGGTCTCCTTAACTCCCTTTTCCTGACACGCCTCTCATTTGCCTGGTTACTCTTACCCAACCATTAAAACGCTCAGCTCAGAAAATATGTCCTCTGGGAAACTTCCTTACTCTCCTGCATCCACCCCCTCCTGGCTACGATACTACCTCTCTGCATTCCCCCGAATTATTTATACTCGGCACCCCTATTTTATTTCATGATAATGATAATTTTAAGTGGCTGTCATCCCTCAAGGTACACAGATTCCTTTAGGGCAGGGAATGTGCCTTTTGTTGGCTTACCTTATCTGGGGTCTTGATATGCATATGATTGAAAGTCAATAAATGTTTGTTGAATGAATGAATGAATGGATGGATGGATGAATGAATATTACTGATGAATCTGACAGCAGTTTTATAGGTTTCCCTCTTTCTGCAGTGTTTGGTGGTAACAGTTGAAGGAACTTTTTCAAGTACTTTTAGAATCGTAAACCAGAGAGGCAAGGCAGGGCTACTGAAAACTGGGCCGCCCGCTTAGTGTGTCCTATAATATAAATCAATGTAATCAGTGCTTTGCGTGTGTTTATGTGATAATATAATGTTGCAGTATGATAGCACAGGGAAGACCTAATACCACAGTGAAATATATCCTCATACATTGGATACTGGAGCAGAGTATCACAGTGTTAAAATTTGCAGCGTTGAACTACAGTTGCATGGGTCATGCTAGGATGGGCAATGCTGCGATAAGAAAAAATCAGAAGTCTCCATAGCGTGGCACAATTTTGCTCCTGCAGTGGTTGGCACAGCTCGGGCAGCCTCATCTCACTGCAATTCAGCCATCCAGAGTGTCCCGCTCGCTCCTTTGTAATTGTGGATTTCTTGACTTCCGGCCATGCACATAGTGAGAAAGAAAGCAGATTGCTGGCAAGGAGCTGTGGTCACCCCAAAACTGCATTCCACGAGTTCCATTCTGGTGGCCAGAACCGATCCCCTGTGGCTGTGGCCGAGCTGCTGGGGAGGCCGGGCACATGCTCCACCTGTCAGCCCAAGAGGAGGAACTCGGACCTCAGCAGATCTGCAGGGCGAGACCAGCGAGTCCCGTGGGCCAGGGAGGCATTACAGACCACAGCCCAGGGGGGCTCCGCGGTGCAACGCCCCGGTGGTCCCCATGGTCCAGTGCCTGTGCTGGTGTCGGAGAGGAAAGTCATTATCGGTGACCCCGGACACACAGCTCAATCCCATTCTTCCTCCAGGACACAAGGTCGCCTATGCAGAGCCCCCCAGATACTTCCGCAGGCTGATAACGCAAGTCGTGTTAGCGATTTTTTCATTCCCGGTATTTCAAATAACATCCCTTCTCCTCCACTCTGCCGTAATTGATTTTCTTCTCCTTCCGTGGGGATAAAGATAGGACGATAAGTTAGCCTTTGTGTCTTGACCCAGGAGAACTATCTGTCGTGAATACTGGTAGCTCTTAAAAGCAATTGTCAGAATACCTTAAATGCACCTTGAAATGGAACGTCAGATTGAATTTGTTTGAATGCTCTTAAGTTTGATGATATAATATGTTTCCTATTTGCGTAAATAGATTATATAAATAGGTTCGTGGTGCACTAAAAGCCTTGGGGGTCTGCAAGGTGACCTCACATGTGGCAGAAGACAGGGCGCAGTTGCCAAGACTGGTGGATGGGGCAGCGTGAAGGGAGCAGTGGGGGGAAGAGCTCCTTGGCTCACCCTCAATCCCTGCACAGACAGGTCTTTGCAAGGTGCTCGTGAGAGCACACGGCTCCAAGGTGCCCCCCTCCCCCGTGTCCTGCAGCCTGGGGGCTCGGCTCCATAATACCCTGCATCTTCAACTCTGTCCCTGGGCAGGGGTCTGTTCCTTCTAATTGCCCTCTTCTTAAATACCTTCCCCTCCGCCCTGGAGAGACACCTTATGTCTCATGTCTTTTTCTTCTTGAAAGAAGACTCCACAACATCTGTGTCATATCCTTAATACTCACTCATTCTGGAGATTTCCAACTGCCTACCTCCCCTGAAGATGATCTCTGAGCTCCTGACCCACATCTACCTGCTGGGCTGACCTCTCCACTTCCCCGTCCTACATGGACCTCAAAGTCGTCGTTTCCTAAAACAAACTCAGCCTTTCTGGGTTAGCGCCTGACTCTGCTGCTCATTGGCGGTGTGATCTTAAGCAAATTACTTATCTTCATTTTACCGCAGTTTTCTCTTTTGTAAAATGGAGGTGGCAGTGGGGTTGTAGGAAGAAAACATGCCAAGTTAGCCGTCCAGACTTGTAGGTCTTAACCCAGGGGCTGGCTGCTTCCAGTATCGTTGTTATTCTTTTCTCTTGCCCCAGATTGCTCCTCTTCCAGACTTTTCGTCCTCAGCAAATGGCGCCCCTGGCTTCTCAGGCCGCATGGGCTGAAGCCACCCCTATCTTCTCATGTTCGTTACCAAGACTTGCTGGTTATCTCCAGAATGTACCTTGTATACAAAGATGCTCCTTCTGTACCCCTCTTTCCCGTCTTGCCTGGACCGCCATGAGCGTCCTGGGTGCCCCCTTCCTTTCTTGCCCTTCCCTGATCCATTGTAGTGAATGTTTAGAAATGCAAACTGCCTCTCACCATTCCCAGTTTCAACCCATTCAGCAGCTTTATGTGACTCAATTGAGAGCCGCCATTGTCGTCTTCTATGGCTTCTGGCTCTTTCTTACACTATTGCTGTCACCTGTCTCACCCACCAAACTGTGTGATTCAGTAGGCAGAATGGGATGCTTCCTTTCTCCGTCCAGGCTTGCCATGGGTGCTCAAGAAACACATGTTGAAGTAAATACAAAAGACTTCTGCTATCAAATTACTTTTGTCCATCCCCTCTCTTCAGAGATTGCATCTCAATGATGCTGAATGCAGTTGCCTTCTCTTGCTGCCCTTCTTCATGGCTTGGTTCTCCTGGCCCTAGGCCCTTGGGTGACTTCATCTCAGCTAGAGCCATCGATAAAACTTTCTTTTTTATACTCTTTCCATCCAGGGTTGCCAGAACCTATTGTTTGATCTTTCAGAACACATTCGACATTAGGTAAGAATGCCATTTCCTCCATCAAGCTCTTCCTAACCTTTCTCTATCATTTGTTGTCTCCACCTTCTGTGAATACCCTACCATTGTGTTCTTGTCTCTTGACTTCTGCTTTGCTTGTACAGACATTTGTGTATGTCTGCATGACTCCAGTGACTACTGGATTTTCACCCATCCAGGCTCGCTCTGCTCAACAGATAGGAATTTGGTACCTTCCATCAGTTGTAAAACTGATGCTGGGGGTTAGCCAATCGCAATCAATGGCACCATGCCGGCCTTGAGGGAATCACAATGCCAGCACATGGGAACGGACCGTCCTACCTACATGTCTCCCTTGACTCCATTGCAAAACTTGTGCTGGAGTGTGGATACAGCTCAAGGGTCAGTTTCTTTACTAAAAGGAGTCATCTTCTACTTGAAGTGCTTAATTGATAGGTGGTCATAAGTTTGTAATTAAGAAATCTGGAAGAGGGTGTGCAATGTCCGAATAATAGTGTTACTTGTTTATAATGTATTATAACATCTTATTTTTAAATTAGAAGGCATCAAAATATATCTGAGTTTTCCAGGAAAACAAAGCTCTATACCTCTCTCAGTTCAAGATAGTTTAGCTTTTCACCTGAAACAAAACAAAACAAAACAAAACAAAACAAAACAAAACACACACACAATGTATCTTGAGCCAACTGCTCTTTTTCAGGATTCGGTCCATTTCCTAAAGTATCAGGAAGTTTAGGAGAGGTGGCTGTGATAATAGAAATTTAATTCGTTTTCAATTTCAATTTATTTTAGACCTTAAAGATCATACCCTATCCAGTATTGGCCACAATGGGAGTTATAATACATGTATCTACTGCAATTTGCATTAGCATGGATTATAAAAGAAAACATTGGAATAATGTAAGTAAGAATTTTTTTATTACTGGGTGATAGGGAATTTACTCAACAAAAAAAAAGTTTTCAGGTTGCCTATTATGCTTTTTCCTCTTCTCAATTCCGTTGGATTTTAACGAATCTATTAACTCTTTCCTGTTCCTCCGTAGTAAGCCTCCAATTGCTTCACGTGTTGTAGATCCTCAGTAACGAAACTAGTAACATCCCTGCCGGGATTTAAGAAATCATGACCATCAGGCATACACTGCATAACACAAAAAAGCCAGTCTCTATTATTGCTAATTAATCTTATGTTGTTTAAGACACAGTGTCTCATCTGAGTGGGTCACTTATTAAATGAAAGCTCCATGAATGTCTACATATTTGAATTAAAATGTCATTTCTACTGTGTTCATGATCTTGAACAACATGGGAGAAGCATTCCATCACTGGACATGTCTTCCTGTGAACTCAAAGAGCATAAACTGACTTAGCTAAGGTCCCTGCTGTCAAAATGTGGAGGCGAATGACCTTTACGTTCCAATTGTGTGTTTTCGAAAAGTGTACATACTAATAATTTAGATGAGGTATAAAGGTTTGGGAAAGCAGAATAATAACAGTGACAGAAGACAACTGAATGAAATGCAAATTATCCCTCCATTTATCCATAACTGCCAATGAAAGTGCTTTAAAGATTGAAGTTGAAGTTAGATGGATGATCAGGAAATGGATGGATAGATCAATAAGAGGATAGGTAGATGTATGGTAGAAGGATGGCAATAGATATGTAAATAGATGATATATTGATAGGTAGATGATAGATGATAACAGGTAGGTAGGTAGATAGACACACAGATACAGGACTCATAGCTCAAAATTATCTAAGTGTATAGCCTAAGCCCTAGTACCTAGAACAAGTACTAATCACTGTGAGCATTCAGGCTAGAGAACCGATGTTTTGAAATCTTGTTACAGTTTTGATTTAATGATTTTAGAGTTGATAGAATTCTGATAACTGTTTCCAACTACTTGCCGATTTTGTTTCAATAAAGAGTAATTAATAAGATACACACTTAAATACATACAAGATGTTTTATGTTTAAAACTGCTAATGCTGGTGAAAAAAATCAAAGAAGTCTTAAAGAAATAGACCTACATTGTGTTTGTGGATTGAGAGATTCAGCAGAAGAAAAATTTAAATCTTCCCAGAATTGATCTACAGATTTAATGCAAAACTCCCAGCAGGAAATTTCTGTCATAGGCAGATTTGGGATGAGTGTTCCCTCCATTGTTCCAGCCTGGTACATACCCCACCCCCACGGATGAAGGACCCACCAAGACCCTACCTGGGTATTTCCCTCTCCAGCGCTTCCCCTCCTGGAATGGGTGGGCGTCATTCCAGAGGTCCAACAGAGCTCCTCCCGAAGGCGCCCAGACGTCTCAGGGATGGGCCCTCAACCCCCACGAAACCCATCGCTGTTGAGTCCCACACTCACTGGAGGCCTGTCGGAGGCATGTCAGTCCTGGTCTGCAAGCACCTGCCCAGACCTGCTCAGGCCCGCCCTGGCAGCTGATGCCACCCAGCTACGATGCTAAATTCTTTCTCGGACGCACAAGGGACAGAGGACAGCAGTGTGGGTTTGTGGAGGGGGGGCTTTGGCGGTCCAAGGCACTCTGGGGACAGCAGCTCTGTACGTGTGTGCTCTTTCTGTGCACAAGAACGACACAGGAGGCTGTGATGGGACAGTCCGCGGCCCCCTGGAGGTGGGGCACTTAGTCCTGGTGACTCCGGGGAGGGCCCTACGGAGGTTGAGAGAGATGGCTCCTATCACTAGTGAAACACGCCATGTTTCACCCCCTCCACCCAAAGTAGAAATGAGAAAGCCAGACACAAGAGTCAGGTAGAAATACTCGGCGGTGGAGGGAAGAATGCAATTTTCTTATGCAAACCACGGTTTAAGAAATGTAGGCGGAAGATGGCGATGACTTCAAAATAATCTGACACTTTGGGAAAAAGGCAGGAAGATTTGAGTTTGCAAGCTAATACTAAGAATCTCTAGCTGGTAGTACATCTTCATTTCTTCTCAACTGTTTTTACCATGCCTTTCCTAAGACGAGGTGAACATCTCATGCTGCCTTTTGCCCAGCAGAAACAGAAGCCAAGGGTTACCTCGAGGCTGCAGAAGGTTCTGTGAGTTCCCTGGAAAGCAGGATTGGAGCCCGCATCTTCTAACTGTCGGTGTGCATTTTCAGGCTTTGTGCAGTAATGCCTGCACAATCCCTGAGTCCAGCCAGACTCAGGCAGGATGGGGGGCAGTGCGGCCGGGACATGGCGGGGTGGGCGGGGGTTGCGGGTAAGAGGAGGGAAGAGAGTGACCCCCTCCCCCACTGAAACCTTTGCCTCTGGCAGAGAGTTGCCTTGGGAATCTATCTTGGTACATATGTGGGGACGTGCAAGTCCTACTTTGGGGGGTGGGGGCAGGAGCTGAGGCGGCAGGGGTTGTACTGAGTGTGTGGCAGGTGGTAAACATAATCCAGATTCGTGCCTCAAACGTCGCACACGCCCAGACGGCAGTGGCAGGGGAGCAGCTTCGGAAGCCGCAGCATGTGGTGCACGGGTCCAGAAGACCCTTGGAGGTCAGAAGTGCCTGTGCTGGGTTGCTGGGAAGACAGACGGAGGCAGAGGATGGACCTGAGGGCACGGAAGCCAGAAGAGAGCTCCCCGAATGGTCTCGTATGGGGTGTCCTTAGCGACAACGAGTCTGGCCAGAAACCTTTTAGAGATAGTCTTTTTTTTTTTAATTTTATCAAAGTAATGCGTGTGTGTTTCCATTTTTTTAAAGATTTATTTATTTTTTATTTATTTTTAGAGAGAAACAGAGGGGGGCAGTGGGGGGAAAGGGGAGAGGAGGAGGGAGCGAGAGAATCCTCAAGCAGACTCCCTGCAGGGCTCCGCCCCAGGACCCCGAGATCATGACTTAAACCAGAACCAAGAGTCGGACACCCAACTGACTGAGCCATCTGGGCGCCCCTGTATTTTTTTTTAATTATATTTTTAAATTTTTATTTATTTATTTGAGAGAGATAGCATGAGATGGGGGAGGGTCAGAGGGAGGAGCAGACTCCCCGATGAGCAGGGAGCCCGATGCGGGGCTCGATCCCAGGACCCTGAGATCATGACCTGAGCCGAAGGCAGACGCTTAACCGACTGAGCCACCCAGGCGCCCCTGCATTTCTGGTTTTAAATGAGGGTGTTTCTAAGAAAGAACTGAGGACACAAAGACCTTGAAGCTCGGAGGCAGAAACAGGCAGAGAAGCATCCAGAGCTCGCTCAGCAGCTGTCCTCGTGGCGGGTGCCGGGGTCGTGCAGGGGAAGCAGGTGTAAAGCCTGTGCACAAACCGAAGATGCCAGGAGGTCTAAGCCCTGAGAAGGGGGATAGGACATCCTGCCCATGCAGATGGGGAATGGCTTGTGCCTGCCTTGCTTCTGGGCACTGTCTCTTGGAGAAATGAAAACTCCAGGCCAGAATTTTGCCTGAGCGAGGAGTCTAAATTTGCTGTACACATGAGGTGAAGGAAAATCTAATTAGAGGGATTAATATAAAAATTGGTCTTAGGCCAGCGATCCTGCTGAGCCATCTGGAAGAATCAAATGGAACGCCAAAACTAAATGGAGGGATGCTTTACCCATTGATGATTTGTGGATTGACAGTCAAAACAAGTACCATCTCAAAAATTTAAAACACACATGGCAAACTCCTCTATGAAAGTCCTGTAGAAAATAGAGCTTAGTGGGGGGAGCACTTAGCACAGGGCGGGGGGGGGAGGACTGAAATTGTAAAATACCAAATTGAAAAATGTTTGAATAATTAGGCTTTAAATCATTAAGAAGATAAAGGTAAGTTACAAAAACCATTAAAAAGCCCAATTTTTTTAAAAAGGAAGAAAATTGTGCTAAGACAAAAAAGTTAACCGTAAGGGGACAAAAAATTAGCTCTCTACCTCATACAATATCAAAACATCTAGATGGAAAAAAAATCTACTTGTAACTAAAATTTTGACAGTTCTGATTCCTACCTGGGGATGTAAACAGCTGGAAAAAATGTCACTATATTTTTACAATAACACAAACGCCACATCGAATTGCACCCAGCAGAGAGCAAGGTCACGGAGCAACCAAATAAAGCCAGATTTGCAAGGACCAGTGCCTCCAGGAAGAGCCGAGACTCTAGTAGTTGTTGATTTGGGTCAGAAGAGGCTGGAGCCTGGTAAGTAGAATTTCTCTAGAACTTTCTATAAATTGGTGAAGGCCAAGTGAAGGCAGCCTCTGGGAGAAGCAGATAGTTGGGGCAGGAGGCTTTTTACCATGCACCCCTACGAGATGCTCAGGGAGAGACTGGGGAGTCCCAAGAAAGCCACTGTGGCAGGGGCACCAAATTCCCCCTGGATCCCGCTGCCCATTTTCCCCATGGAAGAAAAGTCTCGATCCATTGGGGGTGGGGTAGGCAACAAAACAGTCCTGCAGCTGGAGGAAGGGGACAGCCAGAGGAAGCACTCTCATGAAGTCTTTGTGCCCGAGTCCCAGGAACACAAGTACCTCCAAGACTGAGGGTTAACCTGAACATCAAAGGACTCCTTCCACCCCTAACAGATCACAAGCATCCGTTGAAAGTACTCGTGACATACTGCTGGGAAAGATACAAGAGCCTTTGTCAGAGAAAAGGAAGCCTAAAAGCTGAATATGGAGCAGACGGGAGGAGAAACCTCTAGAAAACCAGCCCCCAGACAAAACGCAAGGTATCGCTATAAGAATTTGGATCCTGCAGTGCACCGAAGGTGATGATTCTAACAACCTCAGACCCACTCAACTCCTAAGTAAATCAGCGGTCAATAAGCCACAACCCACAAGCCATGTCCAGCCCGCTGCGGGCTTCGCGATGGAAGTTTTGGGGACACAGCCACACCCACTTGCTTGGTAGCATTCAAGCTACCATGGCAGAGCTGCAGAGAACTTATGGCTCATGAGTTTTAAAATACTTGTCACTTGGCCTTCTGCATAGACTGTTTAGATTAACTCAAAACTCCACAGGAAAGAACGCGGAAAAGGAAAGATGTGCCCATTTCCGAGCATGAAACCATTTCCTAGTTCCTACTGGGGGAACCTTCCAGCAAAACATACAAAACAACAACAACAACAACGAGAGAGAGAAAAGAGCAACGAGCTCCCAAGAGACAAAACTATAAACAAAGCTAAATTCAGATCGGACACTGATGTGACGCATGGGGAACCGAGAATAAGGATTGCTAGCAAGCTGATATTGAAGTCTCTGATGGAAAAGTAAAAACTACTCATATTAGAAAAGAAGGAAGGTCTCAAATCTGTAACAAAGCTTCCACCTTAAGAAACTATGAAATAAAAAGAGAGAGAGAAAATTAACTACTTCACACCAGCTGGTAATTTGGTTTCTCACAGGACTATTGGTAAGCAATTCTGAAACAAATCTAAGGAAGTTCTCTAAAAACAAAACTGTTGCTTTTCGAAAGTATTGAGTTCATATTGTTGATCAATATGCTGTACCCCTAAAACTAATATAATGTTGTATATTAATTATACTTCTGAAAAAAGTGTCGAGTTGATGAAAGACGAGGAACGTCCGAGAACCTGTGAGGATTAAAGGAAAGTAAAAAGACATGACAACTAAATGTGATGTGTGTCCCTGCATTGGGTCCTGGAATGGAAGAGGAAAGTAAATTTTAAAAACTGGTGGAACCCAAATAAAATCGGTTGAGTCGCCCCTGTGATAAGTGTTGCTGTTCTTTACTTATTTTCTCTTTTTTCGGTATTCTATTGTATGCACAATTCATAAATTATCAGGTGTCACAGAGAAAAAAAGCTTAAAAATTTATAGAGTATCTTGAATTCTCTATATATCTATATATGCATATATAAATATGTGTGTGTATATAATCACAATTACTGTCATAGATATAAGCATATTCATATATATGTTCATATGTAATATATATCACTCATGTTACATATATATACATATATATATATATTATATATGTGTGGAAATGATATATCTCAAACCCTGGAGAGAATTCTCTGTGGGAGGAAAGGACAGGGGTATTAATGAATCTTTATTATTTTATTTCTTCTAAGAAAACTCTTAGAACTCTACCAGTAACTTTCCAAACTTAAAGACTTATTAAGTCTGAGTGCTTGGGTTTGTAGATGACTGTTATGTTTCACATTTGAAATATTTCACAATTTAAAAAGAAAAGGCAAAGATCACCTGCAACAATGTGGTGGGTAGATTGGACAGAAGTGACGTTGGATGGGGTGCGGCCATTCAGAAAATGACATCAGTAAACAGCCCGTGGGTGCTTTCCTACTTTCATTTGGGTATGCTGTAACAACTCTGGTTGTCAAAATTAGGTTAACTTTTTTTAGTCTCTGTTTTGTACACGTGAACACCAGCATAGGCATGGGAAGCAGATTTCTGGTCCCAGCCAAATTGAGAGAGAGAATTCAAATTTGAAAGTTAAAAAAGATTGTTCCTAATTAAATTATCCCACTTTTTAGATGAAGGATAGGGCCAGTTACATCGTGGGAAGTAACAATGGAGAGGCTGTGTCCTCTGTCTCTGTCTCTCTGTCCTGTGTCTCTGTCTCTGGTGGCTGGTCTTTTTGCTCCTCCAGACCCGTGTGCATTCAGATGGTCAGTTACAGTGGGGGAGATACGGCCAGTTGCCATCCTCCCTAGTGATGCATTAGAGTGTCCTTAAGTCTAGAACACATACAAGTAAGCCAACAAAATGATACTGCGGACATCTCTTGTCTTTTCCCAAAGAAGACCGCACTTAGACAAGAAAACCACTTGTCAATATTTTAATATGAACTTATTCCTTTGATAGCTGCATTTCCACTGAAATATTTTTTTTAAAGATTTTATTTATTTATTTGACAGAGAGAGAGATCACAAGTAGGCAGAGAGGCAGGCAGGGGGTGGGGAAGCAGGCTTCCTGCTGAGCAGAGAGCCCGATGCGGGGCTCGACCCCAGGACCCCGAGATCATGACCCGAGCTGAAGGCAGAGGCTTTAACCCACTGAGCCACCCAGGCGCCCCTCCACTGAAATATTTTAAACTGTTTTTTTTTTTTCCTTTTGGTACCAGACTCCCACAGCCATGTTAAAGATTCTAGCATTATAACTCAAATTGAACTACCAGCTGAGGTCTATTTATATAAAAATTCTATAATTAGAGGAAACAATGACGCCCAGCCATAGGAGCATGTGCAGCTGTAAAGCAGAAGAAGCCAGAATGTGTTCATGGAAGTAAAGCAAATTCCTGCAGAATATCACACTCAGCCGAGCTCTCCTAATTGTTCCTCGGTGGTCCTGCCACAAGCGTGGCCCACATGCCGGAGGCACCGGGCTCTCTGTGCATCCCACCTGCTCTCACTTGATGTCTGCTCCCGTCGAGGGGAATGAGCCAAGGGACTTTCTGGAATGGGTTTCGATGCATTATAGAGCAGAGTATGTCACAAATGCTCTCGCCGTCAGGTTAAACATGAACCGGGTTTTAGTCCTTACTTCTTCCATACAGCCGTCATGGCGAGGGACGAGTTTAGTCATTAAATTCCAAGCATGCCTTTCTGCTACATCATGTCTTGGCCACTGTTCGGATGCTCACCACGTGCCCGAGAGATTCTTCCGGAGGCCGAGGAGGCACCGGTGTGACAGGCCCTGCCCGTGAGAGTTCTCAGCCCACCGGAGGTCACAGGTGCGTCGGCCAGACGATTGCAGGAGCAGAGAGAGAAGAGGGGCCACTGGCGCACGAGGGAGGGCCAGTGGGGCCCTGGGGGCCACGCATCGTGGAACGGGACTCTGAGGTCGCGGAGGAGACAAGAGCTAACTAACGAGGAAGGGGACAAACCACTTCGGGCTGAGGAACTGGCCGAAGCTCAGAAGCGATGCGGCAGAAGCTGTGCTCGCAGCTCTTGAGGACACAGCAGGTTGGGTCTGGGCCGCAGAAGAGGCCCGCGTGAGGGCGCACAGGCAGCGCGTGATCCCGCAGAACACGGGGGTCGTTGCGTTGGAGAGTGTTGGATTCCAAGCTGCGGCAGTGGGTCCTGCCGGAGACCCTTCTTTCATAATTCTCTGCCCTGATCTTTCTCGGCTCGTCAGTCTTCCATGACAACGCCACACTCCTCTCCCCGCCACGCACAAAGTAGGAGGCACAGTGGGGAACACACCTCGCCAACGGGTGCGCTGGGGGCCTTTCAAAGACTCCACGACAATCACCTTGATAACAGACCCAAGGGGCCTTGCTTTGGTCCTTTCCTGTGGCCATTACAAATC
>CM052895.1:129457216-129487368 GCA_028534135.1 Potos flavus
TGTGTGTTAAGAACACTTAACATGAGATCTACTCTCTTAGAACTTTGTAAGTATCCAACAGAAGCATCGTTAATTGCAGACACAGTGTTCAGTAGATCTCTAGAACTTTTAAGTAACTTAATGAACTTGAAGTATGAGATAGAAGAGTGGCTCTGTGCATATTCAGTGTCACTGCTGTGGTTAATAGAATTTTGTTGACGTTGGCACAAGTTTGGGGGTCATCTGTCCCTTAGAACAAGTCATTAGGTAACTTTCCTATTGTTTCTGCCAAAGGAGAAAAGTTAATAAATGTGTGCTGTTCGGAGCTACCAAGTTTTTGCTCATACGGCAAAAGAAAACAGCGCTTTGGTGAACTGGACAATGGTTTCTTTACGGCATCTCATTTTAGTTTCTGCTCTTAAATAGCTCTTTGAGATTTGGGTCTTGGTACGTTTCAGTTAATCCTGGAGTCAGTTTAAGAAAAATCAGCATTGTCAAAGTAATCAGCCTGCAAATATGGCAAAGGTCCAGCTCTCCTCAGTCATGTGCCCAGACACCCCTTTCTCATGCTTACTCACCCATAGCCCAGATTTACTTCCTGTGGACCCTCTATCCTGTGGATATCCCCCAAATGGAAATTCAGGTGGCAGTCTTCTGGCTGGCTAATGGGCAGAATTGGATTATCAATTCTTTGGAGCCAATCAAATTCTAAATCTTAGAATGATCCGTTCCATTTGATGGCAGACATAAGGTCTTATTCGCTTTATGCCTTGTGCCTAACAGTGCCTAGACAAGAGTAAGACCCCCAAAAGCCTTTTGAATGAATCAGTTAAATGAGCTGTGCACAAACTATGCCTTCTGGGCACTCAGCTTGCCTGATGCTTTCATAATCTACCATTTATTTCCATACTTCCAACAATTATGTTTGCCTCAGATAATATGTGAATCTTTTCTTGACATTTTCCATCTCTGCTAACATTATGCAAGTTCTTGCTTGTCTCATTAAATTCAGTATACAGGGTCTTAATGACTAATTTATAAGCCACCACTATGAATCTTGGAGAGATTATTCTAGATCATCTTCATCTAGAAATCCCATCCTAGAGCAGTGCTCAATAAATATTTTAATAAAATATCAAGTCTCTTTTTTTATGGCACTGCATTGATTTGTATTATGACTACACAAGAATCATCATGAAGTAAGCCGAATGGTTTCTGAATCTTTTATTTTCAAGTGTATCTGTTAAAAATTGGTGCTGCCAAGTGACAAATAAGGAAGCAAGAAATATGGTCAGTATCTCAAGTCTGGAACTGGGGGATGCTTTTGAGACAATGATACCGTCTAGAAAGATTCCCTAAAAATGCAACCTACAGATCTGTTATTGGTATGGTGGGAGCAGCTCCCTCAGGAAGGTTGAACAGTAATGTGATTTCTGCACGTAACTAGCTGTCTGTCCTTGTCTGACCCTCCAGCACTGCAGTTTTCCCAACTGTAAACAGAGAGGATGGGAGTCACTATCTCTGAGACCCTTTGATTCTTCAGATTCTATGACTCTGACTTTAAATATTTCTTATTAAGAGTTTAAAATTTTTATTTATGATAAATACTAAACTTGCTTAGTTATTGAAACAGCAGCTTAGCGGCTGGGTTTTTGCAAAATTTTATTTTTAAAAAGTACGTCTTGGAGTAAAAACCAGGAGTGACAAACTTTAGGTCTTTTGTTCCTAGAACACAGTTTGAACACAATGTATCTTTTGAAGGGGCTGGTAGCATAGGGCGATCACAGGGTTTGAATTGTCTCGAAACCTCCCTGCAGATTTGTAACTTGATAATCACAGGCACGCTCAGTGGAAACCTGTGCAGCAAGCCAGCTGAACTGCACGGAGGTGCAAAACCACGCTCTGTACCATCAAAACAACAGTAGGCCGCCGTACCTTCATAATAATGAAAATGTCAAATGCAGTATTTCACAGAAAAAAAATCAATAAACCTTTTAGTAGGTGTTTATAAAAGACATGTGCTTTGAAAGTGTTTTTGGAAATTTTAAGGAAAATTAATGTCTTATCCTTCTAAAAAATTGTCCAAATTTACAGTGTTTTTGTGCTTTGCATAGTGCCCCCTCCCAAAATTCACATCCACCTGGAACCTCAGAATGGGATCTTACATGGAAATGAGGTCTTTAAAGATGTAATTAATGAAGTTAAGATGACACCGCACTGCATTAGTTTGGGTCCCAAATCTAATGACTTGTGTCCTTCCAAAGGTAGGGCAAAGCAATAGACCCACAGGGAGGAAGGTCAGTAAGGGCAGAGGCAGAGAGCGATGGCGGGGGCACTCCGGATCGCCCGCAACAGCAGAAGCTCAAAGAGCAAGAAGGGATTCTTCCCTGCAGTCTTCAGAGAGAGCACAGCTCTGTCAATACCTTGACTTTGGACTTCTAGCTTCAAAATTGTGGGAGAATAAACCTGTGTTGTTTCAAGCCCCCACGATTGTGGCAATTGGTTTCAGCAGCCCTGGAACTGGTCCCCGTGTTAAACGGGGCTCGGGAAGAGAAACCAGGGAAGGGGACTCCATACGCCGAAGTCCTACTAGGACTGAGCACTGTATGGGTTTTATCTCAGTGATTTCTTACCATCACCCAGGAGGCAATTCTTGTCTCCATTTTAGCCAAATGAAGAACTGAATTCCAGAGAAGTGCAGAGATGTGTTCCTGAGCTGGTAGGGGTAGATGAGGATTGAAATCCGACCAAGAGAAAGCTCACATTTTTCCTATTACTGCCATTAAGCGGAGCAGAAGCCTCAGTCCAGTATCTAACGTGAAGGCTAATGGGGGGAGGCACGCCAGCTTCAGTCATCAAGAGGGAAAAATAAGAGGACATGAGCAGTCACTCAAGGGAGGAGATGGGGGACACAGCGGTCACTGGGGGGGGGATGGGGAGCAGCCCCGTCAGCCTCCTCGGGGGACAGGGGAAAAATGTGGAGGCCACATGAGTGAGAAAATTCTGGAACATTATCGCTGTGGAGATGGTCAGCCTGTGCACAGTGGGGGCCTGCAGAAAACAGGACCGAACGCTGACGTGTTGACAGAGGTGTGCTAAGATGTGCCTCTCGATCCTCAGTGGGCTTCACGGTGTCGCTTCTCCAGTGACCTGGTGCGGCAGGGAGCACAAGGATGAATAAAATTTCCTTCCAACTTTGTAGTGCGATACGGAGGGTAAGTCACACACACAGCTCCTTCGCTATCCCCCTCCCTGTCATGCAGAAACTTCCAGGCGCGTTGCTTCACCCTCTGATTTCAAATGAACCAAGTTCTGTGACTCGATCACGTGTTCTCTGGGTTCACTGGAAATCAACGCCTGGGTGTCAAAATCATTCTGTGTGAGGTCCCGAGCTGCCCTTGTTCATGTATGGCTCGCTTTATAAAATAGATAGCCACTCAAGACTTTGCCGGCGAAATGCATATCTAAATGCTGAACAAATTTCCCATTTGGTTACCTAATGAAATCGGAATACTAGAAAACAGGGATTAAACACGATCGTTTTTCCAGATTGTAAATCTTGGGCCTATTATTGGCAAGGAAAGAGGGATTTTATGGTCTGGGTGATGTTTAGTAGGTGAGAGCAAATCTGCTAAGGTACGAGGTTCCTCCAACTCCTCCGATAGCCCCGGGCCCTTGGGCTCCCTTTGTTCCCGAGCCTTCTGCATCTGCGTTTCATTTCTTGTGATTTCTGAACACCAGGGATCAGGTTTCTGAATCCCTGCAGTTCCTGGCACCAGAGCAGGAGTAATTAACCCTGCTCGCTCAACCTTCCTGAAAACATTAACTGGACAGGGACAATGGGAAAGCCAAGCATCTGTAGAGGACACAAGGCCAAGTCGCGCTCTCTTATCATAACCATAACTTCCATTAAACGTGTAAATTTCGTACTTGATTTCCAGATGATCCCTATAAAACTGAGTAAAGCCTAAGTGCTGATTTTGGAAAGCGGCTGTATTCATAACTTCTAAAGTCAATGAAAACCAGGTATGGGTCCCCTGAGAAGGAAAAACTTGCTTTGAATGTTCTAGAGGAGCGCGTTAATAAAGCATCCTTTAAAATGGTGATTATGTCCCCACCTTTGTCTCTGGTGGGGCAATTCGGAAATTTCGGCCACTTCACTCACCACTGGCTCAGTGTCTCCCCCTTTCCTCCCAAACCAAGTGGCCCATAATGGCCTTAATTATAGCACACTTAGGCTCCAAAAGGGGGGAGAGCAGAAAGAAGCACCGCTTGGTTCCAGCTTACTGGTCAAAGCCAATTTTAAGTGATTTATTTCGTCTAAGGAATGGCGGTTCCACGCAGCGAGTGAAGATCAAATAACTTCGTGTTTGTCGGGAAAAGGACACTTAGTCCCAGAAATCGTACCTGGAACGGGAAGCCGGGCGGGCTCCTGGGAGCTTTGTCAGCCACCGTGGGCCCCGGGTGAGGTCGGGGACCCGGGAGCGCGCGCCAACGTGGGGCAGGCGCAGCCCAGCCCCGGCTCACCGGAACGCGGCTCCTGAATAAGTAACTCGAATCTACAAATAGGGCTGGGGAGAGGAGCCTGGCTCTGGGGGCTTGGTTTTCCATTCTCCTTTCCCTCCCTACTGTCCTTCAGGCATTTATTCATATGAATCTTGCTGTTCTCTCCTACGGAGCATGCTTCCTCTGCGCTCTGACGAGCCACACTAAATGGATTGGGGCTCTGAGCGCGTCCGGGTGGGATGCCCCCACCCCGGGGGCGGGGGTCCATGGCCGTGGTGAGGTTGCACCTGGGTTTGGGGAGGGTGCACATGAGTGCAACACACACACGCACACACGCACACACACCCGCAACTCAGAGGCTCTGCAGAGCTGTCAGGTCCGACCCCAGTCATGGGCCGGCCGCGTCCTGTGCATCAGCGGGCGGAGTGGGCGCCCCGCGGACCGACACCGCGAGGCCAGCTGGCGGGGTGCGCATCCGGAAGCCGGGCGCCGAGGCCGGTGAGGGGCTGTGGGGCCGCGGGGCGGGGACACACACTTTCCCTGCTCTCCTCCGAGCCGAGGAGACCGGAACGGAAATACCGGTGCGGCCTGGGGACACGGAACCAGCTGATGCTCCTGTTTCTCATCTCCCCGGGACCGCAGATGACTCCCGGGTTAGTGGCCGCGGGACGAGGACGGGCATTCCCCTGCATGTGGTGTCAGGGCCTCCATGCGGCGCCGCGCTGCAAAGGAGGATTGAGCTACTGGTGAGATAAAAGGAAAGGTTGGAATTCTCAGCTTGAATCTAGAAAGTGCATCTCAGTGACAATTTCTGCTTAGAAAAGAGCACTGAAGGACAGAGGTCCCTGTCCCCGGCGCCCACAGCTCCTTAGATCACATGGCATTTCCATTTATTTCTGTAAAGGGTTACTTAACCGAATAATCCCCAAAACACAAATGACCATAACCACACCCCGCCAAGGGTCACAGGCACCTTTCCCGCTGTCCTATGTCTATCTCCCAAACCCGAGCTTTAAGCTCCAGCCGGACAAGGGCCTGCAGGACTTGTACCGATTATAATGGTTGAATCCTAAATGCTTTTGTTGGATTAAAGCCACAGAGCCAGAGAGAGAGAGACACGAGTTTCTCCTGAGCAAACTGCCTGATGATTATACAAAATGGGGAGGTGCTGTCTGCTTAGAACCCGAACCTTGATCCCTGCCTGTGACGGGGTGCCAAGGTCAGCAAAGAAAAAAACTATCTAGTGCAAAAATGTTCTAGAATATAAAATCTGCTTAATTGCAACCTGTGATTTTATTTTATTTTATTTTATTTTATTTTATTTTATTTTATTTTATTTTATTTATAGCAGGAGGCAGAGGGAGACAGAGAATCTGGAGCAGACTCCACACCCAGTGGGAAGTGCAGATTCAATCTCAGAACACTGAGATCACCACCTGAGTGAAAATCAAGAGTCCCACGCTTAACCCACTGAGCCACTGGGGCTCATAACCCATAGCCCGTGCTTTTAAAGAATAAATGATAAGCAGTGACTATTTTCTGATTCATCTCACACTCTTCCTCTCCATTAAATTCTCAGCCTTGGACTTTCAGTTTCTTGGGTGCTCCCAGCACCCCGCTAAGCCTCTCCCCCACGGCCAGGCCATCCCCTATACCTTCCCCTTGAGAGCCAGCCTTCAGATCACTGCCTGTCCTCTCCCTAAGGACTTTGGTTCTCAGACAATGACCCAGCAGCTCAATTTCTCCTGGGTCAGAGTTTTCAGATCAAATACAGGATTCCCAGTTAAATTTGAATTTTAGGCACACATTTGCAGATAATTTTTTAAAAAAATAACCATGTCCATACAACATTTGGGGAAAAAATCATACTAAAATATTATTCATTTTATTTGGAAATTCAAGTTAACTTGGATCCTGTGTTTTTATTAACTGAACCTGGCCACCCTACATTGGACCCCAATTCTAATAGTCTCTGTTGGCACTGGGGTCTTCAAGCTTTTGGTTTGACTTGTTATGGGGCCCACATTTCTATGTCCTCCTCCCAGGATTTGGATTCCATGGTACCGACTTGTCATTTTTTCCAAACTTACCTGGCAGAGCCCGACACTGGTTATATCCAATTCTCCATATTCTTTGTGCCTGCGCCTGAAAAGCTTGATGTAGATTGAGAAAAATATGTTATGATGATGACTGCTCTTGCTTTTTAATTTATGACCACAAATTGTAAATAGATCCTTAGCACTGCCCAGAAGTCACACTGTATTTCCTTTGAGAATTGTTTTCACACGCCCAGAGAAACTAGTTCAGACCTGTTCTTCTTAAACCTCAACACCAACTTCTCTCCTTAGTCTCAGCTGATGGTCCTGTTTCTTATCTCACTGAGAAAACAGAAAAAAGGAGAGATCTCCATCCCCCATCCCCATCAAGCCAATCTTCCTGCAACGAGCAAGAGTTCTTCTTTCCCTCCTGCTTCTCTGCGGGGGCCACTCTCCACTCACACACTGGATCCCGTCCATCTCTGCCGACTTTAGATCCCTGTCTTTCCTATTATCTGCTTTTTTCCCTCTTTGTGAAGTGTTTCTATCTTTCACAGATCACTGTATCTGATTATACTCAGAAGCCCAGAAAAAGAGCAATATGTGTAGCTAAATCAAACACACTTTTGGGTTTCAAATCATTTAATGCAAATTGATCCAAGTGCATGTATGTGTGTGTGTGTGTGTGTGTGCGTGTGTGTGTGTGTAGCTACAGTAGGAGGAAAGTGCACATCTCAGGCTTGACTATGGTGCATCACCGCACATCCACCATGGGGCTTCTGTGGAGGACAAGGCATTATGAAGGATGGGCAAGGACAGAAAGAAGAAAATAAAACCAGCCAGTCTCTGTTCTCAGAAAGGAAGCATGGTTCAATCTTTATGAGCCCAGAATTGTAAAACTAAGCACAACCTTGTATCTTCCTCTTAAGGATGGTAAATTTGGCAGAAATGTGCACATTCAGGAAGATCTAAAGAACACCACAGCTGATTGGTAGTGCTTCGAAAGAAACATAATTTTGAACTCCAACATTCCAGACAGTAGAGATGTCTGTGCTATTTAAAACAATGTATAGGAGTATCAGGATGAAGCTTCACAGGAAGGTTGTAAAGGGTGGTACTTCTTGGCATAGCATACAAAGAAACCGTTTTTGAAATTTCTAGAATGATTATGTGATGCTGAATCTCTCAACTGAATCTCAAGAGAGCAAACTCCTCTTGTGTTGATGCCAGGTTTTTAAATGTACTCAAATATTAAATAAAGAGCATCTTGTTTTGCCAAAATTATTACAAATGACTGCACTGGCTATTAAAATTTGCATAATGTTTCCAAGTGTGGAAACTCACTCGTCACAGCTCACTCACCTCAGTGTGCAAAACAGCTATCCAAGTTATATGGATGGGGGCTGCCTTTACTCAACTAGCCTAGATTCAAAGCCCATCAATTTAGGGCTTTGATAGTAGTAAGAATCACCACCCCTTGTATTCCGTATAAGACTGAGCCACAAGATTAATAATATTATCAACCCTAGCGAGATGTGGAAACTGGCCAACAGTTTATGCTAAGCAAGTAGGAAATGGCAAATACAATTTTCTGTGTGACAAGCAAATATGGGTTGGATTGTAGCCTAAGACATGAAAGATTTTGGTTCTTCAAAGCCTTGGGCTGTCCTGCCAGGCGTCTGATCCTCTCACATCAGACTTTAAAATGGGTCAGAGAACAGACACTCAGTTAGTGGTGGAATGCTATGAGTTTTGTTTGTCTTTCACAGAAATTGAGAACAGTTGAATTCCAAAACTCTGTGTACAGAGAATGATCCAGGATTTGGGGTGGGACACGCATGTTCTGTGAAAGGCAGGTCCATTGGGTCTTTGGATTGTGATGCTGGAAGCTGAGTAAAATTCTGGAGCCATATTTGGCTAACAGTATGGCTCCCTAGATTTGGAGCTGGAAAGAAATGTTCATTTCTGTGCTGTGAGATTTTCCAAGGAGTTTCCCTTGCCCTTAGTTTGTGCTCTTGATCCGCTGCCCTGGTCTTATCTGGAGAGTAAGGAATATTCCAGAAGCTTCGCTCATTACTGGTTGTGTGACCTCCGGCAAGTCACTTCCTCGAGCTTCCACTTCCTCATTTTAAAATGGGAGCACTTACGGTGCCTGCCACATACCATTTGCACAAGGATTAAAGAAAAGCATGCTTGGAAAGCACTTGGCACAGGCCCTGAACCATAGCACATTTCAATAAGTGTTTGCCTTATCCTTATTATTGACTATTGTTGTTATATTATGGCTGTCGTTGTCTCTTCAAATCAGCAAATATTTATTGAAAGCCAGCTCTCTGTCATTGAGCAGATTAGCTTTTGTTTTGCTAGCATGTGTGACACCGGTCTACTTAACTTCTTCCTTGAGTTCTAGCCATTAAACCATAGAGTCCCCCAAACCCTCAAGATAGGCAGTATATCCTAAGCTCACTGTCACGGTCTCTGAACATTCCCTTCACCTCTGTCCTTACCAACTCTCATCTCTGGAGCTTCCAAACCCAAAGCACAATCATCAGAGCTATGTGAAGAACAGGCAAATACCAACAGAGGAACATTCTATAAAATACCTGACCAAGGCAGTCAAGGTCATCCAATGAGGGGAAGTCTGAGAAATGGTCACCACTGAGAGGAGCCTTACCAGACATGATGTAATTACATGACTCCATGGAATGTGGGGTCCTGGATGGGGTCCCAAACCAAAAAGGAACATCAGGTGAAAACTAAGGAAATATGAAAAAAGTATGGACTTTAGTTAATAAAAATGGTTCAATATATCGGCTCATTGTGGCAAGTATATGTCACTAAGCTAAGATGCTAATATTAGAGGAAATGAGGTGTAGGGTGGAGAGTTCTCCTACCCTCATAATGCTCCTGTAGATCCGAAGCTTTTCTGAAATAAAAAGTTTATGTTTAAAAAAGCTACACGACTAAATGAAAACAAGTGGATTAGCTAGTGGAATTAAAGAAAAATATGTTCACGAACGATTATGATCTCAAGCATCTAACGGCTTTAATGTGAGGGATTCCCATGAGTTACAACGGCATCTGTGGTCTGAGGTACTTACTGGAAAGAGTAAGTCTGTTTCCATGGCTGTATCTCTCTCTGAAACTCCTTGTATTTGGTTATTAAACTGTAGTTTAACTACTAGTAATAACTACTTCACCATAATAACAACTACTTCACGGATCATCTCTGAGGATTTAATTCAACATCGGTGAACCTCCACACAATGTCTGACACACAGTAAGTAGTTAGTATAAACTGCTTTCTTATTCCCTTTAACTTTCTTTTCAATACAGGATTAGTCATGCTCTCTCTTTTCTTTAGATTTGAAGTACTTGCCCAACTGTTAAAATAATTTCCGCCATGCCACGTGTGGTTGCCCCGTAAGAGAGAAATTCTCCAATGTTCAATTTTTAATCATCTGTGAATTATCTGCCCACAAAGCTAGAAGCTTTAAAAATAAAACAAAATGAAAATGTAAAAGAACATGGTTTTGATGTTGCCTTGTTCCACGTTTTGGAGGGAAAAAATATGAGGTAGATATTAGATAGATACCAGGTAGAAATATCAGGTAGATATTAAACACATAGAAGGCACTACATGTTTAAGGAAAGAAGATACTCTCTAGAAATGAGTTAGTCTATCTGCATGGACCATTTTTTTTTTTTCTGCAGTTGAATAAATGAGTGGAGAGTGGAGAGAAAGAAGCCTATTCTTATAATCCGTGGCTGTCTTAAGGGACATGCGTGATTTGAATGGCAATATACGCATTCACTCAAGCAACTAACTTTTATGAGCTCACTTTATGTGACTTTGGATACTGATGCTGGAGATGGAGGGAAGAGTAGTCTCGCCTATGATATTGCTCACGGTCTGCTTGACTAGATTCGATGGATTAATACTTGACACCTAGCCAGGGTCAGAGGTCAAGAGAATGTCCCCCGAATATCCCATTCTGCTGAGTTCCGAAGGCCGTCCACACAAAAAGGAGCCTATGGAGGCGGCTGCAGGCCTAATAAGCTAAAATTCCATGTCTCAGATGGCCGCAGCTGCACACTTCCATAGAGACGGAAGTGCAGGCTGTAAACGGAAGGCTGGTTGATGGGGCGAACGAGCGAAGCAGCGGCCAGGTCCTGTGCTCGGCTTTGCTCAGCTCAGGAGCTAAAAGGAGAGCCGTCCATCCAGGCTTCCATCGTGGACAGAACTCTGGGCCTGCAGGCTGGTACAGACTCAAGTGGGCTCAGATCAGAAGCAGTGTTCAGGGAAGAAGTGATGAGGAATTAAATAAGGGAGCAGCCGAAAGAATGAAAAGCAAGCCAGGTGGGTTGACGTTGATGAGTTGGTGACCAAGTGAATGTAGAACCTGAAGTCTTGACTAATTCCCAGGTTTCCGGCTCGGGTCCCTAAGGCGGTTCTAGTGGATTCGTCAACATGAGGGACAGAGGACGGGGAGCCGGTGTGGCGAGGACGGAGAGGATGGGGACGGTGAGGTTGATCGCTTCAAACAGGAAAATGCTGAGCTTGAGAAACCTATGGGCTGTCTCCTAGACATATCAAGACATATCAAGAAGAAAGCAACAAGAAAAAGGTACTGATGGTAAGCAACCCCATTGCGATTGGAGGGAAAAAATCATGGCAAGAGCTGATAGCGAAAAAATGTATTTATTATGGCATTTTACCTTAAATTAAATGAAATTATGCAAACAACGAATCCCGGAACACTACATCAAAAACTAATGAAGTACTGTATGGTGACTAACATAATACAAAAAAATAAAAATAATAAATTTATTCTAACTTGCTTTTTGATTCAGAAATTAAAATTTTGGAAATAAATACATACATACAAACATAAATAAATAAAATTAATTTCAATCCAATATTAGCCTTAAGAATTTTCACAAGGTAGATAGAGAAACAAAAGGGATTGGGGTCACCAGGGTCGAGGTGTTACTTGCAGTCTGGGTAGGGTTCCGTTTGCTCACAGAAGGCACATCAGATTAATGGGAAAATCATTATTCTGTAGCTTGGGCCTGACATGCCGCCATGCCTATGAAAATGCACAGGACTGGCCGTCTGAATTTCTTCCAAACCCAAGAGTAAAGCTTTGATGCAGAAGACAGATTGAGAAGATGCCAAGTGCTGTGTTGATGCTTCCGCCACACAATGCGGTTGAGCGACGGGGTTTCTTAGGGACCCACTGGCATTGACTACAAGCCCGAGCAGCACGTCATTCAGCTTATTTTCAGGAAACACAAAACTAACAATATATCAATAAAATAAAATGCTGTGGGAATCCAACTGTTGGCCAACTTCATAAATATATTTTGGAAAGACATGTTTATTTCCCCCTCGCTAAGATGTAGGATGGTTCATTTGTATCCATTAGGGTTCGTTTTGACTGTGAGTGATAGAAACCCCAAATAGCAGTGGCTTATTCAAGATCGGTTTATTTATATCTAGTGTAAAAGAACCCAGAGGAAAGCCTCGTGGGGCTGGTCCCAGCACCGTGGTTGTCAGGATCGCAGACCCCATCCGGGAAGTTTTCCCACTGTCCTCCACCTGCGGCTCTCGATCATGGTCTCTGGAGTTCCAGCCATCTCACACGCATCCCCGTCAGCAGGAAGGAGGTAGGCAGACCCGCCTGGACTGGGGCAGGACATTCCCCTCCCACCCACTGTCCAAAACCTAGCTGCCAGGGAAAGGGAGAAATGCAGTTTTTCTTCTAAATAGTCAGGCACCCTGATAAAAATTAAAGGTTTTATGATCAGGGAGGAATGGGGAGAAAGAGTATGAGGGGCAATGATAAATCTCTACCACACATGCCCCTTAAAATTAGGATGGTCAGATTTGAGTAGATAGATAGATAGATAGATAGATAGATAGATAGATAGATATTTACTCTAACCAAATCTTATATACTCTGCCCTATCTTTTACCAGGCACTTTTAGAGGCAATATAAGGAAACAAAGCAGAAAAAACAAAAACAAAAACCAAAAACCTCCCTGTCCTCACAAAGATTCACAGAGCTTAATTTATAATAAGTGATAGCTGTTTTTACCCTTGGGATCAGGCCACCTTTTTTTTTTTTTTTTAAGATTATATTTATTTATTAGAGAGTGAGAATGAGTGGGGGGAGCAGCAGGCAGAGGGAGAAGCAGGCTCCCCGCTGAGCCCGATGTGGGACTCGATCCCAGCACACTGAGATCATGACCCGAGCCAAAGGCAGACACTTAACCGACTGAGCCACCCAGGTGTCCCAGTCAGGCCAACATTCAACCAGAACTGGGACAAGCTACGTCCTTCTGTGATTGAACCAAAGAGTGGAAGCACTGTGCCTTGGCTTAGCAATCCCAGGGTCGATCAGCATATCTTCCCCTCTGACACAGACAGCTTCCTGGGCAGAAGAATACTGTTCGGAAAATATATAAAGACGACCCTCTCTAATCTCTGCATTCAATGCCTTCAAATTCTATATCTGCTAAATTTGAACAACAAAACAAAGAGATGGCAAATTCTTAATTTTGAGAATCTCTCTGTGTCCCCCTCTACCATGATTCTCGAGATGGCCTGTACCATTGGTTTGTTTCCTGGTCTTGTGTGCTAGGATGATATACATAGTGGGGACGGCACCTTCGGGCTTTCTCTGTAACTTGGGGTCCTCGTTTGGCGTTGCTTATGGGCTCCTGATGCCTGGGGCGTGGTGAAATGCTGTTCCAGCCTGGAAAGGAAAGGGAGGGGTCAAGCCTCAGACACAATATCAAGAGTCCATCTGTTTCTCTTGTGTTTATCACTAATTATGAGTCCACGAACTACCCATTGGTCAATCTAAGAATTCATGACAGGCAATGTGGTATAACACAAACTTTGGTTTGCCACGTGGGCTAAATGTTTGTGAGTCAGTTATGTACATGGATTGAACTACAATTTTGCCACCTATAATAAAACAAGAAAAATAATATTACCTATCTCCAAATGCTGTTTTTTTTTCCCAAGTGTTGTTAAAAAGTGAATAAGATTGCATATATATACACACACTTCCTAATCTGTAAAACATGAATAAAAATGTCATGAGTGCATTAACATTACTGTTGAAATGCGAATTCCTCGGGCGAGATTATTAGGCAGACTAAGATATTTTATAATTAGTATGCATTTTGATCTATGCTATCTTTTAGGAAAGAAATCATTCAAAATTTTTTTTATTTGTAGTCGGTGTTTCGATAAGCTTAGCTGACCTTTTCCCCAATTTGGACAATTAGCTGGTGAAACGAGATATGCCCGGCCAGGAGAATACACTGTGTACCTTACTACCGTGATAAGACAAACATCAAACCCAACCCCAGAGAGCAAGCCGTGGAGGCAATTAAACTTTGCAGAAGGTGTCAGTCCCGTGTTCGACCAAGCAGACATAACAATCTCTGTAACGAGCGGTATTTTGATTCGCCATGAATCCTTTGTTTTTACCAGTGACAGAGCTGAATTTGTTTTTGCCGGATACATTTCATCTTTTTCCAGAGCACGGTTTATTTTTTAATTGGGTTTTCCAAAATCATCAGGTTGGGCTGGCCTTTCCCTTTTTTGGAGTGTTCTGGGAGCTCTGAGGGCTAAGCTAGGAAAGATTTTGTTTGAGACATGTGTTGTATTTTTATGGACGCAGCTGGCTCCTGCCACCCCCTGAAGGGTGGAATGAGGAAAGGGGATGAAAGGCTGGTGGATGGGCAGCAGGTAGAAGATCCAGGGGAGAATGACCAAGAGAAAAAGACAGTCTCTAACAACACAGAGTTAGAGACAGTAATTCTGGTCTGCTTTTGTAAGACCCAGTATTGGCCTTTGTTCGTAGCTTCTTTGATGTTTTCCTTTAAAAGGGTGAGACCATGCTCTCATAAGACACGGATGAAAGTTCTGTTCATCGAATCATATGATAGTGATTTCTTCTCTAAGAAAAAGTAAAGATTGGGTTGGGCAAGATGACCTTAGAAGATGCTTCCCTGGTGATGGTCCCACCAAGAGATCAGAGCCCTAGAGACCCCTGGAATAACCCCCAGAAGATGGAAGGTTGCATGCCATGGAGACAGAATCTAGAAATACCTGCTCTGAAAAGGCACTGCATGTACGCTTTACTGACTGTCCTTCATTTAAGACTAGAGGACCCAGGAAAGGCGTCCTCCAGAGTAGGGTGGGGGCACAGAATATAGACAATAGGAGACAGGAATTGGACACTGGGACATCCTGCAGATGGCCCACAAGAGAACTCTGGAAGGGTAGTTCCTCCAAACCCAGGGCTGGGATCCCTCTGAAGGTATTCTGTTCCCAAAGGCACCCCAGGCACTCAGAAGAACCTCTGGTGGCTCTAGGATCTACCCTCCCAGGGAAGTTCTACTCAGACTCCCCCAAATTGACATCCCACCTCTCAGGGCTCCAGAAATACCCTGGTTGGACATGGAAGAAGAGACCCCATTGGTGAGTTTGCTCATAATCAGATTTCCGCACTGGGTGGAGCTGATTCTACCTTCGTTAGATTACAATGCTCTGAAGTGGAAGAGCTCACGGAACAGGATGCATTGTTGTCAAGGAAGGAAATGGTGCCCACAGATAAATTAATTTAAAAGGCATTATCCTTACTACTGGATGAGCTGGAAGAAGGCAGTGGGAGGTGGGCGGGTAGGAGATTAGACTGACTTCAACATTAAATAAAGCTCCCTCGACTTAATACTTTCTAAATATCTTTAATGCTGATTACAAAGGGAAATACAAAATTGCCCTGGGCTTTCCTTTTAAGATATAGTCCTTAGTATACAAAATCTCCGATGCCGTTCTTCACATTCCTGTAACAGGTTGGAGAAGCACTTTGACTGCCGTCATCCAATGTTTGCTGGCCTCTGTTTTTTACACCAAACCCTGTCCATGATGCTGTGATCCCAGATTATCTATTTCTCTATAATAGAATCTGATAGAGTTCTGCCCACCCAAGAGTTATCCTTTTTGACTCATCGCACCCCATGAGCTAAGTCATTTTCTCTGAATTTGTGAATTAATAAGATAAAAAGAACATGTATTTAAGTAGTTTTAAAAATGCACTCACCATGATTTTCTTTTTTAGAGAGAGACTGAGGGAAGGGCAGAGGGAGACAGAGAATCTTAAGTAGGCTCCATGCCAAGTGTGGAGCCTGATGTGGGGCTTAATCTCATGACCCTGACATCATGATCTGAGCTGAAATCAAGAGTCGTCTGATGCTGAACCGACTGAGCCACCAAGGTGTCCTTGCATTCACCATGATTTTTATGAAATTCAAGGAGCATGTTTGATTGCAGAGGAGTAAGGTGGAGTGAGGGTGGGATCACATGGCGGTGGAGTTGTTGGGGCACGTTGGGTTTTTAAGATTTCTCAGTGTGACTTTTTATTATTTCATCAAGTGAAAGATGCCCAGAAGCACATTAAGTGATGCTACTTCTCCAATTATTGGGGTGTCAAAGACTATGGAGACTCAGTGACTCAGGAGAGAAGGAAGGAGCCCGGGGAATCTTGATTCAGATGCTTCAGAGGCAAGGCATATTTTCCCTTCCTTTGTCCCAAGCTTGTTGTCTTCATGAACTGTAACCAGTCCTGGCCCAAAGTATTGATTTTCCCATCTCCTGTTTTTATCATCCACCAATTGAAAAATAGTTACTGCAGGCACCTGCTCCCAGAACAGTCCATGTGACTCATAACCTTGGGGTCTTTTCCTTCCTGTGCAGCATAATGAGAGAATTGTAGCTTCTCTCCGCCTTTTCAGAGGCTAACTTTTCATTCATGTCTGAGCCAACTTGAGGTTAGTATGACGTGCGAGCAATAGGAAATGAATTTTTTGCTATTAGTTTCAGGGTCTTAAGACTGATTCTTCTTATTTTCTCCTTGTTCTTCCCCTCTAGCAGTTGCTAATAACCAGTGGAAGGAATTCAGGCAAAGAGAAGTAAATAACCAAAGAGTTTGCTTGTTGAAGCGGAAATTTTCTGGTCAGATGTGTGTCCTCTTCATGCATAGATCTGGGTAGTGAGGTTATGTTGGGGCACACGATCACACTGAACTCTGTCTTCTATTCATCTGCTTCTCTGTCTTCTATTTTGAAAGCGGTGGTCATTTTATTTCTCATTTGTCGTAGGTCCACACGGTCACAATACAAAAACAACAAAATGGGTAACCAGATAACTATCGTTTCTGATCTGCTAATAGGGTAACGTCATTAACCAAATTACGTAATGCCATAGGAAAGATAAAAATTTAGACTGAATTTCAGGAAATGTTTCCTGATTATGGGAAATATTTGATTAATAGAAAGGCTCTCAAGAGGATGGATAGAAGTTCTACCACTCAGAACATTTCAAATTAGATCAAAGCCAGAGAAATGGAAGCTGGGCTTTTGTTTATATCCGTGTATCGCTTAGATTTTCCCTATCCAGACCTCCCCATATGGGAGCGAGAATATTCTATTTTAACTCTGGATAACTCTGTATAATAAGCAAGTTCTTGACAGCTGTGCTCTTCCAATATGAATCGCATTTTCCAATTTCTGGACAAAAGTCATCTTTGCAACACAAGTTGAAAGGAATGGTTTTACTCAATTTGGGAAAATACGAAACAGACCAATGTCTCTGTAACTTCAGGTTTCTCCAGATATGTTTGACGTCTGTTCTTTGTGGCTCTGAAGTTGACCTATGAGGCAAGATTCCATCTTGTCAGCTCCTGGAAGTGTATGAGTAATCACTCAAAAAACCCACTGAACACATCTGAAGGCGTCTTATGCTCTCCGTGTGGTTCTTTATATACAAAGGCCCATTGGGTCATGACACCCTCCTCATTGAGATGGGTGGGATGGCCTGTTTGTTTCACTCTCCAGTCTGATCATACGCGAGTTACTGAATATATTCTTAGGTTTAAAGAGTTACTCAACACACATATGCAAAATAAAAAGTTAAAGCCCCTCCCCAACTCTTCCCCAAGAGTCCAGATTAGTTGGTATCGGTTCAGAATTTATTGTTTTACTAATTTATGCACATGTATACACATGTAGCACATATTTTTTTTTATCCCAGTGTAGTTAACATACAGTGTTATATTATTTCACGCATGCAATATAGGGATTCAACAATTCTAAACATTACTCAGTGCTCATTAGGGTAAGTGCACTCCTAATCCCTATCACCTGTTTCCCCCATCCCCCCACCTACCTTCCCTCTGGTGACCATCAGTATGTTCTCTGTAGTTAAGAATCTGCTTTTTGGTCTCTTTTTTTCTTTGTTTCACGCACAACACGTTTTTAACTTAAATAGGATCATCCTATTTCTACCATTCTGTAATTTGTCGTTTTCAATTAGTAGTGAATCTTGGAGATTTTTTTTCAGGGTAAAGCATATGGATCTATGTCGTTCTTTAAAAAAAAACTGTATAGAATTTACAGTAACAGCATTATTTATATAATCATTCTTAAATTAATAAATGTTGAGTTATTGCTAATTTTTCACTTCTGTGAAATGTTATAGTAAATATCCACACTTATATCTTGTGCATGAATATGAACATTTCATAACCCTACAGGCACTTCCTAATACGGGAGACATTGTTCTTGACACTTGGCAAATTTTACTTCGTGTAACCCCCACAGCTTTAAGAGGCAGATACTATCATTCCTGTTTATAGGTGATGAAGCTGAAGCAGAGAGTATTTGTTGCTCTTGAGATTGGGGCCTTTTTTCCCACTATATGTTCCAACTGGTGATTACTGGTTTATCAAAAAACTATTTATTTTTATATATCAATCTTTTACCTACTCTTTACAATGAATTTATTCATAGGATTAATAGTTTCAATTGATTGCATTGACTGGGTTTTTTTTTTTTTAAGATTTATCCATTTATTTTGAGAGAGAGAGGGAGAGTATGGTGGGGGAGGGGCAGAGGGAGAGAGAAAATCTCAAGCAGTATCCCCACTGAACACAGGGGCAGACACAGGGCTTGGTCTCACGACCCTGAGATCATGACCTGAGCCAAAATCAAGAGTCGGATGCTCAACCTTCTGAGCCTCCCAGGCACCCAGATTATATTAATTTTTAAAACAGTTATATTGAGGTATAATTTTCAGACTGTAAAATCCACCTGTTTTAAATTACAGTTGATCACTTTTAGTGAATTTACCAAGGTGGACAACTGATGGCATAAACCAGTTTTAGAAAATTCCCATCACTCTAACTAGATTCCTCATACCTACTGGTAGTTAACCTCCGTTCCTTCCTCCGTTGGCAATCAACAAAGCAATTTCTGTCCCTGTAGATTTGCCTTTTCTGGACATTTCATTTAAAAACAATCATACAATATGTGGTCTTTTGTGTCTGGCTTCTTTTATTTGATGCCATGTTTTTCAGGTTCATCCATATCATAACATGTATAAGTATTTTGTTTCCTTTTATTACTGAATGCTATTCCATTGCATGGATAAATTATCCATTCACCAGTTAATGGAGTTTTGGGTTTTTCTACATTTTGCTTATTATTAATGATTTGCTGTAAGCATTAGCATGGAAAGTCTGTATGAACATGTGTTTTCATTACTTTGGGGTAAGTAACTAAAAGTGAGAGTACTAATCATATGGTAAATTTATATTCAACTTCTTAAGATACAACCAAACTATTTTCCAAAGGGCTATACTGTTTTATATTTCCACTAACAATGCATTTCCATTAATAATGGCTATAGCTGATAACACCGTATTGTACAATTGAGATTTGCTAAAAGATAGAAGTAAAATATTCTTAGAGAATATCTGGATAGAAAATTTCCCCCTTAAGAAGGGGAAAGAGGAGGAGGACAACAAGGGCTGGGGGAGTGATTTTTCTGTGGTCCTGGCCTGTAAATGGCAGAGTCAAGAATCACACTGAGATCTTTCTAATTCCAAACCCCAAACTCTGAACTATGGTAACATTAGTTACTTTAAGATAATGATCGATAATTCTCTTGGTGACAAAAATCAATGTTTCTAATGACTTATTTAAAAAAAATCTTAAATTCTATATGGATAAGGTTGTTACTTTTTTCTTTCTTTTTTTTTTTTTTTTTGTTAGTGGAAGGAAGACAAGACATCAGAAGGAAAGAAAGAATGAGGAAAGACATTGATGGAAAGAACCCAAACAATGACAACAGCTCAGACACCTCCTCTCCCAGTTCCTGCTGATTCTGCGGGCTGAATCGTCTTACACCCTCTTCCCTCTTGGGTAAGTCATATTCTCCCCTCAAGACTTAATCCACGAATGTCACCCAAGAAGATGGCAGCATATCTGAGTACCCACCCATTGTCGATATGAGAAGGGTTTGCACTTTCAGGGGGATGTTAGATCATCTAAAATCCAGTGACAAAGTCTGCTTTTCTCTACCTTGAACATCCCTCCTGATACATCTACTCATCTACTGGTCACTGACCAGTGCTCTCCCGCCCATCCCAGTAACATGTCCTGGCCCACCGGAACACCAGAGAATGCTCCTGACTGCTCTCTGGATGCTGTGATCACAGGATATGATGCTGTGCATATCTCAGGGGTCCACACAGGGTTGATCTCATAGGTGAATGGAACACATGCGTCCCTTTACTCTAGCAGTGATGTGCAAGGCTAACAGAATGAACAAGGGGCATTGTGAGTCTGTCCCTGACCCAAGATCTTCCTCTGTTGCACTCTCGAGGAGAAAATTGACCACTTCTCCTTTCACTCAATAGATCCACTTTATCCCAACATTCCCAACACACTCCCATTTTCTTCCCCTTTAGAAATGACAGTAGGGGTGCCTGGATGGCTCAGTCATTAAGCGCCTGCCTTCGGCTCAGGTCATGATCTCAGGGTCCTGGGATCAAGCCCTGCATTGGGCTCCAGGCTCTGCGGGAAGCCTGCGTCTCCCTCTCCCACTCCCCCTGCTTGTGTTCCCTCTCTGGCTGTCTCTTTTTCTGTCAAATAAATAAAATCTTTAAAAAAAAACAGAGGTGACAGTACAGTTGGCAGATCAATTTAGAAATGGATAGACACGAACTCAAATTAAACTCCTCATCTTATCTACATCTATGTCTAGCATATTTTCCATTTGGATCCGATACTGATAGAGAATTCTCTTTCTCAATCCCAGAAGTATCCAACATAGTTAACATACTTAATTTTCCCAATGCACAAAATAATTGAAACATTCCCAAATCCTATCGAACAAAAGCACAACGTCTGAAACTTACTTCCAAGTCTGTCACATGCTGTGCTGACACAGCCCGATAGAAAAGCTAATTTGGATTACAGTAAGTCTTTTTTCTAAAAAGCCAAAGCTCTTGGTCCAGCTGATGGTTCTGAGTGTTGATTTATTAATATCCCTGCGTTAAATACCAGCTTCACAAAGGCTTTCCACAAGACTTAGTTCACTTTAAACACGTCTAGAAGAATCTGTATGTGCAAATACACAGAATGGTCGAATAGAATGGATTTTCTAATATTAACATGATCATTTGCTTAAACCCTGACTCTTAGCCGAACAAATACTTTTCAGCATGCTTATGAAAAATATATATTGCTTTTCTCAGAATCCCTTGGAATTTTAGCAAAAAATGCCAAGGATTCCCTCAAGGAAAATACATGTCTGGAGCGTAGCAGCTGAAAGGAGACAGGGGATGGCTTTCAGAATAGAAAGTCTCCACATCTCTGTTCCTTGGACTTTTTTTTTTTTTTTTTAAAAGCAAACAATGTTAAATAAACCAAAAGAATGGCCAGGAGGAAACCAGAGAAGGCAGTTGGGGATACACTTCGCATTTTTCCTCCGGTTTCCAAGTTCCACTGGTGAAGCAACATTTAGCTGTTGGAAGGCTCGCTATTCCTGGTGTTATTTCAACAACACTCTCTTTGGCTCCTACCTGATGTTCCTTAGTGAAGTCGAAGGGAATATCTTCTTTTCAGTCACTTAGGTTTTATTAATATTTGGATACCGTATATGTTTGGGATAAAAACTCTCATTTTGACCTCAAAAAGCACCTTGTTTTCCCTTGCTAAAAAGTGGATGATAAAAAAAGACACTTTTCATTAGAAAAAAAATCTTAAAAGACTCAGGTGTCATTCTTTAACTATGTTATGGTTCATTCTTCTAATGAGTTTGATGTTGATGAGAATAGGTATGTTAATGGAAACATCAATGTTTTTGAGAAAAAAACCCTTTTCAATACGAACTTGTATAATTAATATTAATTTGGGGGCACCTGGGTGGCTCAGTGAGTTAAACATCTGCCTTTAGCGCAGGTCAGATCCTGGGGTCCTGGGATTGAGCCCTGAACTGGGCTCCCTGCTCAGACGGGAGCCTGCTTCTCCCTCTGCCTCCCCTGCTTGTGCTCGTGCTCTCTCTCTCTTTCTCTGATAAACAAATAAAAAAAATCTTTAAAAATACTAATTAATATTAATTTTCAAAATTCATTTGAATACCATTAACTATCGTGTGAAATGATGAATTAACTTATGATAGTAAATAGAATAAAAGGTATTAAGATATTTAAATTATTTAGTATCTAGTTTACAGGAACTCATCCTGAAGCAGGATTGACTGTCATTCTATATACTACAGGCAAAATGTTGTGAATAATTGTTCAATTCTTAAAAGAAGCTCTTTGAGCATCTTTGGGATACCCCAAGTACTTCTCTTGCCCAAGCTCCCCCTCAATGACACAGCAATAAACCCAAATGCACAATTTGGGAGAGAATAATATGGAAGGGGTTAAAAGAACTACAAGCTGAAAAACCTTTCAGAAGAAAAGCCGAACGTGGCAGAATCTGAAAGATGACAATGTGAGCCTTACTAATGCTACCCTGGAATCAGCTTCCCTTCCAAAGGTCATGCTGTTGCTCTCCAAAGCCTTGAAAAGGCTGAGAAATGTCAGTGCCTTTGTCACCACTACTATTGCCAGCAGCAAACCACCACCTTGAATAAAAGTGCACAAAGTGCGTCATTTTCTCATTAAGAAATAAGTACAGGGGTGCTTGGCTGGCTCGGTCAGTTGGGTGTACAAGTCTTGATTTCCTCACGATCTCAGGGTCATGGGATCCAGCCCTGTATCAGGCTCCATGCTTAGTGGGGAGTCTGTTCGAGGATTCTCTCTCTCCCTCCGTCCCTCCTCCCGCTCCCATCTCTCTCTCTCAAATAAATAAATCAGTCTTACATATATAAGATTTATACATATATAAACATAAACACATAAACATATTGATTATATGTATGAATAAACATGTTTATATTTTAAAATTTAGGATTTCTCCCTTTGAGTGTGTTAGAAGCAGCTACTAACTTCATAATTCAATGAACTCCTATAAACTTCTTGGTGCAAGACACATACCAAATTGTGGAAAAGATACCAAGTTAACCCTTCCACCTAGTGGAAAGCAGCTTTTCTCCTCTTAAAGACGATCCTATTTAACTCTGCACATTCTGCAAATAAATATTTTAGAATATGTAAATAATCCTTAAGATGCAGTAAATTTAAGAAATGGCCACTCTCTGAAACACTCATTGCAGAAAGCAGTATTTAAAATGTGGGCCCAGTCATCTGCAGAGCATTCTGCTCTAAGAGAACATTTCTATGTATAACTGATGGGACTTAGATGTTTATCAAATCTCCATCAGTGTTCTTGGGAAACACGGCTGGAATATAATGGTGTGATCCATCTTATGGCACAGAAAACCCGTTCTCAATTGATGATACGTCTTCAGCAACGTCAAGAAGAGTGGAGAAAGACAAATGTCATATGATGTCACCCACACATGGATCTTAAAAAGCCAAACTCATGGAAACATAAAATAGAACAGTGGTTACGAAAGGTTAGGGTATGGGAGGAGAGGGGAGGTGTTGGTCAAAAGGTACAAACTCCCAGTTAAAGATGAATATATTCCTGGGATCTAATGTACAGCATGGTGATTATAGTTAATAGTACTGTATGATATACTGAAAGGTTGCTAGGAGGGTAGATCTTAAATGTTCTCACCATAGGAAAGAAATGGTAACTATGTGGCATGATGTAGGTGTTAGCGGATGCTATAGTGGTGATCATTTTGCAATATATCAATGTACCCAGTCAACGCATTATAGGTCTTAAACCTAATACAATGTTATATGTGAATTACAGTTCAATAAAGCTGGAAGAAAAAAATGTCTGAATATGCGGTCTTCCAAATTACTTATGAATTCATGTTTAAGTGGACACAGACATGCTATTCAAATGGGATATGTGTAAACAGAGAGGTGCTCTAAGTGTGGGCTGTGTGTTGGTGACAGTGGTGGTTGGGGAACAGAAGGACAGTGACCCACCCACCCACTTTTTTAAAAGTCATCTTCATTTCGAGTTTATTTTTGTGTATGGTGTAAGAGAATGGTCGAGTTTCATTCTTCTATACATAGCTGTCCAATTTTCACAGCACCATTTATTGAAGAGACTCTTTTTTGCACTGAATATTTTTTCCTGCTTTGTTGGAGATTATTTGACCATAGAGTTGCGGGTTCATATCTGGGGTTTCTACTTTGTTCCACTGGTCTTTGTGTCTGTTTTCACTACTGGGTATTTACCCCAAAGATACAGATGTAGTGAAAAGAAGGGCCACATGTACCCCAATGTTCATAGCAGCAATGGCCACAATCACCAAACTGGAAAGAGCCAAGATGCCCTTCAACAGATGAATGGATAAAGATGTGGTCCATATATACAATGGAATATTATGCCTCCATCAGAAAGAATGAATACCCAACTTTTGTATCAAAATGGACGGGACTAGAAGAGATTATGCTGAGTGAAATAAGTCAAGCAGAGAGAGTAAGTTATCATATGGTTTCACTTACGTGTGGAGCATAAGGAAAAATGTGGAGGACATTGGGAGAAGGAAAGGAAGGGTGAATTGGGGGAAATTGGAGGGGGAGATGAACCATGAGAGACTGTGGACTCTGAGTAACAAACTGAAGGTTTTGGAGGGGTGGGGATGGGGTGTTGGGTGAGCCTGGTGGTGGGTATTGAGGAGGGCACGTATTGCATGGAGCACTGGGTGTGGTGCATGAACAATGAATCTTGGAATGCTAAAAAAATAAAAGTATTTGGGGGAAAAAAAAAGATGAATAGAGTGGGCTTTTGCTGTGGTTCAGCAAATATCCAGCCAGGTTGAGATCTCTTCCTCCATTTTTTAAGCAACCCTTCCGCCATTTCTTTCTTGGCTTCAGAGTCTGGAAGGACCGGAGCAGGGGCAGAGGAGGGAAACGAGGCCGCTCCTCTACGGCTCTGGGAGAAATCTTCCCTACAACCCCAGGCCTCTGGTAGGTGGTTACTGAGGATGGAGCTCACGAAGACAGTTTGGCTAACTCTGGGGCGTTCCTTTGGGGATGTTTCCATGCTTCTCTTTAGACTATGGGGTAGCATCGCTCACGATTCTCAGCTTCAAGACTTTGGCCACGTTCAAGACTTTGTCTACGTTAGACAAGATATCAGTCATTGATATTATAAGGCATAAATCAAGAATTCTGTAGTATTATTTCCATTTTACAGGGGGAGAACTGGAAGAGTTAGTCTGAGTTGCTCAGGGTCACGGAGCTGGTGACCGGCATTCCAGAATACGGACACTTTCTGGTTCTAGCGTCTGTTCCCTGAACACGGGATTGTAACTACAGTTTACATGGAGTAACAAGTGGGACAATTCCTTGATGATGTGCCTGACCCAATTTGGGCAGGCCTTACTGTGGAATGTTGTCCTGTCACATACCTTGAAGTACATTAGGCACCTGAATAGCATGGGTTTAGCTTAACTCCCATTTCCATCATTGGAAACTCTACCGCAGACATAACCGAATATATGAACATTCTCTCTGGAAACCCATGGCCCTTTTCGTCCCTTCCAAGAGACAGTAGGAGCTTTGAGGCACAGCTTGTCAAGTCAAATGCTCCAAGTCTCCAAAACACTCAGGGGCTGGCTCCTGGGAGGGCAGGCAGGATTTCGGGTGGGGAGTTTGAGCAAACTTCTTTGTATTGTCACAGACGGACAGCTTTCAGCAACGCTCCCTTCCTGCAAAATCTGCCTGCTTTTACATATATTGGGCAGAAGTTGAAAGTTGGGAGTACACTAAAATGTACTTAGTGTCTCCCAATTACTGGAGCAAGAAGGTAAGAATAGCTTATCCCACATTCCTCCCCATTTAGGAAAGGAGCAGTTTTTTACTTTATGAAGACGAATTAAAGACCAGCGCCAGCCTATGGACAATGTGATCTGGGTTGCATTTATTTTTAAATAAATTTTAAAAATAAGCATATGTGAATTTTCCACCTGTCTGGGAAGGTAGAAAGAGCAATGTTGGGGGACTCGGGAAATCCAGGCTTTAATATAGCTTCTTCCCCTAACGTGTGATATATTTTATTTAATTGCTCTGAGACTGATTCTCGCCTCTAAAATGGGAGAGAAGGACCAGGTCAAAGATGCTTACCTTTCAGTACTGTGAGTTTTAGAGTCCCATTCATCTGGATTCACTGATGCTATGCTTGTTTCTCTCTTTTCTGTGATGATAATGATGATGTCATTTTTAGTATTTGACACAGCATTTCAGAGTAAATTGGAGACATTGAGCCTCTTCAGGTCTAACTACTCCGTGAACCCCACCTTTTCCAAAACAAGGATGCAATTATCAGTCAGAAAATTCACATTGATACCCTGGTTCTATGTAAACCACAATTCATATTTAAATTCCATCAGATGTCCCAATAATGTACATTGTAGCAATTTTTCCTAATCCGGGGTCCAATCCAGGATCACACTCTGGTTGAACTCAACATGCCTCCTGGGTCTCCTTTGATCTGAAACATTTCTCCTATCTTCTTTGTCTTTTGTGACATTGATCTTTTTGAATTATAGAGCCAAGGTTTTGCGTTAACACGATGCTCCCTCCTGTTCAGATTTGGGTTGTGCGTTTAGGGCACAAGGAGGGAGGTTGTGTCTCTGTGCATTAGCTCAAAGGCTGTGAGGCCAACTTGTCTCATCGTCAGTGACACTCACTCTGATGACTTGGTGTCCTCTGGGGTCCTCCGCTGCAGTGACCACTTTCCCCTTTGTATAAATAGGAAGGAATCTCTGTGAAGATTCTTTAAGGCTGAGCACATATTCTCTTTCTTCATCAAACTTTCATCAAGGAGTTTAGCTTTCTTTGATGAGTCATGCTTTGAAGCAGCCAGCACTGTGATGGCTACAAATTAGCCATTTCCTCTCCTTCCTTTTTTCCTCTCCTTCCTTCTGCATTTGCACATTGGCCTTCTGCTGTAGGAAGAGGTTCGCTCTGTTCCATTTAGTTAAGTTACTCGTTGTCTGTTTGCGTTTTGTCACTCTGGACTTGTGGCTGAAACACTGTTTTAACCCAGACATCGAGATAATGACGCTGAAGCACTATTTCCCTAGAAAAAAATGCATGTACTCACAGACACCCGCCAGAGTGCATATACTGTTTGGATTTTGCTAGATCCTTGAAGTCCATTTATGGGCCAAATCCTAAGGTAGTCATGGAAATTTGCATAACGGCTCTAAAATGCAGTGATACTTTTGCACCTGTTGAAATTATTTGCAAGCAAGCAGATGTTAGGCCTATTAAAATGAGTAGGACAGATGCATTCCTAACTCCACAATTACCAGATAGCTTCTTAGAAAGCAGGTTATTTTGGTTTCTTTTATGACTATCACTGTACAAGTGCCTTCAACATATCCTTAAAAGCCATACAGTTTTTCCTAAATGCTCAGAAAGCTAGAGAAACCCTCCCCTCGGCTCCTCCTTGAACCTTTGGGTCCCTGCTACTTATAGGGTAGTATAAGTACTACCTATAAGTACTACTATAGGGTAGTATAAGTACTGTTGATTCCGTGAGACTTACAGTGCCCTCCAGCGTAGCTTCAAGTCACCGCTCATTCCAGGGTGCATTCTGGAGAAAGTGGCGGGAGCACATCCCCTGTGGGGGCCATCCGCAAACAATCACACCTTTATTCTAATGAAAAGGAAATATCATCAATGCCAGGAGCCGGTGACTTTGTATTTCAGGCTCCGAGACAGATAGACCAGAGTTCCAGACCCAGGTCGGCCACACAGGCCTGAGTATCTTATTGGACAGCCCTAAATCTTAGTCCTCTGACTCGCACAGTGGGGACGAGCATGGACCAAGTGTCAGGAAGAGCATCCTCGGAGCTGTGGAAGGGAGGAGACGGGGGCTGGTAGTGATTCAGAGCCTCACCAAAACTACTCGGAGCATAATAGTGCCCAGTTCACTCATTCATTCTCTCGCTCCTTCCTTCCTTCCATCGTGAACATTTGCACAGAGATACTATGTGCAATTAGGATGGCTAGCCCCAGCCCAGCATCTTGTATCAAGGAAAAAAATATCAACTGTTTTATTGATATGATCCTAAATCTCTTTTAAGGATTTTATTTATTTATTTGAGAGACAGAGAGAGCATAAGGGGGGAAGGGCAAAGGGAGAGGGAGAGAGGCAAGCAGGCTCCCTGCTGAGCAGGGAGCCCGATGCGGGGCTCAATCCCAGGACCCTGAAATCATGACCTGAGCCTAAACCAAACACTTAACCCACTGAGCCACCCAGGCACCCCGATCCCAAATATCTTAATGATTTCTTCAAGGAAAGCTACTTGAAGCTTTACCAATATCTATAAATTTGGGGGATATGATATCTAGAAATGTCTTCTCAGCTCACATTACTATCTATTGTTCAGATCATTTATCTCTACTAGTCCTCATTTTTTTTTCTAAGGAAGCTATTTTGGGTAATCATCTTATTACCTTTATTATTATAATATTCTTATTATTTTAGGATAAAGAACAGATATTTCTGCTGCTCGCACTTCCTGTCATTGGCAGAAATTCTCTGCCTCCCTGACAAAGCAAAATGAGAAAAAAATGGAAAGACTTCAGATAGGTTCGACCAGGTGAGGATGGACAGGTGACTGAGCACTGGTATGCCTTCAAAAGTGAGTGACGCATTCAAAGATGTAGCCTTATGTATCAAGGAAGGCACCAGATTTAATTTACCCAGATGAAGCCTGAAGATATTATTGCCACAGGCCCTATCACAGTTTAGAAATTGGGAAGAACAATTTAAAATTTATTCAACCCTCAGCAATAATTGATATTAATTTTTTTCCAAGGCCTTCAATCTTTGAAATCTTTTTAAAAAATGTTACCATGTCTGCGGAAATTGAGCACCAGATAGGATTTACATCATATTGTCTGAGAATTATTGTGTTTGCTAGTGGGTGGGAAGGAAGGAGATTTTGTTGGAAGAAGTGGTGGGGTGGGTCCATGGGGTAAAGTTGGGTGGGGGGAGGGGTGAGAGTGGGAGCTGGGGGGGATGGGGTGGGCGGGAGGAGGACTGGTAATGAAAGCACTCTGGATCTGGAGGTAGCATCTGGCTTTCTAATTTGTTGATAGTACAGTCTAAATGGGGGAGAAATGGTCTTGTATCATTTATTACATAGCTAGTTGTAAAAATCAAATAAGGTAATGCAGAATGTTTATATAAACTGTAACGTGATGGACAAATGTAGCATATTTTAGGAAGGATTTCTAAACTCAGGGGGAATCCCATATGATCACCATATGGCATTAACATTGTCTCCTCTACGGGAGTGCAAGGTAGAGAATTGGAACAGCATTGCCTGCAAATACTTACACGTGAATAAATTTCTAGTTCTGGAAAACTTGCCATATTGGGATGTTTTCTTGACACAATAGAAAAAAAACTAGCATTTACCCACTAGTTCACCAATCAGTAAGCATTGAATGAATTCAAACGATGTGTTCAAGTACCAGGCTGGGACCCAGGGATTCAGAAAGGTAAGGACAACCCTTGAGCTTGGGACTTTCTGTGTCTGGGGAAAAGGACAGGCAGTAAGGGAACTGTCCGAATGTGGTCAGGTTTCTTCCTGACTCCAAGCCCCTGGCTCTCTATTACTTAGAGCGTGTACTTTAGAAAACTTGCCATTGGAAATCCTTTCTCTGCCCTTTTGAGATGCAGATCTTCTCCTAGACCCTCACCAGTTCTAAAACCCAGGAAATGTCTTTCTCGGGGACCTGGGAGCCATGCCTGTGATCTGTGGTCAACAAGAAAGATGGGACACCTGCCTCCCAGTCTCTGTAAGAGGGTGGGAGCCTAACTTTGGTAAACACCTAATAAAACTCAGATGGCCTAATCTCATCAGCCACCTGCCCATAATCTCCTGTGATGCTTTTTCAGCGGCTCTCCCCAGGCCTTCAAAACTATGTCCTTCTTCATGTCAGTACAATTGCTTTCAATCTCTTCTATTGGAATCTCTCCCCTACTGCAGTAGTCTTGAATAAAGTCTTTCTTGCCTCTTTAACTGACCCAGTGCGATTTTTCTCTTGTGAGACAAACACAGAGGAGTGAGAACAGAGTGATGGACAGAGAATTAGGACAAAGATGGATGAACCATGGCTTTCGTGATCACTGGAGCTACTTAGATGCTGAACTACGCTCTAGCCCCAAGTCCCTGAGCTTTTGGGTACACCGGGTTGTTCAGC